>JACEFO010002272.1:747725-1495451 GCA_015342445.1 Digitaria exilis | reverse complement strand
CATCCATGTGTCCCTTTGCCTTTACGTGATCTATCATCTCTCCAATTGTACTCATCAACTTGCATAGTGCTTCAATATTCTCCTCATCAGGATTGTCATAATCTCCAAACAACTTTTTAATGCATTCATGCATAATCCGTTCCGTCAACATCCTCTTTTTGTACAATTCTCCAATCAGCCTAATGTTTCCCAACATGCGCCTTCGAGCACGGATTCTCTTTTCTTCCCGTTCTTCTTTGGTCTGTTTAATCTCACCTTCCTCTTCTGTTTTATCAGCTTCAGCTTCTTCTCTTTCACCTCTCTCAAACTCCTCTTGACATTTGTTCAAAAGCAATCTCTTAAAGGTAATCTTTTCATTGTCTTCGCTAAAGTCTGGCAATGCACCAGCCAAATGGAAGCAGAAATTAGCATACATTTCACAGAAAGTTGGTTCCATCAAAGCTTTGTCGAATATCTGTGAAATAACCCCCGTAAGAGTTGCTACGTTGTCAATGTTGACCTCCTTAACCTGTTCAAAAAGTTTTTCAAAGTTTTGCGGGGTCAGCTTGTTAAGAATAGCTTTCAACTGCCGCTGCTTCGCCTCTTCCTCATCAGAAACTTTGCCAACAACATACTTTCTCTCTGCTTTGTGCATTGCTTGCATGGGTGTGACAGGAGAAGGCATCAAACCCTTTTGCTGCCATCTATCAGCATCGGAGCCACTGCGAGGTACCTGAACAGAATGCATGGGTCCCGAAAGAAGACCACCACCATACTGATTTGATGGTTGACCACGTGGATTCCTCAAAACACCATGATTACCTCCTGGGCCACCACGGTAATTGATTGACGGTCCATTCGCCAGGTCCATGTCACGACCAGGACTGAGAGGAACTCCTGGTTTAGTCCACCGGTCATCAGCAATGACAGCACCACGGCGGTCACCACGAGAAGTTGGCCGATCAGAACCCCTTCCAGGACTAGGGTGAGGTTCACGATCCACAACATAGGACTTTCCTGCCAAATTATTCATTATTGCATTGACTGCTTCATTCATCTGAAATCCAACAGGAAGACCAGTACAGTGTTGTGCCAAAGTTAACAGGAAGTCCCGTGAGTATTTCTTCCTGCCTTCAGTTGTATCTGACTCTAATACTTTTGTGATGCCAGCCTGATCTCCAGAATTTGATTGCAGCTTTGGAGTAGACATGTCTGCTGCATCTTCCCAATCGTCAGGCTCAAGTTTTTTCTTAGAATCATCAGCAGATGAACTGGTCTCAATTTCTGGTTCATCCAGCAACACAGGAGCTGTATCAACTGCTGAAGAACTATCCGCCCCCTCTCCAGTGCCAATAGTTTCAGATTTATCTTCCGGTCCCTTGTATGCATTATAAAGATCTGAAGTCCCAGCGGCATCAGCTTTAGAAAGCATTTCCTTTCTCTTCTTCTTCTTCCCAGCTGTGAATTTTGACCTAGTGATCTCAGCACTAGGCTTTTCCCTTGATACAGGCCGGGTAGAAGCTGTTGCTGTAGCAGTTGATTGATCACTTGACGTACTTTCAGATTTCTGTTGTCCCTCTGATGAAGTTATAGCAACATTAGAAACCTGGCTTGTATCCGGACTAATATGTGAGTCACCTTCATCAATCGCACCTTGAACAGTAGGCTCTGAAGTTTCCGAAGATGTAACAGCCACAGCATTGTCATCAAGCAAATGCAATGAAGTCTCAGAATTCTTGGATGAGCTACTCATCATACCTTGTTCCTCAGGTCCTGATGGTGTAGACTCTTTTGGCAACTCTTCCTGATCAGTTCCATGAGGTGCTGCCGCACATGAACTCTCAGTATCAGAAGGCACTACTGGTGTCTGTTCAGTCATGCCCACAGCACCTACTTCAGGCAATTCAGGTTCAGTGGCATCAGAAGAAATATTATCACTGATAGGATCTGTGGCAACTTTGTGGGTTTGCTTCCTTTCCTCACATTCAACAGTGGAAACAGCAATGCTTTCTGCTCCTTGATGAGACACAGTTGTACCTTCAGAATCTGGTCCTGCAGAACTGCTATCTGTCCCAGAAATATCAGCAGCTGCCAAATCAAATGAATTAGATCCTCAATGCAACTTACACAGCTATAGAGATATAAACACTTACCATTTACTGTCGCATTTTCAGCTTCAGCTGTACCAGGCCGACTTACAGACAGCGGCACTGCTTCGCCCGATGATGAGCTAGACAAATCCAGCTCATTGCTCAGGTTCTTAGTTTCCTGGTGATCATCACTATCATCACCAACCTTCACAGAAGTTTGCACTTTCACATCTTCAGCGGACGAAGCCAACTGGATGAATACAACATGCAAGCAAGTTAAAAGAAAAAACAAGAAGCAAAATGCAAACATAATGTGTTAGAAAGATGCAGGAACATACATGCTGTGGATCAGACGAATTCTTGGCATCCTTTTTAACGGCCATTTTCTTATTATCCTTCAATGACCCAGTCCTTTGAATGGATTCTTTGTTCTTCGCATCAGCTCCAGACACAGGTATGGCTGAATTCGCAGCTGAAGACACAGTCACCGAACTTTGTGGTTTTGCACCTTGAGTCGGCAACGACTGGCTTACTACAGTGAGATGCTTCTCTTGGGTTAATGGAGCTTTACCCTCCTTCTCATGGGCTGATTTATTAGGAACTGTGATCCCAGAAACAACTTCAGTATCCTTCTGTCGACTTGCTGCAACATCCTCTGCGGGCCTCAGCTTAGGAGCATCAGATTTAATTGGTGGCGCAGTTATAGTGACCGCATGAGTCCCAGATTTTTCAGCCTGCAGCCCACCAGGGTGCGGTTTTACTGTCATTTGGGACTGCCCAGACAGCGGAGGCCCTGCAGATTGACCGATATATGGAATTGCTTGTCCAGACTGGGTGACGGGATAACTAAACCTAGGGCCCGAGGATCCAGTAGGAACTTGGCTCACACCAGTAGTAGAGGGGTAATACATCCCTGACTGATTGTAGGAATTCGATGGCTGATGAAAGAAGCCCATATGAGGAGCATAGCTACCAACAGGCTGGGATTGTGCTGTCAAATTAGGTGCAGCCCTCTGCCCAGAAGAGTCCATCCTCTTATCAAGCTTCAACTCTTCATGAGTGTCAGGATGAGTAATTTTTACGGTAGTCTTCTTAGGACCAACAAATTTATTCGGCTGTTGCTGCGGATATTGAGGAGCCATGTTCATAGGCATGTTACCCAACTGAGGTGGGAATTGATGGCCAACTGAAGTAACATAACTCATACCCTGCCCTTGATGCATCATTGCTTGCTGTTGCAATTGATGGTGCTGGATAGTCGGGCCATATAGCTGCTGAGGGACTTGCGGTGCATTACTGCCTGTCAGTCCCATCGACATTTGTAATGAGCTGGGTACAACTTGTGGCTGCAGCTGTGGACCGTGCCCACCAAACTGCAATGGAACCGGTGCCGCCTGATGGTGAAAAGGGATCGACATTTGCACCCCAGGCATTGGTTGAACAGTAGGTCTAAGAGATGTAACATTGGGAACAGATGGAGATGCGTGCACATCTCTTTTGAACTGGGATGGAACATGGGGGTTGATGGGGATGGGTTGGCTGGAACCAACAGCATCCTTTCTTGTTTGCTGCTGCTGTGGCTGCTGGGGAACCTGTTGTGGCTGCTGCTGCTGCTGCTGATGTTGCTGCTGCAACGGCTGCTGTTTTGGAACTTGTTGCATCGGACCAGGAGGTGCAATCTTAAGTTCCTCCATAAGTGCCTGGACAGGGATATAGATAAAACAAAATACTTTAAAGGATTGGAGATTCAGAATACCTTTCAAAACAACATGAACAACAAAAGCAAAAGGAACTGGCTGTGTGATGTTTAAGGCAAACTACTCGTAGGGACATAACAATTTTGTAGGTCTAACAAACAAGCAGTAACTGACAAATACAAGTTTACAGAAGACCAATAAAATAAGAATTAACAGACATCAGATAAACAAAGCTGTGAGGAAAGGAAAAGATACCTGATTACGTTTTTGTTCATCCAAGTTTGGAGGAGCTGAGCTAGTCCTAGCAGGGAATTGCTGTACAAAAGTTTATTTTACTTAGACACAGACAGACTGCAAAAGATAATTTATAATATAGAGCTTCAGGTTCCAAGCTGCAGAAGAAAAAGGACAACAAAATCATACCGGTAGTCCATTCATATTTATACTACCAAACTGAAAGTTAAATCCCTTGGACGGTTCTCCTGGAAAGAAGACAAACAATAAGAAAAATAAGACAACTTGCCACGCATCTTAGTAGACATGTAACTAAAACAGGTTCGAACATCCAAGGCGAAGATGTGCAATACCACCATGGATGGTAACCATGCATATGCAACCAGTCATAGCTTATAACATTCTAAGAAAAAAAAGGAGGCAAACCTTTTGATGCTCCCTGAGGAACAGGGGGATTAGAGTTCTTTGGTGGTGCCCTGGGGGCAGCATGGGTGGGCTTTGGCAACGGCACATTAGCCGGCTTCTCGCCAGAAGGAGATGAAGCCGATACCTGTGTATCTGGAAGGTAAAAAAAAACACACATGGAATCAATTCAATCAAAAGCGTGTAAGGTCACGTTTTGCTCCGTTCCAATCGGAACACAAGATAACAGGGCAACAGGGCAGGGTGTATCACTCACCATGGTGCTGCGGCCGTGGCGCAGGGACGGGAGCATGCGCTGCCGCATTCTGAGGCGCAGGAGGGCGCGCCGGTGTCTGGTGGGGGCCGGGCGCAGGAGCAGGCTGGAAGCCGGTGGTGTCGGGCTGGCTCACCACCCTCTGGTGCCCGCCGTGGCCATTGCCAGGCTTTCGGAAGCTGCCATCAAGATCCAAAAGTCCCATAAAAACCCCCACCTTCCTCGCGAGATCAAATCAACCAGGACAATCCGAGTCGAGCTGGGGCCGGAAGTATTTTACCTGCGGTTAGATGAGAGGGGAGGCTGGCCTGAGGAGCCCGCGCCGCCCTTGCCCGCGCCGCCGACTCCGCCTCCGCGGTGGCCGCCGAAGCTGCTGGACCGGCCGGGTCTCCTGTGCCCCTCGCCCCTGTCCCCTCGCTGGGACATATATCCCTGTGTGTCTCTCTCCCCCGATCTCCTCCTTCTTTCTCTCCCAGCGAGAAGCCCTGATCCACCCACCCACCAGCCAGCAGAAGGAAAACTGAATCACCTCAACCAGACGACAGAAAAAATCCGCAGAAACTAACAAACCCTAGCGGGAATCGTCCCGCGCAACGGCGGCGGCGCAGCGGGGGAATCACGGCGACGGGGAGGCGCGAGGCGTACCTGGGGGCCCCGGGGGCGGCGGCGCCTAGGGTTTCGTCGTGGCCAGCAGCGACAGGGGGGCGAAGGAATTGCGATGGGTTTGGGTTGGGGGGAGGGGGGGAGTGCAATGGAAGCGAACGGAAGGGAGGGGCGTCTCTCCCTGTACTAGTATAGCTGCAGCTGCTGCAGCAGCAAATCGAGGGCGATACGATAACGCAAGGAACCAAAACTATTAGAGCCCGATTCCTAATCTCAAAGACAATCCTAGGCTTTTCGCATCAAAGGGCAGCCAGATCGGACGGACGGCGCTGGGTGGCTGGCGTCCGCTCGTGGGGCCGCGATGTTCGCCTTGGGCCTAGTTGGGAGCGCGCGTACGTGCGCGCCCAACTCCTCTGTCTCTCCTCCCACCTGTCAGTTGGGTTGGGCCGATTTGTTTCGAGCTGGGCACGATGCGGCGGCGGTTTGCTGCCTTCCATTTTGGCTTCGCCATTTTTTTTTATAGCAGCAGCAAAGCTGCAGATAAATTAATATTTCGTATAGCATTGAGACAAACAGGGCAAATCAGAACAACAGAGCATACATATTTAGTGTTCCATCTAAAAATCTGCAGAAAAGATTTTACATAGCTTAAAACAGAATTTCATCACCCTTAGAAACACAATTCCACCTAAAAGAACTCATAACACTGCAGGCCAACAGTGCAACAGAATTATAAAGCATACATATTTAGTGTTCGAACCGACTGAACTTGATAAGCAGCCTTGCTTCGCATATAGTCATGCGGACATAACTACACGATAACAATTTTTTGACGAGTACTAAATTAATAGAGTCCATCATGAAGTGCAGCCCCGGCATGAACATCCTTCCATTCCTCCTTGCAAACACGAGATGAATGATCAATCTGAGGCCCCAAAAGCAAGAACATTAATCCCTGCAAATGTATCTAGTTAGAACTGAGAAGCACTTGTTTAAAAAGACATAATTTAGAAGGTTCATTAGCTCCAGAAATGGCAAACAGAGTGTGTGAACAACTAATAGAGGCATCTAAGCTGAAATTAATAAGGGTGTCGGAAGCCCTCGACACTGTTATCTTCAAATTGGTTCAAAACACGTTGGATTGCTGAACTCAGATTTACACACATATCAACCGGATAAGTTCACAAGCATAATATTTGTCTTCATCTTTCCAAAATATGCATCATCATCAGCTTCAGCAAAAAATAACATGACTACCCAATTCAAATAAGTGGAGGACCAAATTGAGCTCCTTATTGTACACAATACAAAACTTGATAAACTAGGAAAGAAACAATATGTTCGCCTACTATTCCCTTGAACAGACTAAGTTTCTGCATTTGATCCAAAGTGGAACAGAGATTAGTATTGAATTGAATGAGTACCATCTCAAGATCTGCCATGAGTTTGGCACGATTAGGTTTGTCATGAACCATGTATAAGTAGCAAGTGGTTGCAGTCTAGCAGACAGAATATGATCATGAATAAGAGTACCCTAGCCTCTGCTACAACTTCAACTAAAACACCAGAATATCAACTCCTTCAATAAAGATATGCATGGTCCCATTAAGTCCAACAAGAATTCTTGCTCGTTGAAAAACTAAATGAAAAATATTATGGCATTCAACATGATTCTTGGAAAAAGAGTGGGTGTCATAGAAACAATCAGTAAAAAGCCCATACAAGATGCTACAACTAAAGCCCAACAATATTTCCCTAAAGAAAAAGATGCTCAACTAAAGATATGCTTAGATAATCTGGCAGAAGAGCAGGAGATGTAAACATTGTCCAGTACTCCAGTCCAATCTCCAATCTAACATCACATTTAGGAGTTTGCTTCATACATGAACGGCCAATCAAATAAATAAAAACTGTTACTTTTAGGGTTTTCCTTGTAGATGTATAAAGGGACAATCAAATAAATAAAAATTATTAACCTCCACTATATCTGACCATTACAGAAGTTGTTTCTACCAGCATCTGCATGTGGTGTTCTGCTTCACACGTTGTTTCAGTTTAAACCATTTGTGAAAAAGAAAGACATTCTTTTTTCAGAACAAAGGAAAGATGGCATTACTTAAAAAAAAAGGGTGTACCCAGTGCCGTAGGCTCCCGCACTGTGCGGGGTCTGGGGAAAGGATGTATGCACAAAGATGGCATTACTTAAGGGAAGTAGATTGTGCCCTATGAACAGATACCCTATGTTTGAAGCTTTCTAATAAGAGAGATAATAGTGATAAGAATTGCAGCATTTTGTGATTCTACAGGAACAAATATTTAAGCTAAGGATCCGAAATATATATGACAAGTTAAACATAGGTTCTTACCAAACACCTTTCAGGATAAATAAACCATATAAACATTCTTTTCTCTATCAAGTTCTCAAGAGTTATGAATATCCCACAACTCTAGATGGTTATATGCCTTCCCTATCACAAAATTGCTTTCTTTCATTTCTCAGATACCCTAAACCGATGGCACAGACAAAACGCCTTGACATGACAGCAGTAAAGGCACAAACTTACCTAGCATGCCATGATTTCTAGAATGCATAGAAGAACAGTATTCACCAACAGTCAGATAATGGAAAAATGTATACAGCAGGCAGAAAGCCAAATAACAGCCACATTGCCATATTGAAAGACAGAACCTATATAATTCCATGCCCCATCTACATAAATATGTACCATAGTATACCACATCCAACATGAGAAAAGAAACTTACTACTTAACATAAGAAAATCACCAACCATTTGTAGAACATATAATAAGCGCGGTAAGAGTGAGACGACAAGCTTACCAATTTATATAGTTGGTTTTGCCAGTGGCAATGGATAGCCAAAGTATGAATAGACAGTGTGGAAGTACTGCTTCATCACACAGACCTTCTTAGGTTCACGAGTCTTGACATCAAGCGAAAAATATTCAGCATCTGGAGATTCCGCTGGCGAGTGCACTGAGTTATCTGAAGAGTCCTCGGATGAGTACCCTGAGCTCTGATCTTGCAGAATGCCACGAAGGAATAAGAGTCCCTCGGCTGCGCCCAAGGTGAAATAGTTATACTGGGTTGGCAATGATATGATATTCTCGAACTGCCAAGCATTTGAAGAACCACCACCATTTCGCTTTGTGATGCGAATGATGTCAGTTGGACCATCCCCAAATAAATCACCGAGAAAAAACATCTCAGGGGTTCCATCTCTTCCGAGTACTATGAGAGGCTTCCCGTTGTCACCATTGTCCTTAGCCACATCGTTTTTGACAATGGATAGATCCTACCACATCAAGCACAAGCAATTTGTTCCAGCAGCACAAAATACAGTAGAAGCAACCCTGCTCATGATCATGACAGGCGGAGGTGTACCGGCTGTCAGGCATGAATATGCCCGATGAACTACACCTGAGATATGTAGGGATATGCCATTGCCCGGTGCTGGAGGTGAATTCAAACACAACCACTGTAGTTTCATTACAGGCCATACATACCACTCTGAAAGCTGTCTCGTCCTCATCTTCGCCAGTAGGAGCGAGGAAAAGCCCGAAATCAACGATGTGCTTGTGCTGACCCCTTATCTCTTTGGGTATGGGAGGGAGCAGGCTGTATCGCCGGAATAAGGGATCACACACAGCGAGGTTGAGATCCCTCAGCGAGAAGGTGTAGTAGTATTCGAACGCGGAGTGGCATTCGGGTTCGGGAGTGCACTCGAGGAGGACGCGGCCCTGGCGAACGTCGCGGGGACGCCAGGGCATGAGCCACTTCCCGGCGGGGACGAAGGAGTAGGAGAAGTCGGCGGCGTCGGCGAAGGCGCGGGCGAGCGGCGCGGAGGGGTGGGGCGGCTACGCGGGGTGGAAGCCCTCGGAGGCGGCGAAGCCCAGGAGAGGCGGCGGGTGGATGGCGCGGAAGCGGCGGAGGAAGGAGCGGCCGGTGATGATGCTGCGGAAGGAGGGGCAGGCGGCGGAGGCGCGGGCGACGTCACCCGGGGTGGGCAGGCGGAGGAAGATCTCCTCGAGGAGCTCATCGGTGAGGGCCGGGAGGGACGCCAGCGCCTGGTGGTCGTCGGCGATTGGCGGCGCTGGCGAGGCCATGGCGACGGGCCGCCGCCTGGCGGAATGGGATTACGGGAAAATCGAGCAGAGGGGGGTCGCCGGTCGGTGGTGGGTTTAGGCCTTTAGGGTTTGTGGGTACGGCGCACCATGGCAGCCGGCAGTGCGCGACTGCTCGGTGAGAAGAAACAGAAAGGGAGCCGAGCGAGAGTGACGACGCGGCATGGACCGCCCGAGTGTGTTGCGCAGCGGTTCGTTTGGCTTCGAGCACCGAACGGGCGATGGTCGTACAGTTTTCACTCCCCAATTAGCAGTTTTTCTATTTCATTTTCCCGATTTTTTGGCTCCAAAACATATTATTAGTATACTAATCTCTCCGTCTCAAATTGTAAGCCGTTTGACTTTTTTTACTCCAAATTTGACCACTCGTCTTATTAAAAATAAATTGGTGCAAATGTAGTTAAATTTAAATCGTTCTTGAAATTTTTTATTACTAAAGCTAGCCATAACAAATAATATGATATTTTGTAAAATAATTTGAATAAAACGAGTGGTCAAAATTAATATAAAAAGATCAAACAACTTATAATTTAGGACGGAGGGAGTCGTTTATATGTCGAGCTGTGCAATTTCATTCTTTTTTCCTACAAAGTCTTTATTTGACGTTTTATAATGTCATTGTTTGACAAAATTGATTATGGTAATAATTTGATTATTCATGTCTACCGGTGCTATTATTTTCTTCTCTCGTGCTTATGTCACGCCACTTTGATAAAAAAAACTATATTTAGGTATTGTGATAGGAAAAATCTTTTAAGTTCTTGCAAATGATCAAAGAACAATATTGTATTATTATCCTCTCACCCCCCTGTCCCACATGATCTAGATATTTGGCCGATCGTGTCTCTCGCACACATAATCCCCCTTTACTATTGCGGTGTACTATGCCTTGATGGAGTCATCCATCACAAAACTCATGCTCCAAAAACAACAACTCCACATTTGTCATGGTGATTGAAACTACCATATTTGCGGATTTACCACCTCTTGTAATTTTTCTATGACGTGACCTTAAATAATGGCATGGATGCTAAAGTGACCTTATTTTAGGTGAGAGGTGGTCTATCATGACTAAATCTAGAGGTTTATGAGAAAATAGTCGGATCGCGATTCACGATCCATTTTAGGAGGTTAAGCGTAAAATGTTGGATCACGATGACTAACCACGATTCCGCAATGGAGTTTCACATAACATAACATTTCACTGTTCCCTTGCCAGCAACGTCCCGCATCTAGCTTCAGTCCTAACTCCTACGTACATCATATTCGTGGCAATGTCCCTCCTTCCTGAGTCGCGTTCGCGTGCCTGGAGTTTCATGCTTTGCTTCAATTTGCAATGTCGCCTCTAGTTTTCTTTTAAAGGAGATTTACTTTGCTTTTAAGAAAGCAATAAATGGGTTTACAGAACTCGGGTGACCAGCACACAAGAAAGCTCAAAAGCACAGTCTAACACCATCTATCTATTATATTATTACTTGAAGAAAAAAAGAGCCACCACGTTCGCCGAGAGGACCAAGAAATTCCCACGTTAATCGGAAAAAGAGAAGGATTCGGACCGTCGGATTTAATGAACATCTAACGGTGTATATTATTCTAAGAAAAATAAAAGACCATTGATTTTTATAAACTAAAGATTCCACGAGTACAAACTATGATTCAAGATACAACTGTTTTTTAAGAGTCCATACACGTATTTCCATCTTTCTTATTGAGAAACACAGAGTCCATACGTGACATATACTTCTACATACGTGATAGGAAACAAGTATGAGTCCATGTCAAAGGCAAGGACGTATAGTTACACATACGTGACTACGTGAGACACATGCAAATTCCATACTAAATATATTTGGCGTCCATTACAGATCAGAGAATGGAAAAAACAAAACAAAACGGACATGCATGGTTAGACACGGTAAGGACTAATCCATGTTTAATTCTAACCACATGTCATCCAAAAATAAAGAATAAATAATATTTAGATAATAGTAAAAACATCATATATATTTTTGTCAATAAATATGCCAATAATATTTTCCCTTCAAATATTAAATAATTATATATGTATAAAACAGTCGCTCTCTATGCGTGAACCTATTGAAGGAGAGAGGTCATGTGAAATTATTAGGAAAGAAAAATACCTTGGGTTGTATTATAAACATGGAGTCCGTATCAAACACATACACCAACAGTTTCATTTCTATACATGTTAGAAACCAAACAAATTATTCAATTATTGAATTTGGGAATTCACGGCAAAAGAAGCAAAATTCGATGTCATCTTTGTTGTCATGCCTACTTGCGGCAAGAAAAGATCAATAAAAGAGACGCCAACCCAGAGATTTTGGGGGAGGGCTGAGGAAGACATCATGCTGGGAGAGTATTGAA
This sequence comes from Digitaria exilis, assembly GCA_015342445.1. NCBI lineage: Eukaryota > Viridiplantae > Streptophyta > Magnoliopsida > Poales > Poaceae > Digitaria > Digitaria exilis. The sequence continues at coordinate 1,483,641 of JACEFO010002272.1, read as the reverse complement.
TTTTGAATCGATGCCTCAGTAGCGCAGAGAACATTGTGGCAAGGAATGATCAATGAAACTCATGTCTTTTTACTGTCTATGGCTCAGTGGCGCACAGACCCAGGGCCTGCCAGCCGCCTCCGCTACCGACCCACCGTAGTTGTATTTGACACAAAGCAACTGTGTGTGCTTCAAGCCTTCAACAAGGCAGCACTACCTGCCCTGTTCGGCGGACTAGGGACCACTGTCCACCACCCATGTAGGCACTACATAACACTATGCCTGGATGAACAACTGCGGTTCTTTGTTTTTTGGCTCTATATACAAATTTATGTAAGATTAAGAGTGGATCAGGTATTAAAAATAATACACCAAGACATTGTTTAAAGAACATTCAAAGGATACCTTTTGTAAAATAAAACATTTGCCATGAAGAATGGTATGTATGCACAAAAGGGGATATAGCCTTGAATAATATACATAGATCACAAACAAAGATAAATTAACTTAACGTTTGCCATGAAGAAAAATAGGTATGCACAAAAGTGGATATAGTCTTGAATAATATACTTAGATCACAAACAAAGATAAATTCACTTATTTTAGATGTAGTTTAAAAGGATCTACGGAGCTGTTGCCCATATGAGCAAATAAAATGCCATGTGAGCGAATAAACTGTGAGTGTGTGCGTGTATGCATAAAATGAATAACAACTAGGACGACCTACATAAAGGAGCCACCACGTTCGCCGAGAGGGCCAAGAAATTCCCACGTTAATCAGAAAAAAGAAAAGGATTTGGACCATCGGATTTAATGAAGATCTAACGGATTGCAATATCCAAAGAGTTCATATCCAATACAATTCATATATATCCAATTTCAGAATAAAAAACCAAAATAAAAATTAACCAATGATCAGTCCATAATGGATACTACTAATAAATATGCAATACATAGAAAGAAAAAAAACAATACAGTATGTAGACCTATCGGATACTACTAGTAAAATATGCCATACATCACTAGATAGGTCATGCCAGCAATGATTAATAAATATGGCAAAATAGCTAAATAATATGGTGAAGATCTAAATTTGAGTTCTGATATTAGGAAACAAATGATTTCATGGGAAAGGAAAAATACGGAAACGCAACATGGAAAGAATAACATGCGCAATGTATGTAGAAATAAAAAAGAAAAGAAAGTGTGCATGTGTCCTTCGGAAGGAAAACAAATTCCAAGGGAAAACTACCGTAACGACTATAATTAATAAATAAATGCATCTAAAAAAGATAATCAAATTACTTATATAATTATTAGTTTTCAAGGTTATAAATTCATGTTCCGTGGCTATAATATATATAGTAACCAAAAGAACTTATTTTCACTGTTCATTACCAAAAATAACTTGCTGGAGTATTCAATATGGAACTAAACACACCCGATATGAAAAGCAGATAATACTTCAGATTAGACTACTTAGCCAACATAATACTCCCTCTATTTAAAAATATAGGCCGTTCTAGCTTTTCTTATATATAGATTTTGTTATGCACTTAAATATAGGGTTATGTCTAGATACATAGAAAAATGTATGTATATAGAAAAGATAAAATGACTTACATTTTGAAACTGAGGGAGTAACAATTAAACAAATAAATTAGAATAAATTTATATTTAAAAAATCTTAAATATTAGGCCCCATTTACATAGCCCAAGGAGTCCATTCAAAACGCAACTGATAAATAGATAGATACATAACTTTAAATAAAATCTAATATGTACAATTATACGCACCTACTTTGAAGTTTTTTTACATAAAGTCCATCTACAATTAGTACTGCCATATAAGAACCGGTTCACAAAAAAAAATGTTCTATAAATAAAAAGAATAACTTTACCAATAACCATTGAGTATAGTCATGGTCGTTAACTAGGACTCACACAATACATCACCAATAAATAACGAACATTGTGACAGAAGAGAGATCAAGCAAACACAGACAACTCTATGGATGACATGATGGATTGACGGTAGCTCCCACGAAGAGCTGGACTTGAGAAGGCGCACGAGGTCGTAGGCAGCGCCTCTTTGCCATGACTTAGAGAAAATTAGCTGAATGTAATGCAACCAAGTCCCTCCGATGATATATTTGACGACGAGTGAGGTGGCACATCCACACATGGTACTGTGCATATTTACATGAAAAACGGGAGGAAGCAGATAGAAATTTGAAGAGTAATATGGCCAGTAGAGAGCTTCTCCGATAACATCTACCACAAGGTCGGCTAGGGACCGGGCATGAGCTTCACTAATCACGATGAGGTGGCTCTCTCATCTTAAGGCCCCGTTTAGTTTCCCAAAGATTCCCCAAAAATCCACTATTCATCCAACTTTTCCCTATTCATCCCACCTCTTCTACTCACATATCACTATTCATCTACAGTGTTTTTTTGGTGAACAGTGTATTTTCGGGGAATCTTTCCCCAATCTAAACACACCCTAAGACAGAGAAGTGCATCATCTCAACAGCCCAAGACGTAAGTAAGTTGCTTATTGGCTTATATTATCATAATTGCATGCAAAGCAATCTCCAAGAATAAGTGAAACTGGGTTTGGAATAAAAGAAAGTTATATTAAAAAAATAGGTTGAGGTTCCCTACTGACTTTGTAAAAAAAAGAGGCCATGATTATATTGTTCTGATCATTGTTACTGCTATTAATCACGCATCCTTTTTTTTAGGGAAGCTATTAATCATGCATCCTTGCAAGGGGAGAGACCTAACTTTCAAAAGCTGAAGGGTATCATAATACGAGGAATAATTGCAATGCAAAAAAATAGTACAAATCCAACAGACGGTTGATGCGGGTTAATTAAAGGTACGGAGACAATAAAAAAGATCTTGCTGACTTTAACTAGAGTAGTAAAGTCTTCTATTGATTTGAACAAGTTTTACCAAGTGGAAAAGAAGAATCATGGTCTATATCGATGCTTACCATATATCAATTACTCAAAATAGCAAGTAAGTATGGCAACTATTGTGAGGAGCCGAGCAAGCAATTGAGCATGCCAAACCGACTGAGCATCAATCAAGCAACCATCTCAAGCGTTGCAACACCACTAACCGGGTTAATGCCTTAATAAACAATCCATGTGAATAAATTTGTTTTCAAGTAATAAAATTAAATTATTAACATGAAAAAAAATCTAGCTACCCGCGCTATTTGCGCGGGCCATCTTGCTAGTTAACCTATTACATCAGATCAAAGCATATAAATTTCGCCAATGTCTGTTTCGGGGTTCCGGCTGGTGGGAGATCTTGGATTCTTAATGTTGCGTCTAGTGGGGAATGATTGAGACGAAGCAAAGATTTTAATGGCTAACCAATTGTTGTGCATCCAGTTACTACACTCTGAATCTGTCAGACTCCCAATGGGATTCAGCACATAGCACGAGAACGAAAATCTCCCGATCACGGATGACAATGGGGGCACGGTTATTCAGCAGAGTCAAATCACTGAGCCGATGATATAGGCTACCACTTGTGCATTCTGAAGAAACTTGCAAACACATCAGAAGAACAAAACGGCATGATTATCTAGCAAAGGTTACAGTTGTTACCTGACGCAAGGGATACTTGCTTAACTGCCAGTCAACCACTACAGGGAACAGCTAGACATCCAATTCAAGCGATACATCTTCTTGTCAAATGTTGAGTTCGGTCTCTTCAGTCATACGTCCTAGGTACCAATTTTGTTTTGCTCAACAACTTTGTTTCCTTAACCTTTCACATACAGAGAAGTTTCAGTTTAGGCCAAGGCAAGGACGCAACAAGCACCATTGAGGCATTGATGTGTTCGTGCGGGTCACAAATTTCGATAAGCTTCGTCATCCTTTACTTAATTCATCTTCAGCTCGTACTGCTGTGTGTGAAACTGTCGATCCTCTCCATTTCACCACGGCAGCATTAGCTCCGTCATGCCTGCTCCATTGGCAATCGAGATTGGTTATCGGCATGCAGTAAAATTTATCAGAAAATTGGAATGAATTCTGAATTATTTTCTTATGAACACAGACGAAAGCTTCTGCTCATGCTTTGTCACTGTCAGTGTTCATTCCTAAGCGAATCCTGACAGAACCGTGCTCATTCAGAGCGCAGCTAAAACATTCATCAGTACCGTACCGATGGCTAGCGATTGCATTGCCGCTGAAGCCTGCATCGCATGAGCAGACGGGAATGCCGGTGGGGACTACGGAGACGCTCAGACGCTAGCAAATCGCCGCCACATCGCTGTTCTTCGAGTGGAGAAGCGACGGCGAGGCTTGCCCTGCAGCCTGCCTGACAGTGTCCTCCTGGGCGCACGGACCGTCGAGAGAACCAAACCAGGTCAATTGGATACGAATGAGGAGGGAGATATGGCGGGGAAGCGGGAGGGGAAGAACCGGAGGAGAGTCCGCATGGGCTCGACACAACTCTCCGCCGCCATCGCCGGAAGGAAACGGGGAGTGCGGTGGAAGACCGGCGTGAAACAGGGGCTATATTGAAAACTATTAGGGTTTTTATGCAAATATAGGATCGCGATTATTAATCACGATTCATTTTAGGGGTCCTTCTGTAAAAAATCGGATCGCGATTATTGAAAAAAAATTTGTTGGCCACAGACAGCACGGCGGCAACTCTCCGGCTCCGCCCGCCGCTGAAAGGCGGCGGCGAGCGGGCTGCCGGGCGCGGGCGCAAGCTAAGGACCAGCCAGGCTCCGTCCCACCCGCAGCAACTGATCAGGGACGAGATCGAGCGTGGCCCGCCGTCGCAGCCAAGGAGGCTCTGCCTCCATGCTCCAGGCCGGCGCGACCGGTGAGCAAGAGCCTCACCGCCGATGTCCGGAGTCCGGGTTCTGGCTTCATATGTATGTGCCGCCTTCCGTCTCCTTCCTCCCTCCACTAATTGGTTTTCGCTTCAATCTACTACACTGCAGGCTGCAGCCACCATGCACTGCAGTGTTGTCGCGTTTGCAGGCAAATCGTTGCCATGCCCGTTGCACTACAGTTGAATTCTAGATTCAGACTCTGAATGGTGTTTAATCTGCAACCAGAACTAGAATGGTGAAGTGAACAGCCAAACCATCCGTCGCAGAACCGTTTTGTTAGTGCGATTTCAAAAATGATTTCATTCTCGCTCTAGTGTTTAGTTGACAACAGTGAGAGCTACTGATACAAATCAAGCATGGCTGGGCTCGCCCAAATGAGGCTGATTAGCTTTTTTGTGACAGTAATTTGACCTGAGGATTTGGTGTTAGCTGGGTCTTGGTCAACCTTCATACTTGGAATGTGTGCACCTGGTGCAAATTTACCAGATGAGCTCCTCAGTAATCTATGTGTGCACCTAGTGCAAAATTACCAAGTGAGCTCCCCGACTTTTAAGGGTGTTTTGGACCTTGCAGTTACAACAATATCATGAATATTGAGATCGATCCTCCAGTTTGTTGAAAAAACTTGTGATATAAAAACAAAAGAGAATAATTTGAGGCGCTTCTATCGCCAAGGCTCATGAAATCTTTGTTCAACTAAACATGTTTATACTCAACCAATCAACTACAATACCTTAGAAACTTATTGCTTCACTATGGCAGGTTCCACCAAGATGAAGACACACCAATGTCTAAACGGAAAGCTTATGGCAGTAAACTAGCCATCCTTGCAGTCCAAATTCCACACCAGCAAAATGCCAACAAAAGAAGTCCCTGCAGTGCAGAATAGATCCTGCAGTCAAGTATAGTGAGAAAGCTCTGTTGTTAGATGCAATAGTGACAGTATACTTTCAGAAAATCACCATCCAGAAGATGAGCATGTTCAGTTCAAATGCTTAAAACTTTAAGCTCTATTTAAGTTGTAGCATCACGATAAAAAGGGTATAAGGGAACTGTACAAAGTCTATAGGACTGCAGCTATATATACAAATATGGCCAATAAGTCCTGTAACCAAGTAAATTCAAGAGAAAAGATATACCAATTACGAACACCACTGTGCACCAATGGTATCCAACAAAATAAATATCTGTCCGATATATAACATAATCTAAGTGAAGTGCAGTTTAGCCAATGGTTTCTTCTGTATTAGTGGCTGACGTCTTTTCTGCTGCTAGAGTAAGGTTTGATGATGCCAATACCTGCCTCGACTTAGTTGAAGATGTGTGCATCTCATGTTTATAAATATGGAAGCCCAACATCATTGAAAGATGTAATTGAGAAAAGAAATGAAGAGAAAGTTGAATTTCCAAAAAAAACATAGTTATATATATGTGGAATTCAAAACTTGAAAAGATAAATCGTGGAACAATGAATAAAGAATTCTTGTAGATGAAAGATCATTACAAGAGAAGGAGCATAAGAGGTAACTAGAAATGAGTCTACTAATAAATCAATCTCAAGTCCAGCTTACCAGAACATCTTAGTGGATAATAAAGTATTTTACTCTCCCTATTAGTTTCAGAACAATGACTTTTATGTTCACAAGGTTAAAAAAAACTTATTATATTGCAGTCCTGAGTTTCACAAGCTTTCCTATAGCACACATAAACGACAAACCAACCGTGTAAAAACTAAAAGCATGTGACACTAAGTTACTAAATGAGTTCGTATCTGGAGACATGCTACATGGTCATCATGCCATGCACTCAGGTAGAATGTAACTTCAGTTGCATCTGTAGTGAGAAATTTTAGGCTAAGTAAAATGAAAAGATGCCACCACTAACTGAAAATCTGCATGATATTGCAATATCTGCATGCAAGATACATGTAAGAAAAAGGATTATACCAAGCTTACCAGTTCAAATGCTTGGTGGAGACAAAGATAGCGGGAGACCAGCATACAATTTGGCGAGGAGAATGACATGCTTAGTCTCACAAAACCACTCTAGCTCGAAAGACTTGAGATTCAATGAAAAGCAATCCAGGTTTGGCCTTTCTGACTTAGGACATGAAGTAAAGTCGTCAGGAATCCCTTGTAGCAACAAGTAACCCCCAGCAACACCCATGATGTTATAGCGATATGTTGTCGGCAACGCGAACGTTTCAAATGTCTGCTGCTGCTTTGCATCCTGACCATGATTTCGCAGTACAGTATAGTAGAGGGTATACATCTGTACGGGACCACGCCTGCCACATACCATGTCAACAACGAGAGTAAATACACCAAACCTTCCTTCATCTGCCTCTACAATGGCCCTCGGAAGCATTGGGTGGGCAGGTGGGATGTCGACAGAAGAGAACTCCATTGTGCATGTGTCGAGCACAAGCAACTTCTGTATCCAAGGCATCACCCAACAGCAGCATCCGTGTGCATAGTACCGCGTGGATAACTCTGATACGTAGCCTGGATCCGGGTTACCAGTATCTGCAGTCAGAGCCCTCCAGCCATCGAATTCAGAAGCATGCCACTGCCAATTGCCCGAAGAGAAGACGAAGACGACCAACTTGCTTGTACACTCCGCCAAGCAGATCACCCGGAACGAGGTGCCCCATTCGTCCTGAAGGGAAGGCGTGAGGAAAGGCTGGAAGTCTGCCATTTCCGGCTGATGGACTAACGCCGCTAGTTCGTCGGAGATGGCCGGGAGCAGGAGGTAGCGGCGGTGGATGGGGTCGCAGACAGCCAGCTCCCTGACCAGGGCGCGGCAATCCGACTCCTCCTCCTCCTCGCGGGTAGGGTCCTCGGGGACGGCGGAGAGGAGGACGCGGCCGTCGCGGGCGTCTTGGCTACGCCAGCGGTCCGGGGACGGGAGGAAGGAGCACTTGAAGTCGGCGGCGCCAGCGTCGGCGAATGCGCTGGCGGCCGCCGCGGAGGGGTGGGGCGGCTCGGCGGGTATGAAGGCGTGCGAGAGGATCCCGAGGAGGACCGGCGGGTGGAGGGCGCGGAGGCGCCGGAGGAAGGAGTGGGCGGTGATGACGCGGCGGAAGGTCGGGCAGGCGCAGCAGGTGCGGCCGAGGTCGGCGAGGGCGGGGAGGCGGATCAGGATCTCGGCGAGGTAGTCGTCGCTGAGGGCCAGCAGGTCGCCCGCCGGCGAGTCCATCGCCACGCCGAGCGCCGGTGAGGCTGGGGGGCAGTGGGTACGGTTGGGGTGGGGTTTCGCCGCGAGAAGGGAATGTGATTAGGGTTTTAATCCGAATCTGAAACTGGTATTAAAGCACTTGTTCAGCTGATTATGTTGGCTTTGGCCGTTGATCTGATACGATCCGACGGCTCTGGTTGAAAGGTGCACTCCGCCATGATTCCGCGGCGTCCGCTAGCTCATAGCTCAACTCCGTCTCCCTCCCGCCTCCCGCGCTGTCCGTTTCGTCTGGTCCTCGTCCGAGTGCACAGCTATGCCCAAAGCGAAACTTAAAAAAAAAAAAACTAGGCCCAGGGCACGAACACGGGCCTATCAGGAAAGAAAGGCTGTGTTCATGAAGGTGGAAAAAAGTTTTGCGTGACAGAGATAAATAGCAAAGGTAAAAAAAGAATTTTAAGATAAATAGTAAAGGTAAAAAAAGAATTTTAAGAGATGCGTGTTCTGTGAGGGAGATGAATAGGAAGTAAGAGCAACTCCAGCAATAGCCCCTACTTTATTGAGCAGGGGCTGGCCCTAACTTTCTGGGGCTCTAAATTTTTGTCCAACTCCAGCGACAGCCCCTACTTTTACTATGACAGGTGGGACCCACATATCAGTGTCTATTTTACTCTTCTTTGAATGACAGGTGGGCCCACAGGTTATCTCTCCCCTCCTTCCCTGTCTATCTGCCCCGAACTCCCGAATCCTCTCCTCTTCTTGCGTGGAGGTCGTCGGAGCTCCAGCAGGGGGCGCAAAGCCCGGCCAACGCGCGGGGGAGCAGTCTGCGGCGACTTGGAGCAGCGGCGCGACGACCTGGAGCTTGGCGCGGAGGGCTGAAGTGGCCGCGTGGAGGAGCTTGCTCGCCATGAATCGAGGTCACCGAGGCCTGATTCGTGGTTGATGGCGTGCGATTCAAGGTCGACGGGTCCCGTCCGAGGAGATGCTGGCGCGGCATCCCGAGCGGTGGCGCGGCATCCCGAGCGGCGGTGCGGCGACCTGTACGATGGGTGGTGACCTGGAGGGGCAGTGCGACTCCCTGAGCGGCGGCGCAGCTACTTGGAGCAGCGGCGTGGACGGCAATGGTGGAGGGGAGCGCATGCGAGCTGACGGCGGCGTGAGAGAAAGAGGAGAGAGAGAGCGCGGGAGGAGCAGGGGCCTCCCTACTCAGCCCGTGGGAGTTGGGGCTTTCAACAGTAAAAAGTAGGGGGTCTCCGTAGAGCTAGACTCGAGTAGAGATGTTACTGGAGTGTATTTTTTTTTACCTTCAGTCCCTACTATTTAAATAGGGTCTGACTAGGGACTTTGCTGTGGAATTGCTACTTCTCATAGCTGAGCACAGCCAAAAACAGCCCATACGTGGGCGGAGGTGCCAGGTTCGATTCGATTTCGATGTACCACTGCACTCTTTTTCTTGGACTTGTCAGTAGGACAAGATGGAGAGCCGTGAAGATGACGAGTTGGCGGTGCGCAGGAGTTCCGGGCCGGAGAGATGGGTTCCCCGCTGGGTTCAGATTTTAAAAAAAAAGTACTTCTCCAATAAATTTTTTTATTTATCCTACTTATAGAATACACTTTTCAATATACTATTCATTTAGAAAAAGTACCTTTTACTTCTGATCTGAACACATCATATATATGGGCTGTGTACAGGGCAGCAGATCAACCCTGCCAAATGCTCCATTATGTTTAATGCCATTATGCAAGACAATGAGCATGATCAACTGAAGCAAATTCTTGAGGTTCAAAGGACTGTTTTTGAGGAAAAATATTTAGGGCTTCCTACACCAAGAGGTAGAATGAAGGGGGATCGGTTCCAATCTTTGAAAGAGCGTATGAGTAAACGATTACTGGACTATTCAGAGAAAACTATGTCAGCTGTGGCAAAAGAGATCCTTATTAAATCGGTAGCCCAGGCTCTCCCCACTTATATCATAAGTGTTTTCAAGTTACCTTTGGGGTTCTGTGATGACCTTACTGGTATGATTCGACAGTTCTGGTGGGGAGTGGAGAACGGAAAGAAGAAGATGGCATGGGTTGCCTGGAACGATTTGATCCAAAAAAAGGCTGCAGGAGGTCTTGGCTTCAAGGACTTACGCCTATTTAATCAAGCTATGCTAGCTCGCCAGGCGTGGAGGTTGATAGAGCGCCCGGACAATTTGTGTGCCCAAGTATTGCGGGCAAAATATTTCCCGCAAGGCTGCCTGGTTGATACGGCCTTTAGTTGTAATACTTCACCGACGTGGCAAGCTGTGATGCATGGACTCGAACTTCTGAAGAAGGGTCTCATCTGACGAATTGGCAGTGGATCGAAAGTGTGCATATGGCGGGATCCCTGGATTCCGAGAGAGTTTTCGCATAGAGTTATCTCAAGGAAGGGACGCTGCAGGCTTAAATGGGTCTCAGAGTTACTGGATAGCTCAGGCCAAGAGTGGGATATGAATTTGATTGCAAACATCTTTAACCCGCTGGATGTGGAGGCAATTTCCTGCATAAAACTGCCAGCTAGACCGGTGGAGGATTTCCTCGCATGGAACATGGAAAAGACTGGGGTCTTCACAGTCAGAAGTGCTTACAATTTGGCCTTGACACTGCAATCACATGAAAATTTGCAATCAACGAGTTCAGCACCGACGGGAGATCGAGCACTATGGTCTCTCGTATGGGGTGGGAAAGTGCCACCTAAGGTCAATGTGTTTATCTGGAAACTATGCAAGGATGTTCTCCCTACCAAGCGTAGCAAGTACAAGCGACACCTTGTGTTGGATGATTGTTGTCCAATCTGTAATGGAGCGCCTGAAACGAGCCACCATGCGACGGTGGTATGCCCGCCAGCGAGGGGCCTATGGGAGGCTATGAGGCAGCATTGGCCTTTGCCGGATGAAGAAAGGCTTGCGTACACAGGACCGAATTGGCTGCAACTTATGCTCGATGGGTGTTCTTTGCACTGCCGTGATATGGTGAAGTTGGTGCTGTGGCGAGGGTGGACAGTACACAATAATATCATTCATGAATCTGGCCCATCTAGCATCCTAGAGTCTGTCCAGTTCCTGTTATCTATGCAGAGCTCCCTAGCGGAGATGTACAGCAGGCCGACAATTGGTTTGGAGGGGTAGCCTCCCTGTAGCTCGTCCGACAACAGGGATGGCCGTGATGAAGGAAAACGCTCAAAGCCCGCTTCAAGATGGAGGCCGCCGCCAGAGGGATGGACCAAGATTAATGTGGATGGTTCTTTTGTGATTCAGACAGGAGGGACTGGAATTGGAGTGGTTGGTCGTGATAACCGAGGCAATGTTAAATTTCTGGTGTGCCAAGAGATCCTCAGATGTGCAGGTGCTGCAAAAGCTGAAGCGAGTGCCGTTCTCATGGGAGTGCGTCTGGCGACTCAGTGGTCTCCGGGGAAGGTGCTTCTGGAGACGGACTGCGCTCGTGTGGCTCACGCTCTGCAGGCGGGGAAGGATCGGTCTGAGCTTGGCTTCATCTTCAGGGAGATATGCGAGCAGGCTTCGATGCTAGAGGAATGGAAAATAGTTCAGGTAAAGAGGGAGAGTAATTTAGTCGCTGATGAGTTGGCTCAATTAGCTAGGAGATCAAAATTATGTAAGGTCTGGCTGGAGGGTTCGCCTGCGTGCGTTACTCATCTGCTAGAACATGACTGTACTTCTTCCTCCTAGTTAATAAAGCTCCCTTTTACCCGCAAAAAAAAACTATAAACACAAAATGGCTTAATATAAGTTACACTAACATATATTAGTATCATCAGAAGAATATTTACTTTATTAAAAAAAGAAGAATATCTACGACAATTCGGATATGCGGTGCACACAAACATCAAAAATATGCTTAAACATAGTCTTATTGTGGAATCACCTCAATCCCGTGACTGTTTACTTATAGACAAGCACAATACTAGATGCACAAATTAAAGTATAATCGGTATGAGAATATGGAGATTGGGACGCCTCCTAACAGTTCATAACAAGCTCACACCCCAATTGTTTTGAGCCTTGAGAATTAGAATGTTGCTCTGTCTGCTGTGTGTCACGACCCCAGAAAGCTGAAACGAAAAAAAAAAGCAATACGTCATGGTAATAAGATATTGGCATACTGCACCATATTCAAAATTACAGGACAAAAGGCCAAAGTTAGATTCTAAATAAGACGATATTCTCTATCCGGCGAAAAAGAAACAAAGAAAGGAAAAAAATCAAAGATGACGATTATGACTTTGACAAACCATACAAAATACAAGAACCTTCATAATGATAATGTTGGTCTGGAAGCTCCTTTAATTTTAGCCTATCAGAATATTCATCTCAACTGAATTAAAATTTTTAATTGTAAACAATCTCTTTCAGTTTTATGGTCATATCATTGTAATTTTGTTAGTACAAGTTTTTTTAGATAATAATTCATAGTACCAAGTTACAGAAGTAAACACAAAGCAACAAACTTTCAAGAATTTTAGACCCTACTGAAATTGAACCAAAAGTGGTTCTTTGTCGGGTCCATCGACATATATAAACTCACCAGCCAATTGATGGCTGTAAAAGGATAACTGCCACATATACTCTGGGTCCTCTTCCATCACACATATGTTGGTTCAGAACCATCCACTGAATTAAACTATGGAAGATTGGCACCGAGGTCCGAGACGGGTGAGTGGGTGATACTTTTACTTCAAATCAAACAATATTCAAAATAATTGTATTTTATAAGGAAGTATATCCCGTACCAAGTGTACAAATTGAAAACGAACTCTTAAGTTCCAAGCAAGGTTTGGCTATTAATTTCCAACCACACGCACAAAATTTTCATACAAAAAAACATGCACAGCCAACCAACATTATTCAGAGCAAGGCCAGAAAATCTTGACTCCACACGTTCTAGAACTAGGCCCAATAACCATAATCCAATATTTAGTTCCAAGAACAGAGTTGAGCTAGTCTAACCGCACAAAACCAACTTTCAGAAAAATAACCACACACGCCTTACCAAAAAAAGTTCAGAGCATGACCAAGAATCTTAAATAATAACTACTATTCAAGAATAAGAAAGCATAGGTGTGTGAGTGCTGTCTGCGTAAGTTCATATACTACGACTTGTACTCTCACAAGCGAGACTATCTAAAAAAACAAAACAAAACAGAGAAGCTGTATAATAACTATTCAAGGAAGGAGTTTACCGCTTTAGACCCTCTGTGGAGACAGCGATGGAGGAAAATTGGTATATATGTAGGCACGTAGAATGTGGTGCTTCAATTGACACACCCACTCAAGCTGCAGAGTTCTGACGTCCATCGAAAAACATTCCAAGTCTTCGATCTCCGCTGATGAGCTTACATGCACTCCAGCTGAGCTTAGGTGTTCAGGAAACCTTAGCAGGAGTATGTACCTCTCCATTGCGCCCCTGATGTAATGCCGGAACCCAGGATCCAATGGGATTGTCTTCTCCATCTGCCAATGGCTGGAACCATAGGCATCATCTTGTCTCACAGTATAATGGAGACTAACTGCACCATCTGCAACATGGTCACGGAGCGCGAACATCCCGATTCTGCCTCCCCCTGCTTCCACAATGGCGATCTGTCGCCTATGGCAGACCGGTGGGAGGTCAGCAATGGAGAACTCCATCCGCCTCGTGTCAAGCACGAGCAGCTTGTCCCGCCAATCCATCACCCAATAGAAGCTGCCGCAGGCGTACTGACGCCCGGAGAAGGCGGGGCTCCGTGACGACACGCCGACGCCGGACATCAGATCGCGCGAGGGCAGGGACGCGACGGCTCGCCATTGCCCGGTGGTGGAAGAGAAGGCGAAGGCGACCAGCTTGGCCTTGCACTGCGCCATCCAGATCACCGCGAACGACGCCTCGTCGTCGCCGTGGCCAAGGGGAGCGAGGAAGGGCTCGCCCCATCGGTCGAACTCCACGCGGAGCGGGTGGTCCACCGCGGCGGCTAGGTCGTCGGGGATCGCGGGGAGCAGGACGCACCGCCGGTGCAGGGGGTCGCACACTGCTATCTCCGTGAAGAAGGAGGGCGAGTCTCCGCCGCCGTCGGGGGCGCGGTCGAGGAGGACGCAGCCGTCGCGGACGTCACGGACGACCCAGCCGCGGCCCGTGGAAGAGGAGGAGGAGGGGAGGAAGGACAAGGAGAAATCCGCGGCGAGGGAGACGGCGCGAGCGGCGGGCGCGGAGGCGTGGGGCGGGAGCGCCGGGTGGAAGCCGTTGTGGACGTCGAGGAAGCCGAGGAGCGGGGCGGGGTGGAGCGCGCGGAACCGGCGGAGGAACGCGCGGTCGGTGACGAGGCGGCGGAAGGGGACGCAGGCAGCCGAGGTGCGGACGAGGTCCGCCGGCTCTGGGAGGCGGAGGAAGATGTCCGACAGGAGGTCGTCGGTGAGCACCAGCGAGGCCATGCCCGTGCCGTGCTGGGCGGAGGGAGCGGGCGGGCGGCGGAGGAGGTTTGGGACTTGGGAGGTCGGGGATTGGGAGATGGTCAACGGCGGCGCTCGGTGTCGTTGGTGGCAAGTCAAATTTGTCGAAGACCGCGAAGCGGCGGCGAAGGAGACGACTAGTCTGAGGCTCTGAGCGAGTGACCGAGTCTGCGCGGGCTGATTTGGGCCCATTTTTTCCGAAATGGTAAGATGTTTGGCGCAAGAAGAAAGAGCGGGCCGACCCACGACTTTTTTTTTAATGTGACCCACGACTTGGTTGTGCAGGCCAGCAATTCTCGGCCCAGCCAGACCTCTCTCGACGTCTTCTTATGGAGTTATTCGGGTCGTACGAGTCTCCAGTTAAATCATATAAAATGGGCCGCGATGATTTCTAGGCCGAATTGAGCCCACAAATGCTCAAGTTTTTCTATAGGGACCTAAAAGGATGTTTAAGTTTTTTTTTTTTTTTTTTGAAACGGCAAGGATGTTCAAGATTGGCGAGCAGTTTGAGCGACAGCAAACATTCTCTTAGGAGGAAATGATGTGATGTATATAATGGGAGGAACAGTGAATATGATCTAAACAGACCTTAACTTGCAAGTTGCAAATGATTGGGCTGAACGCCTCCTGTGGAGGCCGTGATGCGTTCCCGTGTACGTGTAAGATTACCGAGACGAAACGGCACATCAGATCAGAATAATGCAAGAGGGGCAGCACGACGGATGGTCCACGGCGCACGGCTGGGGATGTGGGATGCCGTCGCTTTCCGCCCGCACTCTCCCTCGTGGCGCCGTGGCGGCACGACATCCCTTGCTTCCTGTATTATACACTCACGCCTGCGGCCTGCCGACCATCACCGTGTGAAAAAAGCGAACACCAACCACGAGTCTAAAAAAAAATGGTCTCGGCACTGCGGCACTGCCGGCTTGTTACTGTTTGTTTACAGTGGAATAGGGAGAACCCCTCAAAACTAAGGAATTTGTTTGAAAAGAGATGAATCGAGGTGGAATAGGTAGGATTGAGTTTAAATTAAACTAACTTTCCTTCCAGGCCTCCAATAACTTTTTCTCCATGCGTTTAATCTATTACGGTATATGAATACACGTACGCAAACCCTACCCCTATAACACGTTTGGAGGACAAAGCCGACAGATCTTGAGATTCAAGATGTCGCTATATTCGCCTTGTTGTCGAGTGGGACCGTCGCCTACCACCAAATGCATAGCGACCGAATGCATAGCGCCGGTAAATTCTGGAATAAATCCAGAAAAATGCGAGCACCAGGATTTGAACCTTGGTGGGTAGGTTGCACCACAAAGAACTCAACCAACTGATCTAGGATCAGTTCGCTGCTTAGCTCTATTGGCAAGGCATTTGTACACAAACCATGGCTGTCATCAATTTATATGAGGTATTAGCATTTAATTAATTTTTAATACCAAAATTGCCTATACATAAAATAGTTTGTGCCACGTGGCATAGCCCGATACATGTACATTGTTTGATGCAAAATAGTAAACACATCACGTAAAGATACAAGAAAAAAAAAACATGCCTCTAGTGTTTTCTTACAATCCAAGTGCACAATACTCTCCTAAAATCAGAAGAGGGACAAGACAATAGATTCTAACCTCTTTGTTTCGACTAAAATGCCTAAAATAGATACTAATCCCAAAGAAAGAACGTGTGAATTACCATTACGGGACTCTAGTCTGGCATAACTAATTGTTTCTCTAACGATAGTCGATACGCAAAAGGCATGCGGGCGGCCGAAACTTAGCGTCACCACAGACAGATACGAAGCCTTGCCCAAGCTGACGCAAATATTCAGGTACACGTCTGGTGCCCCCGAAGCGGCGGCTGGTCCCCCTGGTCGGCTGCCCGTGTAGAGGCGTGTGCCGGCAGTGGATAGGACCGCGGCCACCTACTCCCACTGACACGTGGGCCCTATGAGCCCACCACCAGCCTGTCCAGCCGCCCCAACCACCACTAAACTACTCCAATCACGCGCGGGTTATTGTCCGTGCCCCGTCCCCACGGGTGATTGCCCGTTTTAACCAGCAACACCCCCCGTCCTATCTGTACCAGCCTGTTTTCGAGGCTATATAACTGAACCGTGGGCCCATGAGCAAACGCTTCCCTGGGTCTCATTCTGGACCCACCCGTCGGCGGGTGTGGTCGGAATGGAAGCCGGTGCGCCGTGTAGGTCGATGCGCCCCTTTGAGATTTACCCATCCAAATGCGCGCTTCCCTCCCTCTCGTAATTCCGGAGGGGAGGCGATTTGTTAGACGTTCAAAAACCCGCCGCGATACGGAATCGGGAACCCCACCACCGCATCGCCAATACGAAACGGAAAGCTTCGGAGTTCAGAGCGAGAGGGGAAAGAGGGAGGCTTTGTTGCTTTGAGTTTGAGGGAGGACGGAGGAGAGGCGAATCGGCGAGGAGTAGGAAATGGCGGCGGCGGCGGAGGAGGTGTCGACGGCGGCGAGGAGTAGCGGTGGCACGGCGGAGGAGAAAGAGCAGAGGAGGGAGAGGGAGAGCGAGAGCGAGGGGGAGGAGGAGGCGGCGGGGGTGGCGGCAGTGCTGGACTTCGACATGCTGTGCGCGTCCGTGGCGCTGTCGGCGGAGCGGAGGAAGGGCGCCGCCGCGGCGGGGGCGGCCGGCGGCGACTGCGGCGGCGGAGTAGGCGTGGGCGGAGGGGTGCAGAGGATGTGGGAGGGGGACGTCGTGCTGGATTGCTTGGAGGACCGGCGGATCGCGCTCGAGGCCGCCTGGTAGGTGCAGCTAACTCTTCTCCTTCCCCGCCCCGTTGTTTCATACAGCTGTATCGGTTCTGAGGGTGGTGGGTGCCTGGTTGGTAGGATAGGACCTCGTCTTTCTCTTAGTTGGCTGGGAAACCTGTGCTCTGATTTGGCGTTTGGATGAACGCGGAATCCTTTTTTTGCTTACGGATGGACTGGTTTTTGTGCGGATTTGAGAGCGAAAAGGGTTGTTCTTCGTGCAAATTTTAGAAATGGAGAAATATCATTTGACACGGCGTCTTAGCTTGGTAATTTAGGTGAGATTTTTCTTTCAGAGGAGAAGGTTCCTCCGATGGAAGTCAGAAGATTTTGCTCAAAATTTCATGTCAGCTCTTGAAAGGGATGACATCCTCCAAGATTTAGAGACGGATTGTGAATCGCAGCCCAGCTAATTCCCCTTGCTACAGATGTGGACGAAAATATCGTCATTTTTTAAGATGAATTGCTGCCACTGCCAGCAGAGAAACATTCCCCAAATTGGCGTCTTGGCCCCTGTTTTTGGTTCTATTCTAGTGGTTATGCAAAAAATATTCCACCTTTCTTTGTTATACTACATTTTCGTGGTCAACTGTGATTATACTTTGCGGAGATTCGTTTTAAAGGTCTCGTTTGCTTGCAACCTTTTGCAGCTGCCCGTTCTACCGGTTTGGCAAGAACATGCGGAGAGCCAACCTTGGATCTTGCTTCCTTCAGGTACAAATAATCACACATTAGAGAATGAGCATACTTCGTCCATTCTCTGATGTTACTTTACTGTGAAACAAAGTGTAGTCGTATTGCTTTGTAGATACCATGTACTATAGTTTTTTTGTGTATTCTTGATAAGGCATACAAGGCCAGCCGCCATCATGCTTGCAATTTTGACAATCATTGAAAAGCTGTCATTCTCTCAGCCTTCTGCTTATACAATGTATTGGCTGATGTGTTACTCGTTTGAATTGACTTGGCAATGTGAAGAGCGTTTTAGACAATCCTTTATTATCGTGGCATGTCTTAGACCTGGTCTACCTGCATAGCTTTTCTTTTTATTTGAAGCTGCATAGAGGATAAGTTCCAGTAAAATCTTTGCTAGTTATATTCTAATATTCTATGTTGGAGGAAATCAGACTACACGTTGGAGTTGCTGGATAGATCAGTACCAGTATATTTTATTCATTTAACTACTCTGTCAGTCTTGAAAGATCAACATGATTATATATTTAGCTCAGTCAGTGCTTCTTTTATGAAAATGTTCTTGGAATTTCTTATCTCATCCAGCATCAACCATGTGCATTTATTATATTCAATTATATGGCCAGTTTGCTATCCTTAGCAAAGCAATGAAAGGAGACTGTACCTTTCATCGCTTTGCTATCTCCTGCTGTATATATTAAGGACAGGATGACTCTCTCCTATTTCAAATTGGATGGCTCTATCCTTTGTATGTGTTATATACATTCATAGTTGTGGTTTTGTGTGACAATTTCATTGCCTTCGATTTTGGAGTTTTTCCACGTTTGTAATTTTTCTTGAGTGTAGCTTCCTCTTATGTAGTTAATTTATGTATTTTACTTTTGTTCTCCCTGCTGATTCTAGATGAAATTTCTCTCAGGGAATGGTTTACTTCATCCTGTTAGTGGCTGTTCTGGTCAGCCTAATTGCCTTTTCAGTAACAAGGCATCATATATATTTATATATGGGACTTGCCTCTGTCCTCTCGATAGCGATTTATACTGGTTATTTCCGGAGAAGAATCAGGAAGCAGTTCAACATCCGGGTAAGTATTTATTGGGATAGCTGTTTTCAGACATAGTATACAGAAAGTTTGCTGTCTTCAGCAAGAGCCAAGACATAGCACTAATTGCAGTTGCGCACAGTGCTTGTCTTTTATAGAATTACACAATCTTTGACATCCTTGCACTCTACTGAAATAGCTACATCACTTTTAAGTAAATGAAACATGGAGTTATAGTGATGGTTAGGTATAATCAATGTCGCATGTATCGACATAATATGTTGTCAATGCCTGAGTAATATTAGTACATGGATGTAATTAAATCCAGAATTGCAAAAAGAAAAGAAAATTTTAGGGAGAAATCATTCTTTGCATTGATTGGAAGTCCTCATTCTGATGAAGCTGACGATCTACCCTCTTTTGCGCTTACAGGGTACTGAGAGCAGTATGGATGATTGTGTTCTGCATCTCATATGTCCTTGCTGTACACTGTGCCAGGTTATATCTGCAAAGACCATCTGCATTCCCAATTTTACGCGCTTCCTATTTTTTGGCAATCATAGACTCACTTATATTATCTTCTGAATTCAGGAGGCTAGAACCTTGGAGATGAATAATGTCCAGTGTGGTGTCTGGCATGGCCGAGGAGATACCATTTGTTTAGGGAGCAACGGTGAAGGAAACAAGGCTTTTGCTGCCCTGAACAAGGCCTCACTTGTGCCTATAAAGTCCCCAGGGTTGTGTGGCATGGTCAGAGCATCAAATGCAGCTGATGAGCATGAGCCCCTCGTCCCACCAGCCCAATTGGATCAGGTGTAGAGAACAACATAATTGGTATTGCCACAGCCTCTGCACATTCGAAGAAGAGCTTGGGCTGTCCTGTGAGAAAATAATCGGTACATCACTTCTTGCTTATTGCGTGCTTGCATCCAGTGACATGAAGAACTGGACTTTGCAGCAATCATACATGGGTGATGGGCGCAATCATCCTGTTGTGAAATTTCAGTGATAGTTTCTATTGTGCAATCGGTTTATTTAGGTCCAAGCCCGTATCTGCATAATGTCACTTTCTCGGGGCTTATGCCTGCATCCAACTGTAAATTTCTGATGTAACTTAGCAGTTTCGATGATATATAGACATGAAAGAAATGAGATTGTTCTCTTCACCCACCGTTTTTGTTCCTTCTCTTCCTGGTGCTATCCTTCGCCAAACTTGATTCCAGGAGCTTGGTTAGCATACTTTTCCTTTTGTTTGCTTCACTAAATGTAAAGTGTTCATCACAAGTTTAAGTTTGTGCACAAGATTATCAGAAATGGCCTACTAAAACAAATTGCAGGGTTAACATTTCTGAACTCCACACCCTCGCAAGAAGCTATCTGAGATTTGATCCTCATTCAGATGGCATGTGCCGGAGATCTCGGAAAACTGTTTTTTTTTTTCTGGATAAGCAGAAGCTAGCGTAACTACAATTATTGAAAGGGGCTAAGCATACTAAAGCACTGCAAAGTTTCAATGATGCAGGTCTGCTGGCAGCCTCTGGGCCTCTTGGGTCTAATGGAGAGGTCTCTTTCTGTCACCATTTTTCCCCTCCACGTGGGGATGACCTTTTTTTTTCTTTTTTTCTTTTTTGAGTTATTAATTCTGATCTCTGAGGGATAAGGAAGGTGGCTAGGTGGGGCCGTGGGGCAGCTCAGTGTGGTTGATGAGTGCTCCGTAATGTGCTTCACCTTTTGCTAAGCGCCTAAGCGGCCCGCGCTAGAAAAGAATGCGTGTGCGTGTGCGTGTGCTTCTCTGCTCCAGCCACGGTTTGACATCTGTTAGTAAGTTCATGGGCCGTGCATTTTCTTTTGGAGCTATTTGTTGTCTCTGGATCAATCATCATGCCTACTTTGTCAGGATCAGCCTAGTTTTTTTTTTCCGGACTGGCTTTATTTCGCTTTACTTAACAGACAAACAGTCCAGTAGATCTAAATAGTTTACTGCTACTCCTAATATATTGTATAACAGTTAATTACCTTGCCAAGTTCAAGAAAGCAGGATAATTTACTAGAGATATTTTTTTTTGAAAAAAGTTACTAGAGATAATTAAAGTGCTAGTTGTTGGGTCATTTTTTTTAAAAAACAAATGTGCAGACAATGAGACATGACTAAGACTAGGTTGCAATGTTGCATATTGTGTTTAAGACAGTAGCAGAGGGTACGGGCCAGATGAACCAAAAGACAACACCTGATGCTTCATGCTTAAGAATAATAACCTTATTATATATTCTGATGCAAAGCAACCCTGTAAAGTACAATGTTCAGGTACACGTTGACTTTGAGAGTAAGGGGTTGTTTAGATGGTGGAGAAGTAGAGAAAAATACTGTAGCAACTATGTTGGGAAGTGTGTTTTGTGAGATGAAGGAATAGTGAATATCTAGAGAAGTTATCTGTGAACTAAACTGGTCCTAAAATGCATGTGAAGGTCATGCGCCTATAGAATCTCTCAAATAAAAAAAAGCACAAGAGAGCAATCATGTGTTCATAAGCCACGCGTTTAGAGCATCCGCGTGTGGCATGCATGCATGCACTCCACGAGCCCCATAAGCTTTGTCTAAGCTATAAGCAATCAATCAATACTCTGGCATATTCCGGTTTCGGTAAATCCCGGCGCGCTCTCAATAAACAATGTTAGTGGATGGATCATCGATGCTACTCGTAGCAGAAAGTATAAAAGAAAAAGGTCATGCGTATGGTACTGTTGACTGTAGCTGTATCCCCAGGTAGACGACGACGACCATGGCTTTTACGAATTTTAAAGGGAGAATGATTTTAGCTAGGGTTTAGGGGTTTAGTGCCAAGATCTCCAATTCCTTAGTAACGAAGCTACGCATAGCTAAAGCGGCAGGGCATACTGTATACTTGGCGTCTTGGCATCACTCACGAGCTTCTAAAGCGCCTTTTATTTGCAAGTGTGCGCCCTGCACTCGATGGAGATGGCGATGGCGATGGGTTCAGATACTGTCTGAAACTCTGAATCCCATGGAGTCATGGCCCACACAGGCCATCATGCACTCAGGCTGCTTAGTTCTAACACGTTAATTTGGCTAGCTACTACGTGTAGGAGCAGCGGCGGCTCACATCGACCTCTTCAGTTTTTGACAGGCAGCATGCATATCACTTGTTGGTCAGCCCACTACTGCATCAAGATAGTTAGTATCTTCTAGCATTCTTTTTGCAGAAGCTTTTCAGATAGAAGGTCAATAATGCCTGCACCCTGAGTGAAATGCATCTAGTGTGCCGGAACCAGGAAAAGAAGCTAAGCTCACACATGAAGCTAGCTGCCTACATCACATCATCATCAGTATACAAGACAGTGGACGCCCCATTAACATAAGGGCTAATGTATAAGTTAACAATGAGTGGCGCTTGGTTATCAGCTGGCCCTTTCACTTTTTACTGTATTAAGTATTAACCAATGGTTGGACACCGCGTCGTGACTATGAATCTATATATGATCTACTGGCGATGGCGATGGCAGAAGGAGAGCTTTCAGCAAGCAATGGTACTTGGCACATTGCATGCATGGTTCCAAAAATAAAGCATACAGTAAAGCAGATCATGTAGCAAGAGCAAATTGTTCTATGCACCTATTCATTCTGCATTGACTACAATTGTCTCTAGGTGCATGCGTATTCAGTAAATTGGTTAAGAGATTTAAATGTGATTACAAAGTTTGGGTGTTCAATAGCTGATTTAATGAGGGTGCTTGTTGAACTTCCAACCAAACTTCAGAGTGCCTTTTCCTTTAGACCAGCCTCAGTGGTAGTTTTATGGACACCACTACCAAAACAGCCACGTCGGCTTTTTAATGGGATGAAACTGTCACTCTCAATGCACAATTTCATGGTACAATTTCATATACAAACTGTAGCATTTAATTCTCGCATGGTGTATAGTCAAATATGTGATGAAACTAAAACACTCTCAATGGGAGTTTCATTGTGTTTCATGGACTTGGTAACTGTGCCAGATGAGTTTCATGGTGATGACACTCTTCTTTCCTCTCTCTTCATAATTATCATGCCATGTCACCAAAATTGCTGATGTGTCACTTGATTTAATGTCCATGAAACTCCCACTGAGACTGGCCATAGTTAACAACAACCACACTTTCCATAAAGAAGCACGAGGAAAAGGAATGCAAACAAAGCACCAATCATTCATGAGTTCCTCGAAAGCAACTCGTTCTCGAGTGCAGATATACTTTCATAATTGGAAAGTTTGAGAAAGTTTCATTTCCGTTGCTCTAGCTTTCATGCTGAATGCAACACGTAATTATGCATTGTGGAATTTGTTGGCGCCCACAATTCTGCCTGAGCCCTTTAACCTTACTTTTCTTTTTCTCTCTCAAAGTTTCATCCACTACAGTAACTGCACGAGGATCGAGTTAACTGGTGTTTTTTTTTTAACCTTTCAACGTAGTTTTTCTCTTGACAAACTATCTTTGCATCTTTATATATGTAATCGCATAAACAAAATATCATACAAGAAACTATCAGCACATCTTTCTGTAAGTTTGGTTACATTATGTCCATGGTTTATAATTACATAAACTCTTGGACAAAAAACAACTAATTAGTGCAAAACTCTTCCTTCTCACCCGAACAAGAAGGAAGTAGAAAAAAGAAACGACGCTGGATCATGTATGCCTGTATCACTGACACTTCTTGCGGTTCCTCACCAGGAACCCCTGATCCATAACGACCTTCCTCCTTGTCGGCGTCCTTGCAGTAGTCGCCTCCTCGGCGGCGCACTCCGGCGAGCCCACGCCGTCCACCCCACGCGGCGTCGTCCTCGCGGGCCACCGCCGCGGGAAAAGGTAGAGCGCCATGGACATGAGCAGCGTAGCCCCCACCCGGCCGCAGAACACCACCATCAGCAGGCACAGCACCACGGCCGCCGTGCCCGCCGCCGGGGACGACGACCCCTGCTTATTATGACTCGTCCGCCGCTTCGCCGCCGCCGGCCGGAAAAGCTCCCCCGAGACTGACCGCGAGGACGAGGCGGTGGAGGAGCGCGCGGACGACGAAGAGGAGGAGGAGGAGTAGCCAGAGTCCAGCGACGCCGCGGAGCTCAGCGACGACGACGACGCCGTGGACGGGCCGAACACGCCGTAGAAGTCGTCGGCGTCCATCCCTCGCATCTTTGACTCGTGCAGCGGCGACTTGTTGTTCTTGCTGCCTTTCTTACCGGACAAGAACTTGCCACGGAACGACGACGACCGGCTCCGGCCTCGCTGGTTCCGGTGGCGAGCCACCGCAGCCGCTTCGTCGTCGACCGCGGCGGCCGCACCGCCGAAGCACATGAAGAGCTTCATCGCGCGCGCCCGCGAGAGGAAAGGTCTCGATCGATCGGTGGTGGGTGGATGGTAGTATGGATCGACTGATTGATCAGTGGGAGACACGTCGCGTCTCGGTTCAGGCGAGATCGCCGGCCGTGTGTGTCTGCTTCGGATCGGAGTGAAGCAGCGCGCGGGTGGATATATAGGGTGCGCGAGCGCGTGTTGGTGTGTGGACAGTGTCTGGTGGGGGGGAACAGGAGAAAGGAAGACGAGGGGGCCCAGGGTTCGGTACGTGTTTATCAACTCGTTTTTGCACGGTAGCCTTTGTGAACATGCTTGGTGCGTGAATAGGAAAGTAGCTAGTAAGCGTGTAGAGAGAGATTGACTGACCTTGACCAAGTTTGCTATGGCAAAGTAATATAAGAGTATTAGCCACCTGTATTATTGATGCACCCTCAAATGCCAACCATATGGGAAACTTTGAATAGTTTTGTACTAGAGACTAGAGAGAAAGATTATCCCGAATATGCTCATATTTAGATGTTCGTGGAATTTAATGGTTGTATACGTATGTATTCGTTGTTGTTGGAGACTCTCTCTCTCTCCTGAAATATGCAATCACTAAAGTTGATGGTGTTTTGATGAGGATGCCTCTCTCTCGGTCCTTAAATATAGATCATTTAGGATAAGCTAGTTAGCTAAAAAATAAACTAATTTGCTCATAACGCTACATCTATTTAAGGACAGAGGGAAGGAGGGAGTAGTCACTAAGTAGCAAATCCCTGCAATGATGGATGGAGGGTGGCGAAATAACTTGGTTGATGGTAGCTCCAGCATCCAAGGATGTAGATGTCGACTAAGGTGGCACAACAGGAGCTAGCTCTTCCATGGTGGTTGAGGAGAGCTTAGAGTCCCAACCACTATGGAGATCTTGTTGGAATAATATATCTGAACTTAGAATATAAATCTGAACAGAATCAACTAGTCTAATCTAGATCACGGCCAACACTTAGATCTAATACAGAATTTGACTTACTAGTCATATTAACAAGGTGTAGTTGTTGTAGAACTCAGCGTAGATGAGTTACTGATGTTGTAGAGGAAGTAGACATAGTAGACTCGACGTATGTTGATGCAGATGAGGAACACCGAGCTTCCACGCCTTCCAACACCCTTAGTAATTGATAGGTTTAGAGTTCCAGTAACCTATAGGCTAACTCGTGATTAACACGAGATTAGAGAAACCTAGCAGTCTCCCTTTACTTATATAGTGTTGTAGATGTTGGGGCCGGGCCCTAAGTGGGCTGAGTTTGCCTTCCTATCAAAGGCAACTAACATGGATTAGTGTAGGATTAGAATTGGGTCTGATAGCCCAATTACACGTGACCGAACAGATCTAACTCATGGTGAAGAGGGGCACATGCATCATCACAACAACGGAGGCCGAAAATGCGAAAGGCCACGTGATACTCCTTGCCCCTTGCAAAGTGGCAAAGCTGAAAGAATTCATATATTGGTTCTAAATGGGAAAGTACCAGAAGTTTTTCTTTAAAAAGAAGTTATTCTGAGGTGCATTATTAGGAGCAAATTAATGGTTAATTGCCAAGCAAAACCATACCTTTCTCTTGTGTTTGGTTACCCACTGTGTCTAGGTCTCCGGATGCGATATCTCAGTCTCGATCGCATGATCTCTTCGCTACTCTGTTTCCGTTTAGCACGCGAGCTAATTAGCTCTAGTTGTCAGTGTCACGTCATCGGTTCCATTGGTGTTAGGACAAGGAGGACAGAGACGGGTTCGATCACTCTCTCAAATTCAAAGGAATATCGCATGTGGCCAAGCCTTTCAAACTTCGTTTACCTTCTTTAGTTCTAAAGATGCATGACGAGGAAAAAGCTGCTAGCTAGCATTTGGCAAAGAGAAGCAGGCTCGCCGCGATATGCAATTAACAATACAATTACGCATCTTTCCTGTCTGAAAACTTTGCGATGAATATTAATTATGTGGTCAATTATTAGTTGCATGGCCATTTCAGAAGACGCAACAGAACTACCGTGGCTTGCAAGTTCTGTTCATTCTGCTTCGTCTAGATTCCGAGACCTTTTGAAATCTAGGTGTAACTACACTCGCTCTGGACAATGACTTCTTTTTTTTTTTATCCAAAGACTAGCCAAATTGTAGTCACGGACTCACACACATGGATGCGCGATCATGCACGTTTGCATGGACATGGACACGTATG
The DNA here is from genome assembly GCA_015342445.1 of Digitaria exilis. NCBI lineage: Eukaryota > Viridiplantae > Streptophyta > Magnoliopsida > Poales > Poaceae > Digitaria > Digitaria exilis. The sequence continues at coordinate 1,457,070 of JACEFO010002272.1, read as the reverse complement.
CATTGCTAGTAAGCTACAGAAAAGGACACGCATGCGTCTTGTTTCGGATGACTGCTCTAGGGTTTGTTCGGTTCCATTGGATTTAATCCGGGCCTAAATATAACAAGAAATTTATAATAGGTAAATCTAGAGACCGGGATTTATTCCGGGTCATAAACTAGTGGATTGATTCATTGTCTTTTGGTGTCACTATCGTGTGTGAATTAGCTCTTAATCCGGAATGAATCCCGGTCTCTTATTATGCCTATCATAAATTTCTTGTTATATTTTTATTCCTGACTCGGATTGAATCATAAATTTCTTGTTATATTTTTATTCCTGACTCGGATTGAATCCGATAGAACTAAACAAGCCTTAGGGCTTGCAAGAATCGGCCGTGTTGTATATGAAATGTTCCACTAGAATTAGCCTGCATAAACGAAACATGTGGACGAGGAATAGGAGCGCACACAAGCGTAAATAATCATTCGCAACTAACTTCATGGAAAGTAGCTCGCTCTCGAGCGCAGATATACTTTGATAAAGGTAGCCAAAGTTTTTCCACTAAATATTCGCGTGAATGCAACACATAAGCATCATGGATTTTGTTGGGGCCTGCAATGGATATATCATCCATATGTGACTGTGGACCTGATGTTGCCTTTATGTTTACTCACTTTTTGTCCCTCAAATATAATTCATTGCGGTTATTCTTCGGTGGAAATAAAGTTATCCCGCGAGATTTTAACATTCTCCTTACCAAAATATATACACAACTATACTCCCATTAATTCAAAATACACATATTTTTTAGGATTCTTCCTGCCAGGTAAGATACATGTCGCCAACAACTTGTATTTTAATTTATATCAAACATCTTTGTTTAAATTTGATTACATAAATAAATTAAACAAGACACAAATTTGTATCTTATCATATCATTGTATAAGTTTAACTACACTATGTACGTCCGCAATTAATAGTTACTCCTACATCAACCCTTGGCCAAAAAAAAAATCTGTGCAAACTCTTCCTTCTTGATCATCCGAAGGTAGGAAAAAAAGGAGGAAACAAAATAAACGAAGAAGGTAATCAGTTCTTGCGGTTCCTCACCAAAAAGCAAGAACTAACCCCTCTCCGTAACCACCTTCCTCCTCTACGGTGGCGTCTCCTCCTCGGCGCCGCACTCCGGCGAGTAACAATCAACGGCGTGCATCGACCTCGCTCTCGCCGGCGCCCACCGCCGCGGGAAGAGGTAGAGCGCCGTGGACGTGAGCACCGTGGCCCCGACCCGGCCACCACAGAACACCACCATGAGCAAGCACAGCACCACGGCCGCCGCCCCCGACGCCGGGCACATCGCCGTCGTCGGCCCCTCCCTCGCCTGCCGCTGCGTCGCCGCCGGCGCCGGGGAAGAAAGGACCCCCGAGACCGAGGGTGACGAGGACACCGACGTGGAGGAGGACGAGGCCGTGGAGTAGCGAGAGGACGACGCCGAGGGAATATTAAAGCCCGAGTCCTGTGACGCCGCCGCCGCGGAGCTCGGCAGCGCCGACAACGACGCCGCCGTGGACACGCGAGTCAACAAGCCGTCGGCGTCGTCGGCGTCCACCCCCGTCTTCGTCCTCGCCTCGGCAGCAGGCGACGGTTTCTTCGCCTTGTCCTTTCTGCTACCCGGCAGCAAGAAGTTCCCCCGGAACGACAGGCTCCGTTTCGACCGTTCTCGCCGGTGACGTGCCACGACCGCCGCCGCCACGTCGTCGTCGTCGTCGTCAACTACGGTGGCGGAACCGCCGAAGCAGACGAACAGCCTCATCGCGTGGAGTCGGTGTCGGTGGTGATTTGACAGCTAGCAGGGGGTTGGGTTTCCGATCCGCCGCGCGGTGGGTGCTGTGGAGATGATCGATGTGGAAGTGGAACCGCCTGCCGAGCAGTAGTCGCGTCGGTTGGACTCCCGATCGGGGTCGTGTCCGCTTCCGAGTGAAGCAGCGGGTCGCGCCTGAATTTATAGGTCCCTATCTGTTGGAGACAGTGCCACAGTGGCTTCCGTAGTGGGGAGCCGGAAAATTAAGGGAAGCGGGCACGGGAGGAGGATGCGCGTGGTGATCCAAGGCGGAGGGACACGCTGCGTCCGTGCTCTACCGAGCAGGTTTCACGAAACCGAACCGGAGGGCCGAACCGTCGGCCGGCGGTAGCGGCTAACCGGTCCGGTTCCCGCGTGAACCGTTCGAAACCGGACAAATTTAAATTTTGAAATCAAATGTATATGAAATCCTAGTTCAATCGGTTTGAACCGGTAAGCCGTCCGGTTTGACGGGTAAGCCGAGCGGTTTGGGCGGTAAGCCGGCCGGTTTGGACGGTAAGCCGGCTCAATACATAATTTGTCATGTTTTCTAATTTAATTAAATATTTAAAAAAATAAAAGAAAAATTCCTAAAAATATTTCAAGGTGCGTAGAATTTAATGGTGTCAAAAAATTTCAAATATTAGTGTATTTAGTATTTTTTGTGTGCATTAGAAGTTCAATGAGCCGTTTTTTTTTCTTTTCCTTTTTTTTGTTGAACTTCTAATGCCTGCAAAAAAATATCAAATGAGCAAATATTTGAAAATTTTTTACACCAATAGATTACATATACCTTGAAGTATTTTTAGGAATCTTTTTTAATATCTTTTCATTTTAAATTTAAATTTGAATATTTTAAATTTAACCGGTTTGAAACCGCCCTAAACCGCTATCGGTCCGGGACGGTTTGACCGGTTCCCGTGGAAACCGGTCGTGTTTGAACGGGATTGCGAACCCTGCTACCGAGTCGAGTAGTTTGTGTCGCAGGCGCTCGTATCGCCGTATCGGTGTTGGGCGGGATGGACTGACTTTGACTCGGTCACGGTCACGGCGCAAAGCCATGCTCTCACTTGTGGGTTCCGATGCCCAGCGTGCCTCGGTGCGGATCGGTTGGATTTGGGACAACGTGCTTGTGGCCTTTGTGCACCCTCGCTTTCGCTAGTCTCGGTTCGTTAACAAATTAGCAAGTTCTTGTCCGAGTGTCACGTGATCGATCATTCCGCACGCAACAAAGCTGGGGCGAGGCAGGACATCTACCAGTACCATCGTTCTTTGTTCAAAAGCGCACAGCATCCGGTGGTGGCCGAGCTTTTCAGACTTGCGAAATTCTAAAGGTGCGGCAGCAAATAGTAAATTATTTTTGCGGTATGCAGCGATAACAACATAAGTAGGCAGCTTACTTTTAAAATTATATAAACGTTGTGAGGAAGACTTAACTAGATGTCAAATAAAATATGTTGTACCCTCTTTCTCGCAAACAAAAAATAAAAAGAAAGAAAAAGGTAGTAGTGTTGTGTCGTGCAGATTTTTAAGTTGGAGGGAGCAGCAAAGCAACGACGACGACCGGATCCGACGGACCCGAGAGGGAACTAGCACGGTCGTTTCGTGTTTGACGGTTTTTACGACTGCACAGCATGCAGCGATTCCTTTGGAAAGCGCATACTCGCTGGCTAGCAAGTCCGTGTCTTCCAAATTCCAAGTTCCCATCGATCAATCGATGATCGGTCCATGGCTTTTCTGTTTCTTCTTCTGGTTTCCTACTAGTAGTGACATTTGAAATATAGGCGTAACTACGCTCGCTTTGTAGAGTAGCAAGTAGAAACACCAGTAGTATACTAGCGAATAATTAAGAAAGCAAGGCTTGACTTCCTTCGTTATTGTTCATCTCGCGTCCATGCATGCAGAGGCAGGCGTTTTTTCTCCACCCAGGTTGTTGGTTAGGTTGGAATTGGAAGCCGGTCGAGGATGACCGAGTAATATCAGTAGATCTCGCCAACGGACAACGTGCCGATCGGCCCCCTTCCCCGACGGACGCCCGCCGGAGAAATACCCAATCCGTAGCAATGTGGCGTCCCTGCGTGCCGCACCGCATGGGGCCGATCGAGCAGCCCCCAACGCGGCGCAGCGGTTTGCGCGACCAACAAACAAACGAACGCAGCAAGCCAGTCAGCCACTCAGCCGGGCTGGATTGCCGTTGCGAAAGCGAAAGGATCACACGGGCGCATCCACCTCTACCGCACGGCGCCGCGTGAGACCCCGCCCGCGCCCGGCGCCCGCTCGGTTCATGGGCAACAAAATTAAGGGGAGGAAGCGGCGGGGGCGCGGGCGTTTTCCTCGTGTTCCCTTCTGTGAGAGGCAGCTAGCTGGGGCAGGGCCGAAGCAGCAGCACGAAAGGCCCGGCCGTCGACGACTCTGGAGCAACAGCAGGTGGAGTTCCTCCACTTGTTTCGTGCCTTCCTCCTGTTCAGCCCGAAATCGCTGCGCGTTTGCTTGAATTGAATCCGATCCCTTCTTTCACAGTCGCCTGCCAACCGAACGCCCTCAACACGACAACACAGGAGTATTCTGTGCACGGCCCTGTTGTAACTATGCTCGTTCCAGTGCTTGCCCACGATTGCTGGAGCGGTTCGGTTCGGAACTTGGAAAGCTCCGAAGCACGCAGTGTGACGAAACAGACAGAGGACGTCGATGATATATGATCGCCTTCATCAGATTCGCAGAAATAAGGGAGCTAGATATGCTTTATCATCTGAACCGGCGACACTGTTCCTCTGCTTCTCTCAAGATAAAAAAGGGCACGCTTTTCCTTCAGTGCATGGCTGCTGCGTCCGCAGCAGCTGCAACAACCGGCAATCTCTATAATAGGAATCCTGACCCAAACCGGGTGATGGGTGCTAGGGTTCCCGATCTTCCGAAAGGTTCAGATAAGCGACGATTTGGTGGAGTCGCGACACAAATCGATCCGGCTTCCGAACAACACGTTCTGAGCCCCGCAATCGCAGCACCACGTCTCCTCAGGTTATCGACCGGCGGATGCACGGTTGACCTCGCCAAGAAGGCTAATCCTTGCTTGCGAATCGAAGAACACAAGCAAGAACAAAGTAGGATGCAACTAAATTACAGATGTATGATTAATCTCACGAGTTGGGGTCTCACAAACCGATGCAACGACAAAACTGTTCTTGACAGATTAATCTAAGCAAAACCCAAACCCTAATGAAGGCGACGGCTACTGAATTATAGAGCTCAAGGTCGTGGATGACCCCCTGCTCACGCCCTCTAATGGGCTTCATGACGATACACGGCCCAAAGGCCAAAACTGGGTGACGCAGCACCGGGACAGATTCTGGATGTCAACTTGTTTCGATGATTTCCGACGACTCAGACCTTATTTTGACATGGGACCGGTGTCATTGGAAGCTCTATCAAATTATCTTTCCATCCATATATAGAACACCCAAATCCAAGTCCGTATACGACCTGGGCGTCCGATTTACTGAAGACAGCTCCTGGACTCCGAGGTGGACTCGAAGTTGAGTTGTATTAGGCCTCCACGTAGCCTGCTCAACCCTTGATGGTCTCCTAAGGTGGAGGCCAAGGGGAAGGACGTCCTTGCACATCACTGTAGTCATTTCCACATGTTTGGGGCCTGCTCCAACCGTGGTTTGGATCCCATGTGTGAATAATAAGCCAGCGGCGATATTGTAGTGATGCATTTGTACCTTCAATCAAATAATGATATGGACATGTGGAACCAAGTGAATTGTATAACAAATCATTATGCAAATTGGGAAATAAATTCACCTTATGACCAATGTTCGTATCCGATGGTGTCATGTTCTCATCATCCTTCCCTTCTTGAAAGCAAACCGTCCTCGGTTTGGCCGTAGTTGTAGAAGATATTTTAGGTAACACCCAACAATGCTCCCCTTCTTGAATGTTTGTCTGTTTCTTGAAAAACAAAACTAGAGCAACTGGATTCGACATGTTTAGTGTTATTGCAGCCCACAAATTGATCGCCTTGTTATCCCACCAAAGAAGATTTCAGATTTGAACAAATATAAACTCGATGCACCATATATTCTCCTTTGCGATTATATTTGCCAATAAAGTGATATGTATTCCTATTCAAACGTGGTGATTCAAAATTTGCAAAACGTATCTCCTCTAAACAATTTAGATTACATAGAACAGCAAATTCGATATAAACCAAAATATTTAAAGAAGATAGCAATTTTTGTTCGTCATGTGCACAAGTAATAGGGACAAACATTCTATTTTCAGCACAAGTATATGACTCTAAAGCATGATTATCATTAGTAGGGACTAGTTGTGGCATAGGAATATATGAATCATTTGCGCACAACTCTTCTTTATCACAAGAAATATCAAGCCCATCATCTTGTGACAAAGGTAAATCAAAAGTAGGTTCCACTAACAGTTGCTCTATATTAGCATGACCAGTGGAAAAATTCAGCATATCACAATTTTCACCTTCTGTGATTGTAGCACCATGTGTAATAGCTTTGGCCTCATATGTAGCAGCAGTCAAACGTGCATCGTGATAAGAAGGTCTTGAATCTTCATATGTTGTTGTGAGCTCCTCATTGTCTTCTTGTTTGGGTATATGCTGCAAATCATTAGGTCCAACAAGAGGCAAAATAGCATTATCTTTTCGTAAAAATTCAGATTTAGATGAAGGTGTTGTAACATTTAAAATTGCCCATTCTTTTCTAAAAGGCTCATTCTTTCTTCTCTCTGCTCTCATGAGATCTTTTTTTAAAATTTCAGCAATACTCATAGGTTTAAGAATAATGTTTTTTCCTTTATATTTGAAAGAATAATCATTAGCAATTATATTATGCACAACATTATTTTCAGATATCCATGGTTCACCAAATAACATATTGCATGCTTGCATAGGTACTATGTCAAATTCTGCACTATCCTTGTAAACATCAATAAAAAATTCTATATGTGCAATCCTATCTACCTTTATGATATCGCAAGAATTTATCGATTGGATGTAGTACGGAGATGGATGCGGCTCTGTGGTCAAGCCAAGCTTCTCGACCAACTCTAAACTTGCAATGTTGCGGCTGCTATCATAGTCAATGATGACACGGCAACGTCGATTCCTCACAACAAAGAAAGTCTGAAACAAATTATTGACTTGATTTTGCTCTGCCTTCGGCATTTGAGAACTAAACACGTGTTGTTCTATGATATCCATATTGTCCTGCAAAATGTTAATCAAAGAAGAAAGGACAATAACTGATTATCCCTAATAATCTCCTACGCAGATGTGTGATGGTGCCTCTCAATCAATCAACACAGCAAAAGGAGGCTCCTTAACAAGGTCTTACAAGGTTCTTACCAGCAAAGCAAAAGATTACCTGGAAGATGTGATCCAGCGATTGCAAAGGTCAAAAACTGAGTTGTCCAAAAGTAATATGTAGAGCTATAGGAAGGCCAAAAATATGTAGCAAGGAATATCAATAATTCAATTCAGAAATTGCAAAGCTGAAAATTAGTCCCAAGCTAGTCTATGTCGCCGGCCTAAACTTGTCTCGGACCTAGTTCAAGTAACTAACAATATAACTCGGCTCAAGGACTCGAAAGGATGCATGCACTTCTGAATTTGTTTCCTTCTTTTCCTTTTCTTTCTTTCTTTTTTTTCCTTCTTTTTCTTGGTGCGGCTCTTTTCTTCCCTTTTTTTTTGCACCTCTTTGCCTTTTCTCTTTTATCACTTTTTTTTAGTCAGAAAGTGCCACACAATAGTTACAACTCAATCAACAGGACTTAATAATAATGAGATAATATGAAGCCTTGGCTGACATCAATGAATATATGCCGCATGCATAAAGATTGTCTGTCCTGTAAACCAGACACAAAAAACAATGGAAACTTGCTAAACCAGCACAATATTTGGACGAGATCTCCTCTTAAAAATTATATAGTATCCGGGGTATTTCAGATCTACTATGAAATAAGCACAATTTCCTATTCTTTCTCCTCGCAATGTGCACAGAAAAAAAATTCTTGCCACAGCTGTAACAAATTAACAATTGCTAACGCTAGCACTAATGATGCTCCCTTTAACAACTTATGCAGTGAGTATGTCGCACCAAAAATTATAGGATTGGGGAAAACCAAATTGCGCCACCAGGAAACTCCTCAAAACTTAGCCCTGACTCGATTAAACCAATGATCACAACAACTCAACAAGGGACTAAAATTCATAAAAGCAATCTGAAAAGAAAAATTGAGGGCACAAAGGGTTATAGAACAGCGGAAACAATGAAGAACATATATTTTTGTAGGGCAATTTTCTAGATTTTTAGGACCAATGACACAAACTAAACTAGGGTAAGAGTGACCTGACGGAGAACCTGAAGCTCTGATTACCAATTGATGGGTGCTAGGGTTCCCGATCTTCTGAAAGGTTCAGATAAGCGACGATTTGGTGGATTTGCGACACAAATCGATCCGGCTTCCGAACAACACGTTCTGAGCCCCGCAATCGCAGCACCACGTCTCCTCATGTTATCGACCGGTGGATGCACGGTTGACCTCGCCAAGAAGGCTAATCCTTGCTTGCGAATCAAAGAACACAAGCAAGAACAAAGTAGGATGCAACTAAATTACAGATGTATGATTAATCTCACGAGTTGGGGTCTCACAAACCGATGCAACGGCGAAACTGTTCTTGACTGATTAATCTAAGCAAAACCCAAACCCTAATGAAGGCGACGGCTACTGAATTATAGAGCTCAAGGTCGTGGATGACCCCCTGCTCATGCCCTCTAATGGGCTTCATGACGATACACGGCCCAAAGGCCAAAAGTGGGTGACGCAGCACCGGGACAGATTTTGGACGTCAACTTGTTTCGATGATTCCCGACGACTCAGACCTTATTTTGACATGGGACCGGTGTCATTGGAAGATCTATCAAATTCTTTCCATCCATATATAGAACGCCCAAATCCAAGTCCGTATGCGACCTGGTCGTCCGATTTACTGAAGACAGCTCCTGGACTCCGAGGTGGACTCGAAGTTGAGTTGTATTGGGCCTCCACGTAGCCTGCTCAACCCTTGATGGTCTCCTAAGATGGCAGCCAAGGGAAAGGACGTCCTTGCACATCATTGTAGTCCTTTCCACACGTTTGGGGCCTGCTCCAACCGGGGTTTGGATCCCATATGTGAATAATAAGCCAGCGACGATATTGTAGTGATGCATTTGTACCTTCAGTCAAATAATGACATGGACACGTGGAACCAAGTGAATTGTATAACAAATCATTATGCAAATTGGGAAATAAATTCACCTTATGACCAATGTTCGTATCCAATGGTGTCATGTTCTCATCACCGGGCACACTCATCGCGCCACATCACCCGTATTGTCTCGGCCGTCGGATCGACCACGTAGACTGTTTAGATCTGCCCGAGCAATCCTAGTGTACGCGACCCCACACGTGGGACCCGCTAATGTGGGACCCACAATTGGGCCCCTCTGTGGGCCCCACGGGACCCACGTGATGTGGGTCCCACAAGTGGTCCCCGCCGTAGACCACGGGCCCACAAGTGGGTCCTACCATCTGTGGGTCCCACTAAACCATTATATGCGGGACCCAACTTACTTGTTTTTAAAAAAAATATTTAAATATGTTTCTTAATTGTTATTTATAGTAGTTCTTATTTTGTTTGCACTATTTTGTTTGAATTTTTTTTATTTAAACAAACATAATTTTGAATGATGTAATATAATTTTTAATATAACTTCTGAGTGATCTAATACAATTATTACCGTTACTATCTTTTATTTTTTTTATAACATATACAAAACATTTTTGGGGATGGTGTCAACAATGTAATTGCAATATTTTAAAATATATAACTTTATTAAAAGGTGTCCAATATCAAATTTAGTCAAAATATCAAAATCTAGAATATATAAATTTATTATAGACATAGTTTTGCAAATATTTTTCTTAAAAGAATTATCAAAGCACGTAGAATTTAAAAATTATCTCTATGGAAAGGTTTTAGATTTATTATGTTTTTTCTTTTGAAATATTTTTTATTAAAATATAAAAATGTATGCAAGAAAATTCAAAAGGAGCTTTGAATTATTAAATTTGCTATGTATAATCCATTCTCACAAATGTTTATATGTGATCCGTCATATATACATATATATATACATATATATACACACATATATATATATATACATATATATATATATATATGTATGTATGTATGTATGTTGTATGTATAAAATTTGATATCAAAATGCTTCTAAATTAAAAATTGTTTAGTACAATAATAGCTTAAAATTTGAAAACCTGAAGTTCATTAAATAACAAATATTCTAAGCGTTTAACTCGTTCGCACAATGTTTATATGCGGCCCATTGCTTAAATTAAAAAAATATTAATTTTTAAAGTACCTAAATACTTCAACATCTATAAAGTTATACAGATCACACTTTAAATCCAAAGAGCTTTCCCATTCACCCGTTAAACCCAACATCCAAACACCGAAGCAACTTTAAATTTAAAAATGCTGAATTTTAAGATAGCTCAAAACTTCAAAATCTATCTATTTGCAATAGATCACACTTTAATTCCAAAACACTTTCCAAAAAAGATAAAATTAAAATTAATTTACAATTCAAAATATAAAATGCTTCTAGAGAATTAATTTAAATTCAATGTGCTTTGACAATTTATTTTTTTAAAATATTTTATAGACATAGGCACATCCACTTTCGATGCGCGGTCGCGTGCCCTAGGATTGCTCGGGGGCCCAACGGACCCACGTGATGTGGGTCCCACAGTGGGCCCCACCGTAGACCACGGGCCCACAAGTGGGTCCCACTGTCTATGGGTCCCCTAAACCATTATATGCGGGACCCAACTTAGTTGTTTAAAAAAATATTTAAACAGTTTTCTAAATTTTTATTTATGGTAGTTCTTATTTTGTTTGTTCAATATAACATCATACTATTTTGGTTGAATTATTGCTAAATTTGTTTATTTAAACGAACATAATTTGGAATGATCTAATATAATTTTTAATATAATTTTTGAGTAAACTAATACAATTATTACCGTTACTATCTTTTATTTTTTTGTAACATATACAAAACATTTTTTGGATGGTGTCAACAATGTAATTGGAACATTTTAAAATATATACAACAACAACAACATAGCCTTTAGTCCCAAGCGAGTTGGGGTAGGCTAGAGATGAAACCCAAGAAACAAAGCTCAAGGCTCAGGAACGTTGATAGCTAGTCTCCAAGCGCTCCTATCGAAAGCTACCTCCTTGGAAATATTCCACTCCTTAAGGTCTCTGTTTATCGCTTCGTCCCAAGTCAATCTAGGTCTACCTCTACCTCTCTTTATATTATTGGCCCGCCCTAGGACCCCAATACGCACCGGCGCCTCCGAGGGCCTTCGTTGGACATGTCCAAACCATCTCAGCCGATGTTGGGTCAATTTCTCCTCAATGGGTGCCACCCCGACCTTCTCCCGAATGTCTTCATTCCGAACTCTATCCCTTCTTGTGTACCCGCACGACCATCGCAACATCCGCATCTCTGCTACACTCAGTTGCTGGACATGTCGCCTTTTAGTAGGCCAACATTCCGTCCCGTACAACATCGCCGGTCGAACCGCCGTCCTATAGAACTTCCCCTTCAGCTTTTGTGGCACCCTCCGATCACAGAGGACGCCAGAGGCTTGACGCCACTTCATCCAGCCTGCTGCGATTCTATGCTTAACATCTTCATCAATGTCGCCATCCTGTTGCAACATCGATCCTAAATACCGAAAAGTAGCCTTTTGGGGGACCACCTGTCCGTCGAGGTTAACGTCTCCATCCTCGTGCCTAGTCCCACTAAAATTGCACATCATGTACTCAGCCTTGGTCCTGCTAAGTCTGAACCCCTTCGACTCTAATGTGCGTCTCCATAGCTCTAGCTTCTCATTAACACCTTCCCTACTCTCATCGACTAGCACCACATCATCAGCAAAGAGCATGCACCAAGGGATATCCCCTTGTATATCTCTAGTGACCTCATCCATCACCAAAGCGAATAGATAAGGGCTCAATGCTGACCCTTGATGTAGGCCTATCCTAATAGGGAAGTCAGTGGTGTCGCCATCGCAAGTCCGGACACATGTCATAGCATCCTTGTACATATCCTTAATGAGGGTAATGTACTTCGTTGGGACTTTGTGCTTCTCTAAGGCCCACCACATGACATTTCTCGGTACTTTGTCATACGCCTTCTCGAGGTCAATAAAGACCATATGCAGGTCCTTCTTCTGCTCCCTATATCTCTCCATCAACTGTCGGATTAAGAAAATCGCTTCCATAGTTGATCTTCCAGGCATGAACCCAAACTGATTTTGGGTCACACTCGTCGCTCCTCTTAGACGGTGCTCAATAACCCTCTCCCAGAGCTTCATGGTATGGCTCATCAGCTTAATGCCAAGGTAGTTAGTACAACTTTGAACATCTCCCTTGTTCTTAAAGATCGGTATTAATATACTTCTCCTTCATTCTGCAGGCATCTTGTTAGACCGAAAGATGAGGTTAAAAAGCTTAGTTAACCATATCATCGCTCTATCACCTAGGCATCTCCACACCTCAATGGGGATACCATCAGGGCCCATCGCTTTACCGCCCTTCATCCTCTTCAAAGCCTCTCCGATCTCTGCCTCCTGGATTCTTCTCACAAAGCATCTGTTAATATCATCAAATGAGTCATCTAGCTCAAGGGCAGGACCCTCAATCTCCCCATTAAACAACTTGTCAAAGTACTCTCGCCATCTGTTCTTGATCTCCTCATCCTTCACCAGAAGTTGATCTGTCTCATCCTTGATGCATTTGATTTGGTTGATATCCCTTGTCTTCCTCTCGCGAATCCTAGCCATCCTATAAATGTCCCTCTCTCCTTCCTTCGTGCCTAGCCGCTGATATAGGTCATCATAAGCCTTACCCTTTGCTACACTCACAGCTCGCTTTGCAGCCTTCTTCGCTACCTTATAGCCCTCGATGTTAGCTGCACTCCTATCAAGGTGGAGGCGCTTGAACCACTCCTTCTTCTCCTTAATAGCCCTCTGCACCTCCTCTGAACCACATTTTAAAATATATAACTTTATTAAAAGGTGTCCAATATCAAATCTTGTCAAAATATCAAAACTTAGAACATATAACTTTATTATAGACATGGTTTTGTAAATATTTTTCTTAAAAGAATTATCAAAGTACGTGGAATTCAAGAATTATCTTTATAGAAAGGTTTTAAATTTAGTATGTTTTTGCTTTTGAAATATATTTTTTAATTAAAATATAGAAATGTATGCAAGAAAATTGGAAAGGACTTTGAAATTTGCTATGTATAATCCATTCTCACAAATGTTTATATGTGATCCGTCATATATATATAATTTGATATAAAAATGCTTCTAAATTAAAAATTATTTAGTACAATAATAACTTAAAATTTTAAAACCTTAAGTTCATTAAATAACAAATATTCTAAGCGTTTAATTCGTTCGCATAATGTTTATATGCGGCCCGTTGCCCTTACTATTCGGACACTGAAACATCTTTAAATTAAAAAATATTAATTTTTAAAGTACCTAAGTACTTCAATCCGTTAAACCCTACATCCAAATGCTGAAGCAACTTCAAATTTAAAAATGTTGAATTCTAAAATAGCTCAAAACTTCAAAATCTAAATATTTACAATAGATGACACTGTAAATCCAAAACACTTTCTAATTTACCAGGAAAATCTAACATCCTCGAACGCCGAAGCACATACAAATTTGAACATAAGATACACCGCAAAAGAAAAAAAAACACATTTCAAAATCTAAAACATAGCTACAAACTGAATTTTTAAATTTAATGTGCTTTGAAAATTTGTTTGAAAAATATTTTTACAGACGCATCTTGTTACCATGTGCGGCAACGCCGCTAACTTTTCTAGTGACCGACTAATCACGCTGATTGAATGGCGCCACCAGCAGAAAAACAGTAAATTTTCTAGTAGGGTTAGCATGGCACATTTTATCCACACGACAGGTGAGTTGCTAGGCCCACTACTGCTGCTGGGCTGCAAGATGACCGTAGTGGCCTGCAAGTGAAGACAGCATCGCTCACCCGGGCCGTTTTCTCATGTAAAATTTCAGCCCGGTCTTCACGTTGCTGTCTATGGAACGGCCCATTAGCATATGGAGGATAAGTTGGATGGATAAGAAAATGAAACATAAAAGGAGCCAGATAATTTGTGTGCGCCTAGTTTTGTAGTTCAAAACATAAAATCTAGTTTTTCTTGTATTTTTTATTGATCCGTTTGCTGTCATTTGGACTAACAAGAGATGCTAAAAAAAGAACTAACAAGTGTGTGTTGCCGTGTTGCTCCATTTTCCCCTTTTCTTTTGCTCTCTTTTTTGGTTTCCAGGGAACAACATATTTGGATCGGATCAAATAATAGTGGAAGAAGTTGTACTGTTTTGTGTCTCAAGTGTGCGTTCAATTCTTTTTTGTTTTTCCTGTTTAATGCGCGTGTGGATGTTCTTTTCGGTTAATACTTGAAGCCCTGGAAGTGTTCTGATTTTTTTTTGTCACCATTTGTGTCCTTTATTTTTGGGTTGATAATTGATACCTTTGTAAGACAAAAGTATATGTGAGCTGAAATGCATCGTCAGAGATGTTATTGTTATATATAAATTCATTATTAATTGATTTTTGCCAATTCAATTTTTTCATTATGAAATGGTTTTAAGCACAATTCTTTTTTCCCTCCGGAGAAACATCACTTTCAGTGCCTTGTAGTGATGCGAGATGATACCGTAGAGGCTGCTCTACGTTAGTTAGTTCAGCTGCAGGAGTGCAGGATTAGAGTGGACGATGCTACATGATTAGTTGCATGTACATATTTCGATGTATATAGTGTGATCTTTTCTATATTATATACCAATAAGTAATACTAGTATAAGTTACCGTAAATAAGCTCTCTGTAATCAGCTACCATGCCTAACCGCCGCACCAACACAGTTAGCTTCAATTCTGATGCTTCTGAACCTCGCCCAGTCTCGTTAATCAGACAGTTTAACTTACCGATATCGCAAGTAGCACAGCCTTGTGAATCAATCTACGGAACTACTATATGCCAAGCATTCAGAAGTGCATACGCTTCTCCACATTTTTCACACCGTCGCGCTCTGGAAGACAAGAGCTTCTTGGCCTATCGGCGGGAAGAGCTATGTCCACAAACGTAGCTATGAGAGGAGGACGACGTGAACAGAGCGCATCTGGAAGCAGAGACACTGAAACATACGTTGCTTTCGTCTGGCACTGCACGTCTATAGTGGGCAGTGGCACATAGGCGCCGAAGACAAAGACGCTTAGCGCTCCTGCACACGATGCAAAGTCGAGGTCCAAATCAGGAGAGCCGGATTCGAGCATCCGAGGAGGATGAGCCCAAGAAAGCTCTCTCCTGCAAGTTGCAAATCATGCAGTATAATGGCCTTTTCACTTGCTGTCTCGTGCACTATTGGTCACTTAACGCGTGCCTTCCGAATACAACCGTCGTTGGTGTCACTTGTCGAAGCTGACAGTGTACCTGCAGGTTGGTTTTTACGTACGTCGCCTGTTGCTGTCGCGCCCTTCTGCTGATGGTGTCCCTCAACCTGGATGACGCGCAGGGAATGATATCAGACAAGATCTAGCTAGTCAACTTGCGTGTACTTTTACCTACCAGCGTTCACTGTCTCACTGAGCATCTAAGATGAAAACACCAGCTGCCAGCCTGCTGCCATGCATTTCATCAATTGTGATACACGTTTGGCCTAGCATGGGAACTTCACTGTGAGATGATGCCAATTGGATCACTCAAAGTTGCTAGCTAGCTAGCCTGATATAGATAGGCTTTGGCCCTTTCTATATATGACCAATAATGCAGGCATGCAGCTAGCACCGTATTACCAGTACTACTACCTAACCTATCAGCAGAGAAGAACAAGCTCAAACGGTACATGTCTAATGTTGCAGCATAGTGGTCCAGTGCTCGAAACCTTTGTAGCACCAGCATGATACTGAATAAGCTGAGATATATATTTGGCCTGGGCCCTGCAACAAGAACCTTACAGCTGCAACTGGCAGCTGGTGAGTGCACTAGATTTGTTGTTTGCATACATCCGTATCCTTGGACTGGACCCGGAAACAAGAACCTTACAACAACCTCTGCGTTGTGCGTTGGGCTGTTCTGGGTGGAGATGGAGCACGCATCATAGCAGTACAGATTACAGTGTCTGCAAAAACCCCAATATACAATGATCATGAACAGCAGAGACTTTGGCTTTAGTTTTTGTGATGGGCGTGACTGAAATTTGTCCATTATTTTTGAACTACCATTTTTGTTATTTTTTGTGGTAGGAATTTTTACTTCCACTAATAGAGAACTGGGCATTTAGTATCGGCTTGTAACACCAGCTACCATTTAGTACCGGATAGTGTTACAAACCGTACTAAATGGCCCGGGGTATGCTTATTAACCGGTACTAAATTGACATTAGTACCGGCTCAAAGGCAACCGGTACTAATGTGAGGTGGACGAATATAGTTTTTTCTAGTAGTGTTCAAATTCAAATTTATATCTAAATTAAGTTAGCTTTATACATAACCTTTTGTATTGTGATAATAATTTAAACCTACCCCCTCTGGTAAAAAGAATGAATTTTTGAAGTGGTATATCTAGGTTTGCCTTTAAAAGTAATACAAAATTTACAATTAGTATATATTTCATATAAATTTGTTCTACTAACTGATGACTTGAATGGTGTATTAGTGAACAGATGGAGACGTTAAATGTTCCTATATATATGACGAAACTTGGACACATGAAGCAAATTTAAGAGGCAAAAGTGGACTTAATTGTAACTTTCAACAATGTTAGTGGCGTGATTGGTTGCTTATGCGATACGCCGATACGGCTCCACATATAACAGGGACACAATCTTTTGGAGATGTGCTTCTTTCTTTGCTTGGGCATCCAATTGGTCCTGCATGAGAGCAAGTATAATAATGGGCTAGGAGAAGGCTAAATGCTGAGGTGGATGAGAGAGAAGAGTGGAAAGAGGGGAGGTGGGCTGTTAGCTTACAGCCCGCTCATGCACAAGAACCTAGAAAAGTTGTGAGCTAGACATGTGGACCATATAATTATAAAGAAGAGCTAACCATTATATGGGTAGGCTAAATGGTGGGCTGTAAGGGACCATTCAGCCAGCAGTGGGCTATATTATTAGCCTTGCTCTGAAGGCTGTTGGTCTTCTGGATTGCCAATCTAGCCTGCCAGCTGGCAGTTTGGCACCCGATTTGAGCTTGTTGGCGAGCCAGGCACAAGTAATAAGGTAACTCATCCCCATTAATTATTAATGAAGGAATAGCGCATCTAACGGTGGCGCCATTAGGGATGGCAATTCAACCCGCGGGTTTTGGACCCGATGGGTGTGGGCGTGGATTCAAAATTGCACCCGCGAGTGCACCCGCACCCGAACCCGAGATCCGCGGGTGTGGGTGTGGGTCTGAAATCACACCCGCGGGTGAACCCGCACCCGCCCGCATACTGTAAATTCCCCCATATATTACTGATTAATCGTTGCATCTAAATGCATTCGTAAGCAATATGAGACCAATCATACATGAATTTAGATGTTGACCAAAATAGTTTATCTAATTGGTTATTTGTTGATTTGGAGACTGTGTTGTTGTCCTCTTAATTTTGTCCGCATTATAAAACTTAGATGTGCCACAATATATAATTTTTAATTTGTTGATTTGAAGACCTTTATTTGATTATTTATTGATTTAGAAACTATAGAAAGTGTAATTTATAAATTTTTATAATATTAGGAAATGAGAACATATATGTGTGAAAGTGAAATTGTGACATCACTAAAAATCATGCTAAAGTTCATCGTATGTGCATGTGATGCTTCCAAACCCACGGGCACCCGAAATCCGCGGGTGTGGGTGTGGGTGCAGAAATTCACCCGCGGATTTTTCGCGGGCGGGTTCTTTCCCACTCCGTGGATTTGGCTGCGGGCGGGTTTTCGCTAAACCCGCACCTGAATCCGCGGGTGCCATCCCTAGGCGCCATGCTGACCACATCGCAGTGGTTAAAAGCCACGGGGATTCACCCCCTCCACAGCGCTCCACGACGTTTCGGAGCGACGTGGCGAAAAACGCTGATGCCACGTCCCTCTTTCTCCTAGTTTACAAAAGAGCCCTCGTGTTTTGTGGGAATCAACCCGCAATCCAACTTATCCGCCGCAGCAGTCCAGCCGTTCAACCCTAGCTGCTCGTCCCACCTCATTCCTCTTCCTCCCCCGGCCGCCGGCCTCCTCTCTCCAGCTCGCTCTCCGCCCGCCGCCACCTCCGCCGTCATCCGCGCGCCGGCGTTGAGCCCAACCTTGCGCGTCACCTCGCCCCGCCCTGCGCCGGCTCCCGCTCACCCTACATCGTTCCCATGCTGTGCAGCACCTGAACCCTAAACTTCTCCCCGCCGCCTCCTCCCCTGCCCTTATCTGGCACTCTCTTTCTCTCTCGCTCTCGCAGATCCGGCTCTAGCCCGAGGAGACAGCGAGGTGGTCGGCCGTAGTGGTGCTGCAAATTCTTGAGATGGCGGCGGCGGATGACCTCGGAGGGGACACGGATGGGGAGACACAGGCGTTGATGGCAGTCAATGCCGGCTTCGGGAACTCGGCCAAAGCGCTCGTGTACTGGGACGACGGCCGCGACTACTGCATCTGGCACGGGGTCGCCTGCGACAGGGCCTTCTTCTCTGTCATCGGCCTGTGCGTACACTCTACAGACCTCTCCTCCCTTCTTGCGCCTTTCAGTTTCTCGGTCTTTCCAGGCTTTCTACCGACACATCCTAGATTTGCTTCCCTATTCGTTTATTTGTGTGCTGATGATTTGTTTGTGCAGGGATCTCAAGTGGAACAAGCTCTCAAGCCAAATCCCATCTGAGGATTGTGTCTCCTTAAAATATTTGTACGCCCCTAAATCCAAGTCTTCCTTTATCGTGTTAACACATTTTGCTGCATAGTAGTTGTTATTAGCCAGATCCTATATGCCCATCAAGTTTTGTCTTACCATAACTTAAGTTTTTAAAATTAACATATTTATAATGGGATGACACCATCAATATATGATTTTCTTTGCATCCATCGGCTATATTAACCCTTTTGTGAACAACCATTGTGATGATTGTGTGCTGGTATTATATGCCCAATCCAGTTTTTTTTTTTAAAAAAAATCATGTGGAATTATGTGAAGGTCAAGCGGGTCCTTTCTCAGTTGTTCATGCCCCAACCTTGCATCACTTTTGGATAAAGAAATCTATTCTTTTCGGTTCATTTGCGTAAACTGCACATCTCAATCTATTCTGTTTGCGTAGTTTGCATGTATGAAACAAGTTCATATGCTTGAAATCGACCGCACTAACAAGTTCATTTGCGTAAACTGCACATCTCAATCCCCTTTATTCAGGTTGCAAGGAGGCAAGCCTGTCTGCTGCTGCCTCAAGCTTGGCACAACCTTCCTGCTTTTGCCTTGGTTGTATGTCTCTGTCTCTATATAATTAAGAAGTGAGGTTGATGTGTCTCAGATCATTTCCAGCTAAAATAAGAAAGATAAATTGTTGCTACATGCAGCTAGCTGAAGCTTGAAGATGTTGGTTCTTCCTTTTGTTTCTTTGCAAAGGGTTGCAAAGGTGAGTTCAGTCTCCCTACACGGTACCACCTGCTTCTAAGTTTATGTTAATGTGCTGCATTACATATTCTTTGTATGTGGAATGGGGTTAGCCTTTTTTAGGCAAATTAAAATTGCATTGCTCATAACGTCAATCCATTGTTTGACTACGGACTCTCTTTTTTTGGCACAATTAAGATGTACTAATGTGTTACTTTTAGGTCTCACCTGTCGTCTTACATGAGAATCGTAAGGAAGCCATTCATCGACGAAAACCCTGTTGATAGGGAGTTAGTCTGCTCCTAAAACCTAGCACTTCCTTGGTCCACTAGAAATGTGTTGCTAATCCTACTTGTTAGGAGGGCAGGACCTGCTAAGATTACTTGTTAGAACAACAGCCCAGAGCATGCAAATTAGCTTAATTCATTTAAAATTGTTATATGGATATCGTGCTGCCTTATGGCAGGTAAATTATATTATTGTGAATTATGTGATACCAGCACATGGGCTTGACGTTCTCTCTTATTTTTATCTTTGTTCTACTAATAGTTGTTAGAGTGGCGCAACGGATTCAAGCCCGGTCCGCTGTACACACGAGCCGGCGCCCCACAGGCCTAGGTCCACCGGAGCCCAACACATCCAAGGCCTTGGCCTAACTCAACCAAAAGACTAGCCTGATAGGAGGAGGACTGCCCCACCTTATATGTTGTGCTCCCCCACCATCAACTACCGATGTGGGACTAAATCTAACAATTCCTAACCTACCAAATTACAACTCAAGTCCAATCATAACCATACCATACACATATTGGACACATATCTAACAATAGTTTGATTGCACCGTTGCCGAGAAACAAAATTGTTGGTTTGATTGACAGGCCTTGCCGAGAAACAATGCAAGTAACATGATTAGGTGTTGTTTGGACTGTTTTTATATCATTATTTGCACTGATTTTAGTTCTTTAAGCTTCTTCAGTTCCATTCTTACACCCGTGAGATCAGTATTTGACTCATATAACCGTTTGCTATTCAGTGCATGAAAAGACGAAGAATTATGTTGCGGTGGCAAGGTTTGGTGCTGCAGTTTAATTGTGAAATAATTCCTCTTATTTTTTAAGCGATCTTCAACTCTATTCCACACCAGGGAGGTCATGAACAGGATTACAGGAGGAGAGCAAGATAAAGCGTTTCAGGCGAGTCGATCTGTGTCATCTTTCTTTAACTTGCTTGTGTTTTGGCTGTGCCATTGGGTCCTTGCTGAATAAGGTTACATTTTCCTTCGTTAGGTTTGTAGAATTAACTAAGAGGTGGAAAAAAAAGTATTTCTTGGTAAGTCCAACACTACCGCTGCAATGCATATTCTTCGTCTTCTTAACTTGACATTGGTGAGCTCATAGTTTTTGCACATGGAATTGTGGATGTATTCAGTTTGAGACTCTTGGACAGATTCTTTAATCATATAGTTGGATAAGCTTTCAACGTAAAAAACATGCTAAATGAATCGATGTTTACTTTTTTTTTAGCCCTTGCTTTGTAGAGCTGAACACTGCAGAGACATTTTAGAACTGAAACCTATTAAGCTTTTTTTGTTTTTTAATCTAGATCCATGTTACCTCTTCTTTTGATAATAATAATATTATCACATTGATGCATCTTAATGATCCAATCTAGAGCGTTTGGGAATATGCTGAACATGGCTGTCTTATTGTGCATGGCAACAAGGATGCAGATGACAATGACAAAGGATGGATGCTGGTGAAGTAGCCTGATGAAAAGGAAAATCTCTTCAGTTATTTTCTTGTGATAAATTGAGTGACCTCAAAGATTGGTGTGTAGGAGTGTGGTTGTCCTCTTTAATTTATAGTCTTAACTGGAGTAAGGTTATTGCTTTTTTACCTTTTGCTTGTTGTGGCTGGAGGAGAACATGCCTTCATTGTTCTGTTCTTTAGTAAATCAAATGTAATTGTACTGTATGAGTACCATTGATTGTAGAAACATATCATGATTTGGTGGTTTATTTTGTATTGCTGTAGTGTTATTTTGTGAATACAATGAAATCATACTTTTAAAGGTTTGGTTGGACTGTATTGACTTATTAAGATCATTACCTCAAATAAGTTGAAAATATTCAATCTATTTTGTTAAATTTCATGGCATATGTTCATATTTATTTTTAAAAACGTTGTGTTCATGTGTATTTTTGTTAAAATGATAGGGCGCGCGAAGCGCGCCCCTTGTCTAGTGCACCAAAATCTTGCTGCCCCTGCCGTGCTAGCGTCCACCGGCTCTACCATAGGAGTGGCAGATCCGAACAAGGTGGAGCCATATGCAACCATGGCTATGGTGGATCCGGCACCTCCAACATCATAGGAAGCCACGCTTTCTCTAGCCACGCTCGCGTGTTGCTATTTTCCGAAGAAATGGTCACCTCTGCATTGCCTGAGGAAAAAAAAATAAACGAGAGAAGAAATGAATGCCTCGTCGGCTCTTCACCACGTTGGCTTTTGACGGCCGGCTCTAGTACATCCTAATAGCCTACCCCATCCTACCCTATTCCACTTCACAGAATCACAGGCAACAGCCTAACACGATTTGCATACAAAAAGCACACACAGTGACCACGACAACCACGTCCTAACATGTACCGATCGATGCCCTGGACCCACTCGGACAAGAGGAACAAAAGTTGCGAAGATGCCCGGGGCTAGAATCTTGCCAGCGTCTGAAAGTGAGGAGGAACCGCAGAAAATATGCCAGCAGCAGCACTACAGCAACAATGAACAATCCTTTTTCGCACGTGTGAAACCCATGCATAAAAAGTAGATACTTGATATTTGCGCTGCACAGTATGTGAACCGCTATACTCTTATATATCAATTCATCATTCGTTTTGTCTGCATTCGCAAACGTCCATCTGCAACCTTAACTTTTCTGCTTGACGCACCACTCCTGGACAAAAGAGCAATAGCGACAGCAAGCTGTGTACACGTACCTCACACACTTGGAATCTCACACACGCGCCACTCGCCGTCAGCCCAATCTCTGATTTTGTTTTATCTTATGCGTTGACACGAAATGATAATGAGTTTCAATTATTTCTGGTCAGGTACATACAAATTTCTTCTTGCTATTGAATTACCTTCAAAGTGGCCAGAGGTATTTAAGACGAAAATCATATTTCATTCCAACAGAAAGGAACCAACCTTTGTCTTTTCTTTTCTCTTTTCAAGCCTAGTCCTATAGCCAAACTAGATATTTACCCCTCTTTGGGTCTCGAATGTTTCTGTGGTCCAGTGGTGGGATCAGTGCGATTGCGTGTATCTATATGTTTGTAGTGTATTTGGCTCCATTGAGCTAATTTTTAGCCCAATTTCGGAGGACAACAATTAGATGACAAAATATGAGGTAATCATAAAACTTATTCTATAACAATATAAACCACAATTAATTAATTTGCAAGACAAACCATTGATCCTAATTAGACCATGATTAACCAATGTGATTCTATAGTAAACATGGGCTACTTAAGATCAGTGGGTTTGTCTTGCCGATTATTAGCCATGATTTAGTTTTGTAATTAGATTATGTTTAGTATTCTGAATTGATCTCTAAACATCAGGCTAAAAATTAACCGGCAGTAAATCATTGTCCAATCCAGGTGGAAATTGTATGTTACGTACTCTGTCCAAAAATACAATTTGTTTTGATTTTTTTTAGATACGTAACTTTTATTATGTATCTAGATATATGTATATATCTAGGTGCATACAAAAGCTATGTATCTTTCATTCGCAAAAAAAAGTTATGTAGCTTGAAAAGTCAAAACGATTAGTATTTTGTGACGGAGTGAATATGCTTTTGGGTATTTTACTCGCCTTGGTTCGTAGTTATTTACCAATAGAAATCTTTTGGTGATGATTATCATGTCCCTTTGGTACAGCTGGAACTTGTTTTTCTTGTGAAAAGAACTTTTTTTTATATGAAGTTGAAAAGAACTTAGTAAGCGCTCATTGGGCATTACGGATGCCACCAATATATATGGTACTCCCACGTGCCACTGCCGCTTTGCTAATAAAGCGATCCGTGCAAATCCCTCCTCTCTCTCTGGTTGGTCAATCAATCAATCCTCACATAACACGTAAGCAATCACTCTAGTGAGTAGTGACACGGCCATGCTCGTTGCCCAATCAATCTCGCAAGGGTGTCCCAAGTCACAAACCTTTGTGCATGCTTTTGTTGCAGGCGCCATGTCTTCACCAGCGTCCCATGCCGACGCCGACGCCCGCCTCAGCGAACCGCTGCTCGCGAACGGCGGCGGCGGCGGCGGCGGCGGCGACGCCGGGTTTCACGACGGAGCGCTCGCCGCGGTGGTCGTGGCCACCAGTGCGCACGGCGGCGGAAGCAGCGGCAAGGAGAAGAAGGGCGCCGTGAAGGTCAAGGACGACGGGTACTGGGTGGACGTCACCCAGGAGTCGACTGCCGTTGATGACCTGGAGAGCGGCGGCGGTGGTGACCGGCCGCTGCTGTTCTCGACCAAGAAGGTCAAAGCAACCCTCCTGTACCCGTACAGGTGAGTGCACACAAAAGCTGGAAGCGTGTATAGGTGCATTCATGGCAAAACCAGGATGTGGCTTCGTTTTGCTGCACTGTAATGATTTTCATCTTCAAAAGTTTGAATCAGAGCAACTTGATTTTTTTTAAAAAAAAAATTGGACAAACAGTTTGGACGGTAATGAACTGCTGAGGCAAAGAGCTTGAAAATAAGGGGGGAAAGTTGAACATGCGCCATTGTCATTTTCATGGGAGGACCGAATTTTGCTGAAACCATTCTCTGTCTGCAAAACTGATTCCTTACACTAGTCTATCAACCCGTGCTATTGCACGGGCTAATTAGAAATAGTTTACAATTATATATCTATGTGAGGCTCTCTTTCATCAATGTTAAATATTTTAATAGTACTCTAATATACATTTATAATTATATGTTTGCATTGGATTTAGTCACTAACATTTGTTTTCCATTACATCACATTGTTTGATATTTACTTAATTGAATATTTTATTTAAGCTATGTAAATATGAAAAATTATTTTTTTATCTCTTCCGAACCCTAGAACGTGAATGGATGGTGACACATATTATCAATATTTTTTATATACTAATAACAAAAATAATATGTTAAAAACTATAAAAAATCAATTTAGAATTTTATATTGGTATATTTTTATTTAACAAAAACAATTTTATATTATTTATATTCAGATTTAGTGGTTATTTAACTTTTAATAACAACATAATTAGTATTATTTTTAGGGATTTATTTGTATTATTTTCAGGGGTGTTATTTGATATTATTTTTACGATGGTACAGCTAGATACTGGATATGCAAAAAAAGTTGTTGCATCAATCCAGCATCCTTGTTTAGATGGCCCGGTGAGCTAGGTTCTCGCTAGTGCATGCATTCCCCCATCTAAGCAATGAGTAACTCTGCAAATATTAGAGATAGAGCTAAGGTAGCAATCTACTTCATTTTAAATTGTAGGTCATTACAATTTTGTTGGAGATGCTTAGCATCTTAAGTTTCACCAAAATCATTTATAGTGGCGGATCATGGTGTTGCCTCTACAAATGATTATGCAGGTGACCTACACAATTTATGTGAAATTTCCAAAACAATGTTTGATCCGCCTTAAAAACATTTTTGTAGTAGTGATTGGGATGGTTTGCTGAATGGATGGTGACACATATTATCAATATTTTTATATACTAATAACAAAAATAATATGTTAAAAACTATAAAAAATCAATTTAGAATTTTATAATGGTATATTTTTATTTAACAAAAACAATTTTATATTATTTATATTCAGATTTAGTGGTTATTTAACTTTTAATAACGACATAATTGGTATTATTTTTAGGGATTTATTTTTATCATTTTCAGGGGTGTTATTTGATATTATTTTTATGATGGTACAGCTAGTAATTTATATCAAAATTAGGGGGCTATTTAAATTATTTTTATAATGGCAGAGGTGGGTAATTTAGGCACATGTTTAGGGGGTTACTTTAGTCTATTTTTGTAATGGCAAGGTGGGTAATTTATTAGAAAAGATCATAGATCCAATGGCTATTATGATTAGAGTTGTTGGATTGATGGCCGGATGTTTCTCTTTTTTGTGAGATTTTCTAGGATTTCTCTATTTTTTTAGAGTGTCCACCTAGGATCCTAGGTGGCTTCACGTGGAGGCCTCAAAAGAAGCCTCCAATTAGTAACAGTAAGATGCATGAAAACCACAGCATTCTATCTAGAATCCGATTCTGCAATGCATGAACATGTGCAAATGTTCTTGGCAATGGAACTTAAGCATCCCATCCGTTCACTTTGTAGGGTAAAGAAGTGTAGTAGTTTGACTGTCCAAATGAAAATATATAAGTTAACAACTGCACTTATTATGGCAATTTCCTGGTGACAAACAGGGTACTGATCCTGGTACGCCTCGTGGCCGTCATCCTGTTCATCGCATGGCGCATCAAGCACAACAACTCCGACGTCATGTGGTTCTATGTGACGTCAGTCGTCGGCGACATCTGGTTCGCCCAGTCATGGCTGCTCTACCAGCTCCCAAAGTTCCGCCCCATCAAACGGACCCCAAACCTCGCCGCGCTCCGGCAGCACTACGACGACCGCCCCGGCGATGGCGGCGGCTCCCTCCTCCCAGGCATCGACGTCTTCGTCACCACCGCGGACCCCGTGAGCGAGCCGGTGTTGTACACCATGAACTGTGTCCTCTCCATCCTTGCCACTGACTACCCTGTCGATAGGTTGACATGCTACCTGACCGATGACAGTGGCTCACTGGTCCTCTACGAGGCTCTGGTCGAGGCCGTAAGCTTTGCCACATTGTGGGTCCCCTTCTGCCGGAAGCACTCTGTCGAGCCGAGAGCGCCGGAGAGCTACTTCCAGCTGGAGGGGATGATCTATAATGGAAGATCGCCGGGTGAGTTCATGAACGATTATAGGTATGTGCAGAGGGAGTATGAGGAGTTCAAGGTGAGGTTGGAGATGCTCCCTAGCACTATCAAAGAGAGGTCAGATGTGTATAACAGCATGAAAGCTAGAGATGGCGGTGCAAAAGCAACTTGGATGGCTGATGCCACTCTGTGGCCTGGCACTTGGATTGAACCAACAGAAAATCACATGAAGGGGCATCATGCAGGCATTGTTAAGGTATGACCAAGGTTCACCCTAAATGCAGCTCCACATATTTAGATAATTTGGGCATCATCAATAAATTTTCTATATATTATTGATGTGCTGATTTTAGAAGAATAATATATTTGGTAAATGCAGGCATGCAGCTTCAGCTTCACATATATTTAATAAATTCGTGCACATATATAACTTTTTTGCGGTTATAACTTTTTTGTGCACATTTATAACTATGTACAGTTTATGACAGTGCACTGAAACAGTAATTCCTGCTCTTCTTGCTGCAACGACAGATTGTGCAGAACCATCCGAGTTGTAAGCCTGAAGCAGAGGGTCACCAAGACCAAGCGAGCAACACCACCCTTCCCAGCTTCGATGGCGTCGACACGAGCCTCCCGATGGTCGCGTACGTGTCTCGTGGGAAGACCCCCGGCCACGAACACAACAAGAAGGCTGGGAACCTGAACGCGCAGCTGCGCGCCTCGGCGCTGCTCTCCAACGCGCCATTCACCATCAACTTCGACTGCGACCACTACATCAACAACTCGCAGGCCCTACGCGCGGCCATGTGCTTCATGCTGGACGCCAGGGAGGGCGACAACACCGGCTTCGTCCAGTTCCCACAGCGCTTCGAGAACGTGGACCCCACCGACCGGTACGGCAACCACAACCGTGTCTTCTTCGACGGCGCCATGTACGCCCTCAATGGCCTGCAAGGACCAACCTACCTCGGCACCGGCTGCATGTTCCGTCGCCTTGCTCTCTATGGCATCGACCCTCCTCGCTGGAGACCCGAGGAGGACATCCCTGTCGACAGCAGCAAGTATGGTAACTCTGTGCACTTTCTCAACTCGGTCGTGGCAGCTCTCAAACATGAACGCCGCATTTCACCCCCGGAACTAGACGAGCCGTTTCTCAAAGAGTTGGCCATGGTCGTGTCGTCGTCTTACGACCATGGGACTGACTGGGGCAGCAGCGTTGGGTACATTTACAAGATAGCAACAGAGGATATCGTCACTGGATACCGCATCCATGGCCAAGGGTGGTGCTCCATGTATGCCACAATGGAACGTGAGGCGTTCCAAGGCACGGCGCCGATCAACCTGACCGAGCGTCTCTACCAGATTATAAGATGGTCTGGTGGATCCATGGAGGTGTTCTTTTCGCCTTACAACCCAATGCTCTCCGGCCGTCGGCTCCACCCGTTGCAGCGAGCGGCGTACCTCAACTTCACAATCTACCCTGTCACTGCCGTCTTCATCCTGCTCTACGCCTTCTGCCCGGTGATGTGGCTGATCCCGGCAGAGATAGTCATCCAGAGGCCGTTCACTAGCTACGTCTTGTACCTCGTCGTGGTCATCGGGCTCATCCACACCATTGGTGTCTTTGAGATCAAGTGGGCAGGGATCAAGTGGATGGACTGGTGGCGTAACGAGCAGTTCTTCATGATCGCGTCGATGAGCGCGTACCCGGCGGCGGTGCTGCACATGGTGGTGAAGCCCATCACAGGGAAGGGCATCCAATTCAGGGTCACCTCGAAGCAGCAGACGGCGGCCGCCGATGACGACGACGACAAGTATGCCGACATGTACGAGATGCGGTGGGTGCCGATGCTAATCCCGGCGGCTGTGGTGCTCTTCTCCAATATCATGGCGATCGGTGTAGCCATGGGCAAAGCGGTGGTGTACAATGGGATATGGTCTGCTGTGCAGAAGAGGCATGCGGCACTGGGTATTCTGTTCAACGTGTGGATCATGGCGCTCCTCTATCCGTTTGGGTTGGCGGTCTTGGGACGGTGGAGCAAGAAACCGGGCATCCTGTTTGTCCTGTTGCCGGTGGCATTTGTGGCCATCGCCATAGTGTACATTGGCGTTCATTCTTTCCTTGTCAATTTTCTTCCATTCATGGTGATATAAAAAAATCATTGTACTTTTGGCTTAGATCCATCGATTGATGAACAATTGCAATTCGGCAACTATATAAAGGGAAGGAAAAAAATACTAGCCTGTCAACCGTGCTCCCAGCCTCTTACATGTGCTGATTAGTTAACTAGCCTATCAACCCGTGCTAGCGCACGGACTAATTACAATTAATATAAAAAATAAAATTTATAGCTAATAATTATAATTATCTATCACACTCTATCTTTCATCTGTTAAATATCTCAAACTCAATAATCTAAAGATACAATAATCGCAATTTGTTTCACATAGCATCACATCTCCATGTTTTTTATTATTTGAGATATGTGAACGATACAAAAATTTATTCTTATGTCTTCTCTCATATATGAATATGACACAACAATATTAATAATGATTGAAATAGTAATTTAGATTTTTATATTGGTGCATCTTAGGATTTTTTTTATAATATATATTCTAGATTCAGATTTAGGGGGGGCTTGCTACGGCACGCCTCTTTACCTTTAAGGAGGTAAGATTTTAATTAAATATACACCCTTCAATATATATAGAAAAATCAATTAGAAACTATGAAGCACTTATTAACAGCCTCCTTAACTACGGTCAGTCACATACATGCATGCACAACAATTACTCCAACTCCCGCCACGATCTTCCAGAGGTTTTGATTTTTTGTTTCCACGTTTCTTGTCATCCACAATCAAGTTCGTATTATACATAAAAAATAGTCATGTCGATCACTTAGACAATAAAAATGTTTAGATTTTGGATGACAATAAATGGCCATGTCATGTACACTGCACGTAGAGTTCATATAGAGAAAAAACATTCGGGCTATATTTTTTTTAGTGTACATTCAAGCTATATTAGGCATGTCACATTTACGTTGAGTGAAACAAATGAAGCATTAGCTGAGAAAAAACATTCAGGCAACGGATATGTCACATTCAGGTCGTGAGACAAAAATACGTTAAGGTACAGAGACAAAAATAAAGATGAAGAATCAGTAGTAGAGAACATGGTTGGGAGATAAAAAAAATAAAAAAATAAGAAAAATAACCATATCTCCTTTTTAATTGGATCTAGGAAGATATTTTCATACTTTCTTTATTTTTAATTTTGAAAGCGTATAAATAAAAATTAATCTATTACATGCTAAGAGGTAATATATAATCATGTCCATCTTCATCTAATTAAATGAATGTGTCACAGTTATTTTAGAGACAGTAGCAAATCCCTTACTTAGTCACAAATTTATCACACAACATCACACCTTCATATGTGTTTTTTTTATTGTTTGAGCTATGTGAAAAATATAAAAATTTATTCTTATGCCTTCTCTCATACATGAATATGACGCAACAATATTAATAATGATAGAAATAGTAATTTAGAATTTCATATTGGTGGATCTTAAGATTTTTTTTATAAGGGCAATGCTAGAGTACACCAGTTACTTTTTAGGTGGTAATAATCGCAAGCGTTGATTTTTAGAATAGATAACATTTGAATAAATAAAAATATTTAGGGGAAAAGTAAAATCCCATCAATCTCGCCATGCTTATCTCCACGTAATTCCCTCGTTCCTTGTTTGTCAGTTCTGTTAGTCGATACTCCTTCTTTATTAGTTGTTAACTGATCCAATCTCACGTATGTCAAGGAAGTCTGTTGATGCACAGCCTTTGTACTTCACGTACACATATGTGGCCGTCAATTATATACATCAACTATCAAAGACTAATCGATCCATTATTAGATCAACCGTGCATGTTAGCCTGCCGTGAGACCATGTCAAGTTTTTTTCCCCAAAAGATCCGTGTAAATACATGAGACAAAAAAGAAAAATGATAGTTAAAACTAACCCAACCAAGTTAGATATAATAAAAAGATATTTTCCCTATTACATAATAGGAGGTGATATGTCTTTAGATTTTTCTTTTATAGTTATTTAGGAGTACCTTAGCAAAATTCTTTTTATAATATATAATCTAGATTCAGATTTAGGGGTAGTTTAGATATGTATATAGGGGCCACTTCATATTTATTAGTTGTAATGGATAATTATTAAATAAAATATATTAGTGTCCAAGTAGGATCCTAGGTGGATGTTTTGTTTTTTTGAGAGAATTTCTAGAATTTCTCTATTTTTTTAGAGTATCCACCTAGGATCCTATGTGGCATCACCTAGAGCCTTCAAAAGGAGCCTCTAATTAGTAATAGTAAGATATAAAAATAAGACTTATAGCTAAGCAATATAATTATCTATCGCACGTCTCTTTCATCTATCGAATATTCTAACACAATATTCTAAATACTCTAAAGAGACATATTTATTATTATCTAATTACAATATGTATCATTAGTAATATTTTTCTTTCACTTTGCATCACAACTTATGTGTTTTATGTGTATTTAATTGGACAATTTTTTGAACTATGCGAAGAACATGAAAATTGGTATTCTTATGTTTTCCCTCATTCATGAATACATGATGGCACATATCATGGGTAGTATTTTTATATAAATAATAACATATATATTAATAACGATAGAAATATTAATTTAGAATTTTACATTGGTGCACTTGAGATTTGCTACAATTATATATATAATTTAGATTTATTTTTAGAGTTACTTTATGTTTTTATAATTACATAATTGAATGTTTTTATAGGGTTATTTTAATTTAACCTATTTTTATAATAACAAAAGTGGGTAAATTATTAGAGAAGATAATCAATACAATGGCTATCATGATTACAGTAGTCAGATTAAGGACTAGATGTTCTAGATTTTTGTGAGAATTTTTAGGATTTCTTTTTCAGTTTTTTTTTTAAGTGTCCACCTAGGATCTTAGTTGGCTTCACGTGGAGTATTCAAAAGGAGCATCCAATTAGTAATACTATAAGATGATTTGTTTGTTCCTATAACTTGCTACTTGATCACAAAAAAAAAAACAAGGTTAATTCTAGACAAGGAGGCACACTAGCACTAAAACCATGTGAATTCAGGTCCATCGGTTTTTGTACCACCGCGCTCAGTAGCTATTAGCTGGTGGCACCAGGCCACCGGGCAGCGGCGTTTTCGCATCGTGGCGCACCAATAAACTGAACAGTGAATGCGTCCAATAATGTGTCGTCCCCTTCGCTATAAAAAGCACAGCATCTGGTGAGCAGCAGATGGAAACATCTAATACATGCTTCACACCCTTCGCCATCCCGTTCACGATCGTGCCTTTAGAGGCACATATATACATCACGATTCACGCTGCTGATTCAGCCAATGCATGCCAATAATGCATGGGGCATAGTGCAGATGCGTACGGACGGTTCCAAGTGCTTCTCCGCCATGCATGCAGCATTGTTGTCTCCAGTCGCCGTAGCGCAGCGCTGTCCGTGTCCGTGTCCGTGCCCCCAGCAAGAACTGTTCCCTTCCTGTTCGTCCGTTACTCCTTTGTCTGTACTTTTTACTAACGACCTCGACCCACCTAGGTATCTCTAAGCCGAGAGTCGTACACACATGCAGCTATACGACGAGGAAGCCGATGACAACTGCACCTGTCTCAGCTCTGACGAGGTCAATTGGTATTGACAGGCCACTGATAATAATGTCACCTGCCGTCTGATGTGGAACTTCGAAGGAAACTAGTTAGAGGTTGCAGGTTGCTCATAGTAGTTAGTACTTAGTACAACATCCGATTCAACAACCTTGCATGCGGCTGCACCCAAAGAAGCACACCACGGAAACGACCACTGCCTTAATTTTCACAACTGTCTTTACCACCAGTTTTGGCGCCAGGGCATATACAAAACCATGTTCCTATTCATGATGTCCTTTCTTTAAAATTGCAAAAGGTCTAATAAAAAGATTGGTTGTCTACCTATCTAGATTATTTTGGTAAGGACGCAATGAGAAAAGAAAATATCATCTAATCAAACGAGGTATCTTGTGCTGTTCTAAAGATCATGGGATCTAGGAAATAGTGGACCGCTGTATCAAAATAAATGCACGTTCAAGCAAATAATGGTATTTAAATTATTGGTTTCGCACAGGATTGCGTGAATCACTCGCTCTCACTCTCTCTCTCTCACGACATCGATGTACGAGGACGAAGATGAGCAATGTTTGTCCGGCAATGAACGTCGCGGCGATGAGCTTGGGCACACGGTATGAACAGCGCACACGGTAGAATTAAAGGACCGAGCTTGGGCTACTAACTTCGATGGTGTCGATGCTCGCCTCCCGATGCTCGTCTACATGTCTCGTGAGAAAAACCCGAGCTACGACCACAACAAGAAGGCGGGAACATGAACGCGCACCTTCGCGTCTCGGCCCTTCTCTCCAACGCGCCCTTCGTCACCAACTTCGACTGCGACCACTACATCAACAACTCCCAGGCCCTGCGAGCGCCCATGTACCTCATGCTCGACGCCAGGGAAGGTACGACACAACTTTCGTCCAGTTCCCACAGCGCTTCGAGAACGCGGACCCCACTTCAACGCAGCTCTCAATGGCATCTTAGAGCATCTCCAACAGAGACACCATCCAACTAGCCTTTGCTCTTTTTACCGATTTGGCAAAAAAATCTGTCTCTAGCAGTATAGCCATCAGCCTGGCCATCACGGTTGCCTGGCCATCGGGTGAGGTAGAGCAGCCAAATATAGCCGGTCCATGTGCATCGCTATATCCCTCTCCCTGAGACTGAGACTGACAGCTAGGGGCAGCATGTTCTTCGGTGAAACTTCTGTTCATTTTCTCTTCTTTCGTAAATTCAAAAGGCGGCTATGGGGAGCTCCTAAAATTGTACCGATTTTTCTGTAGATAGAATAAGCAATGAATAACCCATTTTAACTTAGTTTAACTCAAAATACCTTACGAATTTTAAATTAAAATTCCTCAAAATTATTTTTCTTAAAAAATATTTGGACTTTATGTATTGATTTAATTCTAAAACATAAGGGAAAAATTTAATCATATTAAATTAAAATGATAATGAAATGTAGGGAAATGAGATTTGGAGGGCGAAATTTAGCTAGTCTGCTGCGGTGCTAAGTAATATGGAGAGGGAATCTTTTAGAGTGGATAGCCAAACAAAGATACGAAGAGTGAGATTTAGCCAGTCTGTTCGGCACTGGCTGCATGTTCCGTCGCCTCGCCCTCTATGGTGTCGAACCACCCAAATGGAGACCTCACGACGTTCCGGTTGACGTTAGCAGGTTCGGTAACTCCATTCCCTTCTTGACCTCGGTAACAACAGCCTTATTAAACCAAGAACGCCACGTCACACCGGCACCGGACCTTGACGATGACTTGTCTCTTGCTGCCGAGATGACCAAGGTCGTGTCGGCTTCCTTTGATGCTGGGACAGATTGGGGCAGGGGTGTTGGGTACATATACGAGATAGCAAACCGAGGACATGGTGACCGGGTTTCGCATCCACGGGAAATAAAGGGTGGCACTCCATGTACTGCACAATGGAAGCAGTGGACACATTCCGTGGCACCGCGCCGATCAACCTAACCGACATCTCTACCAGATCGTCCGATGGGCTGGTGGATCAGTAGAGATGTTCTTCTCCCATAACAACCCGTTGTTCGCTGGCCCTCGGCTCCACCCGATGCAGCGGACAGTGTACCTCAACCTCAACTACAACATCTACCCTGTCACCTCACTGTTCCTCCTGCTCTACGCATTGTGTCCGGTGATGTGGCTTATCCCGGAGGAGATACTGATCCAGAGGCCATTTTACAAGGTACGTCGTCTACCTCGTCGCCACCATCGCGCTGATCCATGCCATTGGCCTCCTTGAGATAAGGTGGGCGGGCACCAAGTGGCTCGACGTACGTACTGGTCGCGCAACGAGCAGTTCTTCAGGATCGCCTCGCTGAGCGCGTTCCCGACGGCGTTGCTGCACATGCTCGTGAAGCTCATCACGAGGAGTAAGGGGATCAGGTTCAGGGTCACCTCCAAGCAGCAGACGATGACGGTGGACGACGACGACGACGACAAGTACGCCGACATGTATGAGATGCGGTGGGTGCCGATCATGATCCCCGCGGCGGTGGTTCTCTTCTCTTCACTTGTGGCTCATGATTCTTCTCCAGCCATTTGCTTTGGCGGTCATTGGACGCTGGAGCAAGAGGCCCAGCATCCTCTTCGTCTTGTTTCCAGTGGCATTTGTGGCCTTCGCAGTGGTATACGTTGCTGTTCATGTCTTGTCTGTCAAATTCTTTCCGTCCATGGAGATATAGCGAGATAATTGTAATTTGTTGAGTCGAGTCTAGTATCGGACAATTGTAAACAAGGTGAAGAATACTTGTGTCAACTATAAATTCAGAGTATATATATGATTTGGTTGTTACTTGAAAGATCATGATGCTCTAAGAAGGGTAAGTAGGGTTTATATGTTAAGGCTCACGGAGTACTCCCTCCGTCCCTAAATAACTGTCTTTCTCGTTTCCCGAGAAACAACTACGGCCAATTATATATAAAAATATATTAAAATTTATGGTACAATATAAATATCATTTGATAGATATTTAGATCTAGTTTTTTATAAAAAATATTCGGAGACTTAAATGTTGTACGTATTTTCTACAAATCGAGTCAAACCTGCGGCACGCACACCAACGGCGACACTTAAAAACGGACGGAGGGAGTATGTCAGAGTGTTTCAGGTGTGACAGTGTCAGTGATACAAAGACATGTGGGAGCAGCTCATGTGACGTCAAGTCACCGACGCGAACAAAGGCATTAACTCTCTATGACCAATATATGATTAGCAATACTGATTTTAATAATAATAACAATATACTTAATAAAACTATTTAAAAATGGTCGTGACTAATGGCCGGTGCTACTCATTTTGTTTAGTGATATATAAATATTAAAAAAGGGAAAAGCTAGTTAACACTTGGGTGTTTCTAAGAAGGCTAGCACCTAAATTTTGGACCACTGGATCTAGGAATGGATAGCTCAGATTCATTTTCTCCCTCTATCTAAAATCCCCCCTCCTCCCTTATAAAGGAAGCAGGTGGGGCCCATCGATGGTGGAGAAGAAAATGATAGAGATGAAAGAGAAAGAGGGATGGGAGAAAATTAAGGTGAAGATTGGAGCCATCCATTTCTAGATCCGGTGGTCCAAAATATGAGTGCTAGCCCCTCTCCAAAACGAGTGTTGGATAGACACTCCCAAAATATGGCCATTAGCCTATTTTTGACTAATGGCCTGTGCTACTCATTTTAATTATATATAAAAAAAAATGGTCATGACTAATGGGCATGGCCTGACACTCACAGATGTTGCGCCCAATGAGAAGGGAACGTTAACGGGGACATGGTGACCCCACAGCTTGTGGCCGGGCTGAAGGAAACCAGCTGTCGAGCCACAAAATTCTAGGACCGGCGGCCTAATTGGTCAATTGTACATCCACCTTCACGTCGAACAGCAGAGATTGGCACAGTACAGCAGCCGGGGGAGCGAGCGAGCACGCACGCCACTTGCATTGTGCACATGGCCGCCCTGTGCGGCGGTGCCTTTAGCCCTCTCCCTTTATAGACGAGATGTATGAGCAGCCGGTGTCGTACACCTGCTCGCAGCGAGTTTCTATGGGCTTTGTTGCCCTGTGGACATGGAGGCCTCTATACACCTGTTTGCCAGGCTTCTAGCTTGCTAATACGGAGCACGCATCTGGATCAGGCATTCGTACTCTCCATTTTTTCGTACGGCCATCTTTTGGACGACAATTAAGGCACGAGAGATGAAAGAACTTGCTCCATAAAAAGCATCATATAGGGTGTACTTGAGTAGGTGCATTCAGGATGGAATAGACTTGAGGATTCGCGTTGAGTATTTGAGTAGCGAACACGATCGATTGATACGGAAAGCTATCAAATATCATTTCGCCAGGATCCTCACAATGTTGTTTTTAGACAGTTCTTATGGCCCTGTATAGTTACATATAGCAAAGTTATCCATCGTATCGATGATGTTTCATAATGGGTAATATCTTCGTCACGCTCTAAAGTCTAAGGGCAGATAGATGCCAGTGGACCTCCAGCTTACTGTATAACATGCATAATGATTGTGTCACGTATGCCTTTGGTGGAAAGTTTTTTCCAAAACAAAAGGTTCAGATGATGATCTGCACCAATTGGAATTACAGAGACATTTGCTGAAGGGCTGCATGGGCTTTTGCTGCCTTGGCAATCATTATGACTCCAAAGCAAATTTTAAATGAGCAATAAAAAAAGTATGCGGCTTGGATATTGATTTTCTAGCAGTTATGTTTGTGGGAAAAGTAGGAATCACAATGCTTTTCTGTATCAGCTGTACTAGACGTCTAGACGAGCTATCAAGGTTACTGAGAATATTCATATAAGGATTAAAGGCTTGAAGAGAGCAATCAGTTTTCAAGGACTCTATCCAAATCAACTACTCCCTCTGTCCCAAATTATAAGTCGTTTGACTTTCTTGACACCAACTTTGACCACTCGTCTTATTTAAATTTTTTTCACAAAAGATAATATTTTTTTGTTATAGCTAGCTTTAGTAATAAAGAATTTCAAGAATGATTTAAATTTGACTACATTTGCACATATATTTTTAATAAGACGAGTGGTCAAAGTTGAGGCAAAAAAAAGTCAAACGACTTACAATTTAGGACGGAAGTAGTAGGATGGATCACTTACTTGTGTCTGAAGGCATTACTTTTTTTGGGGGGGGAGGGGGGTGGGGGGCGCTTAACTGGGGAACTGTTACAGTAGCAGCCTGAATGTTCTTACAATATGGTCTCAGATTTTGGTCATTTTTTTTAACTGCTGTAAGAAGTCTAAAAATACTTTGATTTTACGTAAGGTGGGGGAGGAGGGGGGTGGGGGCGCTGAACTGGGGAACTGTTACAGTAGCAGCCTGAGTTCTTACAATATGGTCTCAGATTTTGGTCATTTTTTTTAACTGCTGTAAGAAGTCTAAAAATACTTTGATTTTACGTAAGGTTGACTGCTCTCTGAACCCAGGTCTCACCTTAATTGAACTGGGGAATGTTTTCAGAAGAAGTCCTGTTACTAATTAAAAATTTGCAGCTGAAAAATTAGTATAACCCCTTTTTTCTTCCATTATTGAGACCATGATCTAGCTAGTGCATCACACAGCAGTCAACGAATCCTTTAAGCATAAATCTCCACATCACTCCCTAAGAAGTCTAAAAATACTTTGATTTTACGTAAGGTGGGGGAGGAGGGGGGTGGGGGGCGCTTAACTGGGGAACTGTTACAGTAGCAGCCTGAATGTTCTTACAATATGGTCTCAGATTTTGGTCATTTTTTTTAACTGCTGTAAGAAGTCTAAAAGTACTTTGATTTTACGTAAGGTTGACTACTCTCTGAACCCAGGTCTCACCTTAATTGAACTGGGGAATGTTTTCAGAAGAAGTCCTGTTACTAATTAAAAATTTGCAGCTGAAAAATTAGTATAACCCCTTTTTTCTTCCATTATTGAGACCATGATCTAGCTAGTGCATCACACAGCAGTCAACGAATCCTTTAAGCATAAATCTCCACATCACTCCCTAAGAAGTCTAAAAATACTTTGATTTTACGTAAGGTGGGGGAGGAGGGGGGTGGGGGGCGCTTAACTGGGGAACTGTTACAGTAGCAGCCTGAATGTTCTTACAATATGGTCTCAGATTTTGGTCATTTTTTTTAACTGCTGTAAGAAGTCTAAAAGTACTTTGATTTTACGTAAGGTTGACTACTCTCTGAACCCAGGTCTCACCTTAATTGAACTGGGGAATGTTTTCAGAAGAAGTCCTGTTACTAATTAAAAATTTGCAGCTGAAAAATTAGTATAAACCCTTTTTTTCTTCCATTATTGAGACCATGATCTAGCTAGTGCATCACACAGCAGTCAACGAATCCTTTAAGCATAAATCTCCACATCACTCCCTAATAATAGAGGCATTATATTAGATTCTCCTCGTTTGAGATTAGCACGTGAATTTGCAACTATTTTTCTGCAATCAATTAGACAAATTTCTCCAATTTCCGTCACTCAAGAGGCACGAGAGGAATTTTATATCCCCTGGCACTTGGACGTGTTTTCAACAAATCAGATCTGATCTCAGCCGCTGCAACCTTCAAGCTAGTACTCCTAGCAGCTAGCTTGAGATTCCGATCCCGAGTTCCTGACTAAAAAATTGTCCCTCTCTAAAAAGGTGAGAAGGTCTTGTGTCCTAGCTCTCGCTCGGAACAAGGATGGAAACACTACGGCAGGTAGGAACATGCAGCACGATCATGATCAGCGTAAACAAGTTCATGCACGCAACAAGTTGTACTTAAACTATCTCACCCCAGATCTGAGAGGAGAAGCGAACAAACAAGAGCATCAAGATTCAAGAATATATTGTTTTCTTACTCCCCTTCCATGTTCGTCCTGGTGACAAGATCTAGTTTCCCATGCGCTGCTGATGGTAAGGCCGATCGGATCATTACACCACTTGTCGCGGTTGCTGCAAGGAAAAAAAAAAACAACATGAAGGAGAGACAAACCGATCTCTGTTTCCATCTTCCAATCGACGATCAGATCGAGAAGGAGGGACTGCCAGAAGCTAACTTTGGCACACTTCTGACAGCACACATCCAGGCAGCCACTAGAACTCACCGTGATCCAGTTTTTTTTACTCGCACCGTGTTCAGTTACCAAACCGGAGCTGGCAGTCTGGCACACAGTTCTTTTTTTTTCCGTTAGGAAACTGGCACACCGTTCTCACCATGTTACGCCGTGCACCCCCGTGAACTCCGACCTTTGTCTTGCCCTCAGGCCTCAGGTAGGCCGCAGCGTTACATAGGACTGGGAGCGAGGCGTCCATGATCCACGTTTCTGCATGGACGCCTCGTAGTTTAGTCTATACATACAGCCGGATCAACCGAGACCCGTCTCCGCCACAGATGGCAACAAAGATCTGGGTGCATCTCGCGGCAGGTGAATACAATACAACCTGTGCACTGCCCGGCACGACCTTTGCCAGTGTCGTGCCGTCTTCTATATAAGCGCAACTCCATGGCTTCGTCTAGTCGTGTGCCACTGCACTGGCTTGACTGTCGGTGCCCCCATCTTCCTCCGGCCTGTGGCAGAAGAGGAGAACGTCACAGACAGCTAGGCCGATCTTGCCAGGCATGGCTTCAACGGCGCCGGAAGCCGGTAGTGTCTATGCGGCCAATGGTGGCCTCACCGCCCCGCTTCTGGCGAGTGTGAACGGCCATGGCGCCGGCACGAAGAAGGCCGGCCACGGTGTCAAGGGCAAGTACTGGGTGGCCTCCGACAAGGCGGAGAGGCGGGCGGCGAAGGAGTCCGGCGGTGAGGATGGCCGTGCGCTGCTGTACCGCACGTACAAGGTCAAAGGCGCCCTCCTGCACCCATACAGGTAAGCCAGCTCAGTAAAGTTTGAATGTGCATGGCATGCATAGGAATGAATATGAGTACCATCCAAATATGTATTTAGGCATTGTTTAGTTCGCCAACTTTCGCCAACTTTCTAGTCACATCTAGTCACATTTCCTCTCACAGACACACTTACCAATGTACTATTCACACCTCCAACTTTCCCCAACTTCTCCAACTAAATAAGGCCTAAAAGTTATTTTCATGTTACAGCTCAATATGCAAATGGTTTGTATTTGCTTGGAGATCTCCATTTTCTAGTTTCTTTATTAGACTTTGACAGCATAGATACTGCTGGATTAATATATTCTCCTGCAAAATTTTCCTCCAGTGAGCAGTCATGACCTGAGCCCCCAGCTGCCACCCACCCAACTCTGTTCCAAGCATTATTAATTAGGATGACAAAAGATTTGACTGTATATTCCAGGAGAATGTCTATTTCCTTTCTGGTCACAAACTCACACGATAGCATATAACACAGTTAACTTGCATGGCGAGACCTGACGACATGTTTTTGTGTTACAGGTTGCTGATCATCGCACGCTTGATTGCCGTCCTTCTCTTCTTCGCATGGCGCATCAGGCACAACAATTCTGACGTCATGTGGTTCTGGACCTTGTCGATCGTCGGTGACGTTTGGTTTGGTTTCTCATGGCTCCTGAACCAGCTCCCAAAGTTCAACCCCGTCAAGACCATCCCAGACCTTGCCGCCCTCAAGCGGCACTTTGACCTTCCTGATGGCACCTCCAGGCTTCCAGGCATCGACGTCTTTGTCACCACAGCTGACCCCATCGATGAGCCGATACTCTACACCATGAACTGTGTCCTGTCCATCCTTTCTGTCGACTACCCGGTCGACAGGCTTGCCTGCTATCTTTCAGATGACAGTGGGGCACTGGTGCTCTACGAAGCATTGGTCGAGGTTGGAAAGTTTGCACCCCTTTGGGTTCCATTCTGCCGCAAGTACTGCATTGAGCCAAGAGCACCAGAGAGCTACTTCGAGATGGTGGCGCCGCCGCAGGCCGGAAGAGCATCTCAGGAGTTCTTGAATGATTACAGGAGGGTGCAGATGGAGTATGACGAGTTCAAGGTGCGTTTGGACAAGCTCCCTGATACCATCCGCAAGAGATCTGATGTGTACAACAGCATGAGAACTGCGGAAGGAGATGCAAAGGCGACTTGGATGGCAAATGGGATGCAATGGCCAGGCACATGGATTGATCCGACAGAAAACCACAGAAAAGGACACCATGCTCCAGTTGCTAAGGTACTAAAGTTCAGATTTGTGGTTGTATGTTTTAGCAAGTAAATAACTAACACACACTCATGCAATCCACTATCTAACTTCAATTCTGGAATATTTAATCTTGGACAATGTAGTGTTCTCACCAGAATTGATGGTTTGATTCATTCTTTAACAGGTTGTCCTGGACCATCCATGCTGTGGACATTCACAACCAAATGCTGAAGGCAATCTCATAATCGGTGCCACTGATGAGCGCATCCCGATGCTTGTCTATGTCTCTCGTGAGAAAAGCCCGAGCTATGACCACAATAAGAAGGCAGGTGCTCTGAATGCAGAGTTGCGGGCATCTGCTCTCCTGACTAATGCCCAACTGATCATCAACTTTGACTGCGACCACTACATCAATAATTCTCAAGCCCTACGTTCTGCGGTCTGCTTCATGCTAGACCAGCGAGATGGTGATAACACTGCCTTTGTCCAGTTCCCACAGCGGTTTGACAATGTTGACCCGACGGACCGCTATGGCAACCACAATCGTGTTTTCTTTGATGGAACCATGCTTGCCCTTAATGGCTTGCAAGGGCCCTCATACCTCGGCACTGGCTGCATGTTCCGTCGCTTAGCACTCTATGGTATTGACCCACCCCACTATAGAGAAGAGAATGTCACAGCCGAAGCTAGCAGGTTTGGTAACTCCACCCTCTTCCTAGACTCAGTATCAAAAGCCCTAAAACAAGAAAGGTCAACCACACCACCATCACTTGATGACACATTTCTTGCTGAGTTGGAGAGGGTTGTGACATGTTCTTTTGACAAAGGGACTGATTGGGGCAAGGGTGTAGGGTATATCTATGACATAGCCACAGAAGACATAGTTACCGGATTTCGCATCCATGGGCAAGGGTGGCGATCCATGTATTGTACAATGGAGCATGACGCGTTCTGTGGCATTGCACCAATCAACCTAACTGAGCGCCTCCATCAAATTGTGCGATGGTCAGGTGGGTCCCTAGAGATGTTCTTCTCCCACAACAACCCATTCATTGGTGGTCGTCGAATCCAACCTCTTCAACGTGTCTCCTACCTCAACATGACA
Source organism: Digitaria exilis (assembly GCA_015342445.1). Taxonomy (NCBI): domain Eukaryota; kingdom Viridiplantae; phylum Streptophyta; class Magnoliopsida; order Poales; family Poaceae; genus Digitaria; species Digitaria exilis. The sequence goes on along the minus strand of JACEFO010002272.1, from coordinate 1,414,542 downwards.
ATCTACCCAGTCACATCAGTCTTCATCCTGACCTATGCTCTTAGCCCTGTGATGTGGCTTATCCCTGATGAAGTATACATCCAGAGACCATTCACTAGGTATGTTATGTACCTTCTCGTAATCATCGTGATGATTCACATGATTGGCTGGCTCGAGATAAAGTGGGCAGGGGTCACATGGCTGGACTACTGGCGCAATGAGCAGTTCTTCATGATCGGCTCAACCAGCGCATACCCAGCGGCAGTGCTGCACATGGCGGTGAACCTCCTCACAAAGAAGGGCATACACTTCAGGGTAACTTCCAAGCAAACAACTGCTGACGACAATGACAAGTTCGCCGACTTGTATGACTTTCGATGGGTGCCAATGCTGATCCCGACAATGGTAGTTCTGATTTGCAATGTTGGTGCCATTGGTGTAGCCCTGGGCAAAACTGCGATCTATATTGGAACATGGACAGCGGCAAAGAAGATGCATGCAGCACTGGGTCTGCTGTTCAACATATGGATCATGTTTCTCCTCTACCCATTTGCTCTGGCAATCATGGGACGGTGGGCAAAGAGGCCGGTCATCCTTGTGGTCTTGTTGCCGATCATCTTTGTACTTGTTGCCCTGTTGTATGTAGGTCTCCATATCTTACTTGCAGGCGTTATAAAATTCTAGTATAGTAAAAACAGTGTAGTTTCTTGTGTAGTTACCAAGGAACCAATTATGTTCCATTGTATCAAATAAAACACTGTATTCTTACTTGGTAATAGTGAAAAAATGGTACTAATTGAATGCAGATCATTTGAATTTCAGCCTCATACAGTCATGTTCAACTGGGAAATATTGGCCGCAGAGTAAAACGTAAAAATACATTTGGCAGCTAATGTTAGTCACTGTTTTTTTCTTTGAACTAGCTTTAATTCCTCTGCACCAATGACTTATCATTTAACTGGACACAAAATATCTTGCGGTCTCAATTCGTCCGTACTATTGTAGTAGTATTAAGCTATTAATAACTCATTTTTTTTTCTTCACAGCCTACATAATGTAAGCCTTCCAATGATGAATGACCCAAAGATTCCCCAAAATTGAAAGCTTCTCAAACTGAAGTTCAGCCAAGCACATACAGCAAGCTGGAGGGAACACACAGATATTAGCACCACCCACCTGGTATCCAGGGTGGATCTATCAAAGCTAAAGATGAGTTCGAAAATAGAAACTAAGAAAAGTTTAAAAAAAATCAAAAGAACCTAGCCACAAGGAATCTGACGTCCTACGGCAAAACAAACACGGCCAGTTCAAACAAGCATTTGATCGAACACTTGGAGGGTACAGTGCAGGACAACAGGATGTCACTATGCCAGATACTGGCTCCATTACACTAGAGGCGGAGGATACAGAGGCTCACTTTTAGGAAGGAGAAGACGAAGGCCTCGGAGACGAAGGAGCCAGGGAAGCGGACGGCGGCGGCATTGTCGGATATGCGCGCGGCCGCGTTTGCGTCGGACTCCGCCTTCGTGGGCTTGATTGCTTTAAGAGAAATTTGGACGGGCTTGTACGTACGTTAACGGGCTTTGTTTCCAGAAATTTTAAGCTGTCTTGTGCGTTAATGGGCCGAGTATGGCTGTAGAGGACGGCTGGGCTTGGTTGGGCACAAGATATGTAATGAGTGGACATAGCTTTGCTTTGTTACTAAGGCCAGTCTCAGTGGGGGATTCATGGACACAGTTACCTAGACTGGAAACTAGGTAACTGTGCCACAGAGGTTTTATGGTGATGAAACTTCCCTCACATCCCATGAAACTCCCCCTCTTAATTAGACTGTCATGTCAGCAAAACTGCTGATGTGGCAGTGTATTTAATGCTTATGAAACTCCCATGAAACCCCCCATTGAGACTGGCCTAAGGCTAATCCCAGTGGAGGGTTTTATTTTGATGTTTCCAAGACAGACACATAAGCAAGAAGGTTATGAAACCATGTTTGAAACTACACCCCCAATGTATAATTTCATGGTGTGGTTTCCTAGGTTCCATGTTGCATTTAGTTTCAAGACTCATAGAGTATTGGTATTCGTGTAAATAAAGTTTTATCTAGATGAAACTGTTTTCTTCTCTTTCTTCTTAAATTCTATGTGATGTCATCATATAGTCCTACATAGCATGCTAATTAATGTGTATGAAACTCCCACTAGGAATAGCCTAAGAAAACAATATTAAGAAGTTCTCAAAAAAAATATTAAGATGTATAATCGAGTTAAGTTGATAATGCAGATCATTCAAAAAAAAGCTGATAATAATGCAGGTAAATGTTATTCGAAAAAAAATAATGCAGGTAAATTTCCAGAATATTCCTGAGTTTAAGTTGAACAATGAACTTCAGGTGCCCTCTATAATGAACCTACGAACTGGACAGTATGAAACCAAACCGTGTATGGCTTCCATGCAGGAAGAATTCTACTTCAAGTACAAGGGAATCCAGTGCAGTCCACTATCATTCTCTTCCAGTAATTGTCTGGCCTACTTAAATTTTCAACAAATATGATTGGTCAAACGAAAAAAAAAAACAGTACCATTTTTCCTCGCGGTGGCAGTGACCCCTAACTTAATTTCAAATGAAAAGTACACGGATTTTCTAGCCGCCTGGACCACCTAATTGCACATTATTTTTAGGTAACATTCTTCAGAAAGACTTCACAGGAAAAAGGTAAACTAAAACATCAGTGGGCGAGGTGAGCTGGTGCATGCAGTATATATGGCCACTGTCGACGTTTGTTGGGCAGCTAATTTCACCCCGAGTTAGGCAGTTCACCACTCTCAACAGTGCTCCGTGCATCTGACACCGATTAACTACTTCACCTGACGTCGAAGTTTCATGCTCCTCTCAAATTCTCACTTCTCACAAGTCACGCCCACAGCGTACTCCAGAATAAAGTGCACAGTGAACAGCAACGCATCCAGGGTGAAAGAAGTCCATGAACTTGATGCTCACTGCACAAGCGAACAACACTGCGTTCTCCCGTGCCTTTCAGCCCAGCTGAGCTGGATGCATATCGATCAAAACAACTCGTTGTTACCCCCTAGGGTGGCGTGCAAGTTTGTGTCGAGATGTCATCCATCCGTGTTGAAAAACTTAAAAGACGCAAGCCGAGACACATTTATCTAGCAAGAAGGTGACTTTTGGCCTGTTGATTTTGATCGGCCAGGAGCCCAGGAGCTGACCGGTTGCTGTAGTGCACTAGGCTGGCCTGAAGAATGGAAAAGTATACAGCAACGGCGGCTTCTCAGTTGCTGTATTTGACCATGCCAGAGAGAGAAATGATACTCAATAATGGGTCCCTCTCTTGTCAGTCCCCAACTCCTCTACGCCTACCAACTTGTTTGCTTTCCCGCCCTATATAAACCCCAGGAGGCAAGCACCAAATTGACACGAACTAGGACGTGTTCAGCGTTCAAGATGGCCGCAGCAGCAGTGACTCGCAGGATCAATGCCGGCCTCCACATCGAGGCAACCGGCAACGGCGTGGCCGAGGTGGACAGCCGGCGCAGCAGCGCATCAGCTTACTCGCCCACGGCCAAGCGGATCAACGACGCCAAGGACAGTGATGTCTGGGTGCCAGTCCAGGAGGGAGACATGCCTGGCGACCCCAGCCGGGCCCTGCTGTTCCGGACCATGAAGGTCAAGGGCAGCATCCTGCATCCTTACAGGTTGATTTGGCCGTCTAACTAGAGCTAGAGCACTAGACTGTTCGTAGCACTTAGTTTGCATCAATGAATCATAGCAAAGCTTACCATCAGTGATCATCCTTAACTTGATAGCAAGCTTACCACCATAACATGTTCTTCTGAAACTGACTGGTACCAGAGTTGTCTGTGACTGTGCTGCCCACGGCTAGATAGACTAATGTGCCTGCCCGTTATATGCCAGGTTCGTGATTCTTCTGCGGTTGATCGCCGTCATCGCCTTCTTCATATGGCGCATCCGGCACAGAAACCATGACGGCGTGTGGCTCTGGGTCATGTCCATGGTTGGGGACGTCTGGTTTGGCTTCTCATGGGTCCTCAACCAGCTTCCGAAGCTCAAACCCACCAAGCGTGTTCCAGACATCGCCGCCATCAGAGATCAGTACGAGTCCTCCACCCCTGGTGAATCCAAGCTGCCTGGAATCGATGTCTTCATCACCACGGTCGACCCAGTGGATGAGCCTATACTTTACACGGTGAACTCCATTCTCTCCATCCTTGCCACTGACTACCCTGTGGACAAGTATGCCTGCTACCTTTCAGATGATGGTGGAACTCTAGTCCACTATGAGGCAATGTTTGAAGTTGCAAACTTTGCAAAGTTATGGGTCCCCTTTTGTCGGAAGCATAGCGTAGAGCCAAGAGCCCCAGAGAATTACTTTGGGCTGAAGAGGCAACCATACATGGGAAGTATGCAAGAAGAGTTCATGAGTGATCACAGGCGCGTGCGCAGAGAATACGAAGAATTCAAGGTGAGGATAGACTCTCTTTTCAACACCATCTACCAAAGATCTGAGGCATACAACAGAAAGAATACCAAAGAAGAAGGTGTCAAGGCAACTTGGATGGCTGATGGGACACAATGGCCTGGCACATGGATTGAGCAAGCTGAGAACCATAGAAAAGGACAACATGCTGGAATTGTTAAGGTATAAGCTGCACCCTTTCATAATGAAATTTTAAATAGATTCATCAACTACAAATTGGGAACTAACATGCTCTTTGACAGGTCGTATTAGACCATCCAAGCCACAAACCAGAGATCGGGCTGCCGGCAAGCATTGACAATCCATTTGACTTTAGCAACGTTGACATTCGCCTCCCCATGCTTGTCTACTTATCCCGTGAAAAATGCCCTGGCTATAACCACCAAAAGAAGGCTGGTGCCATGAATGTGATGCTCCGTGTCTCTGCCTTGCTCTCCAACGCACCCTTTCTCATCAACTTTGACTGTGATCACTATATCAACAATTCACAAGCTTTCCGAGCCGCCATGTGCTTTATGCTTGACCCCCGTGATGGCCAAAACACCTCATTTGTCCAATTTCCTCAGCGCTTTGATGATGTCGACCCAACAGATCGGTATGCCAACCACAACCGTGTCTTCTTTGATGGCACCATGCTCTCCCTCAATGGTCTACAAGGGCCTTCCTACCTTGGCACCGGAACTATGTTCCGTCGTGTTGCACTATACGGCATGGAACCACCACGCTGGAGAGCAGAGAACATCAAGGTAATAAGCAAGGCCAAAGAATTTGGTGAGTCAACACTATTCATAAACTCAATGCTAGATGGCACAAACCAAGAACGGTCTCTCACACCAATATTCTTTGACGATTCGGTCAACAATGAGCTGACTACCCTGATGACATGTGCTTATGAGGATGGGACTCCATGGGGGAGAGATGTCGGGTGGGTGTACAACATCGCTACCGAGGACGTGGTGACAGGATTTCGCATGCACAAGCAAGGCTGGCGTTCCATCTATTGCTCCATAGAGCCAGCTGCATTCCGTGGCACTGCTCCGATCAACCTCACCGAGCGTCTCCTCCAAGTATTACGCTGGTCAGGTGGCTCCCTTGAGATGTTCTTCTCCCATAGCAATGCATTCCTTGCTGGCCCTCGAATGCAACCCCTGCAGCGCATTGCATACCTGAACATGTCAACCTATCCGATCGTCACAATATTCATCCTAGCCTACAACCTGTTTCCCGTTATGTGGCTAATCTCTGAGCAGTTCTACATCCAAAGGCCCTTTGGCTCATACATCCTTTACCTTGTAATAATCATTGCGATGATCCATGTGATCGGCATGTTCGAGGTGAAATGGGCGAACATCACCTTGCTGGACTGGTGCCGCAACGAGCAGTTTTATATGATTGGTGCGACTGGAGTGTACCCAACAGCGGTGCTTTACATGGTGATGAAGCTCATCACAGGGAAGGGTATCCACTTCAGGCTCACGTCAAAGCAGACAGAAGCTTGCTCCAATGATAAGTTTGCTGACTTGTATGTCGTGAGGTGGGTGCCGTTGCTAATCCCGACCATTGCAGTTCTGGTTGTGAATATTGCAGCAGTAGGGGTGGCAATAGGCAAGACCGCGACCTGGGGACTGTTCACGGAGCAGGCGCAGCACGCAATGCTCGGAATGGTGTTCAACGTGTGGATCCTTGTGCTCCTCTACCCGTTTGTACTTGGGATCATGGGACAGTGGGGAAAGAAACCTGTCGTCCTGTTTATTCTGCTGGTGATGTCCATCAGTACAGTCGCTGTCATGTATGTCACCTTCCGTGCCATCTACCCTTCAGACTGGTCAGAAATTGCAGCTTCTCTTGGCAAAGTAGAATTAGTGACCGGCTCACCTGGGAAGAACTAAATCATTTCATAATGTCATTGCACACTTAGTGCAATAATCTATACGGTTTCTTCTATGACTTTAACTCAATGTCTCAATCATCATGGGGTTGTATTATCCAACTGTGAGATGTTGACATAAAAAAATTTCAAGATTTTTGTTGTCTCTTACCATGTATTCTAACTACTTATGTGTACGCTGTATGAAATCAAACTAGACCCGTGAGGCAGCAGCCTAGCAAGTAGCAACACTTAATGTTAGTTTAATCATGATTGAAATGTTAGTTTAATCGCTCAAGTAGCAATTGGCAATTAGGTATCTTTCCAAAAGTCTCCATTAGCTTTAAAAGATCTGCTTTGGAGGCTTATGCAGAACAGCCTAATTAAAGTAAAAGAGCAAGCATGAATAAAGTACAACGTAGAGTAATTCTAACAACGAATCAATAATGTTCAACCGTGGCTTTATCTAGGTTCCAGCATATTTATAGTCCATTAGTCATGTAAATAATATCAAGCAGTAGCTGGTTTCGGACGCCGGCAGGGGTAAAATGCATCATGTGCTGGTGTTTTCGGGAAAATATGCACACCACTTAAAGGTAGAGAGCATCAGCATGAGTTTCAACTTTCAAGAAATTCAGCGAGATAGAGAATCACTCACCATTTATGAAACGGCTATGCTGCTACGGCGGAGCGCAGGAGCATCTGATACTGAGGAACTCGTCCACTTGGCAGTCCAAAAGGCAGAGTCAACTGCTGGTTTTTCAAAAAAGGCGTCCTGGACATGCTGCCATCCTAGCCACTTGGCCCACTTCACGTTGCAGCAGCAGTTCTTCATACTTAAGCCATACAGCTCTCAAGCTTCTTTCTTGACAAAAGTGCATTTTGCTCGTATCAGCCTTCTGTTAGGCAAAACAACAAACAGCGTGCGTGCGTGAAGAGGAGAGAGGGAGTGGGTGGTCGTATTCGTACCCATAGGCTGGTGGCCGACGGCGCCACGGGCACCAGATCAGAGGGCTCACGGAGAACCAAACTGAAGGGTATACGGCGCATGCTAGCCCTGATCCGGGCGTACGGCCGAGCGCAAACGCGGGGTGAGATGGTAACCGCTGTCGCCGTTCTGTTTGGGGATCGACGATGGAGGGAAACATGGGGATCGCTAGCCGTGGACTGGAACGGATGGCCGGAGCCGCGAGGCCGAGGGTGATGTGGTGAAGGAGACAGTCGCGGAGAGAAGTGGGAGGGGTGGCAAGCGGCGGGCGGACGAGTTGCTGGGTCGCCGGCGGCGGCGCGAGTTGGTTTGAAACAAAACAAAACGACGTGTCTCGGATTTGGAGACGACACCGGTCGGGTCGTCAACCAGGTAGTGGGCCGAGTGGACAGGCCGACCTGGGCCGTTATTGCCCACACCCATACAGCCCACCGAAAAATCGCTTCACTTCACACACGATATTTTTTTCCCAGGTGACCTCCCAGTTCCGCTGGACTCCCTCCGTTTCAGATTCAAAGTGGAGAGATTAATGTTATGAAAATTATAAATATATCACTAAAGTTTAAAAATACAACTAGAGTCCGTTTATCTTATATGTAAGTGTACACTTATCTATATATATATATATATATATATATACTAGTATAAAGAACGAGTCAAATTGAAAACAGAAAAAGTCTCAAGTATAGCAAAAGTTTGAGTAATCTCGTAAACTATTTTTTAGTTTAATTAACCCTCTAGACTATGTGATTTGGTTCACATTACCCCTAATGCAATTTATCTTTTTTTATATCTCCATATATAAGTTCAATTTTAATTCAAAATTTTGCAGGATGGTAGGAGATATCATAATGCATGTCAAGAAAAATATATTATGATTTTAATTTGTTTTTTCTATAATTTTGTATTATAAGTGTTAATCTATTATTAAGTATCATACCCTATCAAAATAATGATAAAAAAATTGTGATATATTTTTCTAGCATGTGTTATGATGTCTAGTGTCATCTTGCAAAATTTTAACTTAAAACTCCATTTGCCTAAAGAAACAAAAAAAATATAAAATATGTTGAGGTGTACAACTAAACCAAATAATATAGTTTATGAGGCAAACTGAACCAAGTCATAATTTAGTGGGTTATCCAAACTTTGGCTATACTTGAGTTGTCCACCTTACCCCTCACGTTGAACCCACCTGTAAGGGTCAACAAATGTGAGGAGGAGATAAAACCCAACAAAACTAGTATTTAGAAAATGTTTCTGTCAAAAAAAAATTATTTTGTCACCCGACATGTTTCTACCCGTGTGCGTAACCCTCTCGCCCAACACGGGACACTGGTCCATGCAGCGGTGACCTGTGAAAATGGACACGATCTAAGTTATTCCTGCCATTCCCTATCGTATAGACGTAACCTCTGGTCAACGGGTCGGTGAACGATGCAACCATCACTTCTGCATTGAACAGTCCTTTCATAAATGCGCCTCACATGGCACAACTATGAGGCAATGTCAATTACAGCCTCAATTCGTTTGCACGGTTCCTCCAAATAAGTTTGCAACCAGAGGCGAAGCTACATAGTGATAAGTCATGAGTGGGTGCATATGCACCCATGAAAAAAAATAAAAGACTAAATTCTCACCACATGTGCACCCACAAAGCAAGTGCATCCCCAATTTGTTGTAGCTTCGCCACTTATGACAACAACTAACGCTCTGTATGGGTATATTGGACAGAACTTACCAACACTTATTCTTCACAGCCAATTATTATCACCCTTGTTGCGTCTAAGTCAGCTTGGCAAGAATTGCCATAATGAGCCCCCAGTGGATTGTAGTCACGTCATTGAATTGAACTGAAAGTGTTTGCTCCAACTTATAAAGAAGAGAACACATTAGGAAAGGTATACCTAAGCGTTGGCGAAGATCTTTGCCCACTCTACCTTTGGAGCTTGCAAGTTTTGCGAGTAATTTTAGAGCATGTAACATAAATTCTAGGTCTCCTAAGTAGCACGTGACATAGATGGTTTTTGAGATAAGATGAGACATTTTAATCATTTGTCAGCAATAATTTTGAAAATGGCCCGCCTTCTTTTGAAGGGTCAAAATTCCTAACAAAGGAAGTGAGGTCATTGGATCTCGTGAAACAAGGAAAAAGACATGTTGAGGAACGTGTGCACTCTAGTTAAAAAAAATTCAAATTTATTTATTATGAAACGGGGGGAGCGGAGAAGAGCAACAATTGCATAATTGCATAAGAGCATCTCTAGCAGACCCTCCAAGGAGCCCAGCATCGCTACTTTTATCCATCCAGTACAGAAACAGCCCTCCAGCAGACTCGCCACAAGCATAGCTATCACTGTTTACTGGCTATAGTGCGGCATCGAGCAGCCAAATATGGCTTCTGCCCTCGACACGCTATCCTCCATGCATGCTGAGTCTGACAAACAGGTCCCATGCGTGAATCTTTGCTTCAAGAGATCGTTCTTTTTCCTCTCTTTCATAAATTCAAAAGGTCACTATATGAAGCTTCAAAAATCATGTCGATTTTTTGTGGAGATAGAACAAACAATAGAGAACCCATTTTAACTAGGTTCAATTCAAAATCTTTTACAGATTTTAAATTAAAAATTTCCCAAAGCTGAACTCTTTTTGCTTGTTGTTTGAACTTGAGGGCACCAATTTAATTTCAAAAAATGTGGCAAAAATATTTTAATTTATGTTAAATCGAATAATAATAAAATGTATACAATGAGATTTGGAGGGTCAGATTTAGCTAGTCTTGCGGAGATGATCTAACAGACGGGTCACAGTGTTCCGAAGCTCGGAAGGTGCCAAAGCAGATGTGGAGCTCGGCCCGGGAACGATAAGACAAACTGGAGTAGCTAGCTATACCGAGCCGCAAGCATCGACTACATCCTACAGGCTACCGGTACAGGACGTAGGAGGAGCCAGAGCCAGCAACGACGTGCGTGATCAACACCACCATGGATGTTGTTGGCTAGTCAATCGCGGCCAGGTCGGCCGGTTGCCTCCGCTCTAGGTCACGTACAGGCAGGCTTCCGGTCCCGGGGGTCCCAAAGCGCCCCCAGTCTATTTCGTCGGATACGCCTCACGGACACTCACCGCTTACAGCTAGCGATCACCTAGTAGTATAGTGGCAATCGTGCCACTGCTAGCGCGCACGCTGTCTCGCACAAAGCGGAATATATCGATCATACCGGCCGGAGAGCAAAAGAATAGACTCCGTCGATCGACGTGGATGCAATGATGGCGCGGCACGACGGCGGATCGAAGCGGCGGGGGCACCAGCGGCGGCGCGAGCTGATCGGATCGACCGACGAGCCTGCACGCGAGCAAAGCTGGACGGGCATGGCTCAGCTGACGGAGCACTACGTACTTGGTAGGTTGCCAGCCTAGTGGCTACTAATGGTACACTAGTGCTGCTCGCGTTTGGATAATCCTACCCACCTGTGGGTTCGGAATTAGTAAGCTTGAGCACAAGGAATTGGCGGATGTGACGGGCCGTCTGCTTCGGAGTTGGACCCGATCGATCGATACGGCCGGCGGCAGCGCCGTGATGAGGCGTGGGTGACGACGAAGACGACGGCGACGAGGCTCCACCAGCCGAGCCAACAACCAGCAGCGGTGATGCGGATGTGCGGCCCGTCAGGCGTCAGTCATACAGCATTCTGATTCTGCTGCATTCCCCCATCAGTCATCAGAGAGAGAATTCAGTTCTGCCACATGCTCGATCGTAAAACCGATTGCATGAGGCCCGCCCGAGTACCGTGGGCTCTGATCTGGTACTGCCAAAAGTAATTCAAAAAGGCGCTGTTCAAGACTACTTCCAGTGGGGCGTTCATCAATTCTCTCTCTATTTTTTTTTAACGTAATGGGGCGTTCGATTCCAAAGGGGATGCCATTTCATAGATTATCTATAAAGTTATAAATCTAGCGCGTGCCTCTGCGTGTTGGTGGATTGTAAAGGTGGTCTGGTTCTAAAGCAAGCGTTCGGGCAGCATCAGTGCGCCACTGCCTGCACGACGTGCACACAGCCGGCTTCTGGATGCAGTTTCCTGTCAAGCTTCGGGATCCCATCCAAACTGAAATTTACATGTCGTCTGTATATATATGTATGCTATTAAGCAGCTTGATTTACTAACAGTGACAGTAATCATGAATGAAAAGTGAAAAGAGAACAACTCCCAGGAATGGGAAAGGGCTAACGGTCGATGTGGACAAGTTGTATCCAGCAGACAGGTACCACGTTGTTGAACTCTAATAAAACCCATCGCTGGGGATCGGATGCGACTCTGACTCATTGTGCATGTGCTGAATCTTTAACGCACAGTGCACAGCATGGTCGTTGTGCCGTGTGTGTGCGTGTGTACAGCTCTTCGCAGAGTTCTCCCTGAATTTAGCACGCGCTGGATCAGAGATCACACACTCCAGCCATGATAGCGTCATAGCGTGCATCGAGGCGCGACGCGGTCTGAAACTCTGAATCTGAATCCATTCATCATTCAGTTGCTCCCGTTCGATCGATTCCCCTGCTCTGCTGGTCGAGCATGCCTTGTCCGTACGAGTGGTGAGCGAGCGGTGACCAGCCACCTGCAAGCGGCACATCCGCACATGGACGACCGCCAATCTGCTAGCTCTCCTTCTGCATGCAAATTAAAGCTTTTGTTTGTAAGCCAGTGTCGACCCGTTTGGCCGCATCGATCCTTTTCGAAGGAAAAAAAAAAGGAGAAAGGATCGTGAGAGGCTGTTCGATTTGCCTTGTAGCGTTAGTTATGGAACGGGACGGCAATAAAGCTATATTATAATCGATTATTGGCCCTGATGTGACAAGCAATGTGTTACACGCTTACTAGATGACATGCATGGATCATCGCTGCAACTGCAAATACTATAAGCATGCAGCTGGTCCACCCTGTATGTGTATAGACTATACGGTGTACAGCACCGGTCGTACTCCCCTATGCCTAGAGACCGCCGACAGTCGGAGTCCCGTCTTGCCTAATCCGACTGCCTCGACCTAACAGGAATTAATCTTCCAAAACAAAAGGTTCGGAATCGGGTGATCTGCATGATGCACTGCCAAAGACGATTATAACCTTTAGGGATCGACAAATAATTCATGAATAGATCCAGGAGTGATTGATTGAATTGGCTGATTATACCTGGCATGCATTTTAATCAACCGATCGATTACTTAATGTGGAATTATTGGGATTTTTTATTTTAGAAAAACAAATAAACAGGGTAGCTATATCGACGAGATTATGTAGTGATTGGCTTATAGTATATACGTTGATCCATGAACGGTATGGAGCGCGTGGCAATAATCTAATGGTCCTTGCCATGTGTTATAGATGCCATCGTAGCTGCAAATAATAATGTACTTACTAATAATCAGCCGGTCCACCTCTGTGGCCCTCTTTCGTCTTCGACTGCGTGCTTCTGATAACAGACGCGCGCCAGCGAATAAGCCATCAGACTTCAGATTAGCTAGTGCCTAGCGCGTGTATTTTTATGCGCAGAGTGTGCCTCTCGCGCTGTCAGGCGAGTGATCAGCGTATATATCCGCACGCGTGCGCACCTCCTCCCGCACTACTCCCGTCGGTGCGTTACACCGAGGGAGCAACTCGCTAGCTTAAGGGAAGCTAAGCTAACCAGCTGGTAGTATAGCTACTGGTTGACCAGCAAGCAGGCAACGCATGGCTCCTCCTCAGGCGCCGGCGAACGGCGCCGGCCATGGAGACACTGCCAACGGCGGCGAGACGACGTCGGTGGTGGAGAGCAACGGTGGTGCCCCCGCCGATCATGGGGGCAGCAACGGCAGTAATGGAGTTGGCGGCGGCGCGGCGCCGTCGTCGGTAGCAGCGAACGGCAACGGTAATAACGCCAAGCAGAAGCGGGCCGATGGGAGGAACAAGGAGAAGAAGAAGGCAGCAGCAATCAGCCCCAAGGATAAGTACTGGACGCCCATCGACGACGAGGAGGCGGCGGCGGCCGTGGAGGACGGCGGAGAGGACGGCCGGCGGCCGCTGCTGTTCCGGACGTACAGGGTCAAAGGCATCCTCCTCCATCCCTACAGGTGTGTGTACTGATGCACTACTCGTCCAATTGCCAGTCATCAACTCACGCGCACGCTTCTGTGGTTCCGCTTTTAGCCAAGCTCGTAGCTGCCATTTTGGGGCGTGGTTCCGCTTTTAGCCAAGCTCGTGGCTGCCATTTTGGGGCGTGTCAACTATCATTTTTTTTAAAAAAAAATATACTACTACATATGCTTACATTTTAATATATACTTGCAACTTACATACATTTTCGAATCGTGTATTATAAAATGCTACCAAAGTACCGAAGGGCCACCAGTAAACGCTATAGATGGCCATATGGGCCGCCCAGCCCGACCCGGCCCGGGCACGATGTGGCCCGGCACGAAGCGGCCCGGCCCGACGTGGCACGAAGGCACTTCGTGTCGTGCCTGGGCGGCACTACGTGCCGAAGGCGGCGCCCAGGCACGGAACGCAGGCCATTTTATCGTGCCGTGCCGGCACGAGGCACGGCTTCGTGCCGTGCCCAGCCCAGCGTGCCGTGCCAGAGGCCGGCCCAGACAGTCTTCCACAGTTCAATCAGTTCACATTTTCATCACCAAGTTATATATAATCACAGAATGAGCAATATTAATTTGAGCTGTTTGTTTAGCTGCCTCATTAAAAACCTTTGTAGGTAAAAACTCACACCTCGTGAGAAAACCCTACAAAGGAAAAAAGAGTACAGCCAGCTCTAAGTTCAGACATTCAGTTCATAATATTACAAGTTCATAGCATTACAAGTCCACTAATCTAGATATAAATTCTCAAATGACTCTTCAAGCTTGGGATCTTCAATATCATGTTGCATTCTGGCATCAGCTTGCTCCCAATCCTTGATCAAGGCTAGCATCTCCACCATCTCAGGGGCTAATCGCCGTCGCCGCTCCTCGATTATCCTGCCAGTGGTACTAAATGCAGATTCTGAAGAAATGGTTGAGACAGGCACAGTCATAACATCTTTAGCTAATATTGACAGAACAGGATAGGATAACTTATGCTCATGCCACCAATTCAAAATGCTGAAATCATCATCAAAAAGTGTGACTTTATCACTGTCCAGGTAGGCAGTCAGTTCAGAAGTAACAGGAGTTGGAGGCTCAAGAGATGCACCAGAACAAACAGCTTGCATTAAAACAGTAGCAGAAGTTCTCCTAGACAGGTTTGACATACCAGAACTAGAACTTTCAGATGTAGAACCAAAGATCTTACCCCAAGATGTCTTCTTCTTACCTGCAGTAGGGCCTGGCTGAATAGGCCTTTGGTTCCTCACAGCTCCATATTTGGACTCATATTTAGCAAACAGGTTAGAGAGTTCATCCTTGACTTCATGTAAGTAAAAAGAATAATCTTTACCATTAAGACTAGATAAAAGATGGAGAACCATCGAGGCCCCCGGTTCCTCACGGTGTGCGCACGGCCTGTGTAGAGCGCAACAGAGCAAGAACAAGTGAGAACAGAGCAAGAACAAGTGAGAACAGAGCAAGATCAAGTGAGAACAGAGCAAGATCAAGTAAGAACAGAGCGAGAATGGGGCTTACCAACAACACCGGAGCGCCGGAGTGGCCGTCGACGTCGAGGACTTACACAGACGCGGGGGAGAAGAGAGGCAAAGTGAACAAGAACAAGAACAAGTGAGAACAGAGCAAGATCCGGCCGACCTGCGTATATCCGGCGGCTAGGGTTTTGGACGGAGTACCCGACAGCGTAGATCCGGCGGCTAGAAGTGGCCACGAGGTGGCCGGCGGCGTAGATCCGGCTGAAGCAGCACACCTCCTTCAAATCCCCAAGCCAAAAGGTGGCTAGGGTTTTGGACGGAGTACCCGACAGCGTAGATCCGGCGGCCAGAAGTGGCCACGAGGTGGCCGCCGGCGTAGATCCGGCTGAAGCAGCACACCTCCTTCAAATCCCCAAGCCAAAAGGTGGCTAGGGTTTTGGACGGAGGTGGCCGGCTTCTAGAAGAGGGGAGGAGGAGGACGCCGGTGTGGATCCGGCTTCTAGAAGAGGGGAGGAGGAGGACGCCGGTGTGGATCCGGCCGTGGACGGCGCGAGGAAGTCGCCGACGGCGGGGATCCGGCAGGAGCGGAGGCGAGAGCGAGAGCGAGAGGAGACGGAGCGTCTGGAGTGTTCGAGTGGATGCGAGGAGCCGCGACGCGACCCGCGAGGAGTCGAGGTGGAGGCGGAGGCCACGCGGCCGCGGCGTCCCGGCCGTATACGCCAATCAATGGGCCAGGTGGGCCGCGTGCCAATGGGCCGGCCCACCGTGCCTCCCCCGGCCCGTAACTTCGTGCCGGGCTGGGCCGGCACGTCGTGCCTAGGCGCAGGCCCAGGCCCGGCACGCCCATCGGGCCGTGCTGGCCCGAGCCCAATGGTCGTCGTGCTAGGCCGGGCTCGTGTCGGGCCAAAACTCCGTGCTTTGGGCCGGCCCATGGGCCTCGGGCCATATGGCCAACTATAGTAAACGCTATCAGAGTAGTAGAATACCACTCTTTTTTTAAAGGAGAAATTTGTTTGTCTTAAGAACTGGAATGATAGATGGTCCATCGGCCTAATCGTAATCACTGGGCCGATTAAGTGTAAGCCCGTTCGCTTCCCGGTGCTCCTCACAGAACTACTGGGCCAGCAAATCAACAAAATTCCTTTCCTTTTTTCGAGTCTTGTTAAATACTGGCCCATTCATTAGTACACTTCGAAAAGCTCGTATTCGCTCCATGGGCCGACGGCCCAACAGGTTACACAACCCAGGAAAAAGAAAGGGTAGAGCCCACATCATGTTGGGCTCAACTGGTCAGCGGCACCCCGGCGCCCCGTACCTCTCGCTTTTCCTCGTCCCCGGCGAAGGCCGGCGACGAGCGAGCGAACCTACCAGAGCTGATGGCGGGGCGGCGATGCTGCGGATCCGCCGCTAGGCCTTCGGTCCTGAATCCCAGATCCCACCGTCCAATCCGAGGGGTCTCCCGGCTAACCCGCCCCCGCTGCTCGCAGATCCGCCTCGCACGGGCCGCCGAGGAGCGCTGGGCCGTCGTGTGGAATCGGTGGCACATCCCGCTAGGTTTGTTGCTTTCATTTTTTTTTTTCTGATTTTTGAATCTGCGGTGCGGTGATTTGTAGCAGATAGCTCGGATTTGCCATGTGCAATGCGAATATGCTAGTGGCTAACTTAATATTTTGGTCTCGTGGGAGTTTCATGCACTGTAGACTACGCATGAATGGGTCATGGGTGCATTTCTGTAGCTCAATTTCACAGATTGTTTGGTGACATTTTGTAGCTAATATTCACAAAATTGTGGACCTTGATCCTGATAGCATAATTTGTTTGTGTTATATAACAACATTTAGGTGCAGTGGCAGCGTGGCACTAGTCATTCACGGCTTATGATGTAATTAATATTCCAGTCTAGTCAGTATTATTTCAATGCTTGGCTTCTATAGGATTTCCCTGTCAAGTTCTAATTTTATTTCTGATTTTTGTGCATCAGGTTGTTGACCTTGCTCAGGTTGATTGCTATCATCCTATTTTTCATATGGCGAATCAGGCACCCACATGCCGATGGAATGTGGCTCTGGTGGATATCAATGGTTGGGGATTTCTGGTTTGGCATCACTTGGTTGCTAAATCAGGTCGCAAAGCTCAACCCTATCAAGCGTGTTCCGGACCTTTCCCTCTTGAAACAACAGTTTGATGATCTCCCTGATGGCAACTCCAATCTACCTAGACTTGATGTTTTTATCAACACCGTTGATCCCATAAACGAGCCTATGATATACACTATGAACTCTATCCTATCCATTCTTGCTGTAGACTACCCAGTTGATAGGACTGCTACCTACCTCTCGGATGATGGCGGGTCAATAATCCATTATGAAGGCTTGCTTGAGACTGCAAATTTTGCTGCACTGTGGGTTCCCTTTTGCAGAAAACATTGCATTGAGCCAAGAGCTCCTGAGAGCTATTTTGCAGTAAAGTCACGCCCGTACACAGGAAATGTGCCAGATGAGTTTGTTGATGATCATAGACGCATGTCCAGGGAGTATGATGAGTACAAGGTGCGTTTGGATGCACTCTTTACTAAAATCCCTGAACGCTCAGATGCATACAATGCAGAAGCCAATGAAGGTGCTAAGGCAACCTGGATGGCAGACGGAACACAGTGGCCAGGAACATGGTTTGACCCAGCTGAGAACCACAAGAAAGGACAGCATGCTGGAATTGTTAAGGTATACAATGTTAATCACTTTTCTTTGTGGAAAAATCGTAGTTTCTAACAGTGGCATGGCCATACATGAGTTACCTAAGAAAGTATATTCATGTATATAACCCTAACATGGTTTTTCAACAGGTTATGTTGAAGAACCCAGGCGATGAACCTCAATTTGGTGCTGCAGCAAGTTCTGCAAACTCTCTAGATTTCAGTGCTGTTGATGTGCGGCTCCCAATGCTCGTATACATCTCCCGTGAGAAGAACCCTGGCTATGACCATCAAAAGAAAGCAGGTGCCATGAATGTGCAGCTTCGGGTCTCTGCCCTTCTGACCAATGCACCCTTCATCATCAACTTTGATGGCGACCACTACGTCAACAACTCGCTGGCCTTCCGTGCTGCAATGTGCTTCATGCTCGACCGGCGTGACGGCGACAACACTGCTTTTGTTCAGTTCCCACAGCGGTTTGATGATGTGGACCCAACAGACAGGTATTGCAATCACAACCGTGTCTTCTTCGATGCCACCTTACTTGGTCTAAACGGTATCCAGGGACCCTCCTATGTTGGCACTGGTTGCATGTTCCGCCGAATTGCTGTGTATGGTATTGATCCACCTCGTTGGAGATCTGATGACTTCAAGATAGTGGACAACGCCGACAAGTTTGGCAACTCAATGTCCTTCATCAACTCCATACCTGCAGCTGCACATCAAGAATGGTCCATGACATCACCACCAGCAGATGAGGAGTTGATCAAGGAAGAGCTCGATAGTGTCATGAAGTGTGCATACGAGGATGGTACAGAGTTTGGCAAGGAAGTAGGGTGGGTGTACAACATTGCTACAGAGGATGTGGTGACTGGCTTCCGAGTGCACCGGACAGGGTGGCGCTCTATGTACTGCCGTATAGAACCAGATGCTTTCCGTGGCACTGCTCCGATCAACCTCACTGAGCGCCTCTACCAGATTCTGCGCTGGTCGGGTGATTCCCTTGAAATGTTCTTCTCACAATGCCCACTCCTTGCTGGTCGTCGACTCAACTTCATGCAACGAATTGCCTACACTAACATGACAGCCTACCCAATCTCATCAGTTTTCCTTGTTTTCTATCTCCTTTTCCCAGTCATATGGATCTTCCGTGGAGAGTTCTACATACAGAAGCCATTCCCCACATATGTGCTGTACCTTGTCATAGTGATAGTGATGACAGAACTGATCGGCATGGTTGAGATCAAGTGGGCAGGCCTCACTTTGCTGGATTGGATCCGCAATGAGCAGTTCTACATCATTGGGGCAACAGCTGTGTACCCCTTAGCAACACTGCACATAGTTCTGAAGCTAGTTCTTCGCGGGAACGGTGTCTCATTCAAGCTGACTGCGAAGCAGGCTACAAGCACTGTGAATGAGAAGTATGCTGAAATGTATATAGTGCAGTGGACGCCACTGCTGATCCCCACAATAGTAGTGATCGCAGTGAACGTGGGTGCGATTGGGGCGGCGATTGGCAAGGCGATTGTTGGGGGATGGTCACTCCTGCAGATGGCGGATGCGTCCCTTGGGCTGGTGTTCAATGCATGGATCCTGCTGCTGATCTACCCATTTGCGCTTGGGATCATGGGACGGTGGAGCAAGAGGCCCTATATCCTGTTTATATTGTTCCTGATTGCATTTGTTGTAGTTGCAGCGGTGGTTGTTGCCATCCACGTTGCACGCACTGGTTCTTTTCGGTTCCACTTCAAACATTCAGGTGGTGCTAGTTTCCCCACAAGCTGGGGTTTTTAGTTGTGGTTATCATTCAGTAGTCGCTCGACACAATGAGAGTTTTTTCTTAGTTGTCATTTTTACATGATGTAAATGAGTAAATCATGCATTGGTTGTACAAGTTTGTTCAGAGAATGGTAAATTAGCCATTTGTATGGAAATAAATAGAAGTTGTGTGAGGTGAGATTTTGTACTGGCATAGAGTGCAATGTGGCACTGATTTCTTGCCCCTGATCAGATATCTGGGGCACCGGAATCACAGGCCACAAGGGATCGTCCAGAAATTCTCACGGTTCTTTCAGTCCCGTCAGTCTCAAAATTTGTTTGGTTTGGATGTGCGCAGAGAGCACGCCAAACCAATCGCCGCTGCAGATCGGTGCTGCCTGATCCGGTGGTCTCGTGCCCGTTGGCGTTACCTCACTGGTCGCCACCTCATAAGCATCGTTGCGTCAGATTGCCGGAAAGACCAAAACCCTGTCGCTGGGCGCATGCTTCGCCCTCGGGAGGCCACCGGGCCGGCGGTGGGCAGCGCGGCGTCACCGTCGGCGACAGCCGACAGCCAATGGCAGCGCCCGGTGCGCCGTCGGTTGCCCTGCCGCAGCTACGATGCTCCGCTATGAACGATAACAAGGGATCGTACCTCAGGTCGACATCTCAGCCTTTTCACCGAGTGGCAATAATTCAGCGAAATGCACTTGAAAAACGAACACATGGATGCCTCCCCTCTCGAGAAATGGACACCAATTCCCTTTGTCACAAATTCGATAAAATCAAAAGGTTTTGAACCTTGACAGTCACAAAATTTGGACTTAAATTGCTATGTTGGTTCCTCTGTGCTACGAGCAGTACCCTTGAGCCTCTCTATATATATAGTTGCTGCATCTCGCCCTCTCTGCCCGCCACACTCCTCTGTCCTCTGAAGACCCCGACGACATGAGCAGGACCAGCCAGAAAATGTATTCGCCTGTGGCAACCGCAACGGCGGCAAGGACAAGTGCTGGATGCCCGCCGACAAGGAGGAGCTCCTGGCGGCGGCGGAGTGCGGCGGCGAGGACGACCGGCCGCTACTGTACATCGCGCGCGAGGAGCAGCATCCAAGTTACGACCACCAGAAGAAAGCCGGCGCGCTGAACGTGCAGCTCCGCGTGTCGTCGCTTCTGATCAACGCGCCGTTCATCGTCAACTTCGACGGCGACCACCACGTCAGGCGTTCATCGGCTCCGTGTCCCTTGCCACGAACCAAGAACGGTCGATCACGCCGGCGACACTCGACGAGCAGGTGGTGGCCGACGTGGCGTCGTGCGCGTACGAAACCGGCACGGCATGCGGGCATGGGGCGACACGATGGGGTGGGTGTACAACATCGCGACGGAGGACGTGGTCACCGGCCCACCGGAAAGGGTGGCGGTCCATGTACTGCGCCATGGAGCCCGACGCGTTCCGTGGCACGGCGCCGATCAAGTGATCAACCTCACGGAGAGGCTGTACCAGATCCTGCGATGGTCGTGGGGTTCCCTGGACATGTTCTTCTCCAGACACAGCCCGATCCTCGCCGGCCGGCGGATGCACACCATGCAACGCCTGGCGTACACCAACATGACGGCCATCGGCGCCGCGGCCGGGAAGGCGGTGGCATTCGGGTGGTCGTCTGCCAATGGTCGCCGGCGCGTCGGTCGGGTTGCTGTTCAACGTGTGGATCCTCCTGATGCTCTACCCGTTCGCGCTGGGAGTCATGGGGCGCTGGAGCAAGAGCCCGTGCCTTTTCTTCGTCCTGCTCGTGGTTGCAGCAGCTGCCGTTGCGTCGGTGTACGCCGCGTTAATCCCGTGGGAGGCCGTGTTTGGTTCCAGTTCCGTGGTGCCGTTCAGCTGGTTGTCACGATGGCATGATGGCGGCCATGGGTTCTCTTAGCACTTGATGTTGTCACGTCAGCTTATTGTTGCTAGGTAATTTCTGTATACACATTTCTTGAAGCAGTAATGTGGGGATTATTGTTACGAAATATTGCATTCATTTATGTGATGTCCATAACCGTATATGTACCATCAAAGCTATAGCCTCCCACTTCAATGTTGTAACTCTCCTACCATCAACTCTAGTAACTCTATTCATTAATTTACGCTCTGCCCATTTTACGGTCCCCCACCCATTATGAGTGAAAATGTCGTTTGTCGGGCCAGTCTCAGTGGGGTTTTATGGGCAATAAATAGTGTGTCATGTAGGCATTTTTTTTATGATGTGACAGCGTATTATGAAGAGATGTAAACTGAGTGTCATGAGGATGAAACCATATATACACATTTACCTAAAAAACTTGTGTATTGCATGTAACCTAGGTAACAACAATGGATGAAACTATGCATTGAGAGAGTGGTGTTTCATGCTAGTTTCAAACATTTTTAGATGACATGTCGTCTAGGTAATTGTGTGCAACGAACTTGCATTGATAATGGCCTTAGTATAGAGACTTATAGCCAGTGTAATCAAACACTCGTAAGCCTGGGTTTATGGACTTATAACAAGCCCTTATGAACCAAACAGGGGGCTTAATGCAAGCATTAAGGCATTTGCTAAGGTACTCTAAAAAATCTATAAAAGGGAAGTTCAAGAACATATTACCTCCTCCTAGGTAATAGGTTTAATGTTTATTATTTATATTTTTAGATCTGAGAAAATATCTTCTTATTAGATCTAATTTGATTGAGTTAGATTTAACTTTCCTTTTTCCTTTTGCATCATAGATTTAGACTGAATACATTTTTTCTCTTCTTGTATTATGTTTACGTGATAACACGGGAGCTTTTGGGAAAAAAAACGTGACAGACATTTGTTCTCTTTTTATATCACGTGACAAGGGAACCCATGCTCCGTGTCGCCGAACATGCAGTCCAACGACGCAAAGCACCGTTCCAGGAACGCGTGCTGCTTCTAGGCCATTTGATTCACGAGCTGAACGGTGCAGTTAAGAATAACTTCATTAGTTTGCAAGTTAATTATGCCCAGGTGTTGTAACAAAGTGGCACATGAATTGGCAGTTTTAGGCTGTCAGTGTAGGAGTGTACCGAAGGAGACGATCCAATTTTGGATGTCCTACCAACTTGTATTATGTCTCTGGTGACCAATGATTTTGGCACTGGTTAAGTAATGGAAAGTTTTCCCTTTCAACAAAAAAAAAAGAACGTGTCCTGCTTCTGGTCCACCAACTGGAGGAAGGGATTTGGCATGAGAAGAAAAGTGGAGGAAATTAGAAAGACTAGTTAAGGAAGGCTATAGATATTACAGATTTTTTTTTCTTCTCTCTCTATACTAATTACTAAAATATTTTATTTATTTTAAAAATCAATGGCTGAGATTCATTTAAGATCTTACCTCTTAGGAGGTGAATGGAGTACTTTAGCGTAGCCCAAGTATTAAACTACACACAATGCAATCAACATTGAGTCATTGACGTAGGTGTTCTTAACCACTGTAACAAATTTTATCCCTTAAGTGCATTGTGTGCGTGTGACTTTGTGAGGGGTGAGGGGTGGGGTGGGGGCGGGGGTGCGCGTCTTTTGACTCAGATATTCCACAACATGTTCAAAGTGATGGGCGATCCAAATAATATATCAGAGGGGCGAGCTCGAGAGCAGGCCTTCCTATTCTAAACGCATTTTAAGGGTATACAGTAGATTCTGAAGACTTTATTGTTAGTGCCTGGCTCCGCTTATACTTGTTTTTAGATTTGAAGGACCAGGATCGCCGTCTTAAGTACTTCTCCTTCTGTTAATGCATTTCTTTTCAACATTATTACCATGCAGACATAAAGCAAAGGACTCGGGAAAGAGCCAAAGTTCAGATAAGAAAGAAAGGTAGCACTGCAGTCTCTGAAAATCAGCATGTGCATGTCATGTTCTGTGAAGTAGACTAGAGTGTACTGGACTTCCCCAAGTACTTCACTAGTCTCCAGCAATTTGCTCAGCATAACCTGTTTGAGGTCCAGTCATTCCCCCGATTATCCTTGTCTTGTGGATCCAGCACTTGATTTTAATTCGGTGGCAAATCTTCCACTTAATTCCTAATTAAAGCGTCCTTGCTCAGGAAGGACAAATAACAATTCTTGATACCATTTCTTACTCAGCAACAAATTCTCTCAGATCTGCCACCAGACTTGACAAGAAGCCTAACAATATCTTCGTGTTTTCTGCTACTAGTAGGCACAGAATCTGCTAGGCCTATATACAATCTTCACCATCAGCTAGCTGCCCCATGTCCTTCTGCCACTGGAGATCGAAAGCTCGTTGACGCGGGGTTCGTTTCGTTTGCTGCAATGTGGCATATTCGGGCGTTGTCCCCAAGGAAATAACAGTTTTGAATTTGCTCCTCCTATTCTAAAAGCATGGAGTATTCAAATCAGCAGCACAACGATGCCACAACTTGTAGCTGTATCTGGCGCGAGTCGACCGCGCAACTTGTTGTACGACGACCACGACCCTAGCTAGCGCACCGCACGCACGTTTCCTGCATGGGGGAATGGTTCGCGGCATGGATCTCGATGCGCTTGTCCGGCAGTGGCAACACTAGCTGCGCAGCATGGCGCCATGGCCCTTGCCCATTGGCCAGCCATGCTCTGACGAATTCTCAAGGCTCGTGGCTGAATCCCAGTGGCCACTGGCCAGTCCCATCGCCGGCGCGGCGCCTCTCGCGCCCGAGCACGGCTGGGCAGCACATGACGGGAGTGCACGTCTCGGCTCGGCTCTTTTCCTTTCTGGGTCGGATCGGATCGGATTCCCTCGTGAAAGTCCACTCCTCCGGTGAGACCCTCGGGGCATAAAAGAAGAGCGCCTCTTCACTGCTTGCTCCTCCTCCTCCACACCTTTCCACTTTGTTCAGTCGCCTGTAGCTTTAGGCAGGCGCTGCGCTGGTGGTGGCCCGCCCTTGTCTTGGGAGGCAGCGGCCGGGCATGCCCTCGCCGGCGACCGGCGGCGATGGCGCCGGCCTCGCCGAGCCGCTGCTGGCCAATGGCGACGGCGGCGCGGCGGGGCAGGCCTTCTGCTCCGGCGGCAAGGACAAGTGGCAATGGGTGCCCGCCGACGAAGGGGAGGAGGAGCAAGGCCGCCCGCTGCTGTACCGGACGTTCAAGGTCAGGGGCATCTTCATCCATCCTTACAGGTATGTCGGCCAAGCTCGCTCGCCGGAGCTTTCTCGGATTTGAACTTGAAATCTAACCGATGCGTGTAGGGATGGGAGTTTCGAATATCTGCAGCGTTTTGACATTAAGTCATCCCTCATGCGTAATAAATGATCTAAAGTAGTAAACCCGGAGGCGTTAGCCGCTGTGCATACCCTTGCAACTCTAGATGTAGTACTGCACAGTAATGTTGTTATCTATTCGCACGTAATCGGCAGCTAAATTTCTCTCAAACCGTGGGATGTTTTGCCATGGCAACAAGTGAAACAATGGGGGAAACACAAGGCGCCAGCGAGGGTAGGTGCACAATCAGTACACTTTGACGGAACCAATCAGCGAGAGTATGCAGCATAAAGTATGCAGAAATAAAAACAAAAGGACGCATTGCACGTGATGGCCCTTTTGGTTTGTGGGCCGCCAACTGTGCGTTGTTTCTGTTTAAAAGGAAGAAAATACTGTGCGCAATTTGTCCATTTCAGTTAGGCAACAAAATTAGCTTGTTATTATTCACTGTTTGGTTCATAGCTAAACCTGTCAGAAATAACTTTTCCCCTTCCTGGTTCCTTTTGCACTGACGTGATTTTAAAAAGTTAATTTGCAGCCCAGTGCAATCAGCATGAGATTTTTTTTGTGTGTAACCCCGCGCTTATTCATTCCCGTGCAAACAGGTTAATAAACCTGGCCAGATTGATCCTCGTCATTCAGTTTTTCATCTGGCGCATAAGGCATAAGGACTCGGACAACATGACCCTCTGGTGGATCACGGTGGTCGGCGACTTCTGGTTCGCCGTCAGCTGGCTCCTCAACCAGGCCTCCAAGCTCAACCCCATCCGGCGCGTCCCCAACCTCGAGCTCCTCAACCAACGCTTCGATCCTCAAGCCGCCGACGATGGCGACCAGCTCCCCGGCGTCGACGTGTTCATCAACACCGTGGACCCCGTGGACGAGCCGGTGCTCTGCACCATGAACTCCGTCCTGTCCATCCTCGCCACGGACTACCCGGTGGACAAGCACGCGACCTACTTCTCCGACGACGGCGGGTCGCTGGTCCACTACGAGGCGCTCCAAGAGACGGCCAAGTTCGCCGCGGTGTGGGCGCCATTCTGCCGGAAGCACCGCGTCGAGCCGAGAGCGCCGGAGAGCTACTTCGAGGTGAAGCCGGAGGAGGAGGCGCCGTACGCCGGGGACGCGGCGGCGGAGTTCGTCGGCGATCGCCGGCACGTTCGACGGGAGTACGAGGAGTTCAAGGAGCAGCTGGCCGCGCTGTTCACCATCATTCCCCAGAGGTCGGAGACGTACGGGCGTGATGTCGTCGCTGCCAAAGGTGCAACGCCGACGTACATGGCCGACGGAACGCATTGGCCTGGCACGTGGCTCGAGCCGGCTGAAAACCACAAGAAAGGACAGCACGCTGCCATCGTTCAGGTACATGATCAAACTTGGCGTGAAGTGCAAACTTCGTGTCAGTTCTTTTTTTTACGATGCATCCAACAGGGTCAAATGGAAAATTGAATGCTACTTGGAAAACATGAACGCAGGTTATGTTGAACCATCCAGGCGACGAGCCCCAGCTCGGCGCGCCGGCGAGCTCCGAGAGCCCACTGGACTTGAGCGCCGTCGATGTGCGGCTCCCGATGCTGGTGTACATCGCGCGGGAGAAGAAACCAGGGTACGATCACCAGAAGAAGGCCGGCGCCATGAACGTGCAGCTCCGCGTGTCCGCCCTGCTCTCCAACGCGCCCTTCATCATCAACTTCGACGGCGACCACTACATCAACAACTCGTCGGCGTTCCGCGCCGCCATGTGCTTCATGCTCGACGACCGCCACGGCGAGGACACGGCGTTCGTCCAGTTCCCCCAGCGGTTCGACGACGTGGACCCCACGGACCGTTACTGCAACCACAACCGCGTCTTCTTCGACGCCACCGCCCTCGGCCTCAACGGCATCCAGGGCCCTTCCTACGTCGGCACCGGCTGCATGTTCCGCCGCGCCGCGCTCTACGGCGCCGACCCGCCATGTTGGCAGCCACCCGATGGCCGCTCCAAGGCCGTCATGGACAGCCCCTGGAAGCAGTTCGGCAACTCCATGCCCTTCATCAACTCTGTCCCTCTCGCCACCCAGCCTGTCACGCCACCGGCGTCGACGCTCGACGAGCGTCTCGCGGCGGAGCTCGCCGACGTGTCGACGTGCGCGTACGAGGACGGGACGGAGTGGGGGTACGGCGTCGGGTGGGTGTACAACATCGCGACGGAGGACGTGGTGACCGGCTTCCGGATCCACCGGAAAGGGTGGCGCTCTATGTACTGCGCCATGGAGCCCGACGCGTTCCGTGGCACGGCGCCGATCAACCTCACGGAGCGTCTCCACCAGATCCTCCGGTGGTCGGGTGGGTCCCTCGACATGTTCTTCTCGCGCAACTGCCCGCTCCTCGCCGGCCGGCGTCTCCACCCGATGCAGCGCGTCGTGTACACCAACATGACCATGTACCCGGTCTCGGCGGCGTTCATCTTCGTCTACGACCTCCTGCCGCTCATGTGGCTCTCCGGGGCCGAGTTCTACATCCAGAAGCCGTACACGACCTACGTGGCGTACCTCTTCGCCGGCATCGCCATGATGGAGGTGAGCGGCATGGTGGAGATCAAGTGGGCCGGGCTCACACTTCTCGACTGGTGCCGTAACGAGCAGTTCTACATGATCGGTGCCACGGGCGTGTACCCTGCGGCGGTGCTGCACAGCCTGCTCCGGCTCGTCGGGCTCAAGGGCTTGCCGTTCAAGCTCACATCGAAGCCGCAGTCCGTGTCCGGCGGTGCACCGAGGGAGAGGTTCGCGGAGATGTACGAGGTGAAGTGGTCCCCGCTGCTGGTGCCGACGGTGGTGGTGATGATCGTGAACGTCGCCGCCGTCGGCGCGGCGATCGGGAGGGCTGCCGCCGGCGGGTGGTCGTTTGTGCAGCTCGTCGGAGCAGCGGGTGGGCTGCTGTTCAACGCGTGGGTGCTGCTGCTGCTGTACCCGTTCGCGCTTGGGATCATGGGGAGGTGGAGCAAGCGGCCGTACGTGCTCTTCGTCGTGCTGGTGGTCGTGCTCGCCGCCATCGCGTCGGCGTACCTCGTGCTGCTCGCCGTGTTCGCTCCCAGGTCCGTTTCGCCGGTCTGGATGGAACGGTGGTCCGTCGTCCGCGCCATCGTTTCTCCGGCGAACTGGAGGATTTAGCTTTATGCTGTTTGATTGTTCTCATAATTTTTTCCATCTATCTTATTGACTATGCTAATGAGGCCGGTGTTCGGACCGGCGGGTCGCCGTGCTGTGGGGCGCTCGGGAGAGACTCTGTTTTTGGACAACTAGCTAGAGAGACGTTCTTGCCTTTTGAGGAATCGGCGTAGGCGGCCCATTTCGCCAACACACTACCTGTGAGGTGTGACTGTGTGAGCGTGGTGTTGTGTGTGTGTACCAAGCAGTACCCTTAAAAAAAGATGAAAGGGTGCGGAAGTGTGTTTGGCTGGCTATTGATGATTTGAGAAGCAAGGCCTTCAAATTTTGTCAGGCAAAGGTTGATTGAGTTGTTAAGATTGTAGGCTTGTAGCCATAAACTGTGGCAGGGCTTCGTCTCTTTTTCCCTCCCAGCTTGGTTTCATATGTCAATGGCTCAAAAATGTGGCAAAATTCTGTTAGCTTAGACTAAGCGTGGCACATAGTCACGTACTATCAAAACAAAGCACCAAGGAAGTTGGGCTTTTCGTCCTAGTTGATGAATACTTTCAGTAGTAGCGCGTTTCATTCGTGGGCCATACGCGTTTTCCCAACTCGTACAAAGGTGTTTCGGGGACAAACTGCAGCCGCATCTCGGGTCGGGTTGGGCCGTCCTTTTTTTCCACAGCAAGAAGCCTAACTCGCTTCGTCGATCGGATGAAAATAGCTGGACACATGTAGTGGGATTTGTGTCTGGTGCTGTTGTCAATTGTCATCCTGTTGGCGATGATGCGTTATGTCCACTTCTACGATTGTCATCTTGTTTACTCTTCTGATTATGCAATGATTAGTGCCTAAGACGCCAACGAAATATATAAAATGGCTAAAATCAACGGCCACCTTCTAGATACAGCTAGATGATTCCGTTAAGAGAATATTCCTCGCAATTGAAAACAGTACTGCCTTAAGTCTGCATGAGACCTAACTGCAGGCTGTACTGGGTGGGCTTGTGAACTTGGAAACTTTTGACTCGTGGTCCTCTCGGAACGTAATGGCAGTTAGACCTTATCTTAACGGCCTTGCAAATTGCAGCTGATCATCCAGGGAGGAGGAAACGATGGGCAGCACCGCAGCAGGATAAGCTAATGATTTTCCTCTTTTGATGTGCACTGTTCAGCTCAAATTCCATAACAATCCTCTCGAAAAAAAAATCCACAATAAAGTCATGAATATGATGTCCACCAGAGAAGGTCTTATACGGCATCGAAAGTTTTCAATACTCTTTGCTAATAGACTCCCAATGCCAATGCGGGTAGAATTTTGTTTTTCCTTTTATATGCTAATAGACAGGCGTTTTTATAGTATTTTTTAGTGTAGCATACGTCTTTCTTCTATTTTAAGGGTTTTTATGATATTTTTTTTAATGGTGACTTGGATTAGAAGACTCATGCCAATGTGGTCGGTACAAATCCATATGTCAATTTTCAACTTGTTCACAATCTGTGGACATTTCGAATCGCCAAAACGTCCAAATTTATATATATATTTATATGCTATTGCTAGCACGCTTCGTGGATGTGGTTCATTAACGCGCAATGCTTCGTCTTTTGTTGTGTCAGTATCACACTAGAAATAATTTGGTAGTTGGTACCCAAATTTTTATTCGCTATGTCACTTGAAAATATATCAAACTAGCAATTTTTTTTGAAATAGTAGGCTTAAATATGGATGAAATCAAAACTACAGCGGCATTTCTCTTACTACTACAAATGCAGGGGAAAAAAGTACTGGGAAAAAAAACTAGATAACCATCAGTGAGTGTGACAAGTTAATCCAAACCGTTGGTTGGATCTCAGGACCCATCCAAGCTCTGTCCTTATCCATCCTCCCCTGCTGTGCAAACGTCCAATTCCCAGGCCTCCTCGTCCAGCCCGTGACAAGTTTATCCCCTTGTTCAGACTTGAGCTTGACGCCTTCCAAGTCTTCCATTTCTTCCAGTACCTTCTCCCCTCCCTCTCCCTCCCCGCTAAGCAAACACCCAGAGCGAGCTCTCCTCCCCTCTCCCCACCACCACTCCCCTCGCGATCGCCGCACTAGATCCCACGATGCAGGCCCCGGCGAACCCCGCCTCCTCCGTCGACCTGCCGCTGGTGGCGCCGCCGCCGCCGGTGAAGGCGCCGACCCCGCGCCCGCCCCCGCCGGCCTCGCTCCAGCCCGAATCCCCGGGCGTATTCTTCTCCGCCGCGGCCGCCGCCCTGCCCTCGGGCTCCTCCCACCGCCGCATCGCCATCGCCGTCGACCTCTCCGACGAGTCCGCCTACGCCGTGCGCTGGGCCGTCGCCAACTACCTCCGCCCCGGGGACGCCGTTGTCCTGCTCCACGTGCGCCCCACCTCCGTGCTCTACGGCGCCGACTGGGGCGCCGTCGACGTCTCCCTCCCCAACCCTAGCGCCGAGGGCGGCGGCGACGACGACGACGCTGAGGCCGCCGCGCTCAGGATGGAGGACGACTACGACGCCTTCACGGCCTCCAAGGCCGACGACCTCGCCAGGCCGCTCAAGGACGCGGGAATACCCTACAAGATCCACATCGTCAAGGACCACGACATGAAGGAGCGCCTCTGCCTCGAGGTCGAGAGGCTCGGCCTCAGCGCGGTCATCATGGGGAGCAAGGGTTTCGGCGCCTCCCGGAGGACCAGCAAGGGGAGGCTCGGGAGTGTCAGTGACTACTGCGTCCACCACTGTATCTGCCCCGTCGTGGTGGTGCGCTTCCCCGATGAAGGCTCGGCGGAGGATGGGGAGGCCGGTGGCCTGTCGTCAGCGGTGGGTGCGGACGATGTGCTGCACCCTGTGCCCGAGGAGGATGCTGAGTACCATGATGCTACTGAGGAGCACAAGGGTAATAACTGATTTAATACGTTCATTACTTGATTTATTAGTTGTCCTGTTGTGTATGTGTTAGTGCCTACCTTCACGGCTTCATCATATATGGGAAATGCGCCAAAATCGACCTGCTGCATTATAATGTGAACTGGAATTTTACAATCAAATAGTTGGAACTTGCAAACTGTAGGTTATTCTGTGTATAACTAACTGGTCGCTGCAAAGTGAATACATAATTAGCATGGTTTGCAGTGAATAATTTCCACTCTTCCTCAGTATGGACTGTATTCGGGTATTTACCTTTCTAGCAGGTCCACTTTCTGTGGTAACATAGAATTAGTTGTGTAGCTTAGCTTTTTGGGGTTTAGTGTTACAAGCTAGTATATTGCGAATTAGTTTGGTAGTTATAGGGCTCGTTTTGTCATGTACAATTTTACATGTGGGTTTACATTACATTCATCTCTGTTCTCTTTGCTTCACATTTGCATTACATGGTTGTTCGCTTTGCTTCACTGTTTCTATAGATGGATCTGGATTATAGAACATCAGTGTTCTGCTTGTCTCATTGCCTGTCAATACTCCATCTGTCGTCCTAGTGGAAGTCTGGATGCAATTGATTCTGGAAGTTTAATTTTATCATATGCTTGTGTGGACTCAGTACTTTATGTTTATTCTTCACCTTACCCTATTGATACTGAGATCATCCAATGTGATCAACCCAGAAAGGAATCAGGAAATCATTCTCACCATCTTATTGTTTCTTCTTCACATCAGTCGCTTCTTGTTATTTTTGTATCTTGTGATACAAATGCTAAAATTATCTGGTAAACAGAACTTGATGTAATGTCTGTTATATACTAAGACTCTGGAAACCTGCCTCGTTGATTAGCCGGCTTAGGTATATAGCGTTCTCCCCTAACTTTTTCAACAAAGCATGGAAGGAGACTGGGCTCTGTACCCAGCTTATGCAGTCTACCTGGGCATCTATTCCTGAATGTCTGTACCTAGTATGTTCTTTGGTTCAATGTGGTGGCAACCGAACCCCATAACAACTGGTGACAATGACCACAGCATGGTGCTTTTTTGTTTGGCTTGTGCATCCAATCTATCGTTGAACTCAAATGTTTCTTGTGTAAAGAAATTTGGCTTATCCTTATCCATGTAGTGAGCTATAATAGACCTACCCTCTGATGCTAGCTCACGTGTTGTCTATCCTACGAATTGAAACTAAGGCATGGTTTCTCCTACCATTGCCAATGAAGGGTAGAAAGAGAAATTCATGCATACACAAAGGCCCACCATAATTATGTGTAGGAAAGGTGCCTAAAATCTAACTCACAATAATATAGCGCACATGGAAAAGTTACAAGCAATTAATTGTAACGGGCAATCGATAGGTTTTTGCATATAAAAATGAAACCATTCTAAACTGAATAGCTTTAATTAGCATGTTCTTAGGCTACTCCCAGCGGGAGGTTTCATGGGGTTTCATTCTCATTAATTAGTATGCCACATAGGACATTTCGATGACATGGCACCCTCTTTAAGAGGAGATAGAGGGAACCAGTTTCATCTCTAGATGAACTACATGAACATGGTTACCCAAGCTGATGAGTATTGAAATTGAATGCTCTTTGGAGCCTATGAAACCACACCATGAAATTGTGCATTGGAGAGGTGGTTTCAAACACCATTTCATTTCATTGTTGCTTATGTGGCTATCTTGGAAATATCAATATGAAATTTAGCATTGGGCTAGCCTTATTTAGATTTTAGACGGCATTTTTTGGCAATAATTGTGAAATGCAATTCTCTTGAGCCAATTTTTTTCCAGTAGCGCATACACATGCATAAGTAAATTTTCTTTTCCTGAAGAGAATTTCATTAACTTGTTTTGAAACATGCAAGTCACACTGATTGCACTCATGGGAATGCAATTTTCCTTGATATGGACCGTATGTGGTTATATTACCTTCTAGCGCATTTGTTCCGTATAGTAACATATAGAAAATTGTGTAACTTGACTGTTTGGTGAAGAAAGCTGTTGTATGGGATATTGGTTTATCAACCACAGCCATAGGGCTAGTTTTCCGTGTAGTTCGATCCTCTGCTTGAGTATAGTTTATGCTCAGTTAATGAACACTTTATTTTTTTTTATTCACCTGTTAGATTAAATCAGCTGATTCATAACAAATCAAATATGGATTAGATTCTGGAGCAAATTTACTGGAACTAGTTCTTCCCATGCTTCTGGGAGTCTCGAACCAGGTAAAATGATAAACCTAGAAAGAAGTTAGGTCATCATTCATAATAGCATATCAGTGCCAGTGATATGTCTGGATGTATAAAATTTCCCAGTCTATAGAATTATAATAAGGTCTGTCATATACTAACACAGAAGTTTGTTAATGTTATAGAAAAGCATATCCCATCGAAGGCAATTCTAATATTTTGCAAACCTACTTCATTTAATATGTCTCACAGTCAGCAAAAGGATGGAAGGAAATTGGACTCTTGCCTTGGTGATCAATCTTATCTTGTTTCTTGGTCTCCTGTATAAGCACGAGCAAGAATACCCATTGCTGTCTGCAGATGTCCATCTATTCCAGGATGCCCACAGTGTTTCCTTTGGTTTTAGATGGAAGCAACTGGACCCCACAGCCAAGTGCCAGCTGTGATGTCCATCTATTCCAGGATGCCCAGAGTTTCCTTTGGTTTTAGATGGAAGCAACTGGACCCCACAGCACCTGACCACAACATGATGCTTTTTGTTTGGCTTTTGCAACAGATCAATTGAACTTAAATATGTCTTGTGTAAAGAAATTTGTCTTGCCCTTATCCGCTGAGTGAGTTGTAAGCCTACCCTACACTATATGAATCTGTGCTAAGTGCCAACTCACCTGCTCCCTTCATATAGGTCTGTAGCTTACACCGGCCCAAATGAGTTCCCCTGTCTGGCTCTGTCTTCATCTGAAATAGGGATAAGCTGGGATATAATTTCCAAAATAAATGTCATGAGGGTATGAGGGGAAGGAAACGAGAGCAAGCTTGTATCTAGCCAATGTGATCAATTTGGGAATCCAAATCATGCTATAGTGAAAAAAATGCATCAAGTCTGCTTGGCAAGTTTTTATGAATGAATTGGTTGAAAAACTTGCTTTAAATCTTTTCTTTTACTTATGTTGTGCTGTGATGCAATCTAGCCAGTTACAATCTGTACTATTCAACTCATGTTTTGCTGTTATGGCTCTGAAGGAGATGGTTTCAGTTAACTTCTACATTGAATGATAACGTGAAAAATAAATTCTTTTGGAAAGTTACCTATGCCAAATTGATTCCCAGCAGCGTGATTTGGGAAAAAATGACACTTTAAAATCTACGATAATGGTCTGAGTTACTATGCAATTGGCATACTTTTATCACATGCTCTTTGCTTGCGTGGTTAGTTTTACAGAAACAGTGGTTTTGTGTCATTTAGTAGAGACGGAGAGGGAGAGGGAGGTTCCGTGTATTACTAGCTTTATGGACTGAGGCGTGAATTGATATTGCTATTCAAAATGAAATAGTTTATGCCTGTAGCTTCAATCAGTAAAACGACTAGCTAAAATTTAGATTATTTTTGGGCTGAATTTTTTATCATCTGTATCTATATATCTATATCAAGCTGTGTGTTAAACTGTTAATGAGATCTTATGAGTTCCTCTGCCTGGAAACTTAAAACTGTTAATAGTTTTCATGGTTCAACCTTGCCTGCATTATTACTAATGACTGTTTATTAGCAATGTTTATGCTGGGCTCAATGACAAAATTCATTTGCACGTATCATGTCAAGGTCCTGATTGGTGAATTATACTAATTGCCTTGAATTTATGTAATTTCTGCAGATACCTGACTTTGTTGATGAATTGTGAAGTGCTTGTGGTCTTGGACCCAGGTTAGCACTGAACAAAGGAAAATATCCTTATGTTTTGTATCATTTCTAAAGAGTAGTTCCTACATTTGTTGGGTCTTTAAAGTCCTTCATTTTTGTGAAGGCGCCAATGCTGCACATTTCTTTTGTATACGTTGCATTACAATATCACATACTGTAATTTGTTGAAACTTTTTTTGGTTCGAGGTGGCATTCTAAATTGTTATGTTTAAATGAAGTATTCCTTTGTGAAGTTTAATGATAGCTAGCCATTGTGGCTTTGGGCAGCATGAGTATATCATTTCTCCAAACTACACTGCAAACTTGGATTTACCAGAACAAATGTTATATTCATACTATATGCTAAACTTATTACAATAAGTCAAGTGCCCTAGCCATGATAATTCTTTTAAAAACTTAAGTCCTTTGGTTTGCCATCTTCATCTAATTTGACGAGAGTTTCAGTGCAACACTGCTTCTATGGTATCCCAACCTCCGACATGTCCCTGGTTATTCTGTGGATAGTTACCTTGATGTTTTGGGAATGCAGTATTGAAGCTGGGTTTTAGCTTTTACAAAGCTCTCGCATGTGATTGGAAACCCACCAAAGTTCCTGTTTTGTCATACGCTATTTGATAATTTCCATCAACTTTGCTCCATTTCTAACTGTTGTCCTTTTCTTCCACAGCATGTAAAGGTTCTAGCAGTCGACTGTTGGCTGGGTGCTAGCTGGGAAGCGCATGTGGTGTTTGTTGACAATTGCCCATGTCTATCTGAGCTTTCGCATTGTTTGTATCTTCAGTTGCCTTTGTAGCTTGTTTGGCTATTTGACTGCCTGGTGAATATTTGTGGTTCAATACATTTCTACTTTCTTCGCATTGAACTACCTGTTTCTGATGAAAGTTACAGTTTAACCATTTGTATAGAACCAGCTAGCCATCACTACTGTTTTTCTTTTAACTTTGCCCGCTTTATTTGAGTCGAAAGTAGATCTCCTAGATTTCGTGAATCTTCTAATATGCTCATGCAGACATCATGCACCTTAGGAAATTTCTGTTATTTTTTTCCAAATGCACTTCACACAAAGTTAGATGTTTTTATACTTGAGCCTGGTTACTTGTACTATGTTCTATACCTTTTCTGCTGTGATTGGATTTGTCTGCCATTTTAGGACCTGGAAAGTACGCCAAGGAATCATCTCTTATTCATATTACCTTTGTGGCCCATGGAAACTAGTGGCAGTATCCATCTAGTGTGGGTTTGTGCTGGATTAGCTTGGTGCTTTCCTCCGTCACAATGATGATAGGGAGGTATTGGCCTATTGGGGCTTTCTAGTCCTGAAAATTGCAAGAAATACTTGTGTAGAGCTCAAGAAAAATACTACCCAGCTTCTGTGAAAAGGTCGGATTGTAGACGCGTGCTTGAGTTGTGGATTTCTTATTGCTCGGTAGCCTCAGTTGTTTTGTACGGTTCACCTGATCCTACTGGTTACACACACGGGATGGTGACCCAAAAATAACCTTGTTGGAATTCTGTGAATATTTAGGTGACCAACTCACTCACTCACAGTTACCTTTCATGCTGATAGACTTCTCATATACGCGTCCAATGTTCATGCGTATAGCTTTTTTCCAGCGCAACTTGTCACGACCCTTTTTATTACTAGAGCAAGAGGTCTCTCGCTGCTCACCACCCCTATTAGGGCCTTTTTTTTTATTTTCTTTTCCTTTGACCCACCTGCCGTGTATAGGTGTACTTTCTCCGTCCAAAAAAAGGCAGTTGTGGTAGGACCGGACACGCAAATCAATGTTATGTGTGAAATTACAAAACTACCCCTTGTCTTTAGCGAGAAACATCTGGAATATGAATTTACATGGGTCTCACCTAAATAGTATATGTGTGGGTTTTACCTAAACAATGTGGGTCCTACTTGGGTCCCGCCCAAACATTGCGTGGGTCTCATGTGACTTTCTACAGCTACGGTCTTTTTGGACAAAATTTGAACCCTATAACAACTGTCTTTTTGGGACGGAGGAAGTAATCATCGCGACATTAGGCACACGTTGCCAGCGTGGGGTGGGTCCTTTTTTTTATCCAGTGTTTTCTTAAAAGGTATAGTATCCAGTGTTTGGGACGCATCTCACTTCACATGCTTTTGTACTGACACGGCAGCATTAATAATTTTGGTTTGAGTAAACGCTTGTACAACTCGACCGTCTCGTCGTTTTCAATTCTTGGACGGATGTCGAGTAGACTCTCCAGGACAATTCCACAGTGGCCCATGTTTTCTTTTCCCCAGTGCTTTCTGTTTACTTTGACCCTCCCTGCGGGCGGGGTTGTTAGTTGTTACGACTTCCGACCCTTGAGGCTAAGCTCACCTGTGGTCTGATGCGATATAATTTTAGCTCGGCGATGACATGGTGATGCCATGTCGTCTTGTGTTGTTGTATATGCTATCCGGCCGGCCATCGGGGGACTGTGACATGGTGACGCTGAGGGCGTCCACGATGGGATAGTAAAAGTCTATAGTGTTTAAAATATTCCACCCAACCTAGCTGAGGCACTGTGGAAATAGTTCTTATAGTAGTCCATAGCAAAGGGTACCCATAAGCTTATGGACTGCCCATAGAAAATAAAATATTAATTTATCTCTTACATCTCTCTCCTCTCTCTCTTCTCTCCTCCCACCACTACTGTCTACTTTTTGGACTGCACATTGTGAACTCTACCATAACTATAGACCACTTGCATATGATCCCACCACTAAGGACTACTTGGTCCAAATACATCACGGTCGCCCTGAGGCTTGAGCCAACGCGAGCCGTAGATTTGGGGTGGTTGGTCGGGTCTGCTGGATTGGTGGTTTCATTTGGAAATGTTTATGTACGCTGCAGGCATGTCTTTGGAATTTGGATACAATATACGAATGGTCCTCGTCTCCAAGGGGGTGTGTTTGGGTGTGTTTGGTTAGATGCATCACATGACGCATAAATAGATGATCCTGTATGGGATGGTTCAACCAATTTGCTTGAACCACTTGGTTTACTCTAACTAGTACATCAATGTATTAAGTGAGATAGTATCATCCTCGATGAGTTGGTACAGTTCATCCAACCAAACAAGAGAACTATTATTATTTTATATCATGTGTATGAATCAAATGGTTCAATCTACCCACACATGAACGGAATGCGACGTCCAATACGACTGCGGCCGGCAAATGCGACCTGGCGCCCAGAGATGAGGCGCATGTTCATGTGTCACGGCCTCACGGGCTCACGGCTCACTCGCTCTTGGCCGCAGACAGTGGTGTCCTACTGGACCCGGCATCACAGGGTTCCCCTGCCCAAACAGCCAGCCGAGAGACTGGAGCAGTTTGAAGAAAAAAGAGAATCGGTTTGGAATGGAACACTCCGGTCGCCCACTGACCGGAGTCCATTTTTATGGAAGGTCCAAAGATGTCATTATTGAATCCTGTTACTTTACATCTCAGCGGAGGCGTACTGCACACAGATCATTCTCTGCAACATGGCATGAGTGTACGTTGGTACAGCTAAAAACTAGTTTGTGTTTCTCCCATTAGGGTGTGCCGGGTACAACGCGATCAGGGTGGCCACTGGCCAGCCGGGACGAGGCCACCACCTTTTGTGCTGTACGAGCAAGGTGTTTCAAGTGATGGCCCGCATGCATGACAGGGCCCTCCCTTCCCTTAAACATTGTTCCGTATGTCTGTCTTGCAGCTGATCCTCGCCCACGTGGCCATGCCATTCACGTTATCAGAAACCCGATGGCTTCACGTGTGCAAAATCTTGCGTAACTGTGCACGTACGTACACCGAATGCCTGACGATTGGCGAAAGACGTTCGTACAGTCACAACGTCGGTAGACATTCATTGAAGACCGTACGTAGCCAACTGTTTTGTACCGACACGTACGTTCATCCCTTCTCTCCGTCCAGTTGTCCCTCTCGAACATGAGGACCGGCCCCCGCTCGCCTTCCTGCGCTCTGTGCCAAATCAAATCCATTGTTGCGGCTAGAAAAAAAAAAGATTTCCGGCCGACTGTTGCTAAACAGCATTAGTCCCGGCCAGTCGTCATTTTCAATCTTTTGTACCTACGACTAACGTGACCTCCTCGCATTTGTGCCTGTCGTTTTCAAGCTGGTCAACAGCTAAATGGGGGACCTAGGAGGTTACCAATTTTCTTTTGACGGCGTCAGGTGTCTTCTCTCTTTCAATCCTATATACTAGTACTACACACGACTCTAGCACATGATTAGTGTACTAGTGGTAGGTATCGCAAGCAGAATGTCACATCGAGCGGGCACATGCGCATTAGGAAGCAACAACAAACGTTGGTTCCGAGCGAGACTCGCAGTTTTGCACTTTTGCTTGCAACGACAGACCGGAGACGGGCCAGCATGGCCTCGCTCGAACATGAAAGCAAGAATCTAGAGAGGCTTCTTTAGCGAGGAGAAAAAGGTCCGGGCGCTATCAGCGCCGAAGGTTTTATCAAGATCCAGGAAGGAAGAAACCATTGCTTCCAAGTCGGCAGGGCGCCATATGCACAGCACGCGTGCATACATCCTGATCATTCCCTTGGAACATGCACGCTCCTGTTCTTGCCATCGAGATCGAGGCAATGCTGGTGGGCAGCCAAGTTCTAACCATTTCCAGGTACAAGGTTCCTGGACGGCAAGCGTCTCTAGAAACGTTTCCGTATGCCTGTACGTACTGCGATCTCTCAACATGCCATACACGTTTATGAACACTCGATGAGTGTACAGTATCACGTGTGCAAATCCTTGCGCATTATGCCCTGCGCATTATCTTTTAATTTTGCTCCTGTGAGACTGATATCCAGCTACAGTGATCAGAAGGAAAAGGAACAGCCATCTAGTCCGTTCCAAACTAGTCTAGCTCCAACCCCCCCTCCGTTTTAGGGTTCATTTCATAAGATTTTTCTTTGAGAACGAACCCGTGTGAATGTGTGATGCATGGGATAAGTCGATAAGAGGTGGTTCGTGGTAGACTTTGTACACTGCTCGAGTGGCCAAACATAAACATTGTGTCACCTTCCAAAAAATGAAGAGCGAAGACGCTAGGCCCCACCGTTCTCGCCACCTTTCCTTTTCGATGCCATTGAAAGCATCAGTACACGATCACAGTCGGCAATGTGTCACCCGAACCTCCATTCGAACCACATTCTATTCCTACCGCAGTACACAGGCCCACAAAGACCGACGTCCCGGGCCCACTCGCCGGCCGACGCCGCGATCGAGCTCGCCGGAGAACGAGCCGGCCGCCCTTTCCACGCTGACCGCTCTCTCACCGCCACGCCACACACAAGCTAAACCGGAAGCAAAGCCACATGCTTAATCACACTAATTAAATTCACTCTCACTCCCACCTGCAGCGACATGCCCCCGGCCTCGAGTAAACAAATCCGCCACGCACTTCTCTCTCACCATTAAAGGCAAGGCCTTTCTCTCTCCTCCCTCGCTTTCTCTCTCCACAGAGTGGAGTGGTTGGCGCTCAGGGTGGCCTGCCAATAGGGGCGACACCGGGAGACGGGGGGAGAGAGATTTGGGGCGGCGGAGGAGGAGTGTTCGGTTTCTCCTCCATGGCCTCCTCACCTCGGCTCCTCGTCCTTCTCTGCGCCTGGCTATGCTGCGTGGCGGCGGAGGCGACGGACACACTGCGGCAGGGGGAGTCGCTGTCGGGGTCGGCGACGCTGGTGTCCTCGCCGGACGGGGTATTCGAGGTGGGCTTCTTCCCGCCGGACACCAAGCAGCCGTCCCGCCTCTACCTCGGCATCTGGTACCGCGGCATCACGCCGAAGACCGTCGTCTGGGTCGCCAACCGCGCCGCGCCGGCCACCTCGGCGGCGCCGTCGCTCGCTCTCACGGATGCGGGCGAGCTCCAGGTCCTTGACGGCACGGCGGCAAACGGGACGGCTGCGCCGCCGCTGCTCTGGTCCTCCAACACCTCGCGTGCCGCGCCGGGCGCGGGCTACTCCGCCGTCATCCAGGACTCCGGCAGCCTCCAGGTGAGCAGCGCCGACGGGGCTGCGCTGTGGGACAGCTTCTGGCACCCGACGGACACCATCCTGTCCGGGATGCAAATCTCCGTGCAGTCGCCGGGGCCGCCCGGTAGGAGCACCAATGAGCGGATGCTGTTCACGTCGTGGGCCAGCGAGACGGACCCGGCGCCAGGGCGCTACGCGCTCGGCCTCGACCCGAGCGGCTCTGGTCAGGCATACATCTGGAGAGACGGCAATGAAATCTATTGGAGGTCCGCTTCTTGCTTCCTTCTTCTTAAAATACTTCTTTTGGGTACGGTACTTGCTCTCCCTGTTGTTGGTTGTGTTCTTTCACCATCATTACTCTGGAACTTGCAAATTAGGAGGATATATTCCTGGGAGCAATCCAAGATATTTGTTCATATTCAGGTAGTTCCCTTATTGGACTTTTGCTTCTAATCCCATGTTAGTTGCTTGCTTCAGTATGTGGGAAGGCACCTCTAGCTGTCGGCTATTCCCAGTTGTTGGCAGGGTATTCGAGCATCTCCCTTTCATGGCTGATACCAAATATCGCTTTTGTAATTTTGTTTCATACAAGAGGATGGAGAGGACTGAAACTAGCCGTTTGGAGAAGAACAAAACTTCAACTTGTCATTACAAAGTTTCAGGGTTCCTGATTTAGCACAGGAAATTTGACATTTTCTTTGCTGCCAATACTTTTAAGAATACGCAAGTATATTCCATCGTTTGCCAAATTGTTCAATGAAACCAGGCTGTGCAAAAACAACAATGTCCGTCTAAAAGAAACTACCTAGATGAGCATCTAGATTTTTCTTTAAGAAAAAGGATAAGTTTCCAGTCTCTGCGACTGCACACAGCTTTTACAGTATTCCCAGCTGATCGTAAATGATAAAGGAATCAGTACGAAAACGATAGGAAGAAATTGAAAGCAAAGCCGATTATTG
Organism: Digitaria exilis; assembly: GCA_015342445.1. Taxonomy (NCBI): domain Eukaryota; kingdom Viridiplantae; phylum Streptophyta; class Magnoliopsida; order Poales; family Poaceae; genus Digitaria; species Digitaria exilis. Next base: position 1,372,996 of record JACEFO010002272.1, on the reverse strand, counting down.
CTTTTCCATCCATTGTTAGGAAAAATATGCAAAGTGATGAACTCTTAGTTGCAAACCACTATATTTTCTTTGGGAAATGTTGCCTCTCACTTGTAGTTCATTACTAGTGAGGGCTGGCTAGTCAGGCACGATTGGATTAGTCATTCCAAAATTCTTAACAACTGTTTCTTGATAGAGCCGTCAGTTTGCAACCGCACCGTCTCCTACTTTTGATCAGGACAGCACCTGTGTTAGGGTGTGTATAGATTGGGAGAAAAATACTGTAGATCCAGAAAAACACTATAGGTCGTGCTGGGAAGCATGTTTTGTGAGTGGGAGGAATGGGATGAATAGGGAAAAGTTGGATGAATAGTGTTTTTTAGGGAAAGTTGGGTGATCTAAACGCACCATAGCTGTCGTTAAAGCTCAATAGATTGGAAATATTGTTGTTTTAGATGTTAGAAATTCATTTGGATGAATCTAAAAGAACAAATTGAAATATTATTGTTTTTAGATGTTAGAAAGGCATTTGGATGAATCTGAAAGAACAAATTTATATTGATTAATAATAATGCCTATTAATATATGGTTAAATTTATTAAAAAATTCAATTTAGATATATGGTTAAATTTATTAAAAAATATTTAAGAACACCAAATCTTCTAATAGCAGTATTTCTACTTGAATATTGTCTCGCAAGATAATTGATTGTCGTATTTAGGAAAAAAGGTAGAATATAACTTTTCATGATATGTAACTTGATTTGAATCCTTTAACAGATCGGGACAATGGACTGGGGTGAATTTTATTGGCATTCCATGGAGGCCACTCTACCTGAGTGGGTATACGTATTCAAATGATAGAGACTTAGGACCACACTACACATATACTGCAACAAACACATCTCTACAGAGGTTTGTTGTTGTGCCAAATGGCACAGACATCTGCTACATGCTTAAAAAATCAACACAAGAGTGGGAGACTGTCTGGTTCCAACCATCAAATGTGTGCGAGTACTATGCTCCATGTGGTCCAAATGCGAAATGTACCGTGGGGCAAGATGGCAAGGCACAATGCACCTGCCTGAAAGGTTTGTCTTTGACTAAATTTATAATGCTAACATCTTTGCTGGCAATATTTTAAATATAGCCTGCAAGCAAATTAGGTTTGCACTTTGCAGTTTCCAACTTTGAAGTAGTGAGAAATTGGGGTTTCTGTATATTCAATGAAATTTTAGGTACTGTCTGACTTAAAAATCTTGATTTACATCAATAGGTTTTCAACCGAAGTTGTGGGACCAGTGGAATGCAGGAAATTGGAGTGAAGGTTGCACCAGGAATCCACTTCTCGGTTGCCAGGTCAACCAATCTGGCGATGGTTTTCTTCCTATGGGAAACATAAAGTGGCCTGATTTCTCATACTGGATGTCTACTGTGGGGGATGAAAAAGGGTGCAAAAATGCCTGCCTGAACAACTGCTCGTGTGGTGCCTATGTTTACACAACCACAACAGGGTGTATAATCTGGGGTGACAAACTAATTGACCTCCATGAGTTGCCGACTGGGTCATATACCCTAAACTTGAAGCTTCCTGCTTCTGAGTTACGTAAGTAATGCCGATTACCCAAAACAAACGTGGTGGCAGTCTTTAATCTTGTCTTTGGTGTCATTAGGACCCTATACTATTAAAATGTACTCCCTCCGTTCCAAATTATAACTCGTTTTGGCATATTTAGATACATAGTTTTTATTATGTATCTAGACATAGTGCGTATCTAAGTATATAACAAAATCGAAAATCTAAAACAACCTACAATTTAGGATGGAGGGAGTACATCCAGATCCCAAAGCTTATTAAGTGTGGCACTTGAGGTTTAAATCACCCTAAGTAGCAAGTAATTACACTTGCAGCCTCTACCATGAAAGCCTGAGAGGTCCGCAAGTTCTACCGCATGGTCATGATTGTTTCCGCTATCGTATATGCTGCTTGTCAGGTAACATGTTTGCTTGCCACATAGGTAAACTTGTGCTTATTAGGTGGTTTAGGCTTCAAGTGCCACACTATAAGTTTAGAGACCCAGATGTGCAGTTTTGGAGTTTATGGACCAAGATGACACTGTACTTACTCTTTTCATAATTCACACATGTAAAATGTTGTGTTTATGCCAGTTTTTGCTGTCCTTGATGAGCAGGAGTGCATCGCGGAGTTTGGAAAATAGCCACGATAATATCTGCTGTGGTTCTTTTTGTTTTAGTAGCCTGCCTTCTTATGTGGTGGAAGCGTGGCAGAAAAATTGAAGGTAAGATTCTTTTATATACCATTCATGTGGAGAAATCCCTGTGGTTCTCACTACTGTTCACCAATAAATATTTGGAATGTAGGAAAACAATCAAATATTGGGTGCGATGCTTATGATTATGCTGTAATGAAGGATAAATCTACCATTGTGCTTAGACATGTTGTGTGGTTGGTTTTCACCAAAAGATCTTAGATGCTTTAGTGAACCCTAAAACACGCCAGTGGTTAGGGCTCGAGATCATACCATCTCCTTCATGAGTATTGTTAATCATGATGAATCCATGAATTTTGTTATGTGATTGCTCTGGGAAACATTACCATTGTCAGTTATTTGAGCTATCCTCTAGACATAGCCATGTAGATAGTAGCTTTCGCTCGTAGGTCCATAAAAATGTCAGTACAGAAAAGCTTCGTTTTGCTACCGTAATGATCCTTACAATTAGAACCAAGTTTTCAAGGACTATCAGTCACAGTTCTGGTTGAGATATAGCGATTAGTCAGGCTAATACAGAGATTAGAAAACTAAAAACTTTGCTATGTTGATGTTGTAAAAACTCTCTAAAGGATGTGAGCAGACAGTTTTAATATGAATGCTTATCAACATGATGATGTTAAGTATCGTTTTTGAGCAGATGCAGTGCATAGAAGTTGGAGGTCAAGGCATTCATCTACCTGGTCCCAGCAGAATAGTGCTATGCTGGATATCTCTCAGTCTATTCGTTTTGATGATGACATGGAGGACGGAAAAAGCCATGAACTCAAAGTATACACCCTGGACCGCATAAAAGCTGCTACATCTAATTTTAGTGACTCCAACAAGCTTGGGGAAGGAGGATTTGGTCCTGTCTATATGGTATGTTGAAGTCTCACAGATAACAGTGAGCCTATATTAATAATTGGTGTAATTATAATGAATAGCATTTCGTTTAAAAATTTGTAGTAAATGTCATGAATTGCTGCAGGGAATATTACCTGGGGGAGAAGAAGTAGCTGTGAAAAGGCTCTGTAGGAATTCAGGTCAAGGCCTTGAAGAATTCAAGAATGAGGTCATACTTATTGCAAAGTTGCAGCACCGCAATCTTGTAAGACTACTAGGATGCTGCCTACAGAGAGAGGAGAAGATCTTGGTGTATGAGTACATGCCTAACAAAAGTCTAGATGCATTCCTGTTCAGTACGTATCATCTCCACTTTCCATGTATCTCAATTACCTCTCTGCAACAAATACGCTGATTGAATTGCGATGAGTGTGGATGGGCAGATCCTGAAAAGCAAAGGCTTCTAGACTGGAGTAAAAGGTTTGCTATAATTGAAGGCATTGCTAGAGGGCTACTATATCTCCACCGAGACTCAAGGCTACGTGTTGTCCACCGTGATCTCAAGGCCAGCAACATCCTCCTGGATGCAGATATGAACCCCAAGATATCGGATTTTGGGATGGCAAGGATGTTTGGCGGGGACCAGAATCAAATCAATACGAATCGTGTTGTCGGCACATTGTATGCTCAATTCAATAGATCAGAACAGGAACACCACGCCACCGCCACTTAATCATGCTAACTTGATTTTTTTTTTCTGTAGTGGCTACATGTCTCCTGAATACGCGATGGAAGGAATTTTTTCTGTGAAATCTGATGTCTACAGCTTCGGAGTCCTGGTCTTGGAGATAATCACAGGAAAGAGGGCTGTGAGCTTCCACTATCATCAAGACTCCTTGAATATCGCAGGATATGTAAGAACATGCTTCCCCTATCACAATTTTGAGGGAACTTACCTAACCAAACACGCAGTGACCTCATGTTCTGCTTTGCTTCTTATTGCTTGACTTTGCAACCATTTTTCAGGCATGGCGACAATGGAACGAAGACAAGGCTGTGGAGCTGATAGATCCGCTGATAAGAACAACTTGCTCAGTTCGACAGGTCTTGAGATGCGTCCACATTGCACTCTTATGCGTGCAAGATCACGCTGATGAGCGCCCCGACATCCCTACTGTAATTATTATGTTGAGCAACGACAGCTCGAGCCTCCCCAACCCAAGGCCGCCCACCCTGATGCTCCGTGGTCGTGAGATCGAGTCGACCAAGTCAAGCGACAACGACCAGAGTCACTCCATTGGCACTGTGTCAATGACACAGCTGCATGGAAGATAGAGTAGCAAGAACAAATACTGAAATTGTGACAGCTCTGTTTCATTTTTCCCTTCTGATGTTGATAATATATATGCCTTTGTTTCCCCTTTTTCTTTTATGGTGGTGGTGGTGGTGAAGGAGAATCTGTATGGAAATTTACATTTACATTATACGTAGAGTGGCATTGATCTGATGAGTCCTGGGGAAGTGAATTCTGTAAAGGGTGATTGCAGTCATTTATCAACCCTGGGCATGCGGAAGGTAACCATGAGAATGACAAACATGCAGAGTTTAATGTAAATTTGGATGGAGCTGTATTGATGTTGTCGTCCTTTTTTTTTTTGGGTTCAATATCGATAACTCACCCGTGTTTTATTCTGTTGATCGCGTACATGTTGTAAAACAAAACATCACTGTCCAATTAATAAGCATGCATGCCACATGAAATTTGCCTTAACTGCAACAATTCTTGTTCTTTTTCCAGTTGAATAACCGACGCTTGATAGCACAGCTAGCGTCATGCGCTACGTTAGCTTCACAACACGTCATCATATAGATCATACGACTAATGAGCACGCCGGCGGATATGGACATCACAACCCACTCGTGTTTCTAAGTTCTCGCTGTCCATTTATTTCTCCTCGTCTTTTTTTATTAGCTCAGAATTCTGATGGTCTCTCAGATCGTTGGAACCACCGAGTCAAGCTGCACATGGCGTCGCCATCAATTCACAGTAATGGCCACCGAGTCAGAGTTTTTGGGTGTTTTAGTTGCGAAAACTGCAATTTTACTACACAGTACATTAGATTGACAAGCATATTTTGTGAGTAGAATAAATAGTGAAGTTGTAATGAATAGTACCTGTACTTACAAGACAGACGGTACTAGCTACTACTCCCTCTGTTTAGTAATCCTAAGTGCCATTTTAAGTGTCTAAGTTAATGACATCTTCTATAAATCTACATATATATATATATATATACATGTCTAAATATATATCATCTTCAATAAATATGATAAAAAGCTAGAATGACTAATAATTTGGGACAAATGAATATTTGGGGGCAAACGAGTACGTATGTTCTACGAGTCCGAAGCTAGATTGATCGCGCCAGAAGTTTGCCGTTGCCGTCGCATGCCACGGGCGTCCATATTCGCGCAAGCGCTAGCTCTGTTTCCCCAAAAACGGCCGGCAGCAGCATGCAGCGCCCGTCCGTTCACGCGTGGGTCGTGGTGCTCCTCGCATCGCAGGCCAGAAAATTAAACACGGCGACCGCGCAACGCCGCACCGGGCGGTTGGCAGTTGCCCCTTGCAATGCAGCCTTGCGGCCTCTGCAGTGTGGGTCACGTCTAGCCGTCTCGGTCGGATGGAGTCGGTCAGCCGATATAGGTCAGCCGTCAGCGAGGTCACTGTGAGAGACTACGCGGTGAAACTGACATTATTCAGTAACGCGGCGGGTATACCGGTTCAACCTTCTTTCCACTACTACACAAATACCGCCTTAGGCCATGTTCAGATTCCCAACTATTCACTATTCATTCCAACTTTTCACTATTCATTCTAACTTTTCACTATTCTTCCCTCACAAAACACGTTTCCCAACGAATGCTACAGTGTTTTTCTTATGCTACAGTGTTTTTTTCTACAATCTAAACACACCCTTACTGTAATTTACCCACATACTTGTATGTCATTGTAAAAATAATCCAAACAACCCCTACATTTGTATGTAAATTAATCGATTGATATCATTATTAGGAGTTAAAGTGACGTCTAAATTTGAATCTAAATTATATAGTTATAATAAAAATATTAAGTACACCAATATAAAATTCTAAATATTTTTACATTATTAACATATTGTTATGTAAAGGTACTGCCTACGAGGAATAGACAAAAATACTAATTCATGTTGTTTACATAGCTCATACAAATGGTTCAGTTAAATGCATATAAAACATACATGTAGGTATGATGAAAAGTGAATTATATTGCAACTAGATAATGATAAATATGCATTTTAACTATCTGTTAGAATATTTAATAGACGAAAAAGGATGTGAGGTAGATAATTGTTATTATCAGCCATAAGCCCATAAGTCATATTTTATACTAGTTCTAATTAGCATGTGCGGGAGGGTGGGTTGATGGGCTAGTAAGACCAAATCGAAACGAAAGTTGTCAAAGTCAGATTCACAGTCATGGCATATTAGCTAGAATAAGCACTAACATAACTCTCGAGCTAAAGTTTCGACTAAACACATAATGAAGACGAAGATGTGATACAAAAGAAAAAAAAATATATTAACAGGAAAACAAAGAGTAACATGCGATAAGAGCCTGGAATAATATGCTGGTATGCATCGAATTGTTCTTCTTTTGAAACGTGTACTGGAGCATTCATTGTACTCACAAAAAAAAACGCGAAGCCAGAATATGTACGTCTCTGGAATTTTAAGTTGACTAGCACGATGCAGTTAGACTAGATCAAATCAGCACTGTTTGCAACTTGCGCCAGAGTCAAGAGACGGACGGAGTCAATATAATACTCGCTCCACAGTCTATATATAAGCAGCACACTGCAGCTTAGTATTTCACACGCCGCCTAAGCCCTAAGCTGAGAAGGAGCCCAAACAGAGAGACGCTCTCGATCGTGCCACTTGTTGCTCTGCTGCATTCATATTGCTGTCTTGCCTGACCATTTTATTTGCCGATTGCTGTTGCTGGCTGTCCAGCACGTACCAGCAGTGCCTCTCCGATCCCCAGCTAGCTAGATTGTAATTGTATTGAACCAACCAGCACCGCATCGCCAGTGCCTCGGATCCTCATCTAGCTTGATTGTACTCAACTATGGGTGGAGACGACGTATTCTCCGAGGACGGCCCGATGCATATGGTCGACATCGAGATTGACTGGTACGCACGCTCTACTATAGCTCGAAGAATTATATTAACGCACCACGTACGCTTGCTGCTAGCTTTCTTGTGGGTTAGTAATAATAACCTGATTTTACGATTTCATTCAGGGGCAACGATGAGCACCGACGCTGCATCACCGCGAGTCTTGTCAAAGGCACTTACGTTATGGAGAGCGACAGAACCAGCAAGAAGGAGGGCACATCCACAGCGCTGGCACCGGCGTGGTGGGAGACCTTCCACTTCCGCCCCCACTGTGATTACAAGCTCGAGTTCGCGTGCAGATGCGTCTTTTGCCCCAGGGTGTTCATCATCTACGGAGCCGTCTTCGAATACGCCCCACCACCGGGCGCCAAAGTGGCGAACCGCCGGTTGGCTCCAAGCTACGTCGTCGCCTTCCGAGGCACCATGCTGGCAGGGGATCCGACGTGGACCTCTGACGTGGCTAACGACATCCGCATCGGCCTCAACAAGCAGCACTCGTGCCCTCGCTTCTGCCATGCGCGTGAAATGGTCCAAAAAATACTAGTGGACAAGAGCAGCAGCAGCAGCGTCTGGCTCGCGGGGCACTCGCTTGGCGCGTCCATAGCGCTGGACGTGGGGCGTCACATGGTGATCAATCGGGGGTTCAACCTGCAGACCTTCCTCTTCAACCCGCCGGCGTTTCCATCGCTGGCTCCGGTGATCGGAGAGAAGGCGAAGTGGTTGGTGTACACCACGGGTGACATCGGGAGGTGCATTCTGGCGGGAATTTTCCCGCACCGCCAGAATCAGATGGAGGAACTGTTCCAGAGGCTAGCGCCGTGGGTGCCGAACCTGTACGTGAACCCCAAGGACGCTTTCTGCGAGGGCTTCATAGACTACTTCGAGAGGCGGGAGCAGCCGGACGCCCTATTGCTTGCCATCGCCACAAAGGCTACGTTACTGTCGTACCGCAACGTGATGTTCAACAGGAAGAGTGAGCGACCGCACCTCCTGCCATGCGCAAAGCTGTGGAAGAACCAGAGCCGGCTAAAAAACGGCGGGCACGGGCTCAGGCAGTGGTGGCAACCACAAGGCTCGGAGGAACTGGTGTTGAGCTCCAAGTTATATACGTGGCCTTTCGAGGCTTGCTACGGTGCTTGAAAGTACCAAAAGGAACCGGTGGTTACTTTCTAAAAGGTGTTTTGTTGTACAAGAGATAGTTTAGTCTTTTATTCCCTCCACAAGAATTAGATCGATCGGCTATGGATTGAGAAATATCACTCCCTTCTTCCTATTTCTGCCGCAACATGTTCTCCGGCGGTGCGACATGTTCAACGGCCATCCCGTCCTGTGGGGCTGATCGGCCGATTGCTGGCCGGCGGTAGCAGATCGCGGTCGCGCAGGTAGCCTGTGGCCACATGATCTGTCTCACGAGTCATGATGGTGCCCTACTACCCGCCATGCATGATCACGCGATGCTCGACCGCTCGTGCAGTACTGTGACTGCAATTATGTCTACAAGTCGATCTGCAAGCATGATGGTGCGTTTACGAGGATTGAAAGTTAACAACTCGCAGAACAGAAACAAAGTGTGTCAGACTATGTGCTCTACCAAAAGTACTCTGATGTTTTCACATTGCTTGCAAACTTCGAACTTCAGCGGTGGGATGGCCAGGCAGCAGCTGCAGCTGCGCCGCCGCCTGCTGTGGGATGGGCCAGCTGCACCAGCGCCGCCATCAGCGGTGGGACGGGGCGTAACCGCACAAGCCTCAATACTGGCAGCAACGAACGAGGAGGGGGTAGCGCGGCCAGGACCTGCCGTGTGGCGTAGCTGGAGCCGAGATCCGGCAGGACCTGATGCGTGCGTACGGAGACTAACTACACGTTAATTCCATCCAGAGATTATTAGTGAAAATACCAATATACCCTTTTAATTAATTTCGTGATTGGTTCCTGGTCCACCGAATTTTAGTTACTGGCCCACCACTTTGGTTCCTCATAACAGGTAACTTTTAACCATTAGATCTAATAATGAACGGCTGCTATTATTTTCAAGTCCTGTAAAATCTCTCTGGCTTTAATATAGCTCGATGTAATATCATGCTTTTAATTTTCTGCGATCTATTTTATTCAATGGGCATGCTTGCAACCTTAGTGCTATATTCTACGAATTTTAGCGTGCGTAATAACAAAAAGGGCACACGCTGCGCCAATTAGAGAAGCCATATTTAGCTCACAGAACGAGAGTGAGAGGATTGAAGTTGGAGGTGGATGGGTGGAGCACCCATTTCGTGTGAGGCCTTGTTCAGTTAATCCGTCAATCCTCCTAACCATACAAGGCTTGGTTTGATGGACCCAAGCGGATGTAGCTGGGCTCGATGCAGGGTGATAGAAGAGCTCAATGATTTCTTTCCTAGCTACACAATAAGTTATCTGACTCACAACTAAGGGAATCATGGTGTTCTGACGGATAACAGGCGGTAGGGATGGGTTAACCGTGGCAGTCTCATCGCCGGGAGCGGACGTCGGTCAGTTGGTCGTGTCCACTGGATTTTGTTGTTCCAGCAAGTGGGAGGCCACCTCCTGGTGTGGGCCTGAAGAGGAGTTGAAGTCGCTAATTGTTAACTTAGGTCCAAGTCGGCTTGGTTGCATTGATGATGGAGAGTTTTGAGTGTTTGACCAGATTTTGAATCAAAGCATACAATATTAATTATTTAAGAGATTAATACAAGCATCTCTATCCAAATATGGATAAAAAAATCGACATCTGCATCTATCTATCTATTATATTATTACTTAAAAAAAAAAAGGAGCCACCATGTTCGTCGAGAGGGCAAAGAAATTCCCACGTTAATCGAAAAAAAGAGAATGATTCGGACCGTCAGATTTTTTGAAGATCTAACGGTCTAGATAAATAAAAGAGTCCATATAAAATACAAGAAATAAATAGAAGTTGTGGATGGAACAGCAATATCACGTGATGGAATCCATGTCCAATACGATTAATTGCTTGCCGTGCAAAAGGAAAATAACCACGGCCGCACATCTAACATATCTAACAAAAATAATTTATTATGATTAGGGCTATTAAGTTTCTCATATCTAACAAAAATAACTTATTATGATTAGGGCCATTAAGTTTTTCATATCTAACAAAAATAATTTATTATGATTAGGGCCATTAAGTTTTTCTCTACAAGTAGTAAAAATACTTAAGAGTAAATTGGAGTGTGATCCATTATGATAGGGCCCGTCCATTAGTATCTGATCGACAGGTATTCAAATGCCTTGCAGTATTAGTTGAAAAAAAACTAGATAAAGATTGGTAACTACGAAATACACAGTACACACGAACAAAATATTATACAGTTCGTCATTAGCTCAGTCCACATCTAAATCGGTTAGTAAATATATAGATTTTAGTTAAATGAAAAAAGAATAGCTCTCCATAGATAGATCACGAAGCATACTGGCCCAATTAGAATCCAACACGGATTATATGTATGATGAAAGGAGAAATGATTTAATAAATAATATTATATCATATACAAATATACAATAACATCATGTATTTTTCTAACACTCCGTTTTGAGGACTTTAATTATGTCCGTCAAGCTAAACAAAAAAGAAATAACACGAGTGAAAGGAGTGCCACAAGTAGGCACGTCATGGCGCATGAAGAACAGAGATCTAAGTAAAAAAAAATCCGTTGGCTGCTGTCCTTGACGGGAAAAAGCTCATGTAGAACGGAAGGGTAAGTCCATCAAATTGCTTCACACATCAAATTTTAGGATGCAAGCTTCCTAGCGCTAGAATGATGATATTAGAAGAACAAAAGATGTGAGTCCATGTCAAATATGACTAGGAATAGACTATGCTACATAATCCTTATCAAATACGACTAGCAAAAGGCTAGAGTAGAGAGTCCAGGTCTAAATAATACAACTAATATAAATTTGAATAATGACAATTATTTTATGAAAATCTAACAACCCATATATTAGTCAAAGAGTCTATGCAGATTAAAATTAATAAAGAAGAAAATATAGAATGGAAAATAATAGATTAAGAAAAACTACCATCCACGTAAGATCCTTTATTAGGTCTTTCATGCTTGCTTAGCCGATCTTGGCGGCAATCTGAGGGCAACTCCAGTGTATCCAAAATGAAAACCATAGGACATGAAGAGCGAACCGTGAACATTTTGAACGTGAACTATCGTGTGCCAGAGAACAAAACCAATCTCTAAACTCGATCCAAGCGATACGAATAAAAAATTCATCTCATCGTACAAAAATCCAAACAAGAAATTAATGAAATAAATAAACTAAACTAGCACATATAACCAAAAGCTGAACCCGTGAATCGATCACTTCATCAGTTCAATCGGAACTTATCCCGCCAGATCGAGGTAACATCTGGATTGAAGGTTTCTCTTCATCTGCTTTTGTGCCCCATCCAAGCTAACTACGACAACAATTGAAGCAAATGTAGGAGCTGGGCCATACATCAAGCGGAGCAGAGGTCACCAAAAGACACAAAGAAAAGCCGAGCACAATAGTAGATGGAGACGACTTTATGAGCGAATGAGCAGAAGAAACTTTACATGGAGAGACAAAATAGATAGTATCACATGGACAAATGGTTGTAAGGCGGAGCCGTGGAGATGCGATCGACAGTTTGATCCATGGGCATCGACGAGGCTATAGGCTCCGGTCTTTTACAGGCCAGTAGCATCCATATGATTTTTTTACAAGAGAAAGGAGGCGCATCGTGAGAAACAAAGAAGTTGAGTTCTCATTTTTCTTAATCCTTCTGTTGGACCTACTAATCGAACTTAGCACTATGCTTATCAAACCGCAACTATAGTCACTTATTTATTTCTCTAAAATTGATGCAGCATTGGACCTACCTTAACATGTCGACCATCGGAGACGTAAACACGCACATAGAGTGGTGGGAGGATAAAAAAATGATCTAACCAGACTAAGAAAAAAATACAATGTATTAGGAAGCAATAAATCCAAATAATCAAATGTTAGTATAAAGTAAAAAAAAACTAGCTACCCGCGCTATTTGCGCGGGCCATCCTGCTAGTTATATTATTACTTGAAGAAAAAAAGAAGCCACCACGTTCGCCGAGAGGGCTAAGAAATTCCCACGTTAATCGGAAAAAAGAGAAGGATTCGGGCCGTCGGATTTTATGAAGATCTAACGGTGTATATTATTCTAATATAATTTCATAAACTAAAATATATCGTGCGGTATTTCTATATACATGTTTATTGAGTAAATCTTTCCATAGGTAAAGTCATATCCTGGGTCTACTAATATTTTAAGAGTCCATCTTCCCAAGAAAATAAGGTCACGTAACATAAAAAAAGGCAATATCATGCGGTATTTCTACATATTTTAAGAGTCCATCTTCCTAAGAAAATAAGGTCACGTAACATAAAAAAGGCAATATCATGCGGTATTTCTACATACATGTTTATCAAGTATATCTTTCCATAGTAAAGTCATATCCTAGGTCCAACTATGATCTTAAGAGTACATCTTTCCCAAACAAAAAAAGGTCACGTAACATACATAACATGTCTGTCTCAGATAAAATAAGATATCCAAATTCCAACTGACACATACCTCCTCATGCTCATATATATGCTATTACAATGGCTAATAAACTTGCCAAGACGATTACACGGTTTTCTTGCCGGATTGATTTATGTCTTTTCTAGCCGGGAGTGGTCTATCAACCCAATCGAGAATTTTCTTGCTGGGATTGGTCTAAAAAATGAATTCGCCACACCTCAGGTTTATCAACAACTTTTCATTTCTGAGTCAGGTTCTCTTCAAAGTATATTATTACTTGAAGAGAAAAATAAGCCACCATGTTCATCGAGAGGGTCAAGAAATTCTCACGTTAATCAGAAAAAATAAAAAAGAGAAGGATATAGACTGTTGGACTTTTTTGAAGATCTAACGGTTGAGATATTTCGACGGTAAAGAGTCCCTGTCAAATACAATCTAGATAGCTCAATCCAAAATTTAACACAAAAATAGATTTTAACTACGAAGTCTGTGTCGAATATGGCTAATAAATACTTTGAGTTGGAATTAAAAAATGAAAATAAAAAGATAAAAAAATCAGAAAAAAAGAAGGATGCGGACCATGTGATTTTATGAAGATCTAACGGTTGAGATATCGCGGGTAAAAAGAGTCCCTGTCAAATACAATCTAAATAGCTAAATCCAAAATTTAAAATAAAAGTAAAAATAGAAGTTGACTAAGGAGTCAATGTTGGCTAACAAATACTTTGATTTAGAATTAATAAACTGAAAAATAAAAAGTTAACTAAGAGTTTGTGTTAATAAGATTATGATTAATAAATTTGCAAGCAAGCTAATAATAGTATAGCACGGGCCAATGTTAACAAGACGAACCATCACGAATGCTAAAATCTTGGGTACATGCATTATTTTGTCCTATCCTAATAGTACTTCGTGAAGGTGTGGCTTTCACGCATGAGCATCTCCTCCTTGCTAAAAAAACTTGGAGTTGAAGACAAGGAGGGATGCATCACAATACATCTACTGACTGTGACCTAACTGCTACTAAATTCTATGTGGTTACTTAGGCTGAAAATGATATAAACGAGCAGCGAATAAACGATGAAGAAGAACAAATCAAACCACAACGAGACACGAGATTTAATGTGCAAAACCCTCCCAGCACGGAAGGGAAAAACCACGGGCACCAGCCAACAAGTACTTACCTATCAAGAGTTGGGGTATAACGCCAAATGGTGGCGGCGGCTTACAAGACCATAGGATCACAAGGCGATAGGCCTCCACTTAGCTACGTCAGAAGTCGCCCTTTTTAATGTGCAAATGAATTTGGAAAATAACTCAACAAAAAACATATTTGTTCGAGTGTTTATATACAACATCAGAACAAGTATCTACAATTAAATGGTCAAGAAATTCCAATATTAATCTCCAAAGAGAAAAAAAAAACTTCAATTGGTTGGTTTTAGGGTGATCTAATGGTCAAAATAACGCAAAAAAGTTCATAACAGTTACAATTCACAAATACTTAAATTCAGGTTTCAAAAATAAAGAAAGTAGAAGTTGACAAAGGAGTAAGTGCCGAACACAAATAATAAGTGCTTCAATTTCAAACTTAAAAAATAAAAAGAGTAGTTCACTGCGACTCTAAGTTACAAGTGATTAATCTACAACTAAATTTAAAATAAAATATAACAGTATATTTATAAATTATTTGGAGCGTGAAATAGTCAAATAGAGAGTCTATACCAAATGCAATTTAAATGTTTTGAAAAATAAATTAACAATAAGAAAATATAATTTACATCATTGGAAAAGGAAAGTAGAATAGTTAGAGAACCTATAATAAATTATAATATATGGTAAATAACTACATTTAAAACACAAGAGCAAATCATTTATATAATTAGTTTTAAACAGTCATGAATTCATGTTAATATGATCATGACAAATAGAATACATAAATTTATTTGATTAAATTCATTTTAATTTAAAGTTCTTAAATGTTAGTATCAAAATACTAGCTACCCGCGCTATTTGCGCGGGGCGTATGACTAGTTTTAATAACAAGAACAAACAAGGCATGCAAATCGTTTAGGGCGACTTTGGGAGCGCGGCTCCCCGCCGAGATCGCTGCGTTTTCCTTGGGTAGGAGTTCCTCGTGGAAAGTAAGCCCGGGCAAAAACTTCCCTGCTATTTGGAAGCCCACGCCGGCGGGAAGGAATGCCCGATCCTCGCGTCTTCCCTGGGGCGGCTCTTCCCCACCTCGGGGGTCCGGGCACGGCTTCCCCGTGCCGTTTCGCGAGTGCCGCCGCCGTCACTCCACCTTCCCGTCCAAGAGTGCTCTTTCTGTCGTCTTCAGTTGTCGCTCATATGCTTCCCTACCTTTCAAATCCATGGCCGCCATCGCCGTCTTCTCCTCCGACGGCTGCGGGCTGCCTCCCGCATGGCGGTCCCACAGGCGTTTGCCGACACCCTCCGGCGTCCGCGCGCGACACGGCCGTCTCGTCATCGTGGGCCTCGCGTCTGCGCGCTACATGACCACCTCGTCGTCATGGACCTCGTGTTCACCGTCTTTCTACAGAACACGTGCGTGCTCCTCCACTGCTGGGGAGCCCTCCGTCACGTCTGACGTCTGCTGCCGGCGAACATCAGTACATCACCAACCCAACATCACCACCCACAACGTCATGCTGATCGGGTACGCCAAGCGCCTACTGAGCGACGCCGAGTTGCCCATATGCCGTGGAGTTGTTCGATAGAATGCCAGTGAGAGATGTATGTGGCCTTGTGGAGCACGATCATGTCTGATGCTTTGAGAACCGACAGCACCTGGCTGCTCTAGAAACCTTTGTGTCCATGCACGATTTGGCACTACAGCTTCTCGGGAAGGTTCAAAAGTTCGATTCTCAGGATGACAGGTGAGGTAGCGGCTCCTCTTGTTTGTGAGATATGGAGCTGTACATGTAGAGCTACAAGCGGGCACAGGTGACAGGGCTCTCCCGCGTCAGGATCTTCCAAACGGCGACGGGGAGAGGAGGCACCGCTGCCCCTTCCGTGGCGGGGATTCCAGGATCCAGAAAATTCCCCGTGGGGTAATTGCTTCCCTGGGCTAATCAGCCCCGTCTATCCAAAGTGACCCTTAGATGTGTGCATGCGTTTTAATTTAGGACTTCTAAATTTAATTTGGGAACAAACAAGGCAGCTGCAGCGTCGGACTCGCACATTAAGCCAACCATAACAATACTTTGTACTCGTAGAAGCGCCAGCAGCAAAGCAAAGTACCTTTCTTTTCGATGTTACGAATAATCTCACCAGCTACTGTACTTCACTAGCATTGCTAGGTTAATTAGTCCTAAATTGATCGCCATAGAAGCTTCTGTCGTCGTCGGCGTCCAACGGTCCAAGAGACCAAGAGCCAAGACCAACTGACCAAAGACCCACACGGCTCCCTGGGCCGTCGCCCATTCCGCGTGGCGCGGCTCCAGTTTCCGGGCGTTCGTTCACGCCTTGCCGGTCTTAAAGCATCTCCAGTCGGGCCTCAATATTTCGGCCCGTATTTTTCGTTTAGAGGCCGGTCCGGGAAAGTTTAGGAGCCTTAATTCCACTCCAACTCCAGCCGGCCCGAGCAAACACGGCCCGTAAATCAATCTGTCCAGTGGGATCCGCCTGTCAGCGCGAAGGAACCAAATCTCGCCGCCGACCGACGCTCGCTCGCTCGTACTCGACCTCGCCCCTCGCCATGGCCGCGCCGACGACCTCGCCCCTCGCCATGGCCACGCCGGCGACCTCGCCCCTCGCCGTCGTTCTCCCTCTCTCCCTCCTGCACCCGCTGGCAGCATCTCCCCCGTGTCGGCCTCCTCTCCCCCACGCCGTCGCGCCTGTCTCGCACCATGCTGCGCCGGCCACCGCGCGCGCCCGCCTCGCCAGCGGAAGGTCTGGTGGAGGTCTGGAGAGACTGAAGATACCCGACATCGTCCTCGACGAGGAACATCATGGCTAGGCCCAGGTGATGAGGAACGCCTCCACAGGGTCAAAAATTGTTTCTTGATGTTGTATTGTTGTGGAGGAGACCACTGAATTGCTGTGCCTTTCTTTCCCTAACAAAGTTGAAAATTAGATGGACTAGGGGAAATCTTAGCTGTGTGCTCTCGGGTAAATTGAGAAAGACCACCTGTTGTGTACGAAAATCCTAGTTGCGTGTGCCTTTCTTCCCCTTGATGCTGACTTGTTGTAGAGGAGACGATTGAATTGTTGTGCTCCTGCATGTGTGTGCTCTCACTAGTCATCACTCACTGCCCTTTCAAGAGTGTTGTTACTTCAGTTCAGACTTTCAGAATGTCTCTTTGACAGAACATTAGAAAGGAAATGCTGAAAAAGTTTATCTTCTTCCCAGAACGTACCAATTACTGAAACAACAAAATTGTTTCTATTTGAACAGGCTTTACAGATTCTGAATCTCTAAGCTCAAATAGATTCCCATAAGTCAGCTATTCCAGTGAACATCATTGCAACTAGTCCTCAAAATGGAATTTCAGAATATAAAATGCATTTCCTAACAGATATAGTCTGCATCCAGATCATTTGTCTTATGTCCCTTCTGTGAGAGACTGCTCGGCTCTCAATTTAAATTCAGAATGCCTAACAAGTGTGTGTATCATTCAGAATGATAGAATGAAACTGCTGATGTGCTGCTACTATGTTCTAATAAGCTTCAGGCAAATACATAAACAAGCTTCAGAAAAAAGTTTCTGTCACCGGCCATCAAGTTCTAATATTATTCTGTCAAAAGCTAAATGTAGCTTCTAGTATTACAAGTGCAGGATTCAGTTTTCCATTTACTAGTGTGGGTTCATGGTAGCATGTTGTTATACAAGCATCAGGCCAATACATAATCAGGTGATGTCAGGTGCAAGTAACTAATCTTGCAGTTCAGCTTTACTCCAAGAATGTAGTGAATTCAGGCCACCTCAATTTCCCCAGAAGTTGCAACTAACTTCACCCTTGCATGATTCAGACATATTCCAGATTCAAACACAGGTAGCATTACTGAAAGACTAAGCAAGCAACAATCTATGTTTTCATAATATCATCCAGAATAAATTGATAAATTTGCTGCAACAGCAGGCATGTGTATTACATATGTTTTCAGTTTGCCTCCTAGTCGATCTACTGGACCAAGAAACGAATTACAGAAGATAGTGAGTTAGAGCTGAGACGGCAAGAACAACAGAACATAAACACGCGACGCCTGCAGCAGAAACCGAGACGTTGTCCTTGAAGCCACCACATTCTACCTTCCCTATCTTGGCGCGGCAATCGTCATTGGACTCCGCAGCAGCAACCCGCTTCTTGTCCTTGGCCTTCTCGGTGGCTTCAACGGCGACCGACACGTCGAGCAAATGACCCACCTGCTCCACGACGACGGCCAGACCCGTGATGTGCTCCTTGAGCAGCTTCAGGGTGTCGTCGCCGGCGCTCTCCAGTGCGGCCACCATCTCCCGTAGCTCTGGCGCCAACCTCACCGCCAGAAACCGCGTGACGGAGTCGAGCGGCGGCGCCGTCCCGGAGGCGAGCGAAGCGACGTGGATGACGTCCTTGAGGCCAACGGGCTCGCGTTCGCCCCAGGGCCAGTGGCGATGGTGGCGGGCGGCGAGGCCGAATGCGGCCTGGTCTGGCTTGGCCCGTTGCTGGCGGTGCCCGAAGCTGGCCGGCCGTTCCCCAGAGGGGCGGATCTGGCCATGGCGGATGTCCGGCGACGAGCGGCGCAAGAGGATCTCTGGCTATGGCGACAAGGGATGCAGGGTCGGGAGAGTCGAGCGAGTCGGACGAAAGAGAGAGAAGAAAGAGGGAAACAAAGGTGGAGCCCACATGTCGGGTGGGAATAGAGGGCCTCCAATTGTAGGGGCTCTGAACCAAAATTTGGAGGCCTCCACAAAAATAGGGATTTGTTTAGAGACCCAGCTGGAGTTGTTTTTTTTCACCTGAGCCTCTAAAACAAAAGGTAGAGACCTATAGAGATCCGGCTAGAGACGCTAGCGGTTTCCTTGTCCGCTCCCTCCCAAGATCACCCAGACCCCAGCGCGCCCCGTGAATTTTTGTCGATAGGCGATCGCAGGACGCGCTCCGCTTGACGATTCCGGCTTTCCCCGAGTGGCAACCCCACTGGCTGGTCTCTGCTCTCTGAACAGTCACTGTGCTCAGCCATGGCCGGGTCGTTTCCAAATTCCAATCCAAATGCCCCCTCGCTCGTGCGCTTTTGACTTGGAAAAAAAATGGCCGCTGGCTCATCTAGCTAAACTTGTACACGGAGTTGCTTGATGAGACGCAGAGTTTTTCGCTGCTTTTCATAGGAACCACGGTTTAGTACCTCAATACACCAACGGACCGACGAGCGGCGAGGCGACGACCTCAGACGTACACGGTACACGTCGGCAGGTCTGCTTCTTGTGCCACAACTTCACAAGGGCAAAAAGGTTATCAGCGACGTCGTAGCTATCAACAGCTACCCCACACTAAAAGGCCAAAAGTTAATATTTGTCTTTTTCCGTTCTCATTACAATGTTATTTTTTTCTCCAATTACCTAGATTGATCAAAGGTCAAAAGCAAAAATTGACACAAAGCTTTACCGGAAAACTGAGCTGATATTCGTTAATTACTGTCAGTGTCACCTTTCCAAAGTTACCAGCCGTCAGCGTATTGTCTTGGTTTTGTCTCCTGGCTCGTGCGAGCTGGGGCGCAGTCTTGTCTTGCTCTACGTTTACCTTTTGCAATGTGAACCCCGCCCTTCGCAGCTCCTCCGCTTCCAGATCACTTTACCCTAGTCGCACCATGGCAATCCCAACAAACCAATCGGCTAACTCGATGGTTAGGCCCTTTCATTATACAATTACCTAGACTGCCATGACTTTTCAGTGGAATGAAACTGATACTCTCAATATACACTTTCATGGCACAGCTTCAAATAAAAGATGTAATATTTAATTCTCACGTGGTGTATGGTTAAATGTGTCACGGATAAAACTATTACATTCTCAATGCAAATTTCATTGTGTTTCACGTACTTGGTAACTATGCTAGATAGGTTTCATAGTGATACACTCTCCTTTCATCTCTTCATGATTATTGTGCCATGTCATAAAAAATGGTGATGTGTCACTTGACTAAATGTCTACGAAACTCCGAGACTGGCCTTAGTAGTACCTTACTCGTTGACTAAGGCCAATCTTAGTGGTAGTGACGGGTATAGAAACCCCAGGTTGCCTAAGCAAACTAGACTCCTACTAGGACACCTTGTCCTACTAGGACTCCTCAATTGTAACTAACTAGGAGACTTACCATGTATACCTTGCCCCCTGGGATATATAAAGGAGGGCAGGGGTCCCTAGCTTAGACCATCGAGCAATGCGTTCAGACATTGCATTGACACCAGATCAATACAAGATACACCAAACATGACGTAGGGTATTACGCATATTGCGGCCTGAACCTGTCTAAATCGTCTCTTGTCACCTTCGGTTCTAGATTCTCGACGACTTCTCCTCAAACCATTTACTCGGGGCACCCCCTCGAGAACCTAGTCAGCATAACTCGCCGACATGTAGTATCATGAATACAGTTCCTAAGACAGCCACATCAGTTTTTTTAAGACAAAACTCTCACTCTCAGTGCACGGTTTCATAACATAGTTTTATGGACAAGGTATTACATTTACTGTTATATATGATGAAGTGTGCCAAGAGGAAATATGAATATAATTGTTTATGGTAAATAAATATTATTTTCTATAGAACATACTGATTAATACCATGTATTAATGTTGTGGTTGGCTTTGCAAAAAGGTCTCGGCAGGACTGGATTACAACTTTTATTCTTTAATGGGGTTTTCTATAAACTAGCATAGACTAGAGAAACTATGTAGTACATACCCCCTCAGGGACCCAATGACAAAAGCTTCAAGAACAGGCAGCGATACGCAGCCATGGCGGACAGAAGTTCATGTGGTTCAAATCGACGGCACTCTGGTGAAGGAAGGCTGCGATCGAGTGTTGGAATCGAAGGAGGGGGACGATGTGATCCCGTTTGAGTGCTCACGGGGCGCGGGTACGAGCAGCGGCGGCCGGAAAAATCAACCCGGCGGCGGCAGCTCGTTGGTCTTCTGCGGCGGAGCTCCTCCGGTGACAAATTCGAAGATAGCGGAAGGGGCGCAGGTGCGGCTCGCTTGGAGAATCTTGGGGTGGCAGAGTGACTCGCTCCGGGAGAAGACGACAGCAACGAATCGGCATCCAAAGCTCCGGCAAACAAGACATGCATGATGCTCCACCTCAAAAGAAGAAGTTGTTTTTATTCTTTTCAATTTTTGATACTCCATAATAAGAACAACAGCAGAAGCAGCAACGTGGTGACATTTGAAATGCCTGTTCTCTAGATTGACTAGATGGGCTTGCTTTGCAAAACATTGTGTGTGCCGGCTAGCGACGTCTGTCCGTCGCTCTCAAGAACTACAAAGTACACAAGAAAACCTACTATGATAGGTGTTTCTCCATATCCTAGCCCATTGTTAGTCATTATGATTTCGGTTTACTAGAATCTAAACAGAGATCCAAGCAGAAGATGACGGGAACAACTGAGCACGGACACACGCGCAACACAATAAAAAAAAACTCCCAACTCCCTGTGTCAACATGAACGAAACGTGTGTAACTGCCCCCAGATTCTTCTTCTTTTTGTTTGAGAAAAAAAAAAGAAACATATTCCAACAGTAGAAGCTGCTCAACGCATCAGGCGGCACATCCCGACGCACCACCAAGTTTAACGGCAAATAAGAAACATCATGTGGCACATGACATGAGTACATGACAACAGTGCAGGTCAGAGGTCACTCGGGCTAGTTCACGCGTCATCATCGCCGGCGACTCCAAGCGGCAGCTCCCGGCGTTGGTCAACGCGCCGGTACGCACGGACTATCTAGTATTGCTCGCACGTTGAGCCAACGATAACAATACTGTACTCGTACAAGCAACAGCAACGTTACATTCTTTAGCCGAAGGAATCCCACCCACCACTTCACCAGCCACTGTTGTACTTCACTAATCACTAGCATTACTACTAGGCTAGTTCCAAATCGATCGCCATAGAAGCTTCCGTCGTCGGCGTCCAAGAAGACCAACAAGACCCGTCACCCTTGGCTCCCTCCAGATTCCGATCCGGCCGTTCACGCCGGTCTCGGAGCGGATTCCTTGTCCGCTCCCAAACAACGTGCTCCTTCGGCGACGGGTCCGGCGGTCGTATGCGCCGCCCCGGGAGCACGTGCCCGGTGCGGAATGCTCCACGCGGTCCGCTTGAGGCTTGACGATACCGGTTTTCCCCCAAATAGCAACTCCACTGGCTGATCCCTGCTCCCTAAGGCTAAACGTGCAGTCACTGACAATCTTTGCTGTCCCAGCCATGGCCGGGTCGTTTCCAATCCGAAACGGCCGTCGGCTCATATAAGCTCTAGGCTCTAGCTATACTTTTAGAGGGAATTGTGCACGTACCACGTCGAAAAGAAACCATTGTGCGTGGACCATTCCCTTGAGATGCAGAGCATTCTTCGTAGGAACCACGGTTCAGGGTGTGTTTAGATTGGGAAAAGATTCCCCAAAAATACACTGTTCACCAAGAAAAACACTGTAGATGAATAGTGTTTTGTGAGTGGAAGAGATGAGATGAATAGAGAAAGTTGAATGAGTATTGTTTTTTTAGAATGGGTGGAACTAAACGCAGCGTGAAGTACCTGACCTAATACACCACCGACCTACGACCTCAGTTGTCGGACGCCGCAACGTCAGTAGCTAGTAGAGTGCAGAGTGGTCGACCTCACGCTCGACTGCCACATCAGGGTACTTTTTTTTTTCCCTTCGAAGGGTACATTGGTGCACCATTCCTAGCCGTAAGCCCGTAACAGAGCAGAGACGTACACGTCGGTTCCTTGTCGTCAGTAAAACGCCGCCTCTTCTTTTGCCACAAGGGCAAAGCACATCAGGGACGCAACTACACACACGCGAGACCCAAAAGGTGATATTCGTCCCTTTCCGTTCTCACTTACGATGTTATTTTTCCGCCCCTGAGGAAGTTACCTACTAGTAGATCGATCGAAGGTCAAAAGCAGAAATTGATACAAAGATGGACAAGTGGACAACAACCGAGAGCTGATCTTTCTTTACCTTCACAAAGTTACCTCCCTTCATTCTCGAATGTATGGTGATCAAACATTGCGAATTCATTAGGACTCTGAACCTGTCAATTACCAGATCAGCTTGCCGTCTGCGTATTGTTTACTGGTCATACGAGTACGTCAGATGCTGGTTGTCTTGTCTCCTGGCTCGTGCGCGCTGGATGCGCAGTCTTGTCTTGCTCTACGTTTTACCTTTTTGCAATGTGAACCCCGGCCTTCGCAGCTCCTTCGTTTCCAAACCACTTTACCCTAGGTATGCCCTGGCAATCCTAACCAGCCAATCAGCTAGCTCACTTCTTCGGAGCAGTGCTACTCGTCGACTAATCCACACGTTCAATTCAAAATCTTGCGGCTCAACCGCTCGTCCACGCGGCTCTCGCGCGCGCGCCGGCCGCCGTCGCGCCTACAAGATATACACGGCCACCAGCGATGCCCTCCCGCCATCTGATCCAGCATCTCCTTACCGATCTCTTCTAACTTCTCTTCTCCCTCGCCTTAACACCGAGCCAATCAACGGAAGCGCTAGCTAAATCCGGCAGCCGCCATTGATGGCCCATCATGCCACCATCACAGCAGCGCTGCTCGTCGCCTTCCTCTCCTCCTCCTTTTTTTTCCTTCTCCACGCCGACGTCGCCGCGGCCGCGGCGACGCTGTCGCACGGGCAATCACTGGGAGGCAACGACACGCTCGTGTCTCCCGGCGGGTCCTTCGCGCTGGCCTTCTTCACACCGGCGGGGGGTGACCCCTCGCGGGTGTACCTGGGAGTCATGTACGCGCAGGCCACGGAGCAGACCGTCCCCTGGGTGGCCAACCGCGACGCGCCCGTGAGCGCCTCGTCGCCGTACTCGGCGTCCGTCACGGCGTCCGGCGACCTTCGCGTGCTCCAGGGCGACAGCGTCGTCTGGAGCACCAACACTTCATCCACGCTCGGGAACGTCACCCTCACCCTCTCCGACTCCGGCAACCTCCAGCTCACCGCCGGCGGCGACCAGCCGCCGGTGGTTATCTGGCAGAGCTTCGAGCACCCGACGGACACGTTCCTCCCCGGGATGAGGATCACGCTCGACCGTAGCAACGGCGGCGTCAAACGGACGCTGTTCACCTCGTGGCGGAGCTCCGGCGACCCGGCCACCGGCGACTTCACGCTCGGCCAAGACCCGCTCGGCTCGGCGCAGCTCTACATCTGGCGTCAGACCACCGGCGGCGAGAACGCCACCTACTGGAGGTCGGGGCAGTGGGCGAACACCAACTTCGTCGGTGTGCCTTGGCGTTCGCTCTACGTGTACGGCTTCAAGCTCAACGGCGACCCGTCACAGAGCAACGGGGTCATCTACTACACCTTCAACGCGTACAACACCTCCGACTACCGTTTCGTGCTCAACCCAAACGGCACCGAGACGTGCTACATGCTGCTGACCACCGGCGAGTGGGAGACCGTCTGGTCGCAGCCGACCACGAGGTGCCAAGAGTACAACACGTGCGGCGCCAACGCCGCGTGCTCCGACGACGTCTCCGGCGATGGCCAGCCGGTGTGCAGCTGCCTCAAGGGATTCGAGCCGAGAGACCCGGCGGAGTACGGCGCCGGGAACTGGACGCAGGGATGCGTCAGGAGCGTCCCGTTGAGCTGCGTGAGCGGCGGCGGTGGCGGCGGCGATGGGTTCGCCGAGTTCACAGGGATGAAGCTGCCAAACTTCGCCGAGTGGGGATCGACGGTGGGTGACGCGGACGCGTGCAAGCAGTCGTGCTTGGGAAACTGCTCCTGCGGCGGCTACAGCTACAGCACCAACACCGGCTGCCTGACATGGGGCCAAGAACTGGTGGACATCTACGAGTTCCCGGGTGGAGAAGTAGGCTATGATCTGTTCGTCAAGGTGCCATCGTCCATACTAGGTATGCAAGAAACCATGCTCTTTTATTCGTTTGCTTCGTTAATGTGCATTGTTATGTCATCACTGATGGGAAGGAATTTATTTGATTGTTAGAGAAATACTTTTTTTTTTGCATGAATAGGACGATAAGAGATTTGCTATAGAATTCTTTAGATATGATTTGTTAGGAAATGCTTTTTGATTCCTTTGTTTCTTAATTAGTTGTTGCAAGAACTGACAAATTGGCTAATGCCAAACCACTGAACTAAATTTAGAAGGAAAAATAATGCATGTCATTTGGTCAGCTTCTTCCCGGAATGCCATTCTAGCCTTGTAGAGAAATGCCTTAGGAAAAGTAGCACTGAGAAGTGTAAACCGTGTGAAGTTGTTGGGATCTCAATCTCATCGGGTGGCGCCTGATAAAATTCACCCAAGTTACAAGTAGGCGTGTGCAAGATGGTTGCAAACTTGGACTAGTGAACAGCGATTCTGAATGAAGGGTGAAAAGCCTGGTCACCGGTCCACCGTTAGAAAAAAAATCAATGCATATCTTGTTTATTTTGGGAATACATTGCATTGCCAGAATCATCTGGTTAAGCCACATATGATCTTCAGATGCTGGTGTCACACCATTTCTAGTGATCTATTACCTGTTATTGTTCGACGGCGTGTAAAGGCTCATTAGATCAGTAAATGACTAAATGTTGGGCTATTTCAACTTGAACTAAAATTCCACCGATGCCGACTTCTGAATATATGCGAACCATTTGTTTTGGAATCGGATGGTTGACCTGTCAAAAAGAACAGCATATTGCCAAACTCTGTTATCTTAATAAAGATTGCTTTGACAACGATGCGTTTTAAAAAGGTTTTCCATCAACTAGAATATTCGAGATATAGGAAAAAACTATGCCGGATGGCGGCTCAATGAAAAGGACCAAACATGGTTTATCTTTTTTTTTTCTGAGCTTTTTGGATGAAGCCTAGTTGGACAATTAGGCTCACCTATATTATATTCCAATCAGCACACAGGGAACATGTGGAACATCACATGTGTTTGACCTTGTTGGTCAGCGTGTCTGACCCTGCATATATAAATAATATGGTGTTGTGCTCGTTTCACGACAGTCACCTAGTCTGAATGCGTGTTCAGGAAACAAATCTTTGGCAGCTTGACCGATTCTTGAGCCGTTTTTTCCTAAAATAACTGTAGAAAAAGTACTTACATGAGCCTTGCATGTTGCTGATACGCACTTTCTGATGCTTGTCGCTGCACAGACACGGGCTCCAATACGAGGCGATGGATTGCTGTGGTAATTGTCGTTGTGGTTGTATTGCTGGCAGCATGCGGCCTTCTGATGTGGAAATGCAGGAGTAGAATCAAAGGTGAGGGAGCAGTTCATTTCATATCTGTGAAAAAATTCAACTTGCTGTACAATTGAGTTTGACAATGTTAATTTCGTTCACTCTGAGGTCATTATTCATGGCAATCGTGTCCATTTTGTGCAGAGAAACTTGGCATGGTTGGTAGTAGAGACAAAAAAAGGCTCCCAACGCTGCTCCCTTTGAGGGAGTCAAGGCAGGATTTTTCAGGGCCGAAGCAGCAGTCTGATCAAGAGGAAGCAGAGGGCGGCAAGAAATGCGAGCTTCCTCTGTTCCCCCTGGAGATGGTCGCGGCGGCCACCGACGACTTCAGTGCCGCCAACAAGCTCGGAGAGGGAGGCTTCGGCCACGTCTACAAGGGAACGCTCCCCGGCGGCGAAGAGGTCGCGGTGAAGAGGCTGTCGCGGAGCTCAGGGCAGGGGCTCGAGGAGTTCAAGAACGAGGTGATCCTGATCGCCAAGCTGCAGCACCGCAACCTTGTCAAGCTCCTAGGTTGCTGCATCCAGGGCGAGGAAAAGATCCTCGTGTACGAGTACATGCCCAACAAGAGCCTCGACGCCTTCCTCTTTGGTACGATACGATACGACCCATCTATGGCATCAATTCTCACCGTTAATTTCTCGCATTGCAGCAGTTCATGCTGTAATTAACAGTTCTTCAGAGATTAAATCATTTTGTGATCTGTGCTGACATTTGGTCATCAGATCCGGCGAGGCGAGGGTTGCTGGACTGGAAGACGCGGTTCCACATAATCGAAGGGATCGCCAGGGGTCTCCTGTACCTCCACCGGGACTCACGGCTTCGCGTGGTGCACCGTGACCTCAAGGCCAGCAACATCCTGCTGGACCGCGACATGAACCCCAAGATCTCCGACTTCGGCATGGCCAGGATCTTCGGCGGGGAGCAGAACCAGGTGAACACGGACCGTGTGGTGGGGACGCTGGGGTACATGTCGCCGGAGTACGCCATGGAGGGGCTCTTCTCGGTGCGGTCGGACGTGTACAGCTTCGGCATCCTGGTACTCGAGATCGTCTCCGGGCAGAAGAACAGCAGCTTCCACCACATGGAGGGCACCATCAACATCGTCGGCCACGCCTGGCAGCTGTGGAGCTCCGGTGAAGGGGAGCGGCTCGTCGACCCGGCGGTTCGAGCGGCGGGCGGCTCGGCGACGGAGGTGGCGCTCCGGTGCGTGCACATGGCGCTGCTGTGCGTGCAGGATCACGCGTGTGATCGGCCGGACATCGCGTATGTGGCTATGGCGCTTGGTAGTGACAGCTCCGTGCTGCCGAGGCCCAAGCCGCCGACGTTCACGCTGCAGTGCACGTCGTCGGATAGGGACGGGCTCTTTGAGGGCAGGCAGGCTGATGAGTCCTACTCCGCCAGCGACCTCACCGTCACCATGCTGCAAGGGAGGTAGCAGCTTGCTAGCTAGTCAGGGATCCACAGGGGATATTTTTTGTGGATCAGGGGATTGGCTCACTACATATTCATACGAGGTGCTTAGCGAGTAACCAGCAAACAAAACTTGACGAAGGTTCAACTGGGCCAGCGTGAGCATGTACACACTGTTTAACTGGGCCCAGACACACCACTTCAACTTCGGTTCAGCCCATCGTAGATGGGGTTCCTACATCCCGGTGCCTAGGACTGGGCATTCGGTACTTCCCGAACCGAACCGAACCGAACCGATCGGTTCCTGGGGGTTCGGTTCCTGGAAAATGGGTACCGATCGGTACCGACCAGAAACAAGAACCGAGGAATTCGGTACTCGGTACTTTCGGTTCGGTATTCGGTTTTACCCGGAGTACCGAAGTTCCTGGATTCACAAAATAGTCTCATTCCTTAATGGTTCATTACAAAGTGCTGAGAGGCTAGCATTCCGGCTGTCAGTAAAAGATAACTGAATCCAGAACATAGGATAGCCAAGAAACGAAGACGAATGGGGAAATTCGTTTGGATCATCCAAATCGTGGAATAACGTGATGAAAATAACAACCACTCCTAGGATTAATCCATTCCACGAACCAAAAAGTGACCCCTAAATGAAACCGTGCAGACTGCGGAAGCATACCAGCAAACACTAACCGCGCACCACACGCGCGTGACTCCACGAACAATCCAACCAGGACACCTCATGCACGGGGAGGGGCGGGCGTCGCGGTACCTCGGTGACGCCGGGGTTGCGCTGGACGACGCGGAGCAGGCCGGCGTCGGAGACGCGGGGGCACCCGAGGAGGTGGAGCGAGCGCAGCGTCCCCCGCGCCCTGTCCGCCAGCGCGAGGAGCGCCTCGTCCGTGATCCGGTTGCTGAGCGGCGGCTCCACGACGAGGCGCCGCCACAGGAGCGGGTCCCACGCGACGGCCTCGCGGAGGCCGCGGCACGCGCGCGCGCAGGCCAGCAGCTCCCGCAGCCGCATGTGGCCCAGCGCCAGGATCAGGGCGGCGTGCGGCTCGCCCGAGGCCGAGGCGGATGCGCCGGCGCCAGTCGTCGAGGGAGGCCCGCGCCGTGGCGCTCCGCGAGGGGAGGAGAGCCGAGTGCGGCGCCGCCGGGAAGAAGGGATTGGAGGAGGGAGGGTCGGCTGGAGTGTGGAGAGAGGAGGGGTAGGGTTTTTTTTGTTATTGGGCTAATGGGCTGTAGTTGCTTTATTTGCCTAGTTGGGCTGCCGAGTTCGGTTCCCTCGGTTAACCGAGAACCGAACCGAACCGAACCGAGGTGTTCGGTTCCACAGAAACAGGAACCGAGTACCGAACCGAATTTTTCGGTATCGGTTCTTTCGGTTCGGTTCTCGGTTTTTTCGGTTCGGTTCTCGGTTCTCGGTATTTGGTGCCCAGCCCTACCGGTGCCGGCTGAAATGAGATGCTCTTGCTAGTGAAAAAAAAAGAAATCAATGTCATTACAATTTACAAGCACAGCAAAATATGAATATGTTATATGAATATGTTGATACAACTTTGTCTCACTGGTACTAATTGGGAGCATTCACATTAATCCTCACGAGTCAGGCTACGAAAAATGTAGCCCCTAGAAATTCCCCCAAAATATATATGCAAAAATCATAATTTTTTCATATGAATTCGCGCAAAGATAAAATTCGTATAGAAATTAGAGAGCTCAATAATATTTGCAGCTTTGTAATTCACCGCTTGTCTATTAGAATCTGTTTTCATACCAAATAATTGACAAAATATTTAGATCACTGTTTGTAGATATTGCCGCCCATTTTCTGCTGTTGTTTTCTAGTGTGCTCCCACCGTTCCAAAAACAAGTCACTTTTTAGGACAGATTAAAGAAGAGATAAAATGATCTTAGTTGCCCTACTTATTAACCATATTTGATACTAAGTGATTCTTTCATGCACGGTGACATATCAAATAGGGTATAGTGACTTGTTCTTAGACAAAATTTGAATCCGAGGATGATTATTTTTTGGACGAAGGGAGTACCCATTTATCGTTTCTTCTGTTGAACAAAACAAATTTAAAAAAATGGTAAGCCTGCTGTTTGTCGTGGACAAATTAGCATTGTGGCAAGGAGCCCCCACCCCCCACCCCACCAAAAGGCTGGGCGAAGCGCTCGTGGAGCCGGGTGACGGGTGAACAAATGAACCAGGAAAACAGAGCCGCATTGCTAAACTAGCCTGCCGCGTTGAAAGGCTCTCTCGTCCCGTTCCAAATAATGCGCGGCTCGGCGGCTGGCCGGGGCGCGTGGCTAGTTTATTTTCATGAAGGTTACGGTTATTTTTCATATATATGCTGCCGCTGATGTAGTCTGCATCCAATCCTTGAACGTCAAAGCGGGATCGATGATCGATCGACCACAGCTAGTGTAGTGTGCGCCTCGTGCTGCGCAAGGAATAAATAATCATCATCAGATTAGATGCGATCGCCTCACCAAACATGCATGTGGAGACTGGGATAATCTATCATGGATACAGCCATGACCATCGATTGACCCGGGCTTCTTTCTTCCCATGCAGGGGCGGAGACAGGGAGGGGCGGGCAGGGGGCTGGCCCCCTAATGAAGCTAGATTAGTAATAATAAATTTAAAATTTAATTAAATTTTAAATTTCGTTACATTATTAGCCCCCTAACATGGGAAAAATTGAGTTTCTGGCTCCGCCCCTGTTCCCATATTTCTGGTGGTATCTTATTCGGACATCCCCTTCCGCGTTGATCGCTATAAGACTCGGAGGCCGCGGTTCTTGCGGTGGTTTCGTCGTCGGTAGCCTCAGTCGCTAGCTCATCACTGCCACGCCAGCACTTTGCGCTAACCTGGAAGCTAAGCCACATGCTTAACCTCAATTGTTAACTCACCAGCTGCGTCGCGCCTCCCGTAAACAAATCCCCAGTACGCGGTTGGTTCTCTCATCATTATTCATCAGATGCACGCAGTCAGTACTGTCCCCTCACTCTCTGTCCAGAGTGGCAGAGTCGAGTGGAAGTGGTTTGGTACTTTGAGACCGCGTTTGGTGATTGGTGTCAGGTGTGGCCTGGCCTGCCAAAAGGTCGAGACCAGAACCGGAGACAGGAAGCGAGCAAGAGGGAGGAGGAGCTTGCTGCCACTGCTCCATGGCCTCTTCTTCTCCCCAGCTCATCATCTTCTTGCTTCTAGCATGCCTCTGCGGCATGGCGGCGTCAGCTGCAGCGAGCGACACGCTGCGGCAGGGGGAGTCGCTGTCGGCGCCGGCGACGCTGGTGTCGTCGCCAAACGGGGTGTTCGAGCTGGGCTTCTTCGCGCCGGACACCAACCGCCCCGGCCGCCTCTACCTCGGCATCTGGTTCCGCACCGTCACGCCGAGGGCCTACGTCTGGGTCGCCAACCGCGCCACGCCAGCCACCTCGCCGTCGCCGTCGCTCACCCTCACCGAGTCCGGCGACCTCCTCGTCCTCGACGGCGGTGCCACGGGGCCCAACGGCACGGCACTCTGGTCATCCAACACCTCCTCGCAAGCCGCCACGGCGCTGCGGGGAGCTGGATACAGGGCGGTGCTCCAAGACACGGGCAGCCTCCAGGTGCGGGGCGACGAGGGGACGGACCTGCCGCTGTGGGACAGCTTCTGGCACCCCACGGACACGATGCTGCCCGGGATGGAGATCGCCGTGCACACGCCGCACGGGAGGGACACCAGTGAGCGGATGCTCTTCAC
Organism: Digitaria exilis; assembly: GCA_015342445.1. Classification (NCBI taxonomy): domain Eukaryota; kingdom Viridiplantae; phylum Streptophyta; class Magnoliopsida; order Poales; family Poaceae; genus Digitaria; species Digitaria exilis. The sequence continues at coordinate 1,341,524 of JACEFO010002272.1, read as the reverse complement.
GTCGTGGGCTAGCGAGACGAACCCGGCGCCCGGGCGCTACGCGCTCGGCCTCGATCCCAATGGCTCCGGCCAGGCATACATATGGAGAGACGGCAAAGACATCCATTGGAGGTCCGCTAATTCTATTTCTTACTTCTTAAAGTATACATACTACCACTTACTCTTTGGTGCCAGAAGAACATTGTGATTTTACCCTTTATCATTCACAAGCCAATACAATTTTTGCGATTGGTCCTTGCACATTTGTCCCGTTACACTTCAAAGTAGGGACAAGAACACAAATTTCTTTTAAAAAAAATTCCACAGAAGGATTGACTTGTGATTTAAATGGCCAAAATTATGTTGAATTACGAAGCATTTGGCCTCTCATGTGTCTCAGCATGAGTTTTAGATTTTGGAAAAGGTTGAACATATCCTTTTGAATTGTACAGGTCGGGACAATGGACTGGAACCAGTTTCATAGGCATTCCATGGAGGAGCTCTACAAGAGTGGGTTCATTCCATCTAATACTGGTTCCTACACATACTCTGCAACAAACAAATCATGTCCGCAGAGGATTCTTGTTCGACCAAATGGCACGGACATGCTATACATGGTTAAAAATTACCCACTAGAATGGAATACTACCTGGTATCAACCATCAAATGATTGTGAATCTTATGCTAAATGTGGTCCAAATGCAGTATGCTCCATGGGGAAAGATGGCAAGGCAAAATGCAACTGCCTGAGAGGTTTGTCTTGGACCAAAATTTTATACGCTTCTAGCCTTTTTATGGTGCACAGAGTATGGCCATAGGCTTAGAACCAAAATTTTCAAAGTTTTTATTTACTTTGGTAGGTTTCCAGCCCAAGTTCCGGAACCAGTGGAATGCGGAAAATTGGAGTCAAGGTTGCATCAGAAGGTCACCTCTAGGTTGTCAGGCCAACAAAACTGCTGGGGACGGATTTCTTTCTATCGGTGATGTAAAGTGGCCTGATTTCTCATATTTGCTATCTGCGGCGATAGATGAGAGTGGGTGCAAATCTGCCTGCCTGAACAACTGTTCATGTGGTGCCTATGTTTACACTAGTGGAGGGTGTCTAATCTGGGGTAATAAACTGATCGATATGCACGAGTTGCCGACTGGAACGTATACCCTGAACCTGAAGCTTCCTGCTTCTGAGTTACGTAAGTAATGATGATTGCTATCTGAAAAAGAATTCCTACGAATTCACATTTCTATATTTTAATTTTCACCTATAAAAATGTCATGTTAATATAGTATATCATCCACGCCGTTTCTGCTGCAGGACACCATCACGCGATTTGGAAAATAGCCACGACAGCATCAGCCACGGTGCTGTTGGTTTTGGCAGCTTGCCTTGTTTTGTGGTGGAAGCGTGACAGAATAGTTAAAGGTAATAAGATGACGTTTTTTTTTTGGGAAAGTAATAAGATGACGTTGTATTCATCATTCATGTGGCGAAATCCCCGTGGACTCTCACTGCTGTTCACCTAACAATATTTTTAATGTGAAAAATAAATCAAGAATGGTATGCAATAATCAGTTCTGGATATGCTGTCATAAAAGTTAAAACTATATATCACCAACGTGTTTTGGGCATAGAATGTATTAATTGATGTTGATTACCGATTTGAGTAGATGCAGTGCGCAGAAGTTGGAGGTCAAGGTATTCATCTGCCCGGTCCCAGCAGACAGGTGATGCTATACTGGGTCATGAAATGGAGGATGGAAAAGGTCATGAACTCAAAGTATACTCACTGGACAACATAAAAGCTGCTACATGTAATTTTAGTGACTCCATGAAGCTTGGTGAAGGAGGATTTGGTCCTGTCTATATGGTACACTTACTTTTACGAATGATAGTGTGATTTTGTGATAACTATTCCACTCTATGTCCAGTTTTGATAGACTATGTTTTTCCATAGTGGGATTTTCTGTTCAAATCTAGTGCTTATTGTACCTCTTATGTCAGAGCCTCTATTAGGATTTTATTAGGAATATAGATTCTAGGAAGACTACATTCTTATATTATTACTTGCTACAACGATATAAACAATTAAACACTCACTAATATAGTTGAATACTTGACTTGTTAAGGAAAAATATTTCATTATTGCGAAATAAACTATGAAAATTGTTATGCTTATCGCTCCTGTATGCATAACTTGAGGGTATATCTTTTGTCATCTATAAGTGAAGTTTCTATTTGGTAGTAAGATACATGTCAAACTAACAATGAATGTGATGAATCATTTACAGGGAACATTACCTGGCGAGGAGGAAGTAGCTGTGAAGAGGCTTTGCAGGAATTCAGGTCAAGGTCTCGAAGAATTCAAAAATGAGGTCATACTGATTGCAAAGTTGCAGCATCGCAATCTTGTAAGACTTCTAGGATGCTGCATACAGAGGGAAGAGAAGATCTTGGTGTATGAGTACATGCCAAACAAAAGTCTAGATGCATTCCTGTTCAGTACGCATCATCTCCACTTTCCATGTTTCTAAATTCCTCCTCAAAACAACAAATATGTTGATTGAATTGTGATAACTTTGGATGGACAGATCCTGAAAAGAAAGGGCTTCTAGACTGGAGGAAACGGTTTGATATAATCGAAAGTATCGCTAGAGGGCTGCTATACCTGCACCGGGACTCAAGGCTACGTATTGTTCACCGTGATCTCAAGGCCAGCAACATTCTGCTGGATGCAGAAATGAACCCTAAGATATCAGATTTTGGGATGGCGAGGATGTTTGGCGGGGACCAAAACCAATTCAACACAAACCGCGTCGTTGGGACATTGTATGCACAGTTCAATAGACAATAATGATCGCATCATCATTTCATTTGGTTATGATAGGTTGATTTGTGTTTTGCAGTGGCTACATGTCTCCTGAATATGCTATGGAAGGTATTTTCTCAGTCAAGTCTGATGTTTATAGCTTTGGAATTCTGATATTGGAGATCATCACTGGAAAGAGGGCTCTGAGTTTCCACAGCCATCAAGACACCCTGAATATTGCAGGATATGTAAGCACATACGTGTCCTATAACCATACAATTTTGAGGGAACACACCTAACTAAACAAGCTGTCATTGTATATGGTTGTATTGGTTGCTGTCTTACTGTAATAGCATTTTTCAGGCATGGCGACAATGGAATGACAACAAGGCTGAAGAGCTAATCGATCCATCGATAAGAGTATCTTGCTCGGTTCAGCAAGTCCTAAGATGCATCCACATTGCACTTCTGTGTGTGCAAGATCTTGCCGACGAGCGACCTGACATCCCCTTGGCCATCCTTATGCTGAGCAGCGACAACTCCAGCCTTCCCAAACCAGGGCCTCCTACCCTGATGCTTCGAGGCCGTGAGATTGAGTCGAGCGAGAAATACCAGAACAACTCCATTGGCACTGTGTCAATGACAGTACTTCTGCATGGAAGATAGAACAACAAGAACAATATATATGATGAAGTTGTGGTACCTCTATGGCTCTATGCATGTTCTTCATTTTTCTGTTCCGATGTTGATAATATTCCAATTTTTAGATTAGCTTTTCTTTACTTTTAATTTTTGGTGGTGACGGTGGATTTGTATGAAAATCACGGTTACACCATACATTAATTGGCAGTTAGTTTTCATGTGCATAGCTGATTCAAAAGTTTTAGTGTGGATTTTGTAGCTGTACATTTGCTTCAATATTATTGTCCACTACTTTGTAAAGAAATATTGCCCTAGTTTGGTCATTGTGATTTCGGGGATAGATGAAAGCATGTGTTTAATGGGACTAAGGCCCCGTTTGGATCCTTGGAATTAAGTTCATTCTAATAATCATAATTTATACATAATTAATTAAGTTACTATAATTGTATGTGGAATATATTTGTATATTATTATTGGTCATATTGGGGAAATAATTATGTGCTGTACTTCTGCTATAGGGATTAGGGAAACGAATCGAAGAATGTGCTGTTCGGCAGAGCACAACCAAGGCCACTGAGGCAGGCTCATATGGAAATCTGAAATCCCAGGTGGTGTGACCTTCAACTAGCATAACGGGAAACGATTTTTTTTTTTTCTCTTCCCTCTCTGAAGTCTGAAGTCTCCCTTGCGTCAACAGAGGATACTCTGCTTCGCCGATGTCACCGTCAGGGAAGAAACAGAGAAGAACTGACGCATTTCTCCTCTCGTAAGAATGTCTCGGAACATCACCATCGCCACCCACTTTCCAAATCCCAGATGGAGCTGGGCTGGACTTAGCCGAGGCCGAGCCACCGCAGCCGTGGTGGAAATCGCTGTTATACCAACCGGCCGCCGCGGTCAAGCTTGGCTTCTGACTTCACAATCCTCGCAATTCGACATGCAAAAGAAAAGCGGATGCATGAACGTTCCGCCTCCGCATGGGCGGAAAAGGTTTGGTGAGAAAGCTCATCAGATACCTCGCCAAAGCAAGCATCATCCCGGTAAAATTAGCAGTGCCAACGAGTAAAAAATGGTAGCTCGTCATAGTTGGGGTGCGGTGAGTGCGCGTGCGTCGTCAGTGCGCCGTGCGTTCCGGCCTGCGCCGAGCAGAGCCATGGCCGCGGCCGTGCGGTCGCCATTAGCGCCTCTGCTGCTTCTCCTCCTCTTTATCTTCTTCTCCTCCCCTACCATCGCCGCGGCTGGGGCGTCTGATACCATCTCCGTCAACGCCTCCCTCGCCGACGGCGAGACGCTTGTTTCCGCCGGTGAGGTCTTCGAGCTGGGCTTCTTCACCGCGGCGAGCTCGGGAGCGACGTTCTTGGGCATCTGGTACATGAACATCACTCCCCAGACCGTCGTCTGGGTCGCCAACCGGAACTCGCCCATCCCCACCGGCGGCGCCACGGCGAGCCTCGCCATCAACGCCACCGGCGCCCTGGTGCTCTCCAATCCCTCAGGGCGTGTGTTCTGGTCGTTGTCGAACGCGAGCACCACCGGAGGCGCTCCGGTGGCCCAGCTGCTCGACAGTGGCAACTTCGTGCTCAGCGCCGGCGGTGCCGTGCTGTGGCAAAGCTTCGACGACCCGTCCGACACCTTGCTCCCGGGCATGAAGCTCGGGTGGGACCTGACCACCGGTCTCGACCGGCACCTGACGACGTGGCAAAGCTCCGGCGACCCGTCTCCCGGCGACTACACGTTCGGCATCGACATCCGTGGCGTCCCCGAAGGGTTCATACGGTACAACGGCACGATGCCGGTGTATCGTAACGGGCCGTGGAATGGGCTCCAGTTCAGCGGCGAGCCCGAGATGGAGCCCAACAACAGCAACTTCCGCTTCGAGTTCATCTCCAACGCCACCGACGTCTACTACACCTTCGTCGTCGACAACTCCGGCGATGGCGTCGTGTCGCGGTTAGTGGTGAACCAGTCGAGCCTGCAGCGCTACGTGTGGCCACCGGGAAGCCAGGCGTGGAGCCTCTACTGGTCGCTGCCACGTGACCAGTGCGACGCCTACGCCAAGTGCGGCGCGTTCGGCGTCTGCGACACGACTGGTGGCTCGCCGGCGTGCGGCTGCGTGCACGGGTTCTCGCCGGCGTCGCCGAGGGACTGGGCGCTCAGGGACAGCTCCGGCGGATGCAAGCGCGACACGCCGCTCAACTGCACGGGAGGCGACGGGTTCCTGCGGCTGGAAGGAGTGAAGCTGCCGGACACGACGAACGCCACGGAGGACGCGGCCATCACCGTCGAACAGTGCAGGCAGAGGTGCCTCGCCAACTGCTCCTGCCTGGCGTTTTCTGCCTCCAACATCAAGGGCGGCGACAGCGGCTGCATCATCTGGAGCTCGCTGCTCATAGACATCAGGCATTTCGCTTCCGGTGGCCAGGATCTGTACGTCCGTCTCGCGGCATCTGATCTGCGTATGAATCTCCTCACCCATCTCTTTTTTCATATGCTTTGACATCACGGTTTCAGAGGATAACAATTTTGATTTATTTCGGATAATAATACATTGGTTGTACTTATGATGAGGTAAGCGAGATGGATTTTTTTTTTAAAAAAAAGTCAGTAAGCAAGAGGAAAGGATTAGGGTAAAGCATCTCAAATCTTCTTGAGAATGAGAACACAACCATTTAGACTTCTAAGTTCTACTAGTAGATATTTTGGAGAATCAGGAGCAAGATGCATGCTTGGATTCTTCAACAAGCTACGGAATTAGATATATTCTTGGATTAACCATGGGCCCATAATCTTTCTATCTGTTATTCTATTGCTTGTATCATGAGGCTTTGAGCTCTTGAAAATTCAGATAAGATCATCTTTAAGCTTGAATAGACCAGTCCTCTCCAAAATCAAGATTGGCCGGACCTTTGTTGGCAAATGTTGCTTTCAGGAACAAGTACCTGAGGTTAATGCGAGCTAGTAGCGCTAGTCGCTTTCGATATGAAACTTGATCTTTTCACGTAGATTATCCATTTCATTATTTATGTTACTCGCCATGATGTTTGGTTGAACGTGAACAGACCTTTTAGTGTTCTGCAAGCTAGTATGTTGTAGCACTATAGCCTGGACCTAGGAGTGAACCTCGAGAGGAAACATACCAAATTTCCATTATATCAAATTTATTTTGTTTTCACTTGATATCAAAGGTTTACAGCATTTTCCATATAATTAATAAAATACCTTTTTTGATAATTATAATTAATAAAATACTATATATGTTCATCACAAGTGTTAATTGTTGTCTTGTACTTGTCAGCTGCACAAGTTCAATTTCCTGATCAATTCAATTCAAATTCAAATTCAAACCAAACACAAGAAGAATACCATGTTGCAAATTGCAAGTAGTAATTAATAATATGGCAATGATTTGAAGAGGCTATTGTGTTTCTGAGTTTCTTTCGTACAAAGCAACAACATATAGTCAATCATTTAGTACTAGTAGCTGGTGCACAAATTTGATGTAGTACCATCAAATCAATATGCCTTTACTAACTTTTCCACGATGATGCCAACAGCTTCCGATGGAGACGGTTCGAGGAAGAAGAATATAGTGGTCGCCGTTTTCGTAAGCTTATCGGCCCTTCTCCTCTTTGGGCTCGGTGGATTCTTCATCTGGAACAAGTTTTTCAGAAATAAAGGTGAGCCTCAAGTCTCCCATTTCTGCCAGGAGAGCCTCAAGTCTCCCATTTCTGCCAGGAGAAACAGACAGTTGTTTACGCAAAAACCATGTGCTAATCCGGCGTATGAAATGAAAATTTTTGCATTGAGCAATCCAGGGAGGTCTCAGAGCACGCAGAGGTTCAACTCGTTTGACTCTAGCATCCCACTTACTCCGGTCCAAGATAGGAATCTGGAAGATGAATCTGGTCAGAACAATGACCTTAACGTCACACTCTTTGACATGGCGACGATAGCTTTCTCCACTGACAATTTTGCGACAATGAACAAGCTTGGAGAAGGCGGCTTTGGCACAGTCTACAAGGTATGAACAAATTAAATCGTGTGTCAAACGTGCAACCGGCATTATACGTTTCACATGTAGTTTGATTTTTTTAGCAAAAAAAAATCATGTGAAAATGAATCAGGGGGAACTGGAAGGAGGGCAGACCGTGGCGGTGAAGCGGCTGTCCAAGTTCTCGACGCAGGGCTTGGATGAGTTCAAGAACGAGGTCATGCTCATCGCCAAGCTGCAGCATGTGAACCTCGTCAGGCTCCTGGGCTGCTGCATCCATGGAGAAGAGAGGATCCTGGTGTACGAATACATGGAGAACAAGAGCCTCGATAAGTTTATCTTTGGTACCAAAAGTTTACTCAATCCTGCTACTCTTCGACATTAACAATAATCCTGCTTTAGCATTGATTGACCAAATGGGATACGATATACGCAGACAAGGGTCGATCGGCGCAGCTGAATTGGTCGAAACGTTTCGACATCATCCTGGGCATCGCTCGGGGCCTCCTGTACCTGCACCAGGACTCCCGGTACAAGGTGATCCACCGAGACCTCAAGGCCGGCAACATCCTCCTGGACAAGGACATGAACCCCAAGATCTCCGACTTCGGCGTGGCCAGGATCTTCGGCGACGACACCGACTCGCACACCAGGAAAGTCGTCGGGACATAGTAAGAACGCACAACAACCTGTGTTTAGATGGGTGGAGAAAAAGAACTTTTTTTTTCTGGGACGCGTGTTATGTGAGGAGGATGAATAGGAAAGGTGAAAAAGAAATTTTTAGGGATGCGTGTTCTGTGAGAGGGATGAATAGAAAGTAAAAGAAGTTTTGGGAACTAAACACAGCAAAGCCTACTTGTTTTGCATTGGAGTGAACTCTCAGTTAGCTAAGTGTGCCTGACGCCATGGCCTGCAGTGGGTACATGTCACCTGAGTACGCCATGGACGGCGTCTTCTCGGTGAAGTCCGACGTGTTCAGCTTCGGCGTGCTGGTCCTCGAAATCGTCAGCGGCCGGAAGAACCGGGGCATGTACAGCGGCGAGCAGACGAGCCTCCTCAGCCACGTAAGCCATCTCAGTCCATCAGCTCTCTGTAACATTACTACTAGTCTGCTCAAGAAACAGAGCATTGCCTTGCTGACACACGAACGAACACATTGTGGTCGTGATCCATGGCCGCACGACAGGCGTGGAAGCTGTGGAGGGAGGGCAACGCGGTGGCGCTGCTGGACGAGGCGGTGGCCGGCGGCGATCACCGGGGAGCGGAGGTGCTGCGGTGCGTGCAGGTGGCGCTGCTGTGCGTGCAGGAGCGGCCCGACGACCGGCCGCACATGGCGGCGGTGCTCCTGGCCCTGGGCAACCCCGGCGCGGCGCTCCCGCAGCCGAGGCACCCGGGGTTCTGCACCGACCGGGGATCCACGTCCACCGACGGCGAGTGGTCCTCCACCTGCACCGTCAACGACGTCACCGTCACCATCGTTGAAGGCCGGTGACGCCACGTGGCGGTTGCCGCGACTGCTGAGCCGAGCAGCTTGAATTGGCTTGTGTTTTTTTTTTTTTTTTTGAGGAACTGTGGCTTGTGTTTTGTGAATATTGATTTTTTTAGTGTAGTGATGGAGGAGCAGAGCAGTAGATGTCCCTATACGCAAAAAAAAAAGAGCTGTAGATGTCCCTGGGCCTCCTCGTAACGGAAGTGTGGCCTGGTAGAGTGTTGGGCCGAGTGACATGGGTTTCCTGGGACGAAAGTATAGATGCTATCGCAGAAAATTCAGCCCAGATAGGAAAAGAATAACGCAGAAATCCAACACTTCGGTTGTTCTAAAAAGAAAAGACAAATCAACACTTTGGTTCCTCACTTCTTCAGGCGCGCGCACTGCGAGCACGGGCTATACGATTAGATAGACATGCTGATTGCTGACATCGACAGCATCTTAAAGCTGTGTAATCCTTTTCTTTTCTCTCTAAAAAACACTATGTAAGAGGAAGACAAGAGAGTGCTGTAGGCCTTGTAGCCGTTGCCCTCGCACCACACCACGGCGCCGACGATGTCATGCTCATGCATCCCAGCTGACCATCGATGACATCATCGCTTACGTACTACGTTTTCAAGCTCTTGCAGAGTTGCAGTTGCAGCCCGCGTTCGGCGGCGGCCGGCCGGACGCGCATGCCGCGAAGGCGCCCCCATGCATGCACCGCGCGCGAGTACTAGGTGGTGAGTCTGTCGCCTTGCCCAACGGAAACCGGAAACTGCCAACGCCATTACAGCCCTCGCCACCTCCCACCCACACCATTACGCTACGACGACGAAGCCAATAGATCATGATGATTGATGACGATGACGACGGTTTTTCATCGAAACTCTCTCTCCTTCGCCTAGGGAGAGCGGACTATGCTTGTAAACACGCGAGAGACGAGGACGGACGACGGCCGCCGGCAAGGCATGTATATGTATGCATCAGCTAGCCTGATCACGACGACGACGACGCGGCGTCGACGCTGCGGTGGCCGTTTTTCCGGCCCGGCGCATCGATCGCTAGCTGTTTCATGGGCTGGTAGAATGTGTTGGGCCCAGTGATATGGGCTGTCTGGTTTCCTGGCACGAAATTCAGCCCAGAAAGGAGAAGCATAACGCAGAAATCAACACCTTGGTTGTTCTAAAAAAAACAAATCAAGACTTTGGTTGTTCTAGAAGAAAAAACAAATCAACACTTTGGTTCCTCACTTCTTCCTCAGGCGTGGGCACTGCGAGGTGCGAGCACCAGCTAGATAGATATAGATTTTTTCTAAAGCTTTTCTTCTCTCTCTAAAAAAACTTTGTAAAAGCTAGACAACAGAGTGCTGCAGCCCTCGCACCGCGCCGACGATGTCATGCATCCCAGCTGACCATCGATGGCATCATCGCTTACGTACGACGTTTTCAAGCTCTTGCCGTTGCAGCCCGGCCGGCCGCGATCGGCGCCGGCCGGCCGGACGCGCATGCATGACGCCAAGGCATGCACCCGCTGACCAGCATGCGCCGCGCGCGAGTGCTGGTGAGATCTGTCGCCTTGCCCAACGGAAGCCGGAAACCGCCAACGCCATTACGCCAGCCACCTCTCCCTCACCCTTGAGTTTTGATCGATAGATTTTCGCCTTCTCTCCGATCCGTGCCTGCATGCATCTGCTAGCGGCTAGCCTGAAGACGAGGACGTTGGCGTCGACGCTGCCGCAGCCGTTTTCTCGGCCCGGCGCGGGATTTCATGACCTCGCCTAGCTGTTTCACACGGACGCTAGCTTTCACGCCATCTTTCTCTTCAGTTATTCAGTTCACACAAACGCAAGCTACTGCGTCTTTTCCTCTTCCGTTTGATCGATTAGATCGGCAACAAGGCAAAGCTTGCACTGCCGTCCGATAAGTAAGGGTGTGTTTAGATTGTTCAAAAAACACTGTAGCATTCGCTGGGAAACGTGTTTTGTGAGGGAGAAATAGTGAAAAGTTGTAATGAATAATAAAAAGTTAGAATGAATAGTGGAAAGTTGGGAATCTGAACAGGGTCTAGGAAAAAAAGCTAAGGTGCGGACGGGAGGGGTCTCGTTTAGACTCTGTAAAGTGTGTTTTTAGCAATAATAACGCAGGAAGGTTTGTTTTTGTTCGTCTGGCCGGGCTGCAAAGTTTCTTTACAACACAAACAAGGCACTCATGCCCACCGGTTTGTTTATGGGGTTCATTGCATAATTTAATCACTCACGGTCAATTAAGGATGTAAAAAATGATGTTAACAATATACCATATATCTCAGGAAATTAATAAACGTAGTCAGGTAAATTTATATATTAACTTGGCTATATATCTATATAAGAATACTTGGACTTATATCACAAGTGGAGGATAAACCTTTCATAGGTTCATATTACAACAATAGCAGGTAGCTAGGACGAAGGGACAATTCAAAAATGAAAATAACAAGAGGTGCAAGTAATTATTTTCTAACTATTGGATTACGCCCGCTACTAATTTATTGTACCACTATATTTACTGTAATAATGCTATACGGCGGTTGGCATGGGAAAAAGCGTGTGCCAAAATTGTCAAGACGCAAACTATTTTTGTGGATGATGACACGCATACACACGTCAGTTTGGTGGTGTCATAAATATCTTGCCGAAATCCCGCGGCTATAAATATCGCTCGTCTCAAGCGTTCCCCTTCGTGAATCGCTCTTGTACGCGTACCTATTAGTCGCAAAATATCGATACCAAGATGCTCCCAAGTGAAGGTCGCCATGCCGCTCTTCGACCTCTCTTATGTATGTGCCATCTCCTATTCTTGTAGCGCCTACCTCACTTATGTTTTTGTGATTGCGGTTAACATATCTTATAGTAAATTTCAACCTTATAACTTCTTGTTGTTTAATCATACTCGGCTAGTTTATTCCTACCTCTGTCCTGTTCTTGAAGTTCATCCATTGTTGCTTCTGTTTTGAATAAACCTTCTATACCAGATCTATCATCTCATTTACCAACGAATTCCCATATTTGTTGTTTTTTAATTATTTTATTCTACCGTGGGCACAACATAGGCTCGTGGAATCATGGTGTAGGTTCTATTCGAAATTAGTATCTTCTTACGACCCTTTGTGGCTTCAGATCATTTAACAGATGTATGATATTTAAGTTCAAGTGACGGTAGATGTAAATCATTTGCGAAAAATCACAATAATTTAATTTGCATGTGGTTTGGATATTCCTATATTAGTTAAATATATGCCTTTTATAGGGGTTGGTTTTATAATTGTTGCAAAATGTGATTTGTGATAAATAAAGAACGACCAAATTAAACATAAGAAATATTCCAATTAAGAGAGAGTCTCATCTGGATCTGTTTATCCCTAAATGTCAGAATAATGTGGTGACTTCGTCAATCTCAAGATTTACTTGGACAAACTTTTTGAAGGTGCTCGTGAAGGTAAGATGTGTTTTCTTTGTATATACTTCATAGGGGTGAAAGTGTATATGTATGTATATGTGAGACTCATATCGGTACTGTGTAAAAAAAAAGAACACTACACAACACATATATCAAACAAAATTAGGTTAGTTTACACGTAAGCATTTAACCTTCACAAAGTGTCACACCATCCCTGATCGGCAACATTGGCATCGACCAAATAAATCCCTCCGACATGGCCCACCCTTTGGCACCACTAAATATAATGACATGGAAATGAAGTCTCTTACACGAAGTTTCTCGGGAGAGAATGGTCTAGAATGCATATGCATATGCATCTCACTTGATATATACATCACCTTGAAGGTACATGGGGACACCGACAAAATAGCTCGCAAGCAAAACACCGAACACTACAATCAATCTCCTATAAATACAGATCAGGGCCTAAAGATTTAAAGTACACAAACATATAATTGACAGATACAAAACATTTCAGAGATACTATAAGAATAATCCTAAATACAATATAGAGAACATATGATAAACACTATGTAAATAATGCAAACAATAATCCATAGCAGTTCATTAGTTTAATAGCAATATGATCTAGTCGACATGGTGGTGTCCAAAATCCAAATAATTAACAATAATACCAGAATGGTTTAGTACCACAACTGTAACCCCATTTGGGTAACAACTAACAACAAAGTTTAAGCTCTTTCGGAGCCAACAAACACATACATCATATAGTCATGACATGAAATGCCAAGTTCACATAATGAATAAACGGAAAGCATTATAGTTCTTCTCTCCCATTGGCTTATCTGCTGAACTGCGTCGTTTCAAACTCGAGGTTGATGCAGTGTGGACGCACAAGTCCCCAAATATACTTCTGCATCTCTTGGCTCAAGGAGATGCCAGGCATTGTGTGAATCACCAGCCTCCTAATCTTGATCTTGCACCTGAATAGCAGCTTCAGAAGCTCGATATCATCAAGATGTCCAGTGAAGCTGCTGATCTCCACCTCCTCGAGTGAATCCATGTCAACGTCGTCAGTTGTCCAGCTCTCCGATGTAACACAGTTACAGTCCGGTGAGCATTCTTTCTGACAAGAAAATAAATCAAAGGGGTGTTAGTATAGCCATTCACTAAAATTCCACACATCTGGTCCCTAATATAAATCCATTAGGATATTTCTTGACACTCCAATACGATACTTTGACTAGCAATATAATTAAACATATCTTTAAGAGAATGCAGAAAGAGTTATATACTAGCTATTAAGAAAATTTTCATGATACATCGAATACCAACAATCTTATATATTGTTAATCTAGCTATGTGTCATTTTTCAATAGAGTTTGTGGGATCAGTGGTAATAGTCACCATAGACATTTGACATTTAGCGTTCACATGAATACTACATTCCCTTGGCTTACGTATAAAACAAATTGTGTGGATAGTGATTAAGACTCACCGGGGTTTTGACGAAGAGGTCGACCTTAATCTTTGTTAGCCTGGTGTGCTTCCCTAGGAGATGTGACATAGTTGTTTCGAGATGTCGCTTTGTTGACAACCCTTTCACTTCTAAAATATTGGTCTTGGGAAGCTCATCCATATCTTGGAGGAACTTCTTGTATTCTTGTGTCTTCTGCGAGGAGACATATTAAAGTGATTACAAAACACATATATATTTTGCTCCGAGCCTCCGATAGATGAAAATTAAGACCAAGAAGAGTTCCTAGTGAATTTTTTAAGGGCCACCGTAGTAATTCGTTGATAGATTTTAACACCAAAAGCTGTCAAAATTTGAGGTAGTAAACTATTTTTACATTTTATTTACTTGCAAGCATGGATGAAGTGCTGATTTCTTTCTCTAAAGATTGAATTTCCTTTTCACCAAAAATCTTGTTGTCCAGTAGAGCATGGATTCAAGAGCTAAAGTAATTGCAACAAATAGACTCATGTTTGGTATAACAAGAGTCTGGGATTGATTCCACATCCCTAGACTCATGGATTGATTCCAAGTCTGAATTGTGTGGGAAAAGTCAGGATGAGCCGAGTTTTAAACTGGGCTAAACCGAACGCATGTTCCCTGGGAATGGTTTGGAATCATTACGTTGATCATGCCTGTCCAGAATGAATCCTATGCAACCGAACAAGGCCTAAGGAAACAAATACAAACACGTGAAAACACACATAAAACCAATACAAAATAAATGGTAAGATTAATAAAAAACAAAATTGAATAGTAAAAACACAAAAAAATCATGTTACATAAAAATTACTCCTACATACATTTGCATGTAATATGAGAATATAAATAAGTACATAATACATACATATAACTACTAGCACCCAAGATTTAGATGCGATACAAAGAAAAACAAAAAGAATAACAACACTACAAACAAAATCACAATTGAAAAATAAGGTAATGCTGTACAATTTGAATGTGCAATTTACCTCATGCATTGAAAGTTGATTGAATGAACAACACTGTATACATAGGTGGCAAAATTTTACCACAGAATCAAGAAGAACAATAGTTTGTATTTAATTTAAAGTTAGTATGCGGCTTTGCAGGTCGAATTTTGACTAAAGATAGTTTACAAATTAAGCTAGTACTCTGTACTCGTAACATAGATACACTATAAATTAATTTTACACAATAATTAGACAATGATGTACTAAAAACTATTAAGTGTAAAACACAAAGTGAATGGTATGCATTCATGTCTTTATGATAGATAAATATATTCTTAGGGGACACTGAGATGACTACTCATAAAACAACACATACACACTACTAACCAAGTACAAAAATATCAAATAAAAAAATGACATTCTCTTTGAGATTCCTACATAGCTAAACACGTGCAGATAGATTAAAATTAATAATTAATAACACAACCCATCAACGATCAATCAGAATAACACACAAATATATCAAAGCAAATTGAAGGGATAGAAATTACCAAAGAAATTCAATCAACATATAAATAACAAAAACAATTCTTAAAGCAAAGCTATCTATATGTAATAATTAACTTCTGCCGATTTGGATGACAATTTCAACTTTGCAAACAAGCTCTAACGGATGGTGTTATTGATATTTAAATCATGCATGTAGGTAGCTTACCAATGGTATGGAGAGATGGAGGCACAGTTCGTCGACAAGATCAAACCGTTTGAAGAGGCCTACATTGGACCCATAGGTGGCAACCAGCCTGTATATTTGACGATCAGCTCCGTCAAGTTTATGGCGGTTTGGTTCGTATGCATGGTTCCAAGTCAGATCGGCCAGCATGGTGGTGGCAATGGTGACTGCGGCAGACCTGTCGCCGCAGCCGTCCAAAGTCAGACAGTACATCCTCGGGGCGGCAACATTAATCGGTCCATTCATCCCGAGCTTGACACGCCTGAGCACGAGCCTCTCGAGCGACTTGGAGGTGATGGCGAGGCTGGCAACCGAGAGGCTCACGTCACACATCTCGAGCTGCACCAGGCGCGGGCACTGCGTGGACACGAGGCGGCCGACGTCACCTTGCACAAGTTTGGCCTCGTGGATCCTCAGGACGCGCAGGGCCGCGAAGGCGCCGGCAGAGGGCAGGCGAAGCTCGCAGTTGATCCTGGCGAGATCGATCCGCGTCGCCCTCTCGCAGATCGGCAGGTCGAGGTGCGGCGGCGGCGGGCGGTTGCTGATGATCTGGATCGGGTGAACCACGAACATCTGCACGCCCATCGCCTGCTGCTGTCTGCAGGCGGCGGCGCCGCCCGACAGGGAGAGGCGGAGCTCTCCGGCGAGGCGCATCGACGCGAAGGTCAGCCACGGGGCGGCGCGGGACGCGGACGACGACGCGTCGTGCACGTCGATGTCGAGGCGGCTCAGCGTGGCCGCGGTGGCGGAGTAGGCCTGGAGGGCGGCGTCGACGGCGGCGGGGGTGGAGGAATTGGGACCCAGCGGCCTCTGCTGCTCGACGTGGAAGGTGAGCGCCGGGACGTTGGTCCAGACGCGGCGCCAGCGGCGGGAGAGGGCGCTGGTGCGAGCGGCGGCGCCGGTGGACGGGAGCCAGGCGAGGATCCCCTGGATCAGCTCGTCGGGCAGGGCGCTGATGCGGTCCGCCCCGGCAGGGAGGCGCCGGTGGCCGGCGTCTCCCTCTCCGGCGTCCATGCCTGCTGCGCCTGCGCTGGTGGTGGGTGGGGTTTGGGATATGACGGCTGCCGCGGCCTGCAGCGAGTACGTATTAGGTTTTGCGTCTTGCTTGGTCTGAACGCGTCGTCGGTGAGGGCATGGCAGGTCGCTGAGGATACCGCGACGCTGCCTGCTGCGGCTCAATTCAATGGGCCTCGGCCTCCGAGCTAGTCCAATCCGACGACGGTTTCAGGGCTCATTTTGGGCCTGTCTGATTGAGTAGCAGGCCACACAATTTGGAAATCTTTTTTTTTTTACTTCTTCACTTTTTTTTTGGCAATACTTCTTCACTTGGTGTCTAAGTTTATCTCAAAAAAAAAATTTGATGTCTAAGTTTTTTTTTTTGAGATCATCTTCACTTGTCTAAGTGAACCACACGAGCAAACAACAAAAAAGTGACCTATTTATTTTCTCGAAAAAGAGGATTTAATTTTCGCTCGTGTCCTGCTGGTAGTATAGGTAGCTTATAAAACGTTGCCACACATTTGGAACATGGAGGATCAACTCGTCGACAGTGCTGAACTGCTTCATGAGTAGTCCCGATCTGCATCCGGAAGCATGGTCACCACCAGATCCCGCCGAAGATGGCATCCCATGTCCACAAAGTGTCGCGGGCGGGGTTATACCATTGCTTCCACGGTTCCACCACACAAGAGCTCGAGAGCTTCAGGGCAGCGACGCAAACGTCCAAGGGCACGTACGTTCAGGCACAGCGCTTGCAGCTCTGGGGCGGCAAGCTAGCCGGCAACCTATCGACGCCAGGACGAGCTTCTTCGTTCAGGCGTGGGCAGGCAGAGGACACTATGCCTTCCAGCTAGCGGCCGTCACGGTAGCTTCTCTCTAGTAGTAGTAGCACTTGTTTCACAAACCACGTAGGCTCAGATCAGACGCCAGCATGAAAGAGAAGCATCAGGATGATCCATTGGATAAATATTTGGTTGCCAAAGCAACTTCAATCGTAGGTCACCATATGATCTGAAGAGCCATCAGATGGACTCATCGACGGACGAAATTTGGACTAGGTCATTTATGTACTGAAACAATGCAATTCACGTTACAATCAACTTAATTGCCCCCAAATGATCCGTTGGTCCATGAGATAAACTCATTGGATAAACTTTTTCATGAAAAGTGGTTAATAATTTTTTCAACGGATATATGTAATTGCACATAGCAACCAGAATATCTGATGGCCCCATAATTAACCATCAAATCATTCGGTGAGTACTGGAGATCGCTTTCCAATGGCAAGCTCTTCCTGTTATTGGTCTCAAAGAATTTATAATATCATAACACACCAAGTTGGGTACGAAACAAGTAATTTAATATCATAACACACCATTCCCCAAACCTTAAACTTCACTAGTATAATAACTCACCCGCTTCCGAGACGAAAGTATTAGTGAATTCAACTTTGATGTTTGGATGACACATGCTGTAGACCTCCTTGCGCACTTCTTTGCTTAGTAGAGAGGCACTGGATGGCTCGTACGTAACTTATGATAATCTTTTCAAGGATTACTGCAATGTTGGATAGCAGCGCTATCAATTCAAGTAGTTCAGTTGATCCACTTGAGAAGTAGATCTCTGCCTCTTCAAGTGAATCTAAAGTAATGCTATCATTTTCCCAACTCGCTTGCAAACGGCAAGGGCAATGTGACAAACAAGACGGTTCCTGAAAATAATAAAACACAATATTAGTGGGAAGCATACACATAAAAATAAACTTTACAAGATTGTATAATTAATTGCCTTTGAAATTTATTTCTTCATGTCATGCAAAGTCACCATGCGAGACTATCTCTACTTATCTACTGTTTACCCCCCCCCCCCCCCGCCTCCCCCCCCCCACACAAAATCAATAATTTCTACGGCATTCAATAGAGAGATCCAGTCATTAAGCTTTTGGATTTTCCCTCTCTTGCCACCCAGTCGTTACCCACAAAGGCCCCTGAGCGAGCACCTCTTGTTGTGTCATCGTCTCATCGGTATTACTAGAGAGATGACTCCCTCATTCCCGGTGGCTATTGCTTGGGTACAATTATTGTTTGAGGTAACTGGGAGTATATATTATTATTTTCATGCAGAAAGATCGAAACAGGATATGGTTCAAAAATATATGTATTACTCTCTGTTTTCTAAATGTATAACATTTGAGACATACTAATTAAAAAATAGAAACTAACTAATTAGCTTCTTCTAATCATCGCATATCTAAAAGCAGATGAGTATAATTACATTATAAATATTCATAATACATATATTCAAATAAAAAATCATGTGTTTAGAGTTTAGACTAGCAAGATGCATGTTTATCTGAATTGCATGTAATGAACCAAAAGAAAACAAAAGCATGGTTATAATTAATGAACGTACGTACCGCACTGGAGCCTATGAACACCTCAAGCTTTCTTATCCAAGTGCATTTCTTGAGAATATATAGCATTGTTGACATAAAGGCATGCTTTTTTCATATGAACCTCACTAACAAAACCTCACACCTGACGACATTATCTATATTCTTCAAAAATTTACGGTAGTGTTTTGCGCCCTGCAAACAAAATGCCGAGATGTTCTCACTGTTAATGGGAAAGGCTAAATAGTGGATCACCTATTGTTTAGCTCTTTATTCAGGCTAAACCGCCATTTAAACGGATTAAACAACTATTGAATGGGCTAAACATCTGATTAAATGGACATGAATAGGCACCGTGTACACACGTGTAAACGGTCTAAATGGCCATGTAGGTGAACAACGGTTGTTTCATAGTATCAAATTCCGAAAATAAAATGATAGTCAGGTTCAAGTCATCGATGGTGTCAAACAGCTTCATCAGCGCCGCCAACGGGGAGTTTGTATGGACGTCCAAACGTCGGAGATGGCGTCCGACGCCTACAAGGTGGTGCCGCATCGGGTTGTAGGGATATCCATACCAGCGCACCTCTGATAGCATTGGGGCAACGATGCGAGCATCGTCGTTCAAGCGGCACCTTGGTGAAAAAAACCGGAGCTTTGGCGCGTTAACCTCAAGCCGGCCATGGAATTCCATGTAACCGAAGATCTCGAGGTGCTCCAGCGAGTCGGAGCGTATGCTGAGGCCTGAAGAAGCTCCTCCGTGTATGAAAATGACATCACCCAGGACGAGCTCCTTCAAGCCCGGGCATCGAGAGGACAAGACGTCTTCCAGCTCACGGCTGTCCACGTTGCCGTGCCGTATCCTCAGCGTGGACAGCGCCGTGAACGTCCCGGCGGCCTGCTCGAACCTGAGGATGTAGCCGTAGAGGTCGAAGTAGATGGCCGTAGCCCTCGCGCACGGAGGAAGCACGATTCGTCTCCCGAGAAAGCTTGCGTCCATGGAAAGGGAGAGCTCGCCTGATGGAGCCAGAAGCTGCACCTGCTGCTACGCGGCAGCGGCATGGCGATGTGGAGGCGGTGGACGGTGGGCACGGAGCAGGCGGCCAGAGCTTGGTTGACGCGGAGGCACACCGGCGCGGTCCTCCACGATTCGTGGCCGTAGTAGCGGAAGGAGAGCTCCGGGACGGCGGCCCAGACGCGGCGCCATCGGCGGGCGAGGATGCTGGTGCGCGCCACCTCCGGGGTGGAGTCGAGGCGGAGCAGGATTATGTGGAGCAGAATATGTAGCTGATATGTGACTTAAATATATATATATATGGACTGACATGCTACGGCTGTTTTTCTTAGTGTCATCAATCATATGACTTTCATTCGACCAGTCAAAAATAGAATCAACCTAAGACAAGAAATTAAATACCACTTGCTTCTGTAAACATCTCATCAGAGCTTGCATTGTGTGGATGGATTATTTTCGTTTATATTACAAATGGAATTTTCATGAATCAATATGATAATTATTTTCAGTAATCTATATTAAAAGTATCAACTCAAGCTCAACTAACAACCCTGCTTATATGATGAGACAATTATAGTTTTTAAATCATTCTCGGCGCTATCAATATGAAGATACATTGGCATTTATTTGGACAAAGAAATTGCCGTGGAGGCGGAGGTAGTCGGGGAGTGCTTCGCCATGTCAATAACAATCATTCTTTGCTAAATGAATGCACATTATCTGCATGTTTTCTTCCTTCCTTCTGTTTTACTATATCGTGTAGTCCAATGATGCACGGACACTCTAGTTCCTTTCTTTCCAAAATATTATTGGTGTCGATATATTTCCACAAACACAGGGGGCAGAAAAACTGTATCAAATTTAGCAACAATTTGATAACTCCAATATAATACACTTTTTGTCTTATTCCTCCATATCTACCCCTAACTACTAAGACAACATTAATCAATGTAGTAAACTTGCCACTCATCTTTACCAATGATGACTGCTTGACCAATGTTAAGTTTCTACTATTAAACAAGTGCACACATCATGTAAAGATGAACTATGCTATCTTCATGCACATATTTTTGTTGTGACTGTGCCTTAGCACGTATTTCAGGCACGCATTCACCACATGAATCCCTACATGTGGACTGTACACTGATCTGAATTTTCTTATTCGGAATGGAAAGTATCGTTATACATCTTCCCGTGTATATAATCACTTAGTTTTCTATGATTCTAATAGGCACCATTTTTCCAAAGTGTCCAATACATGAACACAAAAGCTCCACCAACGCCTCCTGCTTGCTCGATGCGCATTCACCAGGATGCATTATTTCCACTTATTTGAGTGAAGACAATGCAGTATTGTCTATCTTAAGTATCTTGGGCCACTGACATTGACAACCCCATTCCGGGCACAACTCGTATGAATGTTTGTCCTGAAAAAAATGTAATGCAATGTAAGACAAGAACATTTTTCGGCCCCAAAAGCATTATCAGATCATGCACTTCGTTAATGATGCTTTAAATTTAAATAAACAAACTTCAAAAAATCAATCTCGATATGTCGTCACCAATCACCAGAGTGTCATTTTAGACATTAACACAATCATCAAAGGGGAAGCTTTATCCATACCATCAAAGCTAGTCAACTCCATGTTAGGCACTTGAGGGGTACTTTTTCTATTTTAAATGAAATATGCACCTCAATCGGTGGTACGGAAGAAAAATATATAGAATGCTAGCACTAAATACATGAAAATATAGCCTAGACTATTTACAAGTACATTTCAAGGCATTATAGATATATACTTTAGAATATGGTCAAGTGAAATATTGAAAAGGTATTTAGTTCAAGATATTATAGTATGCTCACATGATTAGTTGTCTGAAAGTCTAGACTATGATCATCAAGTACAAGGTGCTCTCTTAGTTGATGAACAATCTTAGTTTTCGGTCATTATTTGGTGGTACATATAAATCAATGCGTGGAACTTAATACCAGAATGCTAAGGGAAGGTTAGAGTAAGTAGAATGCACTTACCACAATATCGACCGGGTAATCTATCACGAGTTTTCTTACACCAGTACACTTTGAAAGGATATTTAGCATTGTTAGTTTAAAAGCATGCTCCGTCACTGAGTATTTTAGCACCAAAACCTCACACTTGATCAAGTGGTTTATGTCCTCTAGAAATCTTTCGTAGAAGAATGATCCCTGCAAAGCACAACTCAATGAGCATTAATTACGTCCAAAACAATATATATTCGTTCATTATGAAAATAAAGGTGATTTGATTTTCACACGACAAGTTAGCTGTTAGCCTATTGCAAAAGCACAGCGTGCCCCTGTAATGGAGACAGCCAGGTTTAACTCATGGATGGTGTCGAACCGCCTCATTATTGCCACCGCATCGGTTGCAACCCTCAAGCGTCGGAGATGGCGTGCGACCTCTTCAAGGCGGTGGCAGTCCGGGTCATAAGAACAATACCAATACAGCTCTGAGAGTTTCGGAGCAATGATGTGAACATGGCAACAGACATCCATGGAGAACGACAGGAGCTCTGGCGTGTCAACCTGGAGCACGACGTCGTCGTGCGAGACGATGGCGATGATCTCGAGCTGCTCCAGTGAGCCGGAGTGTATGCAGAGGTCTGCACGAGGCAGGGCGACGACCGTGACCCGGTCCAGGGAGAGCTTCTTCAAGTTCGGGCAGCGAGAGGACAAGGTGGATCCCAGCTCGCCGCCGTCCACGAAGCCCTTCGTCAACTCCAAGGCGACCAGCGCCGTGAACGCGCCGGTGGCAGAGTGCAACGGGAACTGGAGCGTGCGGTCGAGGCAGAGGCTCATGGATGTCACCCTCTCACAAAGGGGAATCGCCACCTCCTTCGCTTCGTCCTCCCACGACTCCCACCACCACGTTTCTGAGGCGAGCCGGAGCTCGCCGTTGAGGCGCCGCGAGGCGAAGAGCAGCCACCGGGCGACGCGGGCGTCGGGGACGCCGTACGACACATCGATCTTGAGGCGCTCGACGTCGACGGTCGCCGTCGCGGCGTGGCCGGACAGCGCGGCGTCTATGCGGTCGAGCTGGTCCTTCTGCGTCGAGGAGGAGGCTGGGGCCTCGTCGTAGCGGAAGGAGAGGGCCGGGATGCCGGTCCAGACGCGGTGCCAGCGGCGGGAGAGGATGCTGGTGCGCGTGGCCTCGGCGGTGGTCGGGAGGTGGGCGAGGATGATGTGGAGGACGTCATCGGGCAGGTCAGTGATGTGGTCCGATCCATCGCCGCCGGCGTCGAGATTGGTGGCCATTGATCAGTGGATCTGTAACGGACCGCCGCAGGCGGCGTCGATCGGTGGTCGCCGTGGACTTCGACGGCGGTGACGGCGTCAACTCGTTGCGGTTTGGATGCGATCAGCTCAGATTACGAGGACTTCTTTTTTTTAACACCATAAGGCAAGCTTTATTGATCATCTAGGACAGTTACATCATGTGCGACAGCACCCAAAATAAAATTTGGGGTTTCATCAACCCAAGTACATGAGATATTTGTGTTAAAAGCTTGCCTACCCAAACCATGAGCTACCATATTCGCTTCATGATCAACATGTATGATGGAGATTTCATTCATATCTCGCCACATTTCAATGCATTCGTCGTAGATAGCCGCGGTAGGGGTAGCCGAGAAACCCCCATCTTGCATGGTATTCACCACTTCAAGGCAATCAGTTTGGAATACTAACTTACTTGCCCCAATTCTTTGAGCCAGGATTAGTCCATCCCGCAAGGCCCAAGCCTCCACCATATGAGCATCCATCACATGAGATATGGATTTATTCGAAGCAGCAATAACACCTTCATGGCTATCTCTGATTACAACCCCGGTGCTCCCCCTGTGTGAATGCTCATCAAAGGATGCATCAGTGTTTACTGCTAGATATCCTTCAGCTGGGCGCACCCAGCCCTGTCTGACCCTTGCTGTTTTCTTTTTTGATTGCTTATAGTTCATCGTTAGGGCAACTATAGACATTGCCGATCTATGCGGACTTTAAATTTGTACACCATGGGCAGCACATCTCCATTCCCACCAGACATACCAGCCACCAGTGAGTATTAATTCAGTAAACCCCACCTCCATGCCAGGCGCCAGCCCTCCTCCGCTGACAATAGATGCAATAATTTCAGACTCTGACTGAATATTATCCGACAATAGCTCAATCTCCCTCCAAACCCCCATAGCTCGCCACACAGCTTGTGCCCGATCACAGGTAAACATCATATGCCTTGTATCTTCCTGGAGCGCTGAGCACAACGGACATGACGAGTCTTTACCTATATTCTTCCTTACAAGAACTGCACGACATGGTATATGATCATGCAAAATCCGGCGTCCATGGATTTTAATTTTCCCTGGGATTTCAGCTTTCCACAATTTCTTCCAAATTTCTCCACGGCCATCTGCTTCCTGGGACCAGTCTCCATCGTTATCAAATTTTCGTGTCCATTGGCAGTGGTATGCCGATTTTACTGAGAACAACCCATTCTTGTTGAAGTGCCACGCTATAAATCCTCTCTTCCATGTGTTAAAGGAATCTGTAGTATACGTTGTACATCAACCGAACTAAAGATTGATCTCACCAGATCAACATCCCATTGCCCAGATACCGGGTCAATCAATTCTTGAACCCTTGTAATAATATTTCTGCCTCGTGTAGTCTGCACCTTCAGATTTGGACTACTCGGGATCCACTTTTCCTCCCATATATCAATTTTAGATCCATCACCAACTCTCCAGATATAGCGTTGTTTGAAGCACTCAAGACCTGCCAGCACACTCTGCCACGTATATGAACTCCCTTGTTTTGGTTTTGTGTTTAGCAGATTCCCATCTGGGTAGTACTTCGCACGAAGTACACGTGCACAAAGTGAATCAGGTTCAGCCATGAGCCTCCAAACCTGTTTAGCCAACAAGGCAAGGTTAAAACTTTGCAGATCACGAAAACCCATGCCTCCTTTATTCTTTGGCATACAAAGTTTCCACCATTCTTGCCAATGAATGTGTTTCTGCTCCTCACCATCGCCCCACCAGTATTGAGAGATAGCATCAGTCATCCCTTTGCAAATTTTTTTGGGGAGTCTGAATACCATCATCGCAAACACTGGGATTGCTTGAGCAACAGATTTTATCAAGATTTCCTTGCCTCCTGTGCTGAGTAGTTTTTCTTTCCAGCCTGATATTCTAGCATGCACCCGATCCACCAAGTGTCGAAAGCAATCAGTTCTATCGACCCCGACAAGGGCCGGTAGACCCAGATATTTTTCAGAAATTGATTCTATCATTATATTAAGGATATTGCAGACTTCCATTTTCTCCTCTATCTCAGTATTCCCGGAGAAAAATATACTGGATTTCCCTTCACTTATCTTCTGCCCCGAGCTATCACAATATTTATTCAAGATGCCCTTTAGGCATTCAGCATTCCTCCTACTCGCTTTCATGAGAATTAGGGAATCACCAGCAAAAAGCAAGTGTGAAATCTGAGGGCTGTTACGACACACCTTAACCCCTTCTAGCTCACCACGATCTTCTGCTCTTCTTAACATACACGATAAACCTTCAGCCACTAGCAGGAACAAGTAAGGGGATAGAGGATCGCCTTGACGGATACCTCGTGTTGGCACAAAAGCTTCTGTTTCCATATCATTAAACCTCACATTATACGACACAGATGTAACACAAGCCATTATCAGATTCACCCATTGCGTATGAAAGCCCAGCTTCAATATTATCCTCTCCAGATAGTTCCATTCAACTCTGTCGTATGCCTTATGCATATCCAGCTTGATAGCACACAAGCCTGAATTCTCTGTTTTCCTCCTAATGGAATGAATACATTCATAAGCCACAAGAATATTATCTACGATTAGTCGTCCTTTCACAAAAGCACTCTGCTGCTCACTGATGATATCCCGCAATATCATCCTTAGTCTGTTTGCCAACATTTTGGATATAACTTTGTAGACAACAATGCACAAACTGATCGGTCGGAATTGTCCCACCTTTTCTTGATTCTCAACTTTTGGGATCAGTACAATAGTGGTATTATTCCATCCACTCGGTATTGTGCAAGAATTAACAGCTTGAAATACTTTAGATACTAGATTATTACCAAGAAGTGGCCAAAACCTCTTGTAAAAAATAGCATGCAATCCATCTGGCCCTGGGGCCTTCAGATCTCCAATATTAAACAGAGCCAATTTAACTTCCTGTTCCATAAAAGGTGATAACAGAGCCTCATTCATCTCGTTTGTCACCTTACGCGGAACTGTTTCCAAAGCTGAGCTGTCAATATCTCCATTCTCCTTTGTAAAAAGATGCGTAAAATAGTCTTTAACCATTCCACACATAGCATCCTTTTTCTCCTGTCTTACACCCTAGTCATCTATCAGACCATTAATCATATTCCTTTTCTTTCTCATAGATGCATATCGCTGAAAGAAAGAAGTATTGCGGTCTCCATGTTTGAGCCAGTTTGCACGTGCCCGTTGGACCCAAATTAATTCCTCTTGCTCCATGAGCAATTCAATCCTGACAAGAAGCTCTTTTTGGGCGGCCAAATTTTCATCTGTCAGCGGACCCCTACGTCTCTGTTCTAGCTCTCTTTTAAGCTTCTTCATTCTTCTCACCGGACCCTTGAGAGTTTCTCGGTCCCAGACATGGAGATCATTGTGGACCATGCTTGTTTTCTGCATAAAGCTCGGCCCCTCTCCGCGGGCAGCTGCACGAGCCCACGCAGCCTGGACCATGGCTTCCACTGTCTCCTCTTTCAACCACCGAGCTTCAAAGCGTTTGAGACTATGGTTCACACCCCCCTCCTCGCAACCATCTGTATCAACAAGAATCGGTCGATGGTCCGATTTAACCATTCCCTCATGAGACAATTACGCGTTTGGAAAAAGCATGTTCCATGCAGCATTCAAGACACCACGGTCTAATCTTTCTCTTATTTTTCCTCTCTGCCAAGTAAACTTATCTCCATGAAACCCCATGTCGGATAAGCTACAGTCCCCCAATGCCTGATGGAAGGCCTGCAGCTGACGTTCAGTTCTTGGCCTGCCACCCTCCTTTTCATGATTAAAGAGGATTTCGTTAAAATCACCAAAGACCATCCATGGTAGCACTAAAACCCCATGCAAAGATCTCAGGACTTCCCAGGTTTTCTCCTTTTGATTCCAACTCGGTTCACCGTAGAGACCCGTCAATCTCCACTCCCACTTCCGCGCACAACAGTATCAATGTAGTTCTCGGTCACACCAACCACACTGATTTTAGTCTCCCTTCTCCAACACATCACCCGACCCCCACTCCTGCCATCACTTTTATGGATAGCAAGACAATCATAGCCTAGCTTTCTTATCAGCTTTTCTGCCTTGACTTTCCCCAAATGTGTTTCAGACAGGAAAAACACGTCGGGTTTTGTGCTCCTCTGGACGTCCAGAAGAGCCCGCACTGCTCGGGAGCTTTGCAGCCCCCGGCAGTTCCATGCTAAGAGTTTCATTGTGCCCGGTCACTCTCCTCAAAGGAGAGCGCCAATCTTGCATTAGAATTTGTAGGTCCACCATCCGCACCTTCTCCCTCTCTCCTTGGCTGCTTTTTCTCCTGCTCCTGCAGACAGAGGACTAATAGGTGTCCCCTTCTGTGTAGAACTTTCCAATAAATTAACTTGCATAGCAACTTTGCCATGAGCATCCCTTTGTGTTGTATGAGCTTCAGTAGAAAATTCCATATCCACTGTCTCATCATGCCACCCATCTCCCCTTCCAGAGCCTCTTCCTCTACCTCCTCCACGACCCCTGCCTCTCATACCACGGTCATCCCTTACAGGTAATATCTGAGAAAAGGGAACTCTCAACCATTCACCCCAACCGCAGCTCTCCTTTGGATGAATTCCATCTCCACATTCAGTCACCTCGTGCCCCATACATCCACAAAAGAAACAAAAGTTTCGAAGCTTTTCATACTGTACCAGATATTTCATTCTTTCCTTCAAAGTAATTGGAAGCACTCGAACTAGTGGCTTGTTAAGGTCCAACCTGACCCTAGCTCTAAGATATGGCGTGGGGTTGATTTTCCCATCATTGACGACCACATTCATGAGCTCGCCCACCTTCTTTGCAACCTTTTCTGCTAGCTCTTGTTTCTTCATCAAGCCATCCGGAACACCCTGGATCCTTGTCCAAACCGGGATGGTATCCAACTTATATGACAACACATTAGAGAAACCATCATATTCCTCTAGGACCACTGCCGACCCTCTAAAAATCCAAGGCCTCCCATCCATCACCCTTGACCAGTCTCCCAACCAATGGAGTTGGACCAGGAACAAGTTTGGGTGATCAAGCACCTTGAAAGTTACCTCTTTTGCTACCGACCAGGCGTTTCTCATGGCATTGAAGAGTGCTGCGTAACTAAAGGGTTTCGTAGTATGAACCCTAAAGATAGCGATCCAGCGAACCTCCTTCACGAGGTCCTCATATTCTCCAGAGAAATCAAGGTCCTCCTCTTCCTCTCCTTGAAGCTTTAGGCCCTCGTTCTTCCAGAGACGCCATGCCTCCCGTTGCCGGCACCACCCCGTTCCCCTTCTCCTTCTCCTGTTCTGCCATGAATCCATATCGTGTGACACCCAACCCTCACCAGACGTTGGAGTGGACAAAGATCGGAGAGATCAGGACGATCTCCATGAGATGTTGGTGGATTCCGACGTCGCCGCCAGAGGAAAGCGAAACCCTAACTCTAGGGGATGGGTTTCCTCACGACCATGTATGTGTCCAGGTTCAGGTTATGAGGACTTCTTGATTGCGCAGAGAGTAGGGACACCGAAATAGACGTATGTTAGGCCACGAGACCAAGGCTCGCCGGAGGCCCACTTTAGTCTCTAGTGATATGTTGACGGAAAAAAATGATAGACTATAAAGTTGTAGCTCTTTTCAACAGTATTTGGATTCATATAAAACAACCGTCCTGATTTCATATAATATTTATCTTTTGTTTGAGTTCATGTAATTAAATTATGTATTTTAAAGATATGCTAAAAGAGATGGCCTTGCTTTGTGTTAGCCTACTAGCTCATCAAAATGTTCGATTGTTATTATGTGATGTGCAATGCTACATTTTTCAATAAGAGAAAAAATATTAATTTTTAGGGCATTTACATCGAGTTGATACAAAACCTTAGAAAAAATATTCTCGGCCTCTATATAGCCAGAATACATACGTAGAACCAATAAATCAAAAAGTACATTCACATTAAAAATGACTATCAATCTGAAGGCTAGCGCCAAGATCTTAGACAAGAACGACACTCGCATTCAGGCTGTGCTATGGATGGTGCGAAAAGGTCGTGTGTAACGCCTAGCTGTAGAAAAATACAAATTGTCTTTCTGAGGGTAATAGGTAGATATGTTTTTATAACCTTTTTGAAAACATATTCTTATTTTATCATACTAACTTACCAATAAATAACAACTCTCATGGATATTTTCTCTATCGTGATTGACATGAGGGATATTTGTTCATTTTCTTTATGAGGATTATCAGATAGATACCTTTTTATCCAAAATTAATGTCAAAGCTTGGCCAATGTGTAGCTGATATGTCACTGAAAAAATATATATGGACTGACAGCTATGGCTGTTTTTCTTAGGCCCTGTTTGGATCCAGTAGAGATTATAATAAATTGGTTTATGAAAACAGATTATAAAAACTGGTTTATGAAAAAAAACTGGATGGAGTTATTTGGAGGTCAGATTATAAACCGTAATCCAGTTATTTAAACTACCTAATGACATGTTTGTCCCTCATTTATTATTGGAAGCGGTGGCATAAAAGGTTATTATCTGACAAAGTTGAAGGCCAACTAATAATTTAGGGGTCATAATTTGTTTTTTTAGCTAGGGTGGAGTAGATTATGGGTTATAATAATCTGGTACTCTAGATTATATAAACCGGCATAGAAACTACCCTGTTTAGAGGCCCTACAGATTATATAAACAAGTTTATTATAATCTGGGTTATCTAAATAGGCCCTTAGTTTCATCAATCATATATATATGATTTCATTCTACCAGTCAAAAATAGAATCAACCTAAGACAAGACATTAAATCTCATATCAGGGATTGCACTTGTGGATGGATTATTTTCATTTATATTACAAATGGAATTTACATGAATCATATATGATATTTATTTGCACCAATCTATATTAAAAGCATGAACCCAAGCTCAAATGCTCCCGCTTATGTGATGAGACTATCATAGTTTTTGCATCATTCTCGGCTCTATCATCAATATGAAGATACATTGGCATTTATTTGGACAAAGAAAATTTAGCAACAATTTGATAGCTCCAAGTCCAAAATAATGGGCTTTTTTGTCTTATTCCTCCATATCTACCCCTATCTAAGACAACATTAATCAATGTAGTTAATTTGCCACTCATCTATACCAATGATGATTGCTTGACCAATGCTAAGTTTCTACTAAAAAACAAGTTCACACATTATGTAAAGATCAACTATGCTATCTTGTAAAGATCAACTATGCTATCTTCATGCACATATTTTTTCATGACCATGCCTTAGCACGTATTTCATGCATGCATTTACCACATGGATCCCTTCATGTGGACTGCACACTGATCTGAATTTTGTTATTCAAAAGCAAAGTATCATTATATATCTTCTTGTGTATATAATCGCTTAGTTTTCTATGATTCTAATAGGCACCATTTTTCCAAAGTGTCCAATACATGCGCACAAAAGTTCCACCAATGCTTCCGTCTTGCTCCATGCGCATTCACCAGGATGCATTATTTCAACTTGTTTGAGTGAATATAATGCAGTATTGTCTATCTTAAGTATCTTGGGCCACTCCCATTGACAACCCCATTCTGACCAACAGCATATGAATGTTTGTCCTGAAGAAAATATATAATGCAATGTAAGACGAGAACATTTTTCTGTCCGAAAATCATTATCAGATCATGCACTTGAGGGGTACTTAAAATCAATCTCTATATATTCTCTCCAATCACCAAAATGTGTCATTTTATACATCAACACAATCACCAAAGGGAAGCTTTGTCCATACAATCACTTGAGGGGTACTTTTTCTCTATACCACCAAAGCTAGTCAATTCCATTGTATATGTCATTGACATCGGCCAATGGCATAGATGCAATATGCACCTCAATAGGTGGTATAGAAGAAAAAAATGCAGAATGTTAGCACTAAATACATAAAAATATAGCCTATAATATTTACAGCTACGTTTCAAGGCAATATAGGTATATACTTTAGAATATGGTCAACTGAAATATTAAAAAGGGATTGATGATTATAAGTTGTAACCCATATTTAGTTTATTAATTGTCTAAAAGTCTAGACTATGACCATCAATTAGAAGGTCCTCCTTTAGTTGTTGAACAATCATAGTTTTCGGTCATTATTTGGCAGTACATATAAATCAAGAGAAAATTCCATGAGTGCTACAGAAAATTAGACCAATTCCATGAGTGCCATAAAATTGTTTTGGATTCCCTTGAGTGCCACAAAATTTTCACTGATGCCTCCTATGCCACTTCCATCCATATGCTGTTAAATTTTAATAGAATGCTCATAGGAGAGGGGTCTAACTAGGTAAAATATCCTTCTTGCCCTCGATGACCTTATCTTCTTCTGCCCATCTATCCCATCCCTATCGGCTATCGCCAAGCGTAGGCCGACACCGACGGAGC
Organism: Digitaria exilis; assembly: GCA_015342445.1. Lineage (NCBI taxonomy): Eukaryota > Viridiplantae > Streptophyta > Magnoliopsida > Poales > Poaceae > Digitaria > Digitaria exilis. The sequence continues at coordinate 1,309,832 of JACEFO010002272.1, read as the reverse complement.
GCCTCTGGCGGGTTCGCTGCCTCCCGTCCTCGTCCGGTGTCCGGGCGCCGTCCTCCCGGAGTTTCAAGCCGATGTAGCTCTAGCTCCTGGTGTAGAGCACGGCAGGGCCATCGCCGAACTCGCAGGGCGCGTCCTCATCAATCCGTGCCATGGTGCGCACACTAGCTCCTGGAGTTCGTCCAGGCCCATATATTGGGCAGTGCAAGTGGAACTTCCTGTCCACAAATCAGCCCCCCACCCCACGCTCCAACTCTTACATGCAAAAGTGGTTGTAAATCATGTGCATGTGATTGGTTGCAGTCTGTTTCTTCATTCCCTAACGCACGCATGCAACCTTTCTGGACTTGTCCCAAACAATGATGGAAAATTAATAGGTGCGGAGCTTTTGCCGGAAACGAATGATGGAGAATTATTATTAGGTTTTAGCCGCAAAGAGGACATTTTAGCTAGTTGAGACCCTTCTCCCACAAGAGTTCCATTAAAATTTAACAGGACAGAACGGAAATGGCAGAGCCGACATAAGTGAAAATTTCTGTGGCACTCATGGGAATCCAAAAATTTTTGTGGCACTCATAGAATAGGTCTAATTTTCTGCGGCACTCATGGAATTTTCTCATAAATCAATGTGTGGAACTTAATACCAAAATGATATGGGAAGGTTAGTGTTAAGTAGAATGCACTTACCGTAATATCAACCGGATAATCTATCACGAGTTTTCTTACGCCAGTACACCTTGAAAGGATATTTAGCATTGTTAGTTTAAAAGCATGATCTTTCACTAAGTATCTTAGCACCAAAACCTCACACATGGTCAGGTTGTTTATGTCCTCCAGAAATCGTTCGTAGTAGTATGGTCCCTGCAAAACACAACTCAAAATGGGCATTGCGTGTCAAAAAGAATATTCTCGTTCATGATGAATAAGGTGATTTGATTTTCACACGACAGATTAGGCTATTGCACAATGACACCGTACCCCTGAAATGTAGACATCCAGGTTCAACTCATGGACGGTGTCGAACCGCCTCATTATTGCCACAGAACTGGTTGAAACCCTCAAGCGTCGGAGATGGCATGCTTCCTCTTCGAGTCGGTGGCAGTCCGGGTCGTAGGCACCATACCAGTGCAGCTCTGAGAGTTTCGGGGCAATGATGTGAAGCAGGTTGCAAGAGACGTCGATGTAGAACCACTGGAGCTCTGGGGTGTCAACCTAGCTCTGGGGTGTCAACCTGGAGCATGCCGTCGAGTGAGATGATGGCGCTGATCTTGAGCTGCTCCAGCGAGTCGGACCGTATGCAGAAGTCTCGACCTCCTCCTTCAGTAGGCAGGGTAACGACCATGATCCGGTCCAGAGTGAGCTTCTTCAAGTGTGGGCAGCGACAGGACAAGGTGGATCCCAGCTCGCCGCCGTCCACGTCGCCCTCCGTCAACTCCAAGGCGACCAGCGCCGTGAACGCGGCGGCGGAGTGCGACGGGAACCGCAGCGTGCGGTCGAGGCAGAGGCTCATGGATGTGATGACACTCTCACAAAGGGGAATCGCCACCTCCTTCGCTTCGTCCCACGACTCCCACCACCTCGTTTTACTTTTTTTAGAGGGGAGCACGAGACGGAGCTCGCCGTTGAGGCGCCGCGAGGCGAAGCGCAGCCACCGGGCGACGCGGGCGTCAGGGACGCCGAACGGCACGAAGATCTCGAGGCGCTCGACGGTCGTCCCCGTCGCGGCATGGCCGGACAGAGCGGCGTCTATGCGGTCGAGCTGGTCCTCCTGCGCCGAGGAAGAGGACGGTGACTCGTCGTAGCGGAAGGAGAAGGCCGGGACGCCGGTCCAGACGCGACGCCAGCGCCGGGAGAGGACGCTGGTGCGCGCGGCCTCGGCGGTGGTCGGTAGGTGGGCGAGGATGATGTGGAGGACGTCATCGGGGAGGTCAGTGATGCGGTCCGCCCCGCCGCCGCCGGCGTCGGCCTGCTGATGGGTGACCATTGATCCGCAGACCGCAGGCGGCGTCGATCTGTGGTAGCGGTGGGCGGCGGCGGCGGCGGCGGCGGCGGCGGCGTCAACTCGTTGCGGATGCGGACTGACTAGGAAAGGAAATAGACGTATGTTGGGCCACGAGCCCAAGGCTTGCGCGAGGCCCACATTTGTTCTCTAGTGATATGTTGACATTATTTTAGGAGTGTGGAGCTAATATTATTTGTCATTTGTATGGAATTTTGGTGGAAAATTCATGCGATTTTATTACCAACCAGATTGGCCCCGTCCATTCATCCAGGCATAACCTATTTGCAACATACGTCAAGGGTTTTATTTAGGGCTCTTTTGAATAATTGGAATCGGCCCAAATTAAAATTGAATCACTTTCCCTGAGGTGTTGGTTGAGCTTTTGGCTGTGGCTTTTGTCACCAAAAGCCAAAAGCCCAACCAACATTAGGCCAAAAGCTGCTTTTGCTCTAGTACAAAAGTCAAAGCACCTCTCCTCCTGCTTTCATTGGCTTTGGGGGAAAAAAATTACCCACCTACCACTGATTATGTAGTATACCGGTTCGTTCTTTTTTTTTTCTGTCGCCCTGTGCCTCCCACTCGCGCCTGCTCCGCCGTCGAGCGCACACCACTACCATCGTGAGCAGAAGCCATCGCGAGCCGACGAGCTCCACCGCGGGCGAGACCCCCCACAGACGAGAGCCTACGTCGCCAACGAGCTCCGCCGCAGATAACACTCCTCATGGATGCGAGCCGCCGTCGCCGACGAGCTCCGCCGCAGGCGAGATCCCCCAGGGGCACGAGCCGCCGTCGCCGACGAGCTCCCACACATGCGAGATCCCCAGGGGCGTGAGCCGTCGTCGCCGACGAGCTCCCACACAGGCGAGATCCCCCAGGGGCGCGAAACGTCGTCGCCGACGAGCTCCACCGCATCGAGATCCCCATGGGGCATGAGCCACCGTCACGGCCGAGCTCAACCGCAGGCGAGATCCCCCAAGGGCGCGAGCCGCCGTCACCGACAAGCTCCGCCGAGTCTTGCGGGGGGCAAAGGGTGTGAGGAAGACGACGATGTGAGAGGAAAGATGAAGATGAAATTTGAGTCAATGACACGTGAGGTCCACTTGTAAGTGAGAGAAGTTGATCAAAAGCCCCAAAAATCACAGTTGTTCAACCAAACGAGCTTTTCCAAAAGCCACAGCTCACATCCCACAGCTGCTTTTTGGAAAGCCACAGCCCACAGCTGCTTTTCCAAAAGCCACGGTGCAACCAAACACACGCTCAAAGTAAGTCGGTCAGATATGGAATTCAAAGTTCCATTAACTAAGATGCTCAGCTAGTCGCTTGCGTCATATACTAACGTTCGGCGCCTCATCAGTAGCTCGGCTTGTACATCCAAAAATAGCCAAAGCATTTGTTGTTGTATTCAAGTCTCTATGAACTAATTCATCGAAAATTTTTCTCTTAACAGCCTTGTCACCGGCTCACTGCTCATGGCTCAGCCCTTATTGACGGAGATCATGCGTGCTGCTCTCTAGTAGCACTGCTTGAATTGTTTCACAAACCACGTAGGCTCAGGTGGCGCATGAAAGAGAGATGCAACAGGATGATTCGATGGCCAACAGGTAAAGCCATTGGGTGATAACTCACTCCCTTCACAAACCTTAAGTTTTATTAGCATGATAACTCACCCGCTTCTGACATGAAAGTACAGTGAATTCAACTTTGATGTTTGGATGACACATGCTGTCAACCTCCTCACGCAGTTCCTTGCTTAGTAGAAAGGCACTGGATGGCTCGCAACGGATGATAATCTTTTCAAGGATTACTGCATTGTTGGATAGCAGCGCGATTAATTCTAGTAGTTCAGTTGATCCTCTGAAGAAGTAGATCTCTACCTCTTCAAGTGAATCTAAAAATATGCTATCAGTTATCAGACTCGCTTGCAAACAACAAGGGCAATGCGATGAACAAGAAGGTTCCTGAAATAATAAAATACACTATTAGTGGGAATTAGTATATATACAGAAAAATAAACTTTCAGTAATCATTTCCAAAGTCGTTCAATAGAGATCCAATGCCTTCTATCATCTCATCCTTTCCTGTGTACTAAGCTTTTGAAATTTCCCTCTCTTGCGACCCAGCTGTCATTATCCACAAAGGCCCGAACGAGCACCTCTTGTGTCATCGTATCATCAGTATTGCTAGAGAGATGATTCCCTCAATCCCGGTAGCTACTGCTTGGGTTAAATTGTTTGAGGTAACTAAAAACATAGTGTATATTACTGTTGTCATGTAGACAGGATATGGTTCAAAAATACATGTTACTCCCAGTTTTCTAAATGTATATGAAGCATTTAAGACAAGTTAAAACAGAAAAACAGAAATTAACTAACCAGGTTTTCCTAAGCACCGCATATCTAAAGCAAAGGAGTATAATTTATCCACTATACATATTCGTAACATATATACTCAAATAAAAGATTCATGTGTGTAGAGTTTAGATTAGCAAAATGTTTATCTAAATCTCATGTAATGGACAAATACGTACAAATGCCTGATTACAATTAATAAACGTACGTACCACACTGGAGGCCATAAACACCTCAAGCTTTCTTATCCAAGTGCATTTCTTGAGAAGATATATCATTGTTGACATAAAGGCATGCTTTTTCCATATGAACCTCACTAACAAAATCTCACACTTGGCGACATATTCTATATTCTTCAAAAAATTATGGTAATGTTTTTCACCCTGTAAAACAACACATAAAAGGATTCATCTAAGTTAGCCCTTTAACAAGAGTATAGTATCTCCAGCGACACCAAATTAGACCCTCTACTTCTTGAAGAATAAGGTCTCCCCTACTGTTTGAGAGCTAGTTTTTTTTTAAAAAAAAGAAAATCTCAACTCCAGCAACATGCTCAAAAGATGACCATCTACTTGTAATCTAGGGTGGGACCCAATTATCAGAGGGCATGCGTCATATTTTAATTTCGTAGTACCAAATTATAAGAAAATAAAATGGCATGTGTCGTACCTTTTCAATGTCGATAGTCAGGTTCAAGTCATGGATGGTGTCAAACAGCTTCATCAGCGCAGCCGCCGGGGAGTTTATCTGGACGTCCAACCGTCGGAGATGTCGTCCGACATCAACAAGGTGGTGCCGCATCGGGTTGTAGGGATATCCACACCAGCACACCTCTGATAGCATTGGAGCAACGATGCGCGCATCTCTGGGCAAGCAGCACCTTGGGGAAAAAAACCGGAGCTTTGGTGCGTCAACCTCAAGCCCACCATGGAAATCCGCGACACCGAAGACCTCGAGGCGCTCCAGCGAGTCGGAGCGTATGCAGAAACCCGAAGCTCCGCGTAGGAAATAGACGTAACCCAGGACGAGCTCCTTCAAGCCCGGGCAGCGAGAGGACACGACGTCTTGGAGCTCACGCCTGTCCACGTGGCCGTTCTCTATCCTCAGCGTGGACAGCGCCGTGAACGTCCCGGCGCCGGTGGTTTGCTCAAACCTTAGGGTATTGCCGTTGAGGTCGAAGCGGATGGCCGTAGCCCTCGCGAGCGGAGGAAGCACGATGGGCTTCTCGAACTCACCTTCGTCCCATTTTCCGGCCATGGAAAGCGAGAGCTCGCCTGAGAGGCGCTGCGACGCGAAGCGCAGCCACCGATTGGCGTAGGCCGCGTGGTGGAGGCGGAAGCGGCACCTGCTGGTGGTGCGCGGCATGGCGATGTGGAGGCGGTGGACGGTTGGCGCGGAGCAGGCGGCCAGAGCTTGGTTGATGCGGAGGCACACCGGCGTGGCCGTCGATTCGTCGTGGACGTAGCGGAAGGAGAGCTCCGGGACGGCGGACCAGACGCGGCGCCATCGGCGGGAGAGGACGCTGGTGCGCGCCGCCTCCGGGGTGGAGCCGAGGCGGAGCAGGATTATGTGGAGGAGGTCGTTGGGGAGGCCGCTGATGCGGTCGTCGCCCGTCGTCGTCGCGTCGTGTTGGCAGCTATGGACGCCGCCGCCGTCGCCTTCCGTGGCCATGGTGATGGATCGGCAGGTCGGTCGGTCCCAGTCTCGCCGCGGGCGGAAACAGCTTCGGCTGGTTTGTTTGTTTTGTGCTTCGATAGTTCGATGCGATCGACCTGCTGCCGTGCGATTCCTATTCGACTATGTTTCAGCTGGCTGCTATACAGACTGCTGAATCGAAAGATGGAAGGCGGCCATTGTAAAGTCGGATCACCACTCACGTACCGTCTGGGCAATTACGAGCTTTCTTTATTTTCTGGTTATATCTATTGATATACACGAAAATAAAAACGTCCATTAAAAAAAGGTTCCAAAATGTAATCCCTTGTACAGCTACAGCCCTTTCGTGCCTATCTATATTTATTGGTTCTGAAAAGATGGTAACCATGCTGGAAGATAAACTAGAATTATATATTTGAACATGAAATTAATTATTCCGGCATCTAAATGATTTGTTGAAAAATTTGATAACCTATAAAGTCGTAGCTCTCATCAACAGTATTTATTTTCATATAAAACAAACAGTGCTAATTTCATATAATTTTATCTTTTGTTCGGTAACATATAACAAAATTATGTATTTTAAAGGTATGCTAAAAGAGATGAACTTGCTTTAATTTCTGTTGTCCTACTTGCTCATCAAAAGGCTCTGTTGTCATGACTCATGATGGGCAATGCTACTTACCCTGCCAAGATCGTAGACAAGAATGGCACTTGCATTCAGGCTGTGCTAAAAGGGCTGTGTGCCAGTACAACGTAACTCCTAGCTAGAGAAAAGCACTGTACAAAATTGTCTTTCAGAGGGTAGTAGGGACATGTTTTTATAACCTTTTCAAATCAGATTCTTATTTTTTTTTATCGTACTAAATTACCAATATTGTAAGAACTCTCATGGATACTTGTTTTCTCTATGGCAAAAGCTAGCCAACACTCCCTTTCTCTATAGTCGGGTGGATTGACATGATATATTTGTTCTCTTTCTTTGTTAAGATTATTCAGATAAATCCTTTTTATCCAAAATAGCCTCTAATCGCATTGATCGTGAATGGTAACGCCAGAGCTTGGCCGGTATGTAGCTGATTCCTGACTGAAACATATATATGAACTGACACGCTGTGGCCGTTTTCTTAGTGGCGTCAATCTTATGACTTTCATTCGACCAATCACATTGGCATTCTTAAGATTTACATTTACATGCATTCTGAAAGAATATAAGACAAGAAATTTAATAACTCTGCTTCCATAAACATCTCATATCAGAGCTTGCACTTGTGGATGGATTATTTTAGTTTTTACTGCAAATAGAATTTTCATGATGAATCATGCATTATATGTATCTGTAGTATACTATATAACTAAAAGTGTAAACTCAAGATCAATTACCCCTGCTTATTATATGATGAGACTATATACTTATATAGTTTCGTATCATTCTCGGCATTACCAATCTGAACTTCTGAAGATACACTAACTAAAAGTCTAAAACAATACTAATAAACGTAGCTTACTTATCATTCATCTTAACTTTACTAATGATGATTCCTCGACCAATGCTAAGTTTCTACTACAAAACAAGTGCATGCATTATGTAAAGGTCAACTATGCTATATATCTTCATGTCGTTATACATCTTCATAGTTTTCTATGATTGTAATAGGTACCGTTTTACCAAAGTGTCCAATACATGCGGACATCAGTTCCACGAATGCCGCATTGCTCCATGTGTATCCACTATTATCCATTATTTCTACTTGTTCGAGTAAACACAGTGCAGTATTGTCTATCTTAAGTATCTTCGGCCACTCACACTGACAATTCCATTCTGGTTCTGGCCACCAATCCCATGAATGTTTGTCCTGAAAAAAACAGAGACAAGACTACGTGCTCATCTTTCTAACCAAAAGCATTATCAGAAAATCTTGCACTCCGTTAATGGAGACTTTAAATTTAAACAAACACACTTCCAAAATCAAGCTCGATATGTGTCCAAGGACCATCACTAGTTTTTTTTTCTCTATACCACCAAAGGTAGTCAATGCCATTGACATATCCAACGGTATTGATATATGTGCCTCAATCAGTGGTGCCGAAGAATAATTATATATATAGAATGCTAGCACTAAATACATACAGATATATATAGCAGAGCTGTAATATTTTAAACTACTCTCCAAGGCAATATAGCTACATACATTAAAATATGGTCAAATGATTTTTTTTTAAAATGGCATTGATGTTTATAAGTTGTAACCATATTTTAATTCCAAGGGAATGTTAGAGTAACAAGAATGCACTTACCGTAATGTAGACCGGATAATCTATCACGAGCTTTCTTAGACCAGCACACTTGGCAAGGATATTTAGCATTGTTAGTTTAAAGGCATGCTTGGTCACTGAGTATGTTAGCACCAAAACCTCACACTTGATCAAGTGGTTTATGTCCTGAAGAAATCTATTGTATTTTTCTGATCCCTGCAAAAAAAAAAACAAAATCAATGGACATTTCGTGTAAAAAAATATATATTTCCGTTCATGATGATAGGGTGATTTTTTTTTTTCACACAACATGTTAGCTTATAGCACAAGCACACCATACCTCTGGAATGGAGACAAACAGGTGCAACTCATGGACGGTGTCGAACCGCCGCATCATTGCCACCAAAGGAGTGTTGATTGCAACCCTCAAGCGTCGGAGATGGCGTGAGACCTCTTCAAGGCGGTGGCGGTCCGGATCGTATGAATTGCAATGCCAATACAGCTTTGAAAGTTTCGGGGCAATGATGTGGAGGTTGCAATCGACGTTCAGGAACAACGACTTGAGCTCTGGCGTGGCAACCTGGAGCAGGTCGTGGCGATAAATGTTGGCGATGATCTTGAGCTGCTCCAACGAGTCGGAGCGTATGCAGAGGGCTCGATTATCTCCTGCTGCAGGCCGCAGGGTGATCGTGACCACCTCCAGAGCTAGCTTCTTCAAGTGCGGGCAGCGAGAGGACACGATGGATTCCAGCTCGCCGCCGCTCACGGAGCCCGTCGTCAACTCCAAGGCGGCCAGCGCCGTGAACGCGCCGGCGGATTGCAACGGGAACCGCAGCTTGCGGCCGAGGCAGAGGCTCATGGATGACCCCCTCGCACAGGGGAATCGCGGCCTCCTTCGCCTCGTTCCAACTCATCGTGTCAGAGGGGAGCTCGACGAGCCGGAGCTCGCCGCTGAGGCGCCGTGAGGCGAAGCGCAGCCACCGGGCGACGCGGGCGTCGGGGACGCCGTACGGCACTGCGATCTCGAGGCGCTCGACGTCGACGGTCGCCGTCGCGGCGTGGCCGGACAGCGCGGCGTCAATGCGGTCGAGCTGGTCCTCCTGCGCCGAGGAGGACGACGGTGACTCGTGGTAGTGGAAGGAGAGGGCCGGGACGCCGGCCCAGACGCGGCGCCAGCGGCGGGAGAGGACGCTGGTGCGCGCGGCCTCGTCGGTGGTGGGGAGGCGAGCGAGGATCATGTGGAGGACGTCATCGGGGAGGTCAGTGATGCGGTCCACCCCGCCGCCGCCGCCGGCGGCGTCGAACTGCTGATCGGTGGCCATTGATCGAGTGATCTGCAGCGGCCGTCGATCTGGTGGACGGCGGCGGCGTCGACTGGTTGCTGTTTTGGATGCTATCTACTCACGTCACGTCACGCGGATTGATTTTTTTTTTTTTAGGGACTCACGCGGATTGATTGATCATGGATTGACTGATATAGGGGTTAAGGCCCGCCCGAGGCCCACTCTAGTGATCAGTTGACATTAATTTTGGAGTGACCTTTCTCAAAAAAAAATTAATTTTGGAGTGACTGATATTATTTGTCATTTGTATGAAATTTTGGTGCGAAATTCATAAGATTTTCTTATCAACCAGATTGCCCTCCTGGCCTCGTCCATCCTTGCTCATCCAGGCATATAACCTCACTGCAGCACATCGTCATCGTGATCTACCTAAGTTAATATTTACTCCACCCCAAAAGTCTTCATGTTTAGATTCTAGTATTTGGCATCTTATTTCCTATTTTCTACCTCTCTCTTCATTCCAATTTATAGGTCGACATAGTATGGCATATGCAATAAATATATTATTTTGATTTAGTTTAAAACTGGTATATTAATTAATGTTGACTGTACTTTCAGACAATTTATACTGATCATAACTTCATTATTTGGTGGATGGATGTTGTTTATCTTTTGATATAGGCATTCATCATTTTTCTATCTTCAGATATTGCAATGATGACACTAGTATGAAATCTTGCATTATAGCTACACAATATTTTATTAAATGGATTCAGAATGTAAACTAGCATATACAATGAGAATTCATTGATACAAGATTATACTAACATCATTCTCATGCATAAGGTTGCAGCTAGAGACACAATTATCTTGAACACATTTACTTCAAATCATTCAAGAGCACAAAAACCACATAGATCATCCTCCTGTTTTGCATCCCTGAATACACCACAATTTCTCGAACTGAACAAAACCACGGCATGTTCTGCATACAGGAGTTTCTCTGAAATTTCAGAGCCTGATTGTTTCATTGCCAAAACTTTGAGATGCCAATTTGGGCATACATTGAGATGCCAAAATTTGGGCATAGTGATTCTTGGGCCACCAGTTGGTTTGGTACCAAGAAGGTGCCTAAATCTCAATTTTCTTCTACCAAAACGGTGACAACTTTTTTTGTCTAGATGTTGGCTTGCTCAAATTGTGGCATGTCAATGTTTTGGCAAAAAACCAATCAGCCCCAAAGATTTAACTCGTCTAAGATTCCAAAGTATTTACAGGGCTCCAAACATGCCCACAATTCTATATCCTGAGGAAGCACGCTGCAGATCTTCTCCCGTATGATGTTAGTCCATTTGAGAAAATCAAAGCGTGAGAAGCAAAAAACCACCTGTTTGAGCAATGGCGCATTGCATCTAAGAAGTATGTTCAGACATTCCAGCTGGTGGTCTTTTCCTGTAAAGCCATTGATTTGTATCTCTTCAAGTGAATCAAGCACAAAGTTGTCGTTTCTGCAACTCTCTGACCAAGTACAAGGGCAATCTGATGCACAGCCAACACACCCATGAAATCCAATTACATAAACTTTTAGACAGTAATAAAGAACATATATGCCGAGTTGAAGGTTTCTCTTAAAACTAAATCATGTACAACTAAAACTTATCCGACGGAATGAGTGCTAATCCTGAGTTTCTGACTATTGATCAATAGAATATATAGTTCAAATAGTAGAGCATCACAGTGTTTTTCGATAAACAAAGACTTCTAAGTTTTACCTCATCGCAGCTCAAATCTACTACAAACTTCCTTAGACCATTGCATATCCTCAGGAGATGCAATAGGGTCGGCAAAGTTCGATGGCAAGTCCACCACAGTTGCTGTACCACCAAAGCCTCACAATTAAGCCGCCTCAGGTCCTTCGTTAAAGTGTAGTATCCCTCTTTACCCTGCCCAAAAACACGCATATAGGAAGCATAAATATTAACGCACGGATCGATATGGTGGAACAATGGAACTGTTTGCATACAAAAACAGAAAAACATACCCTTTGAACTGAGAGACGATTTATGGTCAGCTCTCTGATGGTATCAAACCTCCGCAAGATTGCTGGCACTGGGAATCGCAGATCGACCACGAGCCGCTGGGGATGGCGTCCTGCCTCCGCAAACTTGTACTGATCAGTGTCGACGTCTCCGAGCTCGACCTCTGCTAGCTTAGGCGTGGCTATGTGTGCCTCAACGGACTTGGACACATGTATCTCCAGTAGCACTGGGGCGGCGACGACTAGCCTGCGGGTGTTCTCCACGTGAAAGCGCAGCCGCTTGAGCGAGTCGGAGCAGATGGCGACGTCCGATTTGGCGGTCAGCTTGACCGTCAGACTGAGCTCATCCAGGCACGGGCACTTCGAGGACGACACGAGGGATCCCAGCTCATGGCCGTCCATCTTGCCGTCGTAGATCCCTAGACACGTCAACGCTGCGAACGCGCCGCCGGCCACGGGTGGCCGGAGCCGGAAGTACCTCCGGAGGCGGATCTGGATGCTCCTCGTCGCCGGGCAGACGGGCAGATCGAGGTACTGCTCCTTCCTCCCGGTCTCGTACGATTCCACCGGCAGAAAGAGGAATAGCTCGCCGGCGACGCGGTCGGCGGCGAAGCGGAGCCACGGGGCGACGTGGGCGGCCGTGACGCCCCCGCACAGCAGATTCACGTTGTGGACCTGGATGACGAGGCGGCGGAGGGTCGGGGCCGAGCAGGCCGCGAGGGGCCCTTCGACGATGGTGACGCACGAGGCCGGGAGGATCGGGCTTAGGCGCCAGAGGTAGAAATCGGGGAGGCGCGTCCAGAGGCTGCGCCATCGGCGGGAGAGGATGCCGGTGCGCGCGGCGGCCTTGGTGGACCAGAGGCGGAGAAGGATGTTGTGGAGGAGGTCGTCGGGGAGGCCGCTGATGCGGTCCGTCTCGCATATCGGGTGCTCATCGCCGGTCTCCATCTCCATGATCGGACGAGAATAGATTTCCGCGGAATACTCCGTACGTGGTAACGCCGGTTGTGATGAGTCGGTCCTCCTGTCCTGCGGCTGTCCCAAAGACCCTAACACAGATGGGCTTTGGTTTCACCATGTCGTGGGCCATTCACCACTCCTGCTCTCTGCTTCTGTCTCCGTCGTAAGGCTATTCCCAACCCAGAGTGTTTATAGGTGGTGTCTATATTGCCATATCATCAAGACACCACCATAGAAACTATCCTCTACAACCTATGGTTTCTTAGTGTGAGACCCTAATAAACCCATTCTCTATTCTTTTCACCAATCATAATTGTTTCTCATTTAATATTAAGACACCATCCTCCCTCAGTGCATAACTTGGTAGTGTCTATTGCATTGGTTCTCGTGTAGACACTAGGTCTCATGCAAGACTCAGTTTCTTCATTTTCTCATTCTCTCTCTCATTTATTAGGGTGACACATAAGCAAAGTGTCCTATGTGTCAGACTAATTAATGCTATAGAAACCATCCTAGTTGGAGGGTTAGGAATGGCCTAAAACAAACAGTATACCGGTCCGTCGTAAAACAAACAAGTATACCGGTCATTTCGCATTTGGGACTTTTGAGAAAGAAGAAAACAGGATAAGATCGCCAACTGATTGGAGGATAATGTCCATCAGCAACCACATGCACACGTATGACCCATGTTATCATCCATCAACATTGATTGTTAAAACATCCTCCTAGGAAATTTACAGCTTTGAAAAAAAAAGTATGCTTGATTGATGTGTATGCTCAACGACGGAAAAAGTTAAATTGCACCTTCTTCAAACAGATCGACCTCACCAAAGGAAATCAGCAACACTTCATGTTGACATGTGATGCACGTCGGTATGGAACATGTTATTTTGAAATGATGATGAAATACGAATTTTGTATCTTATTGTACTCAATCTAATTTAAAATTTAGATAATATTTTTTCCTCTTACTGGTCGTCTAAGCAATATTTTTTTTCTTAGAAATTATTTGACTTTTAGGTGTTAGTAAAAAAATACCTGATGGATTGACTTGTTATGTTACACTGATTCTTAATTTTGACAAAAACAAATATAAGATTAGTAATGAATGAATAATTCAATCTTATTTCTTAATTTTAGAACTGAAAGCAAAGTAACAAAACCTTAAGGGCTATCACAGATGAATATAGCATACAAAGTTAGTTAAATCATCGACAATTTTTAAAACAAGGAGACGCATAATAGCATGGTGGGTCCCACTAGGTTGGCCCACATTGAATGTGCATGGGTCCCAACTAAAATTGTGTGTGTCCCACGTGAGTTCCACCTAAATAGTATGTGGATCTCACCTAAATAGTGTGTGGGTCTTACATAAACAATACACAGGTCCCACATAAGACCAGAGTTCATGAGAAGCCCCAGTCATCTTCTCGTGTGTATAATCACTTTAGTTTTCTATTATTGTTGTAATAGGCACCTCTTTTTCAAAGTGTCCAATACATGCACGCAACAGCTCCACCAACGCCTTCTGCTTGCTCCATGCATATTCACCAATATGCATTATTTCTACTTGTTTGAGTGAAGACAATGCAGTATTGTCTACCTTTAAGTATGTTGGTGCGCCACTCACATTGACAATCACATTCCGACAACTCGCATGAATGTTTGTCCTGAAAAATATATATAATGCAATGTAAGTCAAGAACAACGTACCCCAAAAGCATTATCAGATCCTGCACTTCATTAATGACACTTTAAATTTGAATAAACGAAGTTCAAAAATCAATCTCGATAGTCCATATGTTCTCTCCAATCGTCACAAAGAGTGTCAGTTTAGACATCAACCCAATCACCAAAGGGGAAGCTTTATCCATACCATGACTCGAGGGGTATTTTTCCTCTATACCACCAAAGCTAGTCAATGCCATTTGAGGCCTAGTTCTATCTGCCATTGACATAGGCCAATGGTATAGATGAAATATGCACCCAATGGTGGTATATAAGAAAAATATATAGAATGCTAGCACTAAATGCATACAAATATAGCCTATAATATTTATAACTAAATGTAGATATATACTTTAAAATATGGTCAATTGAAATATGAAAAAGGTATCGATGGTCATAAGTTGTGACCCATATTTTGTTCAAAATATTATATATAGTATACGCATATGATTAGTTGTCTGAAGGTCAAGCCTATGATCATCAGTTAGAATGTGCTCTCTGAGTTGATGAACAATCTTAGTTTTTTATCCTTATTTAGTGGTAGATACAAATCTATATGTACAACTTAATACCAAAATGATAGGTGAAGGTTAGAGTAACTAGAATGCACTTACCGTAAAATGGATCGGATAATCTATCACGAGTTTTCTTACACCAGCACACTTTGAAAGTATATTTATCATTGTTGCTTTAAAAACATGCTTCGCCACTCTGTATTTTAGGACCAAAATCTCACACTTGGCCAAATGGTTTATCTTCTCCAGAAATCTTCCGTAGTTGTAGGGTCCCTGCAAAACACAACTCAATGCATGGGCATTGCGCGTCCAAAGAAACCGTTCATTTGATTTTCGGTTAGCCTATTGCACAAGCTAGCACACCTTACCGCTGCAATGTAGACAACCAGCTTCAACTCATGGACGGTGTGGAACCGCCTCATTATCGCCACTGCCGGAGTGTTGGCTCCAACCTTCAAGCGTCGGAGATGGCGTGCGACTGCGACCTCCCCAAGTCGGTGGCGGCGCGGGTCGTAGGAAGAGCGATTCCAATGGAGCTCTGAGAGTTTCGGTGCAATAATTTGAAGGTCGCAACGGACGTTCACGGAGAACGACTGGAGCTCTGGGGTGGCAACCTGGAGCAGGCCGTTGAACGGCCGTTGAGCGAGATGTAGATGTAGGTAATCTTGAGATGCTCCAGCGAGAGGGAGCATATGCAGATGCCTCGACCTCGATCATCTCCTGCAGGAGGCTGCAGGGTGGCGACCGTGACGTCCTTGAGAGCGAGCTTCTTCAAGCTCGGGCAGCGAAAGGACAAGATAGACTCCAGCTCGCCGCCGTCCACGCAGCACTTCCTTAACACCAAGGCTGCCAGCGCCGTGAACGCGCCGGCGGCGGAGTGCACCGGGAACCGGAGCGTGCGTTCGAGGCAGAGGCTCATGGATGTGACCCCCTCGCATAGGGGAATCGCTGCCTCCTTCGATTCCTCCCGCCACCTCATGAACGTGACCCTCTCGGAAAGGGGAATCGCGGCCGCCGCCGCTTCGTCCGGCCACCTCATGCTAGAGGGGAGCGCGAGCCGGAGCTCGCCGTTGAGGCGCCGCGCCGCGAAGCGCAGCCACCGGGCGACGCGGGCGTCGGGGACGACGCCGTACGGCACGGCGATCTCGAGGCGCTCGAGGGTCTTCGTCATCGGGGCGTGCCCCGACAGCACGGCGTCTATGCGGTTGAGCTCGTCCTGCAGCTGCGCCGTGGAGGAGGTCGGTGCCTCGCCGTAGCGGAAGGAGAGGGCCGGGACGCCGGTCCAGACGCGGCGCCAGCGGCGAGAGAGGACGCTGGTGCGCGCGGCCTCGGCGGTGGTCGGGAGGCGGGCGAGGATGATGTGGAGGACGTCATCGGAGAGGTCAGTGATGCGGTCCGACCCGCCGCCGCCGGGGTCGACCTGCTGCTGATCGGTGGCCATTGATCCGCAGGCGGCGGCGGCGTTAACACGTTGCTGTTTGGGTGTTCCCATGTATCTTCCGTGCGAAGATCGCGTCGCACGGCCCACAGCATGGCCCAACAACCTCACCATTGTCCAGTAAAGCAAGAAAAACATGTCCGTCGGAGCACAGGAAGGTAGAAAAACGTGCGTTTTCCTCAAAAAAAAAAAAGTAGAAAACGTGCGTGCGGTCTCGGTTCCCCTTTTTCATCAAAACAAATCAACATAACAATTCGCTTTTTTTAGAAAAATATGATCTAACATATCAAAATATTAAACCAATATAGTCAACATTTCACTAATAATAAATTAAACACTTGTTCAAATCAGACTCAATATTTTGAGTATAAACTAGTGCAACATATGGTACAAAAATGTTGAACAAGCATATAGAAAGTGTTGAGTAATTCATGCAAACTGTTGAATTTAAAAAAGTGGAGCATATTCATAATTGATCTCATTGTGTTATATTAATTCGCAATAACATGGTGTTTGAAGGATTCGAAAAGAGTCTGCGATTTGAGAAAAAAAAATGCATTTAAAGTGTGAAGTCCAAAAGCATCTTCAACTCACCAGGGTGCCACAAAATCTCAGAACATTGGAAGATGGGGGAGCACAATTCTTTCGGAATATGCATTTTTTTAAATCTTCTAGAAGATGGATAGGATAAACACTATTCAAATATTGTCGATGGATCTCTAGAGACTAGTTCTTAACCTTTCACCTAGAGACTAGGCATAACCTAACCCTATTCACTGTCATCTACCTAAGTTAAATACTTAGCCTTTGACTCCACTCCAACAGTCTTCATATAAAAATATAGTATTTGCCACATGACAATACTTGTTTCCTATTTCCTACTAAGAGATAGGCATATCCTAAATAATTGCTTCTGGCTTCATCCTATTTCCCAGTTCATTCTCCCTATGACATTATTAATTCATGATCCAAATTCACATTGTATTGGAAATAAATGTGCATGTGCATGGATATCTAACATTATCCATATTCGTATTGCACAAGCACCTCTATAAACCATGCAATAAAGATACTATTTTGATTTAGTTTGAAATTGGTATATTATTCATGTTGATTATACTTATAATTTATATTGATTATTACTTCATTATTTGGAGGATGGATGTTGTTTATCTTTTGTTATAGTTACTTATCAAATTTTTTTTCTATCTTCTGATATTGCAATGATGACATTAGATATGAAATGCTGAATCATAGCTAAAAAAAAAAATTAACGAATGAATTCAGAATGCAAACTAGCATATACGATGAGGATCCATTGCTGCAAGAGTATACTAACATCATTCTTATACATAAGGCTGCTAATAGGGCCATAACATTTTGAACACATTGACTTCAATTAACCACATAGATCATCCTCGTGTTTTGCATCCCTGAATTCACAAGTTCTTGAACTGAACAAAACAGTGTTGCATGCTCTGCAAATGGGAGTTTTTCAGGACTTTCATGCATAAAGGTTCAACTCCTCTAAGATTCCAAAGGATTTACAGGATTCCGAACATGATAGCCACAGTTCTATATCTAGAGGAAGCATGAGCCCGATCTTCTCCCGAATGATGTTAGTGCATTCAAGAAAACCACAGCGTGATAAGCGAAAGACCACCTTTTTTAGCAATGGCGCATTACATCTAAGGAGTAGGTTCAGACATTCCAGTTGATGGTCTTTTCCTATGAAGCCATTGATTTCTATCTCTTCGAGTGAATCAAGCACAAAATTGTCATTTCTGCGACTCTCTGACCAAGTACAAGGGCAATCTGATGCACAGTCATTCTGAAATCCAGTTTAAGTCGACTTTTAGATTGTAATAAAGAAGATAAACATCAAGTTAAAGGTTTCTGTTGAAACTAAATCATGTAGCACTAAAACTGATCACACACAATAAGTGCTAATCCTCACTACTATTCTACCGAATAGTTCAAATAGTAGAGCATCATTTTTTTTTCCATAAACAAAGACTACAAGCTTTACCGTACTGCACTTCAAAGTTACTACGAACTTCCTTAGACCATTGCATATCCTCAGGAGATGCAACATGATCGGTAAAGCTCGATGGCAAGTCCATATTAACCGTACCACCAAGGCCTCGCAATCCAGCCTCCTCAAGTCCTTCATGAAAGTGAAGTATCCCTCTTTTCCCTGCCCAAAAACAAACACATAAAAGCAAGCGTCAATATTAACACGCACAAAAGTCAACTCTGGACTGGATATGGTGGACCGGTCGAACTGTTGTGTAGTACAAAAACGCACCCTTTGAACTGAGAGGCGATTTATGGTCAGCTCTTCGATGGTATCAAACCGCCCCAAGATTGCTGGCAATGGGAATCGCAGATTGAGCACGAGCCGCTGGAGATGGCGTCCTGCCTCGGCAAACTTGTAATTATACCAGTCATTGTCATCTGTGAGCTCGATCTCTGCTAGCTTAGGCGCGGCTATGTATGCCTCAAATGTCTTCGACACATGCATCTCCAGAAGCATTGGGGAGGCGACGACCAGCCTGCGGGTTTTCTCCACGTGAAAGCGCAGCCAATTGAGTGAGTCGGAGCAGATGGCGACCTCCGATGCGGCGGCCAGCTTGACCGTCAGACTGAGCTCCTCCAGGCACGGACACTGCGAGGACGACACGAGGGATCCCAGCTCTCGGCCGTCTATCTCGCCGTTGTAGATCCCTAGGCACGTCAGCGCTGCGAACGCGCCGCTGGCCACGGGGGGCAGCCGGAGCCGGAAGCTCCTCCTGAGGCGGATCTGGATGGTCCTCGTCGCCGGGAAGACGGGCAGATCGAGGTTCTGCTCTTTTCTCCCGCCCGCGAGCGCTTCCTCCGGCAGCCAGAGGAAGAGCTCCCCGGCGACGCGGTCGGAGGCGAAGCGGAGCCACGGGGCGACGTGGGCGGCCGTGACGCCCTCCCACGGCAGGTTCACGTTGTCGACGCGGATGGCGAGGCGGCGGAGGGTCGGCGCGGAGCAGGCCGCGAGGGCCCCTTCGACGATGGCGACGCGTGAGGTCGAGAGGACCGGTTGCCGGCTCCAGAGGTAGAAATCGGGGAGGCGCGTCCAGACGCTGCGTCACCGGCGGGAGAGGACGCCGGTGCGCGCGGCGGCCTTGGTGCACCGGAGGTGGAGGAGGATGTCGTGGAGGAGGTCGTCGGGGAGGCCGCTGATGCAATCCGTCACGCCTCTGGGTCTGGGGCGCGCATTGCCGGTCTCCATCTCCATGATCGGACGAGAATACTGTAGATTTCAGCGGCGGCGAAGGGCGAGCGGGTCTGATGCGTAATGTGGCTGTCCCCTGTTCGTCAGTCCGGTGAGTCGGTTGATCTCACAATGAGCCGCTGGATGGGCTTTGATTTGACCATGTCGTGGGCCAAGGTCCATCACGACGGATTGAGAGTTTGAAACAATCTGTTGCCTGTTGGGCGTATTGCCTGTTTCTCTGTTCTTTTGCTTCCACGCATGACACCTGTTTTTTGTCTAAAAAAAAAAGCATGACACCTGTTTTTCCGTCGTAAAAAAAACAAACAAATGATCTCGCGATTGAGGTTTGAGAAACAAACACGAGAAGATTGGCAACTGATCGGAAGGTAATGTCCATCAGAGAAATAGAAAAAAAAATACTCATAAAAAATGCACATTAGAGAAATAGAAGAAAATAATAGATAATGTCCATCAGAGAAATAGAAGAAAATAATCGAAAATGTCCATCACAGAAATAGAAAAAAATTAACTAATTTTCTCATGCTTTCTATTTTACAGAAGAGAGGTTTAATAAAAATAAAACAATTTTTATTACAAACCAACACTCCGATAATGTCATCATAGTCAAATTATTTGCTTGCAGAGCTTCAGATACGCATGAATAGCTGATGACGCAACACCAACCACATGCACTCGACATGGATTTAGCATCCTCACTTAGAGGGGTCCATCTCTTATCACTGTATTACAATGAACTGCAAACCTAGCTATAAAAGAGATTGAAAAAAAATGAAAGAAAAGTATTTAATATTGATGTGTATGTTCAAGCTCAAAGATGGCCAGAGTATTGCCCCTTCCTGAAACAGATCGACTTCACCAAAGGAAATCAGCAACATCACTGTAGACATGAACTCATGATCCAAAACATATTGTTTATTATACCAGTTAAGCAGATCATGACTCATGAGCAACATTACTAACAACCACCCTACCTAAAAGTTTAAGGAAAAAGTGTAGATCACACCCCTAAACTCTTATAAACGTGTAGATAACCCCCTAGTACTCTTAAGTCGTGTACTTTTAACCTTAAACTCTTTAAACTGTGGACATTAACCCCTTTAGGCCATAAGACCGGTTCAATTTATGTTTAACCTTGGTTTTCCCGTTGAAGGCCAATACAGTAGTGTTTTGTTGACGAGACAGCTGTTGTGAACTGAAATTGTGTGTATGACATTCTCACGTATACAATCATATCATGGCCATTGTGAACTGAAATTGCATGATAAAAGGCAGACAATGTGGCTCCTTGTTATTCAGATACGACAACGACAAGAATGGAGAGTATGAAATTGCTTGTATGCTTGTTATTCGGATATAGTGACAACGAGGATGAAAAAGCGTACGATCCCTGAAGCGTGCAGCTAGTGCAACTAAAGAAAAAAAAATTAGCATTGAACTAGTCTTAAGGTCTAGAGGGGGTAATCTCCATGGTCTAGAGAGTTTATGGTTAAAAGCACTGTTTAAGAGGTAAGGGGGTAATCTACGCTTCTATAACAGTTTAAGGGGTAATCTACAATTTTTCCAAAGTTTAATCACTGGGAAACAATTACTCCAATCCGTTGTATTCTAACAAAATCATAAAAACACGGACAAGTATACAAAACAGCCAACAACGACTGAACAGTTAACAGAATTTCGCCTCATTGTAATCAGCGAGTAGCAGAATAGATCTTGTCACATAGTCAAATGAACGACTCGTTTGTTCAGTGCACATGACTCATTTCGTGTTCAAGCAAACTGGCAAAGGCCAACAGCTCTACAGCTAATGGGCGCTTTGCACTGATGTGCATCACCACAGTGGAGCAAGATTCTTCCCACTCATCTCCCATGGAAACAACACTGAATTCAAACCTGTTACTCAGAAGACAGATTTCAGAGATCTTCTCACACATGTCCTCCCTAATGAAAGGGCAGGGGCACGACATGTTGATGACCATCTTTCTGAGCATTGGTGCATTGCATCCGAGCAGCAGCTCCACAAATTCAGCTTGTGCATCTGAGGATGCTTCGTCTGATATCATATTGATCTCTATCTCGTCCAGTGAATCTAGGTTGATGTCATCGATTCTACGGCTCTTTGGAGAACCACAAGGGCAGCTGAATAATCTGCATAGACCATTCACCTGAAAAGTAAATATGCACAATTTTTATCGTTAAACCATACAACTGTCATAGAACTCGTTTCATTCGATCAATATCTTCAATGTTAAGAATAATTGAGAATCTTCATTGAAATAAAACATATGTTACCAACTTACTATGTATTCCAAGTAAACCACGAACTTCTTTACACCAGTGGATCTCCTGAGGAGATGCAACAAACTTGGTATGGAACCATGGGCAATACTTGTTGAATGGACCACCAAGATATCACAACTGGGAAGCATGTCCACATCATCCACGAAACTCTTGTACTCATTTCCTCCCTGCCAAAACCACAGTGTGAATCTATCAAAAACCACACAAGACTAGTTCATGGGTGCAAGCCATGATGTCATAGGTTTTCTTGAATTTTAAAATTCCGTACAATAAGGTTTTCAAATTTCAAATGACAAGGGGCATATTGGTCTGCCACAATCTTTATCTCAGAGCTTCATGTTTTAACAATGTGCAAACGTTGGATTTGTTAATGTCAGTAAATCTTGAAGAAAGATACAGTAACCAGGAGGATGTAGCAGGGGAGGCAATTATTGTAAACCTAAACGCTTAACAGAAACTGGTGGATTTGGGAAGTTCAGCTATAATCTGGATTGTTAGAGAGTTAAATTTGCATGTACGAATTTCACCTTTGCACTCTGGAAATTCCAGTGAAGTCAACTAAAAATTTGCCCAGTTTTCAAGTCACTAATGGAAATTTCAGATAAGCTACAAGAGTTTTGATCTCAGAACACTAGTTTATAGAAATATGACAAAATTGATTATTTGTTAATTTCAGGCAACCCAGTAGAAATATACCATCAAAAGAGTGACCTGCCGAAGGCCATTAACCCAGGGGAGGGCAGTTCTTCATAGATGGAGATGAAAAGGGAACTGTTAGATGTTTGATGTAAGTTTCTGAAGCGTTCATGTTATAAGTAGAATCTACATGTAGGAAGTTTGTTTCAGCAGTATGGATATATATATATATATATATATATATATATATATATATATATATATATATATATATATATATATATATATATATATATATATATATATATATATATATATATATATATATATATATATATATATATATATATATATATAATTCTACTTATGATATATGTAGAAAGGATTTTCCCTATATAGGACGAGTTTTTTCTGTGTAGCTACACCCATGTGTGTATCTCACAAATTACTAGGTATTTTTTCGTACTTGACATTTCTAAATAAAGTATGTACACATACTTGATTTTTAAAAGTAGTATGTTGACATACTTTTTTTTATTCATGAAGTATGTGGACATACTCCCTTTTCTATACAGAAAAATGTAATATATCATAAGGTGTAAAAAAATATAAGTTCCACTCAAATTTTTTCATGGTTAGCACTTTGATAAATCTTATTTTAGTTATGTGTACATACTCATAATGATAAATGAGTATGTACACATCCCTAACATGGTTTTTTGGACATGGGTGTAGCTACACCCATGTGTGTATCTCACAAATTACTAGGTATTTTTTCGTACTTGATATTTCTAAATAAAGTATGTACACATACTTGATTTTTAAAAGTAGTATGTTGACATACTTTTTTTTATTCATGAAGTATGTGGACATACTCCCTTTTCTATACAGAAAAATGTAATATATCATAAGGTGTAAAAAAATATAAGTTCCACTCAAATTTTTTCATGGTTAGCACTTTGATAAATCTTATTTTAGGTATGTGTACATACTCATAATGATAAATGAGTATGTACACATCCCTAACATGGTTTTTTGGACATGGGTGTAGCTACACTTGGGAGTAGAAAGGATTTTCCATATATATATATATATAGTTATTTGTCACACCTTGCTGTAGTAAAAAGATGCTTAAACTGTTGAGAACTTATAATCTACATTCGGAGAACTTGTTTATTGCTGTAATGTTGTCTTTCTCGTGTGCTGTAAACATTTGCAGGAACTAAAGAAATACACACGTGGGTGATCCACCGAAGAATTGAAAACTCACATGTGGAATGAAGATATCTACTATCAGCTCGTCGACAGTGTCGAACCGCTGCAGTAGTGGCGCTGTTGGAGAACTCAAGGTCAAAACTAACCGCCGGAGATGACGCCCGGTCTCTGTAAACTTGTGTCTAAGCGGGTTGAAGGCGTCGTCCTCCCAAGCGACCTCCCCCAACTCCGGAGCGGCGATGTAAGCCTTGACGGCGTGCGACATGGACAGCCGATCGAGCCTTCGGGCGGTAACCTCCAGCCGCCGCGTGTTCTTAATGTGGAAGTCGAGCCGTCTCAGCGAGTCCGAGCGGATGCAGACGACGGACTCGACGAGGAATGGGGGTAGCCGAACGGCGAGGTCCTCCAGGCGCGCGCACCCGCGGGACACGAATTCCTCCAGCTCGCCGCTCTCCATGCGCGCGTCCCGTATGTTCACGTAGGTCAGCGCCGAGAACGCGCCGGCCGCCGCCGGCATCCGGAGCCGGAAGCGGCCCCCAAGCCACAGCGTGATCTCCGTGACCCTCTCGCACACGGGGAGGTGCAGATCCTCTTCCACCGCCACCTCCACCGCGCCGCGCGTCGCCGCTGGTGGCAGCAGGATGCAGAGGTCCCCCGCGACGCGGCTCGCCGCGAAGCGCAGCCATGGCGCGACGCGGTCGGCTGAGAGGCCGCTGCCCCAGGGCGGGAGGTGGTCCAGGGACACGCTGAGGCGGGTCACGGCCGGCACGCGGCAGGCGCCGAGCGCGCCGTCGACGGTGCCGATGCCCGGGACCGGCGCGAGGACGGAGTCGAGGCGGAGCTCCGTGAGGTCGGCCCAGAGGCGGCGCCAGCGGCGGGAGAGGACGCTGGTGCGCACCGCGGCGAGGGTGGTGGCGACGCGGTGCAGGATGTGGTGGAGGAGATCGTCGGGGAGATCGCTGATGCGGTCCGGCGGCCCGTGCCGGCGGCGGAGGCTGCGGTCCGCAAGGGCTGTGGCCATATGCGCCCACGGATTCGAACCTGCGAAGAGGGGATGCGGCTATGCGACGTAGGGTTCCACCTTCCACAGCGGTTGCAATTCTCGCGAACAGGATTGCTTGGATCTGGGGAATTTTTCGAGTTCAGATGTACTGTTCATTTTTTAGTATTTTTGTGGTATATATAATATTAAAATGAATTAACATATTGTATAAACTAAAAATCAAGAATTGTATTGTTCAAGAACACCATAAATTAGGAATTTAGGACTAAAATTGAATTGAATAAAAAAGCTGAAGAAATCTCAAATTGTAAACGGTGAATTGCTCCGACGGTTTTCAACGTAAAATAAATTTCCTATGCTAAACAATTCCAACACACCAAACTTTCGTCTACAAGCCTACTAGAGGGGATTCAAATTCAGATTACTAAAATTTAATTACAAAGTTACAAAAGGCTCTAGGCGCTCTATAGGCGGTGACCTCTATGCGTTAACATATATACATAGATTTTGCCATACTCGTATACATATCTTAGAAAAAAAATAGAGATTAATGGGCCTAAACTTCAACAACATGCCATCAAAACAGCTCACTCCACCTCAAAAGCCCAGCTCACCTCACCTTATCCTCAACCTCACGCCAACACCCATCCACGCACACCCATGCACGCTAGCAGCCGCCGCCGTCCCCCCACCAGCTCCTTCTCCGCTATCCACTTCCGATGAGTCCACTTCCTCCCTCGCTGAACATCGTCCTCGTCGTTGGGTCCCCTACTTCCTCCTCCGCCAAGGCCCGTCTGCTTCCTCCTCCGCCAACACCCGCCGCCGCTCGACATCCCCTCCAGCGGCACCCGTCCCCTGCTTCTTCCTCCGCCAACACCCGTCCCGTGCCTCCTCTGCCGCCGCCGCCTATCCCTAACTCCGTCTACCGCTTCGTGGCCGCGCCGGCGGCTTGCCTCCTCTCGGCCACGCCTAACCTCCGCCTAGCCCCCTAGGCGAGGCGGCAGCCCTCGGACTAGCGCATAAGCGCGCCCAGACGAGCGCCTAGCAACGCCTTTTGGAACACTATTTAATTAATATAAATTGTTGAAAGAATTCTAAAGCCGTCACCGTCCACCAAATAACATAGTTATTCAAAGACTATGAATCACAAGAGCATCTCGATATCACAATACTACTTTCATGTATTATTGGAAGACGTGCTTTTTAGCCCCCTGAGCATCTATAACAGTTTTTCAATAATACATATTTCGCCTAATAAAGTTTATTGAATGCTCCAAGACCATTTTCGTGATTTTTATTGGGAGAGATGGTTTTTGCAATCTCCCAATAATCTCCCCTATATTTTGGGAGAGTTGGGTGGATTACTTGTTTTGCCCAATCATTTTTGGGGAAAAGAAGATATGAAGGGTCATCAACTTTCAATCCTCTTCTATTATCATAGTTTGACTGGCGAATAATAGGAAACTGTTGGAGATGCTCAGATAACCTTACATCAACAACTACCATGTTGGGACAGTGAAGAAACCCAGTGGCGGAGCCACCAATATGGCAAGCCATGGCGGCCGCCATATCTGCCTCCAGCCAGACCATGCCCTTCCTCTGTCCTGCTCCCTTCAGTTCTCAACAGATCTGGTAGCTAGATGAGCTGCCATGGACGTTGTCTGTGTGGAGGAGGAAGATGAAGCGTTGAAGACATTCTAAACAGGCCTGGGGTGTGCTTTAGGCCTTTGGGCCATCAGACTTATCAGGCACCGGCCCACCTGAAATTTCCTAGCAAAACTACGTGAAGATGATAGAGTCCTCGACATACAGCAGCAGCAGACATGTGACAGTGACAGCAGGCAAGGCGGCGCCTCGACCTTGACTGCGTGGAAAACTGGAAACGGAGCCGTCTGATTTATCATTACCTACTGATTGATCATTACCTAATTCTCCCCCTCAAAACCGTGATGGCACTTCTAATAGTCAACGACAACCAATTTCATATGCTAGTGAGTAGTGAGATTGAGAAAAAAAATAAAAATATAAAAATATTGGATAAGTTAATTCATTTGAACTTAATGCTTCCACGTTTGTGCATCCAATCATCCACTTACCAATGTTTGATATTTTTATACGGTTACGACTCATGAGCTTATCTCTAGTATATTTTTGCATATTTGATAAGTATTAGATCTATGCTTTATTTGGATTGTGACCTTGTCGGTACCCTAACTTGGGCCCTAAAACTATTTGACGACAAGGCCCACAACGACATTGGCCTGGCTCTACAGCTCGGCAAAGGCCCATCACAACAACTCCTCCTCGGCACCCATCCCGCTCGAGGTGGACGACCACCCTCGAGCAGGGATGTCCGTGACGATCGAGGCTCAGCAGCCTCGAGGGAAACTTCCATCCTCGAGCCAGCGTTTCCGTCTCGTTCGAGGCTCGGCGAGCTCGAGCTTGCGGTTCAAGCTCGAGCTGGCCTCACCAGGAACGACGCCCAAGGCTCTGCGACCCATCAATCCAAGTCATGATGACGCTCCTGTAGTCAAAAAGCAGGGGATCACTGCTCCACGCCACCACCCACACCCCGGAGAGGACACCGGTCAAATCCACTCGCAACAGTGGACTTCTGAGCGCCATGCTGCACGGCCAGACCCAACTTGGCAGCAGCACTGTGCCAACCGCTCCTTTGACTTCGCTCGCCTCGGGCACACCACCATCCTCGAAGGCGACCCTCGAAGGAGGCTCCAGAAGCTCGATCTGGACGCTGTACGCAAGTTGCTACCCTCGACGCCGTGAGCCGTCATAAGAAGGAAGGACATCACGTCAGCCACTGCCAGGTCGTCAGCCGGAGTTGGAAGGCGCGATTCCCGCTCGCACAGTGCGCGGCATGGACGAACAGTGCACTTAGCAACGAACACCACGAACACATGTACTCGCATCCTGCCCCCTTGGTCTATAAAAGGGGAAGGGAAGCCCATGCAAGGGGCAAGCGGACGACCACAACAGCCAGACGCACTCAAGTGCACACACGCACAAGAACGCACACCTCATAGCTGGGGACTTAGGAGCTCATCTCCTTCTCCCACCTTGCTTGTAACCCCATACTACGAGCAACACGAAACCGGTGCGTCGCACCACTGCTGGACGTACGGCCTCGTGGCCGGAACCAGGATAAAACCCCGTCTCTCCACCCGCCATCGGGACAACGAGTGGATTAGCACCGCGATCACTTGTTGGTGCCGGTGCGACCAAATCAGGCACCGACAGTTGGCGCGCCAGGTAGGGGACCAGCGCTGCGCAACTCTCGTTTCCCGATGGCGAACTTCGACCAAGGACGCCCCCGCTGGGCGAGAGCAATCTGCTCCCAGTGGGGCAGGAGATCTGGTTCGGGAGCTTACGGTTCCAGGCATGTGGCGACGGTTACCACATGCGCATCCTCCGGGAGGAACCGAGCAACCAGCTGGAGCCACCTCAACTGCCACTGGCAGCACCGCGACGACGGAGTCGTCCCGGACCTCGCGTACGACGAGCGCGCGCTGCAAGGCACGCCGCCGACGTCAGCGTCCTCCCTCCCGCAAGGGAAGGGGACGTCCTGCGGTCAGGGTCACAGGAGAGGGCTACTCCCTTCCTCCCGGGACCCATGTCTGCACCACGTGCTACGACGGCACGTCCCTATCCCTACGGGCTACGCGGCTCTACGGTCACGTACGCCTCGTTCGTCCGCACTGCCATGAGTGCGTATGACGGCCAGCCAGGTTGTCATCCAGTCTCGGAGCACGACTTCGCCGCCCCAACGACCGACGATTCCCGCACGGAGCCCGAAGACGGATACGCTTTTGAGCGTGAACACCCTAGTTGGGACTACTCGGGTCTCCGCGACCCAGAGGCCTTTATGGCCT
Organism: Digitaria exilis; assembly: GCA_015342445.1. Classification (NCBI taxonomy): domain Eukaryota; kingdom Viridiplantae; phylum Streptophyta; class Magnoliopsida; order Poales; family Poaceae; genus Digitaria; species Digitaria exilis. The sequence continues at coordinate 1,281,301 of JACEFO010002272.1, read as the reverse complement.
TCCAAACAGCGGCGGATTACTGCTTCGGCTATTCCGATGATGAGTATGATCCAACCAGGGAGTGTTTCGTCATCAACGACGGGCAGGTCAGCGAGGGATCCACGTCGGACGACGACGGCGAGGATGACGACCAGGGAGGCAACAACGGCATAGATCCGGTAGGCGCGCAGCCACCGGACCCATCGGACCACTCTCCTTCCGAGGACGAGCGGCATCCGCGCCACCTGCCACGAGTTGCCCGCCCCCACGACTTGGGAAGCGGTGACGTCTCACCACCTGCGTGCTCCGACCACCAACCGCCCAAACAAGGCCACGAACACAGCACGGACGCACGGCGCGCGGGGCGAGTGGCTCAGGCTCGCATCCTTGCCGAAGGCAAAGATGACGACCTCGCTCCTAGAACGAGCCAAAAGCTCATCGCGGCGGCCGCGCTGCTCCGAGCCATGCCGGAAGCAGCTACCCCCGAGGGGCGGAAGCTGCGTCTCGAGGCCCAAAAGTTGGTTGAGAACGCCGCCCGACAGCAGGCCGAGAGCTCAGCCTCCCGCCTTCGACGCTCATCAGCCTCGAAGGGCGAACGAGGAGGGGAGTCATCGGTGCGCTCACCCCGGCCTAACGGCAGGGCACGAGCCCAGTCCCGGGGCGACTCCCACCAGGACATGGCGCGACGCCACGTCGGCGAACCACGTGCACCCGAAGCAGGAACACTTCCAGCGAGGGTGCCCGCGATATCACACCTCCGGGACACCCGAGGCGCGATCAACGGTGGCGACGCCCGCAACACGCTGAACCAAATAAGGCAGCGAGAGGGAGCCCGGACCCACCAACGCGGGCGCACCGACGTTGGGTGGAACCGGGATGCGGTCTCGGAACCGGCGGGAACGCGCGTGTTCAGTTGTAACATCCGCACCGCTCCGATTCCCCCTCGTTTCCGACAGCCTACTACCATCACCAAATACTCTGGGGAAACGGACCCCAGGGTATGGTTGAACGATTACCGCCTAGCATGCCAGCTCGGCGGCGCTACAGATGACGACATGATTATCCGCAATCTGCCACTTCACCTGGCAGATTCCGCGCGGACATGGCTCGAGCATCTGCCCTCCAATCGGATCCACGACTGGAACGACCTGGTCGAAACCTTCGTGAGGAACTTCCAGGGCACCTACGTGCGCCCCGGGAACATGTGGGATCTTCGAGGGTGCAACCAAAAGCCCGGCGAATCCCTGAGGGACTTCATCCGGCGCTTATCCAAGCGCTGCACCGAGCTTCCCAACATCACCGACCATCAGATCATCCACTTCTTCCTCGAGAGCACCACTAGCTACAACCTAATATGCAAGTTGGGGAGGGACCCTCCCCCCGACGCGAACCGGCTATTCGAGGTAGCCTCCAAATACGCTTCAGGGGAGGAGGCGGCGAACGCCATCTTCAACGGCAAGAAGGGGAAGCGCCCCGAAGAGACGCCCGCGGAGGGCAGCAAGCCAAGGAAGCCCTCGAGGAAGTAAAATCAAGGCAATAAGGGGAAGAAGTATCGAACCCCTCGCGAGAAAGGCAACAGCGGCGAACGAAGTCCCCGTAGTGGACCCCAGCCACAAGGGGCCTCGAGGCCTTCCATGTGGAGGTGAGTCTTTGATGCCGACGACGTGTTCTTCAACATGGGACGACCCACCGCCGACGGAAATCCTCGCGAACGCCTGCGACATCCAACAGCTAAGTTGCTTATACCCCTAGAGCGGCTTCAGCCCCTCGAACCCTTTTGTACATACTTTCGATTGTACAAACTCTTGATTAAGTATTTGGCTTAGCTCTCGCAAGTTGTGAACGAGTCAAGTGGACTCGAGTCCACTCATACTTGAGTGAGGATTGGTCCTACCCTCGCTAGGACCATCCCTCCCTCGGGGGCTACAATGGGGACGAACCCCCGAAAAAGTCAATACTTTTACGAAATTCTTGTGATATCTCGAGCGTATCGCCAAGTGCTCTTTTGCAACCCTCGAAGGGAAGACACTAGGCGTGAAACGAACAAGGGCAGGGTCGCCTGAGCCGAGTGCTCGCCTACGTCTCGAGGCTATGGCAGCACCTCACTTCCCTCCGCCTAAGTCATTCACGTACGATCGATCCTAGTGGCGACTTCCTTTCAAGGCGCATGCATTCGACACAACGTGCATCGCAGAGATGTCGCATGAAAATAAAACTCGTTTAACGATACAAACGATGTTTAACGAAAATAAGTAGGATGGATGAAAACAAACGAATTGTTCTTACATCAGGAAACGCAAGTCTCTAAACTACTATTTACACTCGGGCTCGATGTCCCGAGGCTTTCAGGGTCCGCTCCCACCATCAAGGTCGTCCCAGCCGCCGCCATCTTCGCCCGGGAAAGGACGCTCTTCCGCCGTCGGGGCAGTTGTGCGGTCACTTCGCCCAGGCCACGCCACGCCTGAAAAGGCGCGCACACTCCCCCACAAAGTCGCAGTAACTGCCCTAACGGTCATCATGACCCCGCACGAAGAGGTGGAAGGCACATTCAACACACCAACCCTTGGAAGGGCGGCCTTCGTTCTACTGATCAGGGGTTCGAACTCTGGACCTCCGAAGGGTTTCGACAGGGGCCCCAGATCAACCGAGTCAGGGATAATCGACGATACCATCGAAGCTCGAGCGCTCGAGGAAACCAATCGATTATGTTCGAGGCCAAGCAAAGTGCCTAGATCGAGGGACCCCTCGAGGGGGAGCATCGAGCCCTCGACCTCTATCGAATGAGGTCGAGTCCCATCTAGCATACTTTGGCGAAAAGCTTTTACGGGCGTGTCCTATGACCACGAGCCTACCCTCATCGAACGGGACATGGACGTCCGCTCGAACTACCCGCTATCAGCTCACCCAGGCATCCGTGGCTCGATGCCAATCGTGGAAAGCATGGATCGCCTTCTCCTCAGTCCCTCGAAAGGGACCCCGAGGAACGAAGAAAAATTTGGGACATCTCGAGCCAAACGAGGCTCGGGGGCTCCTAGAGCTGTGGACAAAACCACACGACCGCGTTCCTCCCACATCGGCCACGACTCCCACGTCTACCACCGTTACCCCGCGCGGAGCGGAACACGTGGAGGGAACGCTCGAGGCTTCCCCCTCGAAGGGAGGAAGTCATCGTTCTACTGATCAGGGGTTCGAACCTTGGACCTTCGAAGGGTTTCGACAAGGGCCCCAGATCAACTGAGTCAGAGATAATCGACAGTACCCTCGAAATTGAGCCTCGAAGCTCAAATGTTCGAGGGTAACAATCGATTGTTCGAGGCCAGGCAAAAAGCCTAGACTAAGGGACCCCTTGAGGGGGAGCATCGAGCCCTCAACCTCTATCGAATGAGGTCGAGTCCCATCTAGCATACTTTTGCGAAAAGCTTTTACGGGCGTATCCTATGACCACGAGCCTACCCTCATCGAACGGGGCAGGGACGTCCGCTTGAACCACCCGTTTCCAGCTCAACCAGGCACCCATGGCTCAATCCCGTTGAGGGAAGCATGGGTCGCCTCCTCCTCAGTCCCCTCGAATGAGGAGCATGAGGTACGAAGAAAGCTCGAAATCTCCCATACCACGCCAAACAAGGCTAGGATCGAGGACCTCAGGCGTAGTGGACGAACCCACACCTGAGGAAGCAGCGAATGCTCTTCACATCAAGTTGAGACCTTGAGAGAGTGTCAACCACTCTCCCAAGGCCTCAGGGGCTACACCCGCGGGTGCGCTAGCGCGCCCCCACGGATTCCCAGAACCCGCGAAGGGACAGAGGTCTCGAAAGCACTCGACGAGCACCAGCCTCCGCAGGATTGAACCTCACTCCCGCAGAGGCTCGGGGGCTACTGTCGGGTACCTGTAAAAGGGGTACCCTAACTTGGGCCCTAAAACTATTTGACGACAAGGCCCACAACGACATTGGCCTGGCTCTACAGCTCGGCAAAGGCCCATCACAACAACTCCTCCTCGGCACCCATCCCGCTCGAGGTGGACGACCACCCTCGAGCAGGTATGTCCGTGACGATCGAGGCTCAGCAGCCTCGAGGGAAACTTCCATCCTCGAGCCAGCGTTTCCGTCTCGTTCGAGGCTCGGCGAGCTCGAGCTTGCGGTTCAAGCTCGAGCTGGCCTCACCAGGAACGACGCCCAAGGCTCTGCGACCCATCAATCCAAGTCATGATGACGCTCCTGTAGTCAAAAAGCAGGGGATCACTGCTCCACGCCACCACCCACACCCCGGAGAGGACACCGGTCAAATCCACTCGCAACAGTGGACTTCTGAGCGCCATGCTGCACGGCCAGACCCAACTTGGCAGCAGCACTGTGCCAACCGCTCCTTTGACTTCGCTCGCCTCGGGCACACCACCATCCTCGAAGGCGACCCTCGAAGGAGGCTCCAGAAGCTCGATCTGGACGCTGTACGCAAGTTGCTACCCTCGACGCCGTGAGCCGTCATAAGAAGGAAGGACATCACGTCAGCCACTGCCAGGTCGTCAGCCGGAGTTGGAAGGCGCGATTCCCGCTCGCACAGTGCGCGGCATGGACGAACAGTGCACTTAGCAACGAACACCACGAACACATGTACTCGCATCCTGCCCCCTTGGTCTATAAAAGGGGAAGGGAAGCCCATGCAAGGGGCAAGCGGACGACCACAACAGCCAGACGCACTCAAGTGCACACACGCACAAGAACGCACACCTCATAGCTGGGGACTTAGGAGCTCATCTCCTTCTCCCACCTTGCTTGTAACCCCATACTACGAGCAACACGAAACCGGTGCGTCGCACCACTGCTGGACGTACGGCCTCGTGGCCGGAACCAGGATAAAACCCCGTCTCTCCACCCGCCATCGGGACAACGAGTGGATTAGCACCGCGATCACTTGTTGGTGCCGGTGCGACCAAATCAGGCACCGACAGACCTCTTACCGTATTATTTATATGTTTTTTATACAAATTAATAGTAAGTTAGTAACATGTTGGCCATAGGTAACTTTTGATCCTGGCTCCGCCACTGAGAACCCCCCCCCCCCCTGTGCGTGTTTAAGGTGATGTTAGGGTAAAATAAGACTGTTGGAGCATAATTTTTTCCTCAATAATGATGGTTCATTGGGGGAATAGAAGACATGCTTTACCGTTTGGATTTGAAGAAGCCTTTAGTACAATATATGTATGTTTTGACCATCGTATGCAATGAACTTGTCAATGCACTACACCACATATATACATATGAATTGACCAATTGTCACACTTAACTTAAAATTTAACTTTATCAAATTATAATACACCTTATTATAAAAAGAACAGAGGGGGTTTTAAGTTTGATGTGCTTTGTCTCGACTGAAACACTAATTTTGCGATGTCAGTTCATACTTCATAGCCAAACTAATAGAACTAAGCTGGCCAAGTAGTATATGCTAAGATTTTCTCTAGAGGCAATCTGACAGACTCATCTAATACCAGTCATGCTCTTTGCACTGGCAGACATCCCTCTTGTGTGTTGAAGGACCACCAATCTCTAGTGTGGTGATCGGGTGTGAAAACCTCTTGATCTTCTCATGTACTTCCTCGCTTATAGCGACATCATCAGCCACATTGATCACCATCTTTTTAGGTGCATTCCTGCACATGAACAGGAGCTTCACTAAGTCAACATCTTCATCGGATCCTGTGAAGAAATGGAATTCTACCTCCTCAAGTAAATCCAGGGCAACATTGTCAGTCCTCAGGACATTTGGTTGAACACAAGGGCAACAAAATCTTTTGCAGAGGGACACCTGATCAAAATAACATAGCTCAGCACGATTTGTAATCAGATTATATAGTATAAACAACCAATATAATGTAACATGTATCCAGCAAATGATGTTTGATTGTTTTTATACTAGTATCTTGGCACGTGCGGTACGCACGTGCTATTAAAATAAAATATAATAAAATATAAGTTTAAAACTTTTTTTTGAAAGATTAGTTTAAAACTATATTACATTAAATTTAACCTGTAGAGCTAGAATTTTTATTTAATATAAAAAGTCATATATAGCATGATAGGTAAGAGGGAAGTAGATACAATAGTATAGATTATTTTAATTCAACGATTTATAGTATAGATTATTTTAAAATTCTATAGTTATCTTAATTATTTTATTTGATCATAGGATGAACTTCAATATGTATGACTACTTTGCTGAGACAAATAACTTCAACGAAACCATTTCAAATAAGGAAAGAAGGAACACATAATTTATTGTTCTATAGTTGAGATAAAAACATTGCTAAGAAATATTCATGATATAGGAGTCTATTATAGATGATAGTGGGTTGGCACGTGCCATAGGTGCGTGCTATCGTAATATAATAGAATTAAAAAATTAATTTAAAACTATTACATTTAATTAAAATTCTCATAAATAAAAGGATATGAGGGTTTGTCTTGATGCCAAATTTTATAGACAAAACCTGGGCAAGAAATGCTCTACGATCGAAATAGAGAAAACAAGGATACGACAAAAGATGAAAACAAATGCCTATTTGATTGGTCTAAAAAAATGCAAAAAATTATGATAGGAAATGTTACGTCAAAACATAGGAAACAAATAATACCATGAAAAACAAAGAAACAAAATTATGATGAAAAAATATTACGTCAAAACATAGAAAACAAATACATGATTGGTTGATCTAAGAAAAGCAATAAATAACTATTTGGCCGGAATGGAATGAAGAGGCACCATCACGCTTCACGCAACTTGTCGTTGCCCAGCAGCATTAGCAGCACAAGCTCTGCTTGACAAGGGCTGAAGCCACCTTGCGCCTAGCTTCGCAGCTCCATTAGCCAGGCCGTCATCATCGCAGCAGCTTGTCGTTGCCCAGCAGAAAAAGCCAGCCCGCCATCACTGTAGCCAGCCAGCCAAGCAGCAGCACAGGCTCTGAAGCCACATCGCGCCTGGCTCTGCAGCTCCTTCGGCCAGGCAGTTGATGCTACTCTATATACAAGGGAGAGACTCTATATACAAGGGAGAGAGAATGACCAAAGCTCTACGGCCACCATGAGCACAGGCGAACGGAAAAGAATTGAAAGAGCGTTGCTGTTGGATGGGAGCACCTGTCATGTTTCCATTGATTCAGGCTTATATTTATTTTTATCCCATTTGACATTAACTTTTCAATTGAAATTATTTCCGCATTTTTTCTTTCAAGATCATATGTCATAGTTCCTCATAATCAGTGCCATACATCAAGTGCCATAGTTCCTCATAATCACTGCCATAATCAGAGTTTGTCTAATCCGTGGCATTCTTCAATCGATGGATTTATATTGAAAAAAGACTATTGGTACCATGTCCAAATTAAAGCTGATTAGATGTTATGAAAATCAAGTGCACAAAGAATACCCAACTAACCATGATCTGCTAGCTCGTGAAATCAAATTGCACAAGACTGCATCATATCCATAGCTAAAATTGTGCTCCTGACGGTACCAAACATAACCTCCATATTGGGAAATGGTTGCTCACAAAAATAACTGAGCACTGACATATGATTATCCTCAGGCAGATATCCTAGAACAGAAATCTTGGAACTCACATGCTCACGATGGCATTATGCTTGGGATATACAACAATAAGATGAATTAATTCCTTGGAAGGCTGAATAAGCACCCTCTGTGTAAGTAAGATGAATTTATCTCTCAGTCCAGAATATGTCATTTTAAATTGCTTGGAAGGCCGAATAGTCATACTCTGCTAAAATTTAAAACAACGATATGTTAACAGAAAGACCAATTTGGAATGGAGATAGTAGGTTGACACGTGCTATTAAAATATAAAATAAAAAGAAACAAGTTTAGCTCCATTATATTTATTTTAAATTATCATAAACAGAAGATAAAAATGTAACATAGATGAAAGGATATGAGATATAAATTTTAGAGTATGAAAGCTTAAGAATACACTACAAAGAAGAATACAAATTCTACTCGCGGACCCTGTAGCTGCTGGTACGTTAGCGTCGGCGAGAGCACAACAATTCAAAAGCACCCCCGCACCACCTGCTCAAAATCAAATTACCAATGCAAAAGTAGCACGAGCATAGTCAGTAACAATTTAGCTCTGGCTTGATGTCCGCATCTTGATGGTTCGACACAATGAACAAAAACAAACAAACACAATTTCACATGTTTACCAAGCATATAACTGAAATTGAAAATATATAAATACGTAAATAAAAAATGTTCATCCACCTAATAGCACCGAATAAAAAATGTTCCTCCACCCACACGTGCATACATAATCATCAAATGGCATGGTCCATGAGACCGCCATTGATCATAAACTTATAGACCACCCTATTCTATTTCTTTCCTTTATTCTATTTTTCTTTCTTTTTCATATCATTATTGATAGAGCCATGGATGGAACCTAGGATTGGTAGGGCACAGATATAAAAGGAAACTGCTGGACTGACATATATTAACACCATCCATGTAAAGGAAAGGATGTAATTCTAGGCACAAAAAGTGGTCGTGATTGGCTGGGGATGGCAAATATTCTGCTTTTCTAGTACGGTACAGGTGTTAGCATCTATAGAATATTTGTACGTGCCATTCTACACACACCACCATATTCTATTTCTTTCCTTTTATTCTATTTTTCTTTCATTTTTTCTTTCACATTTTTTTTTTTGCGAATCACACAGTACAGACGCAGCGCTCACAAACACGCACGCACACTTACCCCTACAAACATACGCACGCAACCCTACCCTATGAGCATTTCCGAAAGACTGGGCCGGTAAATCCTCCAAATTGACGAAGGCACCACAGGCGTCTCGCTATCGACGGGCACGTCGCCTACCACTGAAAGAATAGCGCCGGTTAAATCCTGGAATAAATCCAGGAAAATGCGAGCACCAGTGCCGAGTCGAGGACTCGAACCCTGGTGGGCTGGTTCCACCACAAGGAACCTTGCCAGCTGAGCTAGAGCCCAGTTCGCTTTTCTTTCACATTTTCATTGTTGCTTGGGCAAGAGGATCTCACGCTTGAGCACCGTCTTTGCCCGACCACGTTTCGATTCTGAGGGCCCAACAAAGCAAAGCTCGAGGTGCTCTTAAGAGATATATAGTTGGAAAATAATGCGCAGAATTTCTGTGCATGCCAAATGCAATTACATTGTCGAAGGCATAGCAATTGTGATGGGTTATAAATACAAATTTCCATAATATCGCAAGATAATCAAGAACTTTGACAATAAAGTAGTTAATTTAGTAATACAACTTATGGCGTTTGCCCGTTCCGGGCCCACATGAGGCCGTACTTGCCTCCCAAATGCCTGTAGAACTTTACAGTTGTCTCCGGATGGCAAAAGTTGGCGATCTTTACACACGTACTCATCGTTAGGTAGGGAGTTTTATCCGTTGCATGCACGACCACCTTCTGGGGAATTGTCCAGCAGATCATCAGCAACAGCCTCAGCAGGTGTCCCTCTCCCTCTTTCACCCTTTGGGAGCTTAATTCTATTTCTTCAAGTGAGTCCAAGGCAATGCTGTCATTGGTGATTAGCTGGCTAGTGGGCAACACTTCCTTCCAAAACTGGACATTGAGAGGGCTCATCTACAAAGAGTGATTAGTAGGAAAAATATTAAAGCAGATATTTTTCGTGTTTAACTATCTTTTTGAAAAATACATTTGTTTTCGAACATAAATGATGATCTCATGTATTCATTTGTTCCAAAGTCCAAACATCTCTACTAGAAGGCAACTTTTTTAGGACAAAATAATAGAGCATGTTTTTAAGTTTCAACATAAGGGACAATGGGTGCCTTATATGATGTAATGGAAGATTTGTTGCTACCTTATGTGTGTTTAATTTCTCCAACATGTCCAGCTATGCCTATGGTAGAAGCCTATGACATTAGATGTAACAATGTCCAAGTTGAAACCGATGCTATGGAAATTATTGATTTAGAGGCCATGCATGTAAGGCCCATGAAGCGTCCCCACTTTCGTAGAGACTAAATATGATACAAATACCAGTCACAGGAGGCTGATACACATTTATTCAACAGATAGTTCAGTCACCGTACAAGCTCTCTAAGGAGCCGAGCATTTAACAAAAACTAAAACGACAAGTAACCAAGCAACGGTGATGAACCAGAGCGCGACCTAGGCCGGGTCGAGGCCTAGTTCTTCACAAAGCGCCAGCGGAAGCATCTTCTAGGACCACACCACAGGCAGCGTTGGGTGCGAACACGACCACCTACTCGATATCTTCGGCGACAAAGTCTGGATCTTCGTCTGAATAAGCAATAACAGCAAGGGTGAGTACATACGTACTCAACAAGTTCAACCACGCCCACGGAGGGGGATAATCATAGAATATGCACAGGATATATCAAGGATAAGGCTAGGGTTTATTTGCAGCAAAGCTATGTTTTCACACATGCAAGGGTTCATTTTTGAAAAAAGGGTTTTCGCAAAACATTTCTTTGGTAACATTTAAGAGAGTGGGGTTGATCCACACAGGATCCAAGTTTTAATAGCTACCGGACTCCACATCCGCAGTAGCTCACAGCACACCTGCCGGACACTTTCCAAAACAACTCACACCATTGTCCCATTCCCAATGCTAGTTGTGTGTCCAAGCCGTAACTCGCCCAATACCGTGGGTCGCGGCTATTCGAATAGTTTTTAAACTCTGCAGAGGTGTACACTTTACCCACAAGTAGGGTACCGCAACACGATCACCTTAGTGTCAGCGCGGATCCATCAAAGCCATTACCCACCTTAGCTAAGACCCGACTAGCCATTACGGGTTGCACCAGGGGTCTTGGTCCTACCAACGAGGCCTGACCAGGGCATAAGTCACAAAGATCGAATCCTGTCTCCTTGGTCACCCGTTGCTCTCAGCTCTCCTAATGGCCAGAGGACTAACTAGTGGGATTTATGCTAAGCCGTTGCCACATACAACGGTAGAGTGGTTGTACGATAAAATGGGTTAGGCAAGATGGCACATCAACTCGGTCCTTAATTGTGACAAGATGGACATCTTCCACTTAGCTCAACCACAAAGGTACGAGCTCACCACTTAGCTTAACCACAAAGGTACAAGCTCACCACTTTAGCTCAACCACAAAGGTACGAGCTTTCATCACTTTGGCATTTCACACAAGAAATACCCGTCCATCTCATCTAGGTTTAACTTTCTTTCTTAATTCATGCTCAAATCACTATTTTTCCTTTTGAAAACACACACACGTTTTCTTTTTGTAAAAGCACATTGATGTCATGATTGGGTATAGGGTAACCAAGTCCTAAGCATTATCTTCTAGCAGTGATTAGCATCCAAACAGAGCAAGTCATATTTAGATTTTAATCTGGGTCAATCAAGGAATAGTCATAGCAATCAAGGGTGGCTATCCAAACGGGTTTTGCAATAAAATCATATGCAGTTTTGTAAAACAGGCTGATAGGTCGTGTTTACAAAAACTGGGTTCAATATGCATCAAAGGATGGGATTGGACTTGCCGTCGTCAAATCCTTCCGAGAGCTCCTGCTCGCGGTATGGGCCTTCGGGCTCCGGCTCGCGGTACTCGCCTCCAAACTCCTCTACGGGTCCTTCATCTGGCGCAACGTGATCTACGGCACACACCAAGCAAGCATACATATAAACACAATAAGAAAAGGAAATAAGGTTTTTACCGTTGAGCTCGGGAGAGAGAAAATCAAGGGAAAATAGAAGTTGAGATTATTTTGGAAGAATTGTGGGTTGAACATGGTGGAAATATTATGAGATGGAGTGTGGTGGAGTACGGGAATTTTTGGAGGATTTTCGGCGCATGAAATGATAAGCCGATCGGGTTTAGGGATTAAGTCCGGGGCTTTGGAATTTTAATTGGGAATTATTATTTGGACGGGAAAAGGATTATTTAGAATTTGTAGAAATGTCCTGGTTTACTCTAAGGGGTCATATACATTGGAAATAATAGGATATTATTTAATGGGGATTTTAGGAAAAAGAAGTGATGGATTCGGAGTTGAAACGGGAGAGATAATAGGTTTTTATTATGGGTTAATCAAAGGGCTAGGGGCTTATTTGTGATTAAAAATAGGATAGGGGTCTATTCTAAAATATGCAGGGACTTAGTTGGAAGTATTTTATTTGGATTTGGGGGTGGAATAGTAAAAGGGGAGGGCTTCATTTAAAAGAGAGCGAGAGGGAATAGAGGTGGGGGCACTTCTGTAAAGAGAGAAAAGGGGCAGGGGGTTTTGGGGAAATTTCCCTTTTCTTCTACCTCCAGCCGCACAGGGTAGAGGAGGAGATGGGGGGCCGACTGGGGTTGGGGCGCCGGCGATAAGGGAGGGGAGAGAGGCCAGGGAGAGGGGAAAATGGAGAGGGGCTCGAGGGGATCTCATTCCCGTACCTATCTTGGACAAAGGTGGAGCAGATAGGGCTGGCCACGGCGGCGGCGGAGGTGGCCGGCGGCGGCCCCTGGTGGTGGCGCTGCGCGGGCAGGGAGGGAGATTGGTGGTGATGAAGGTGTTGGTGGTGGCAAAGAGCTGCGTTGAGGCCCTATTTATAGGCCGGGGAGACGCGGTGGCGGGTGGCCGGCCGGTGAGCACAGTGAGCACGCCATTAATGACGGCTTGGCGTTTGCTGGTGGCGGCGAGCGGGCGCGGCAGTCGAGGCGCTGCCTCGACGAAGAGACGGCGTGGCAGCAGCGGTGGCGCGTAGCGGGGAGGTGGTGCCTGGTGGAGGTGGCGCAGGTAGAGGGGTGGCCTGGAGGCGTGGTGCTGCTGGTGGTCGCCGGTGAGCTCCACAAGAAGCTCAGTAATGGCGGAGAGGCAGCGATGGGACGGCGAGCAGAGGTGGTCGGTGCTGTGCTTGGCCGTGGCGTCTAGCGGGGAGAGGGGTGGCTGGTGGAGGCGGAGCTTGGGCGAGTGCTTGCAGGGAGGATGCTCTGCTCGGCGTGGTGGTGGCGTGGTGCTGTTGCTGCTCTGCTCGGTGTGCAAGCACAGAGAAGAAAGAGGGAGAAGGGAAAGGAAGAGAGAGAAAGAGAGAGATTCGCGACGCCGATCGAGGGACGGCCAGGCACGAGCGGCGGTCGGCGGGCACACAACGCGACACAAGGCGCGAGGGGGAAAAGGAGTTTAGGCAACGGTCGGCTCGATGTCGTAACGACGGAAAAGCCGGGAGAGATATGGAGATTGAGAGAGAAAGATTTTGAGAGATCAAGAGCTCAACGAACAAAAAAGATTTTGAAAATGATTTGCGTGATTTAATTTGGGTAAATTTTACTGATGTTACCGCCCATCGTCTTCAATTTTCATTATTTGACGACATACTTTAATGCTTATTATATATTTAGATTGAAACATGAACTAGTTACAAATGAATATTTTTTATTGAGTGTTCAAATTTAAAAATTGTACAATTAGTTTTTTTTTAAAAGTGTGTAGTCTTAGGAAATCATATTTTTCTCCTATAAATATACTACAATAAAATGAAAGACATTCTTTGTGACTATAGGAGGAGCATGTTAAAAATGTTGACCCAAGCCTAAATTAATTAAAAGTTTAGTTAGAGAAGATACCTACCAAACAAATACTCAACCTTTTTACTCCAACACACTTTCTGAGGACATGCAACATGCACTTCACAAAATTGTCCTTTGATCCTTTTGATTGTAAATGTAATTTTAAAACCGTGCAGTGAGGAAGCTTTAGCACTTGCATCAGAAAGCCTTCACATTCATATCCGGAGTACTGCAACGAACATTTAGAACACCTAGTGTTGGAATCCAGTAATTCAAGAGTAATTCTGGTATTTGAGAGCCCGAGAATAATTTGAATGATTAGTGGAGGTGATATATCTCCTACCCATTAAAGATCAAAACCTCAGGTCTAATGTTTTGTATGTCTCATTACTATGGCTATTTCCAAATTAAAAAAAATCCCGACCACATCTACCTCACCAGACCATCACATCCACTGCTATATCAGCATTGATGAATAGTAATTCAGCATAGATTTTGACTTGTTATAGTTATATGAACCAGGAGATACAAACAAGGCCTACATACCCCCTGTCGCCAACCCCCAAAGTTGAGATAGTAACCGCAACATGGATACGCTCATAACCATATATAACCTTTATTTGGTATAGTGGATTGTTGTTAGCATCAGGAGTGTATGTGGTCAACACGCTCTTAGCGATGGGTCCCACGATGAACTAATGTCAGAGCTGTTGTGTATAAAGCCGATCTGGCCTCAAGGGTATAGGTCCCCTTGGTTGGTCCCACGTGGGATAAAAAAATCAAAGCATAAGGGGAAGAGACCTTGCCATTGGTGCGCAGGAGGCAGCGTCAGAAGTTTCTGTCCTTTGCTGATTTTTCTATCCCCTGAGGCCCGACCATAAGCTTGAGGCCGGCCTTTCACTATAGGAAAAAGGGTCATCGGTACCGGTTGGGAAGCCCCATCAGTACCGGTTGTAGGAACCGGTACTAGCTTTCTGGTACTGATGGGAAGCCCATTTAGTACCGGATGTTACAACCGCTACTAAATGCGCCCACAGACAGAAAAAAAGAAATTCCCAAGAGCTTGCTGCGCCCGTGGGGTTTTGAACCCACGACCTCTTGCCTCACGCGTAGCTCCCTCAACCATCCCACCTACCTACCACATGTGGTTGAGAGATGGACGGTACCCTTTTAACTATTCCTGAATAGACCATTTAGTACCGGCTCGTGTTACGAGCCGGTACTAAATGCCACCATTTAGTACCGGGCCATGTTACGAGCCGGTACTAAATGCACGAGGGGCCTCGGGAACCCCCCGGGACCATTTAGTACCAGCTCGAAACACCAACCGGTACTAAATGCCACCATTTAGTACCGGGCCATGTTACGAGCCGGTACTAAATGGTCCCAGAGGACTTTTTCCTTACCAACCAGTACTAAATGGACATTACTACCGGGTTTTAAGCACCCGGTACCAATGGAAGGCAGACGAATGAGCCTTTTTCTTGTGGTGTTTATGCTTTTTGCTTAGGACCTTTCCTTAGGACCTACGCTGGAATGTATATGGTCGACCATAAAAAGCTTAAGACCCTATTATTTCCAACACTAGCGATGCCCGAAAAGTACGCAGGTTCTGTAACTAACGTCGTCTCAAACAACTACAAGTATATGCAGGGCTTTTTAATTCAGTTGAACAGGACTGACGGACTGGTGGACTACACCTAGCTATTATATATACACATAAAAAGAGACACCTATTATATATTGTCGGCGAGTTATGCTAACTTGGTTCTCGAGGGGATGCCCCGAGAGAAGGGTTTGAGGAGAAGTCGTCGAGAATCTAGAATCGAAGGTGACAAGAGGCGATTTAGACAGGTTCAGGCCGCAATATGCGTAATACCCTACGTCCTGTATGATGTGTCTTGTATAGATGAGATGCTTCGAATGGGGTCCCTATCTCCCCTTATATATGCCGGAGGATAGGGTTACATGGAAACCGTATAAGGTTAGGAAACTTTTACAAGTTTATCTCTAATTTCCTAATACAGCTTATCCTAACCGACTAGGACTAATCCTTGTCTTGTACGTCAAGTCTTGTACTTGGGCCGGCCCATAAGATGGCCCGCCAGGGTTGTTTAGTCCATTAGGACTCTACACCCACATGCCCCTGAGCACCTTATCTCCTGAAGAACAGCACTGTTGAAAATACAGAGTTCTTTGAGACCCGCCAGGGTTGTTTGGAGCCCGCAGGGTTCTTTGCTTTTGGAAGTTGCAACCACGCTGTTCAATAGGTAATGAAGTGCTCATAAATCTTCTTGAAGTTCGGATTGGTGCGCACCGATTAGATGCGCCCAATTGGGCAGCCTCCGAGCCTCGTTTATCTTTGAAGAAGAAATTCGAGGCTCTTTCGAAGTCCGAACCCGAAGAGAATCAATTTCTGAAGAAGTCCGAGTTCTTTTAGAACTCCTTTTGAATTTATCAATTGAAACCAAAAAATTTTAGAAATATATTTTCTGAAAATATTCCCGCAGCCCCCGAGCATAAATTTGAATGAATTCAAATATAGGATCAAGGAAGGACCAAAATTGAAAAGTACCGAAGTAACGATTCGAAAACTCAATATAAACCGTTCGCCTCCCTTGTATCCGCACGCCTTTAGCGAAACAGATCTAGGTTTAGCGACAGTTGCTCTGTTAGCAATCCTAAGACTGCGCAAACACTTCCGCAACCTCCTCGAGCCCTAATCCCATCCCAAGCCTCAAGAGACCGCAATGGCCGGTGGAGAAGGATCCAGCCGAAGCAAGAGCGTGAAGAGGAAAGCAAAAGCAATGAAGGAAGTCGTAGCGACCGATGAAGCAGTGCCCGTTGGAGACGTTCCATGCTTGGAAAATCCAATCAGCAACTGGCCAACCAGTACACTGAAAGATAAATACATCAAGAATCTGGAAGCAGATGGTTTCCTCGCATCCCAAGAGATCAGTCGATGGAGGAGTGCTCATGGTCATGAGTACCCCACTGAAGAAACCGAGGAGCTCACGGTATGGAAGGCATTTTACGAAGTTGGTTTTGGTTTGCCGACCTGTGATTTCTTCCGCCGAGTATTGCAATTTTATGGAATTGAGTTGTGTCACTTGAATCCCAACTCCATTATGAATCTGTCTATATACATTCACTTGTGTGAGGCGTTCCTTGGAATAGACCCACACTTTGCCTTGTTCCGCCATTTATTCAGAGTGAAGACATCAAGCGGAACATCGCAAGTGGTTGGGAAAGTAGTAATCCAGTTCCGCCAAGGCATGAAGCCAGTTTACCTGGATTATTCCACCAAGGAAAGCCTTAAGGATTGGCAGAAGGAGTGGTTTTATGCATGGAATCATCAACCACAACTGCCCAGCCGCTCAGGAAATCCTCCAGTGATGAAACCATTCTGGAGCGAAACTGTTGGAATAAATCAAGCCATGCAGATTCCAGAACTACTCAATATGATCAGAGATCTGAAGGCGTAAGAATTGACCGGAGCCATTGTATACAGGTCATTTCTGTTGAGGAGGATTCAGCCGTGCAAACAACACTGTAATCCAGAGTACTCGTATTCTGGAGATGCTGATCCCTCACGGAATGCTACCGGTGACTTGTCTGAAAAGAGGGTCATTCAGTTGTTGAAGAAGTATCTGGTCATCAATGATGAAAATTTTCCAGAGATAATGGAAATTTCTGCAGTCACCATGACACCCGAGGTATGAACTATATCTGAAAGTCAATACATTGTCTTTGTCACTATAGTGTAGTATTAACTAATTCCTTGTCCATAACAGTATGAAGCCCGACGATCACTATATGTGAGTTTGCCTCCCCTGGATCCAACCAATGCCGAAGAAGCAAACATATTAGCCCGCTGTGTGGATTCAGGGGTAAGGGATCAGGTTCGTAAACACAAGCCACGTACTGATAAGGCAGCTGCATCTGAAGAACCTGACGAACCGCATGCCCATGATGAACATCAGGTTGCTGAAAAACCCCGTGCCAAGGCTGGGGCAACCTCCAAGAGAGGAGAAGGCTTAAAAAGAGTCGCGACAGCAGAGTTAAATGCACCAGTGCCTAAGAGAGCACGGACCCTACCCAAACCGCGGGTAAGGATCATCCTAGAGGAGAAGGAGAAAATATCCCCACAACCAAAGATACCATCATCTGTGGGGATAGCAATAGGAGAAATCGGGACTAGCCGGTCGCAACAGGCGAGCACTGCCCGGCAGCCTCTATCAGAAGAAGAAATCATCCACAATATCTAAAACCATGTCTCAGCGCCATATACCAGTTCAATACCAGTGGTAGAAGAACACTACCCAGCTGGTCCATCGGCAGTGGAGCAGGAGCCTGAAGAGGAATTCACACTGGGAGAGCCGGAAATCCCGATGCGGCCTTCCATCATGTAAGTACTCTGTAGATCTTAACATAAGTTACAAATTTTATACTCGTAACAATCCATGCTGACTGTGAAGTTATTGATGCAGAGTTGAAGAAACTCCATCAGTGGCCAGGGAGGCACCAGGGGCCACAGTGCCAGAGGAACCCAGGGAAGAGCTGCAAACAATTCTTCCAGAGGTTCAGCCGTCCGCTCCATCAACAAACCCGCTAGTACCAGCAGAAGCGCAAGTTGAAGAAACAATTGCGGAGGTGCTGGCGGATATTGAGCAACTGGTCACGCAGGCGGTGATAGAAGAAACCGAGGTTGAGCACCGTGACCAGAACAATGCTGAGCCCCTGAGCAACATAGATACATCTCAAGTTAGGGGGCGGAAGCTATTCCAGAAACAGAGTGTTCGAGGGGTAAACAAGTCGAACAGTCAACCCAAGAGCAAGTGATGGAGGAGATCCCCAGGGTACCCAAGAGTACTGGAGCTGAAGAGGAGATCGGTAGCTTCCGCATCGGAAGTTACGATCCAATGCTGAATCCAAATCCGCAGACCTTCGAATATATCTTGGACGCGGACGAGGATGTAGAGCACATCGACAAGGGTCTATATCATGCCGAGAGGGCAGTGGCATACTTCAAGGTATCGAAACAACCCTGTACCTATTGTCATTATAAGCATCTGTCTCATAACTGTATTCTGCAGGCCGTCGGTGAAGCATCAAGGCAGAAGACAGAGTACATCCGCAACATCTCGCTGATGCACGCCAAGGCGGAGCGCCTCCAAAAGGAATTGGAGCGCGAACGGGAAGACCACAAAGTCCAAGAGGCGGAAGATGCAAATATGATCCGCACTTTGCACCCGCGGACAAAAGAGTTGGCCGCAGAAAAGGACGACTTGAAGAAGAAGCTAACTGCAGCCAAATCAGAGCTCAAAGGTACCCTGACGCTGCTAAATCCTTGCAATTAGGTATCCAATTCATGTGTAGTATAACAACTCTGTCGTGATTTTATGGAGCAGGGGTTCAACAACAGTTAACAATAACCCAGAGCGAACTGACAGATTGGTCAAACTTGGCCAATCGTCATGAAGAAGCGTTGAAGACTCTCTCTGCGGAGCATGAGACCATCAATGAACAACTCAGAGTTGCAGTCCAGCAACGCAAGGATGCTGACGTGCAGCTGATTCAGGTCATTGAGAAGCAAAAGAAGGCTGCCAAGGATCTTGAAGACGCGCACGAAGAAAATAAACAGTTATCCGAAGAACTCATCCAGCTGTGGAAGAATCTCGCTGACAAGAAGACGCTGGTTGAGAAGCTTGAACAGACGACCAAGAGGATGTCAGAGCTTGAAGAAGCCATGCAACAGATGAAGAAGTCGGATGAAGACCTGGTCGAAGCCCTGAAATGGATTGTGCTGCTGGAGAAGGCGGCGAATCCGGTGGTGAAGGCCTTGGTCCCTGAAGACCCTGCAGCTCCGCAATCCTTCCTGAAGCGTCTGAAGGCCATGCCTCAACAGTTGAAGGCTTACATCAAGAGATCATCTAAAGCCTGTCTTGTGCATGTCCTAGCTGTAGTAAAGTCTAGGTACCCTGAAGTAGATATAGGCAAACTCGTAGAAGGCGCAGAGCCAAATTGTACAGAGGCCGCCTTCGGGGACCTGAAACAAGAGGCCGAGCCAGTTGCCGAGGCAATTGTGCAGAGTCTGAAATTGTAATTTGAATGAGTACTCATGTAATATAAGTTCCGTGCAATCGAATGTTGGTTATTTCCGCATATGAAGAACAAGCCAAGAATTTCTAAGAACCCTTGGATGTCTCTGTGTCGATGACCAGGACTGAGTCAAAACATACATGTGATGCGTAAGTTTTAACTGTTGAAAAACAACCCTGTTAAGGACTCGAGGGAACCCAGGGAGATTTCTATAGTATAGGCTATCTTTAAAATAAATATACCCTGAAGGGATACTTTGGGAACAAACTGTATGTGATTCATTGTACAAGAACCCAGTAAGACCCATGTAGTAGCAGCTTTAAGCTTAAAAAATATCGTGATGTAGCGAAAACTTAGGAACAAATCCGTTAACGGCCCCGAAGGAACCCGGATATACCTCATGCAATTGCCCCGAATACGTAAACTTTCCGAGTCTCAAAAAGAACACGGAGAAGATTCGAACGATGTCATAAAGACAAAGTAATATTGGACATAAACAACCCAGTAAAGGGAGATTTTCATTTATTGAATTATATCTCGTTGCTGAAACAACGGTACAAAAGAAATCTCGATGCCGAAGCAATCGATGCATTTGTTGCCGAAGCAAAGATACAATGAAGAAGCTACGCGTAGAATTTGCGTAAATGTTCCATATTCCAGGGATTTGGTAAATCAGTACCATCCTCTGTTTGAAGTCTGTATGTGCCTGGCTTGAGGACTTTGGATACAATGAATGGACCATCCCAAGGCGAAGTGAGCTTCGTGTGACCAGCTGTATTCTGGATCCGTCGTAACACCAAATCTCCAATCTGGAACGACCTCGTCTTCACATTTTTGTCATGAAATCTGCGAATACCCTGAATGTATGCAGCATTGTGTAACAAAGCTGCCAGTCGTGCTTCCTCAGCCGTATCAACCTCAATCATCCGTTGTTCGTCCGCCATGGCTTCTTGGAATTCCTCGACGCGAGGAGCACCATGCATGACATCGACAGGTAGGACGGCCTCAGATCCATATACCAAGAAGAAGGGTGATTGCCCTGTAGCTTTGCTGGGTTGAGATCGTAGGCCCCAGACAATCGGGTAGAGTTCTTTCATCCACCGGCCTTCAGCTTTCTTCAAGGTTCGTTCCATCCGAGCTTTAAATGCATCAAGTAACATGCCATTGGCTCTTTCGACTTGACCATTGGCGCGAGGATGAGGGACAGAGGCATAGCATACCTCGATGCTACGATCTTCACAGTAATCCCAGAACTTGCTGCCTGTGAAGGTAGTACCTAGATCTGTAATGATTTGATGCGGTATCCCGAAGCGAAGAATCAACTTTTGAAGGAATTGGACTGCTTTCTCAGATGTTGGTTTGACAACCGGGAAGACTTCTATCTACTTGGAGAATTTATCAATTGCGACAAAGCAATACTCAAAGCCACCAGGTGCTCTGGATAGTTTCCCGATCATATCAAGCCCCCAACATGCGAATGGCCATGACGGAGGTATCAATTTAATCTTATGCGCAAGCTGATGTGAATGATGAGCGAAATACTGACAACCCTTGTAGTGATGAACAATTTCTTCTGCATCGTGCAAAGCCGAAGGCCAATAGAATCCGGCGCGGAAGGCTTTGCCCACGATGGTACGGGAAGCTGCGTGATTACCACATTCGCCCGCATGGATTTCCTCTAGGATACTGATTCCATCTTGTTGTGAGACGCACTTCATCAATGCGCCAGAGCGTGCACCACGCCGGTATAGTGTATCCCCAATTATCATGTAGGACTTACTGCGACGGACAACCTGCTGAGCTTCTGCTTTTTCCTTAGGAAGTTTGTCATGCAAGATATAATCTATAATTGGTGCGCTCCAGGTTACGTCGATGAGCATAACCTCAGGGGCCGAGGTTGCAGTGGCGGGGAGTATTGCTGCAGGAATAGACGGCTTAGAGAGCTCATTAACGAACACGCCACTGGGTACCTCTGCTCGGGAAGAACCCAATTTGGATAGGACATCTGCAGCAACATTGTAATCTCTCTCGACATGATGAAATTCAATGCCGAGAAAGTGCTTCTCCAACTTTCGAACTTCTTCACAGTACGCATCCATGTTCTCATGGTTCTGATTCCAATCCTTGTTGACTTGCTTGATGACCAGCATTGAATCCCCATATACCAGTAGACGCTTAATACTGAGGGTGATAGCCATCTTCAGCCCGTGAAGAAGAGCTTCGTATTCTGCAGCGTTGTTGGAGACGACGAATTGAATCTGCAGAACGTACTTGAGTTGATCTCCTCGAGGTGAAATCAACAGAACTCCAGCGCTGCCACCTTCCAACTTGAGAAAACCGTCAAAATACATGATCCAGTGCTCAGGCTTGATGGTGGCGACGGGAAGGTTGTGCTCAGTCCATTCCGATATGAAATCAGTAAGGACTTGAGACTTCATGGCCGTGCGAGATCGGAACTCAATGCTGTAGGTTCCGAGCTCAACAGCCCACTTGGCGATACGGCCTGTAGCATCTTGATTATGGAGAATTTCGCCAATAGGATATCCAGTAACCACAATGATCTTGTAGGAGTCGAGGTAGTGCCGCAACTTCCTGGATGTCACTAGGACGGCGTATATAATTTTTTGAACTTGAGGATACCTTGATTTGGAGTCCGAGAGGACTTCGCTCACAAAGTACACAGGCCTTTGAATCTTCTGGAGATGACCTTCCTGTTCAACAATAATAGCAGCACTAATGACCTTGGTGGTTGCTGAGATGTAGAGCAGGAGATCTTCGCCTGGGAGTGGTGCAGTGAGCACAGGTGGTGTAGTCAGGAACAATTTGAGCTTGTCAAAGGCATCTTGGGCCTCCTGTGTCCACTGAAATCTATCCTGCTTCTTGAGGAGCTTGAAGAACTCAGTCCCACGTTCTCCGAGTTTGGAGATGAAGCGGTTTAGTGTAGCCATGCAGCCCGTAAGCTTCATGACATCCTTGACGGTGAGCGGCGGCTCCATATCCATGATTGTTGCTATCTTTTCTGGATTAGCTTCAATGCCACGTTCGCTTACAATGAACCCGAGAAGCTTTCCTGACGGAACGCCGAAAACACACTTGGCGGGATTAAGCTTCCAACGCCATTTGTGTAAGTTGTCGAACGTCTCGGTGAGATCGGCGATTAGATCCTCGGGGTTTCTTGTCTTGATAACCACATCATCAACGTATGCTTCTACGTTTTGGTGAAGTTGGTCTTGAAGACAACCCTGTATCGCCCGCTGATATGTGGCACTTGCATTTTTCAAACCAAAAGGCATGGTTGTATAACAATACGCGCCATATGGCGTGATGAATGAAGTTTTAATCTAATCCTCTTCTTTCAGAGATATCTGATGATATCCTGAGTAACAATCGAGGAAACAGAAAAGGGTGCACCCGGTGGTGCTATCAATGACTTGATCGATGCGAGGAAGCCCGAAGGGATCCTTTTTGCAATGTTTGTTGAGATCGGTATAATCAACACACATTCTCCATTCATTAGAATTCTTTTTTCTTACAAGAACCGGATTGGCTAGCCAATCCAGATAAAAGATTTCTTTAATGAAGCCGGCTGCTAATAACTTACCTAGCTCTTTCTTGATAGCTTCCCGACGCTCGGTGGCGAATCTTCGGAGTCGCTGCTTTTTAGGCTTCACGCTCTCGTTGAGGTCCAGCTTGTGCTCGATCAACTCTCTGGGAACTCCAGGCATGTCAGAGGGCTTTGTGGCGAAGATGTCGGCCTGGGCCCGCAGGAAGTTGACGAGCGCACTTTCCTATGCTGGAGTAAGGGTGGAGCCAATCAGTGCTGTCTTCGTTGGATCTCCTGTCTGGAGATCGACTGTCTTCATGGCAACTTTATCCACAGGCTTGATGGCTCGCGTCTTCTTCTGCGTCGGGGCATCCCTGTCTTCATCAACAATGGTAGCTGCCAGTGGGTGAAGCTCTCGACGATCGATAGTGGATGCGGCCCTAACAGCGTACTCCACTGCTTCTTTGTCGCAGACGTAGGAACGTTTGATGTCACCGCGAAGGGAAAGAACACCATGAGGTCCTGGCATCTTCCATACCAGGTATGTGTAGTGGGGGATGGCCATGAATTTGGCCAGCGCTGGACGCCCAAGGATGGCGTGGTACGATGTTTCAAAGTCCGCAACTTCGAACTTGATGAACTCGGTACGGTAGTTTGATGCACTACCGTATGTGACGGGCAAGGTGATTTGCCCAAGAGGGATCGCAGCCTTCCCGGGTACAATGCCGTAGAAGGGGGTATCGGCTGGCTGCAGCTTGCTTGTGTCGAGCCCCATATGCTTCAGAGTCTTGGCGAAGATGAGGTTGAGCCCGCTGCCTCCATCAATCAGGACCTTGGTGAGCTTGCTATTTGCCACCACGGTTTCTAGGACGAGAGGGTATCGCCCGGGACAGATGATCTCTGCCCATTGATCTTCTCCGGACCAAGTGACGGGGGTGTCTGACCACCGCAGAGGTGTGACCACCGCTGGTTCCGTTGCATAAGCCTCGCACCGTGCGTTTTTGTGATTGCGCGAGGTATCGCTGACTGCCATGCCTCCAAGGATGACATTGACAGTGTTGGTGACATCTGGGAAACCGCCATCTCCCTTGTCCTGCTTGTCGTCTCCGTCGTCAACCGTCTTCTTTTTCTTGGTGGGCTTGCTGAAGGTTTCCAATAGGAGCCAGCATTCGCCCATGGTGTGCTTGCTATCTGGATGGTATGGACAGCGCTTCTTGAGGAGTTTGTTGAATTCCTCCTTTCTTTGTTGCGCGGACTGAGCGGCGCGAACGGTTTGGACGGTTGCGACCGTGTTGTTTGGTCGCTTCCGTGGGTTGTTGCCATTGCGCTTGAAGGAGTCGCGCGGCTGGTCCTTGTTGTCTTCTTGATGCCCTCGCCCAGTGTTGACAGGGCGTTTGCCGTAACGCTCCCGTTCTTAATCATCGGTGTCCATCCAGTTGGCCACCATTGCACGGAATTCCTCTAGGTCATGAGGACGATTGTGACCGAAGTCACGAAAAAGACTGCGGTCGGTCATCCCTTCTTGAAAGTAGTCGATGACTTCTGAGTCGGGGATGGGAACGCAGGATGCTTTTATGGCGAAGAATCGTCAATTGTATTCGTGCAAGGACTCATCTGGCTTCTGCTTGCACGCTCGGAGTTCATATTTGCTGCTAGGGCACTCGAAAGAACCCTGGTAGTTGGAGACAAAAGCCATCTTGAGCGCATGCCAACTGTCGATGGAGTCTGGGCGAAGTGATTCAAGCCAGGTGAGTGGGCCTTGCTCCATCACGACAGGGAAGTACAGCATCTTAGAGATGTCATCGCCTCCTGCTGCCTCAACCTCCGACGAATATCCGCGTAGCCAGATGTTGGGGTCTTGCTTTCCGTCGAAGTTGGTGACACCTGACGGCTTGAACTTTCGAGGAAAAGAGCTGACGTGGATGGCGCGTTATAGCATGGCAGGGCATCGGGATTGGGGGTGTCATGCCTCCCCGCAGAATCCGCGACATGTGATGTAGCCCTCCCCTCCCGGATCCGGTTGATCTGATTGCGGGCATCATTAGGGGTGACGTGAGATCGGGCCGGACGGGGTTCCTCGCGATGTCTTGGGGGTTCCTCGCGAGACCTGGGGGGTTCTTCGCGAGGCCTGGTCGTATCCTTTGTTTTTGCGGCGGAGCTACCGTAGTGGCTGCTCTGGCGCTTCGCTGAGGGTGTTCGGTGGTGCGAAAAACTCTTGCTCCTAGAGGCGGAGTGGCCTCCATCCAGGCGATCAACCATGGCTGCTGCGGCTTCGAGGCGAGCCTTGGCGAGGTTGATATCAGGAGTAGCTTGAAACCCTTCGAAGACGCTAACCGCGAACATGATGTTAGCCGTAGGCGATTTGAATATTCCTTCCTTGTCGAACTCCCCGTTGAGATTTTTCATCCAAACTTGGCGATGCCTGAGGGCACGGTTGCGGTTCTGCTCAATACGGAGTTCTCGGTCTCCGTCTGTTTCTCCATCGATGGTTGGGGCGTCGTCGCAGACAACTTCGTCGTCGCTGTTGTCGTTAAGGATGACACATGACTGGCGGCCGGGGTTGTTAGGCCCGGTTTGTTTGTTATCCGAGGTAACAGAAAGTTTTCTGCCTTCCTGGAAGCGAAGCAGAGGGAGAATTTCCCGTACCGTGGAGGGAACGTTTGCTTCTTGGTGAGCAATGACAGGATCCATGTCAGGCCAATGGACGATAACCCCCGAGGGAGTTGTGGTCATGACAAGATCTGAGTTGGCCTGGCGAAGTTGGTGAGGCTTCTTCGTCAGATGGGTCTGGTAGGTCGCGGCTGAATTTGTCAACCCGAAGGGGAACTGAGGCGCGCGCGATCTACGCGGTGAAGTCTTCGTCCCACGGGAACTGGAATTGGAGTTCCTGGGTGCCCGTGGGGTTGTTGTCACGGTCCTGATCGTTGAACCCTGGTGGAAGTCAGAGGTGATCTGGAGTCCGCCAGGGAGTCGTTGTAACACCCCTGGTGTTAATTAACCTTAAGATGATGGTTAGGTTAAACCCAGGCTAATTCAAAAGTGAATTTGAAGAAAATGAGGAAAAATTAATCAATTAGAGTCAAAAACCATTCAAATGAAGTAATAAGAAAACTTTGAAAAATTCCTAAGAACTTGAAAAAGTGCAAATGTAAAGGTTGGAGAATAAGTCAAACCAAGAAACTTTCCTTTTCAAACCATAGCCTAAAAATGCCTGGAAGCATCTCAAATTTCAAACCCCAAACCTTGGATTTGAAATTTCCATTTTAAATTCAAAGCTGAAATGGAATCTTAGCCAAATCTCAAGATTTTGCTACTGAACTAAAAAGAAATCTCGGACCAAAAGAGTTGCTGTCATCACAGATACAACCCTTCATAACAAATCTCGCCACGGCGTTTGTTTCGCTTGATGACCCTCGAACCAGTATTGTCCGTGACGATCGAGCTATGTCCGTGACGATCGAGGCCCCGCAGTCCGTCACGATTCGAGGCCGTACGATAGGACCCTCGAGGCTCCGCAGCCAAGCTCGAGGGGGGCATACACCCTCGAGCGGCGTTTCCGTCACCCTCGAGGCTCCGCAGCCAAGCTCGAGGGGGGCATACACCCTCGAGCGACGTTTCCGTCACCCTCGAGGCTCCGCAGCCAAGCTCGAGGGGGGCATTCACCCTCGAGCGGCGTTTCCGTCACGCTCGAGGCTCGGAAGGCTCGAGCTTGCGATCCAAGCTCGAAGCGCATGGTCGAAGCGCCTGGCTCAAGCTCGAAAGTTGTGTCCCACATCCCAAACTCCAACTTTTAATTTGACACGTTTCGAAGTTCAGTTCAATTTTCTTTTGGAATTTGAGCCATGCCAATCAGTTGACCCTTGCACCGCTCACGGCGCGCTCACGGGTTGCCAGCGCCGCGCCCGCGCGTGCCGCGCTCGCCGCCGGCAAGCTCCTGCCGCCGTCCGGCCTTGCCTGAGCCGACAAGTGACATGGCCGGGTGTCCCCGCTCACGGTGCACGCCTCTGACAAGGTCTCATGGTCGAAGACGCACTGTAGCGCTGACTCCGCGCTCGCCGTCGCGTCGCCGCCGCGGACCGCCGGGTTTTGCCGTCGCCGCCGTTGCCCGCCGGTCCAAAGCGCGACTTTTGCGTCCCCGCGTGCTCCTTTTTCCTCGCCCTGTCTCTTCCCGCCTCGCCCACGCGCGCCTGCCGCCTGCAGCACGCCTGCGCGCGCACGTTGACGCCGCGCATGGCGCCAACACGGCCGCGACAAGCCACTGTCGCCGCGACAGCTCACCGAGCTGCCCCAGCCTCCATCCCGTGCTGCCCGAGCACCCCTTTTCCTCCCCTCTCGCTCCTACTTAAAGCCCCAAACAGTTCCCCCTCTCTTCCACGCCGAAATCGCTCGCCGGAGTTCACAGAGCTTCCGCCGCCGCCCGCGCACGTGCACAGTCCGCTCCACTCCTCCTCCGGCCGAACCGAGGGAACCAATAGCTTCACCGTGCCGCGCTGGTGCTCAAAGACCTCTTCCCCGACCCTCTCCGACCTCGACGCCGCCGGTCGCCGCTCGCCGGAGCAAGCCGAGCCGCCACCGCCGTCGCTGACCGTGATTCCGGCCATCCCCGACCTCAAGACCTAGCTCAAACGAATCACGGTGAGCCCCTCTCCGTTTTCCCCCCACTTCCTCGGCCCGGTCTCGCCGCCGTTTGGCCGGCGTAACCACGCCGGCGAACTCGAGGACCTCGTTGTGTCTTCAACCTCTTTCCAGGGGGCCGAGCGCAAAATGCAGGGACTTGTTTGTACTAGATTCAAAACTTCCAGGGTTCCTCGCGTAAAATAGATTCTATATTTTAGGTTTTTTTCGCGGAGATCTTCAAAAGTTCGTAGAAAATCGTAGAAAAATCAGAAAAATGCCAAACCAATTTTGTAGTGACCAGTGAATCTAGAAGGCCAACTTCTTCCTTTGCACCTCACTCAGTTGAGCTGTAGATTTTGAATTATAAATTCAAATCAGTTTGAGCACTTTTCTTCATAGTTCAAAATCTACACTTGCACTGGAGCTGAGCTTGGGATATGTTGTTAGGGTGTTTATCACTAGCGTAATTCCAAAAGGGTGCACAAAAATTCCCAGTGGATTTAGGGTTATGATTTTTCAAACATATACCCTGCTGTTTTGGCAAATAAATCACAGAAAATAAATTACTCAGGGAAAAATCATCTCCTTCACACAGAGACTAAATCAAGCCATGAGAAACCTTAGAAAAATGAAAATGGTAATTTTTGGACACTGGAAAATGGCTAAATGATTTTTGGTAGTTTAAACATGGTGAAATTCCACAAAAATAATCATAAATCAAAATCTCATGCAAACTTGCAGAGAGGTCACTCTTGGTGACCTAAGTCACTGTGGCAAGTGACATGGACAGAAACCTTATAGTTAGTTTTGTAGGATTTTAGTTTGTTATTAGGCAAAAAGATAAGAACATTTTTAATAAATTATAGAAAAATTATCTTGAGCCAAATTTTGGGCTAAGCTCCTGCCTTGGCATGAGCAAGCCTCTGGTCAAGTGACACCTAAAAATAATATTCCTAAGTTCACCTTTGGAATAATAGAAAAGGGACTTGAATGGTAGAAAAGAGAAGGAAAAGAAAAGAAAAGAAGAAAAAGAAAAGAAAAGAGAAGAAAAAGAAAAGAAAAGAGAAGAAAAAGAAAGGAAAAGAGAAAAATCTAAAACTCAAAAATCAAAGTGAAGGTTCAAAATGAAAAGGAAATATTCACTTATAATTAATGTTTATCCTTTCCAATTCATCAACCAAGATTTAAATAAGCACTCACTATTTAAATCTCGATACTTAAGCATTCACGCATTTCGTGTAGTTTCGGGTCTCGCCGACGGAGTCTACGAGCTAGTCCCCGCTGCCGAGGAGATCGCCCAGGAGTCCGAGGTGAACGTGGTGCACGTGGATCCAAGCCCCGAGCAGGAGTACCGCTTCGAGCCGGAAGGCAAGCCCCGGAGCATAACCTAACTTTACTTACGCGATTTACTTGATTATATGTTTGTGCATTTAAGTTTCAAGGAGTTGAATGAAACCCTAGATTGCATGATCATAGGTTCCGTTGATTGAACACTAGTATGCTAGGTTCGATAGTTGCTATGCTTAAGACCGATAGAAGTCGAATGTTTCCGACATTCGCGAGATATAGGAGTTGTATGTCTACTCATATCAGAAACACTAGAGATGATGGACGGATGGTTGTAGTTACCCGTCTATCGATGGTTAATTGGAAACATGTGGTACTTTTGTGTCAAGCGTTTGAACGTACCACATATATGCACGGTTTATGGGACCGGTAAGTCCCGGTATCAGAATGAAGCAGCTAGGGCCGATAGCCATCTCTCCTTGGAAACCATTGTTTTCCCCTGCCGTACACTTGTGGATATATGCGTGAGACTGTGAGTGAAGCAGTAAACCTTTATCCTGAGGAAATGGACCCGGTTCCGAATTGTGGATTGATGAGAAAGGATTGGGGTGTGTTGGCATTTCCAACCATTCCGTATGTGTGGGTTTTCCCTGGCCAGGTAGTAAATTCGGTTCGAACTGTCCGCTTCTCGCGGTTAATGGGACTGCTTGACCGATGTATGACATATTATGAAGTGAAACTTGGAAGGATGAAATCTTTGTATGGAATAATTGTATTGCAAAACTTGATTGTTTAGCTAGGCTCACCTAGAATGGATAGACTAAAGAAATTAAAATCAAAATAAAGAAAGTAGAAAACAGCTTAGTCGCTTTTGGCAAAAGAACCCCACTAGCCAAACAGCCTCTCATCGTAGGAGTCGGTGATGTAGTGATCACCAGTCGGTTAAGTCTTGTTGAGTATAACTAGTATACTCAGCCTTGCTTGTGGCTAAATTTCAGGACCATCCCCTCAGGAGGTAGCTGCCTCTATGGCTTGGGCCTCCCAGCTTCCTCCTGGTTACAGCATCGAGTGGGAGCCGACCTCTCCCGAGGATCGTGAGGAGTAGCGTCACGGCTGACTTCATCGTGACGATACTATGGATCGTCGCTAGTATCTCGTTTACTTTCCGCTGCATGAACTCAAACTATTTACTTATCATTTCAATTTGGTTGTAATAACTCTAAGACTTGTTGTAATTTGAATTGTGGAATGATGTGATCTTTGGAACTCACCTTCGAGTGAGTGTATGGACGGACGATCTTCAGTAGCCGATGGTCGAGCTTGACTCGACGGTCGAATCCGCACTTGGGAACATTTTCGTGTATTAGCACCAATGGAAGGTGAAATATACTTAAGTGGGTCCATTTCTCGGGTGAGATCGCTACAGCTGGTATCAGAGCCGACGTTCATACGCACCAAAGAAAGCATCAGACCCTAACCAATGTTTTCTAAATAAAATCTACCAAACCCCGATTCCATTGCGCCTAAGCAAAAGGAATGAAACGTATAGGATCGTTAAGGATAAAACTAGAACGTGAAGTCCTTAAGGGTTAAGGGTTGCGCTTTGTTAGGTGGCATAGTCTAACTTAGGAGTGATGTTTGTTCTTCCATGAAACCCAATCTTAAAAGACTTTCGTCGAAATTCCTCTGACTGCTACGAAAGGTTTACGAGTAGGAGTCCGACTAGGTCTATAGAGAGAGACGCGTCTATGCCTAGCCACCGGCACTAACTCCGAAAGTCAAGTCTGACTTAAGATGTGAGGACGTTAGGTCTTGCATGCATCTCTTAACTAAAACCGGAATAATAATAAACTTAAGAGAGTCAAAACCCAACCGATCAAATCAAATTTATGAATTAAATTGTAACCTTGTGCTGCTGAAATCTACAAGGGACAACAAAATGAAATATCATTCTATACCCCCATATCAGTTGAACCTGTCCTAAATTCAAATAACAAAGTTGTGTGAAATTTTTATAAACAAATGTCACGCCAAAAATAAGGACTTGGATTATTATAATTCAAGTTATGCCCAAAATCATACACCTCGGCTTACGAAAAACAACAAAGCAGCGATGGTGAAACTAAATTTTCAACCCCTTCCAAGTAATTTTGGTGCTAAGCTGAATGTCACAGTTAGTGGGCACTAGTTTTTCTTTCCCGAACAAGGATAAAAACTTTCAAATGTTGAAGCTGGGAGCTACCGCTTTTCATCTACGAGCACGCTATCTGTCCACCAAAGTTGTCCTTTCATTCAAAGCTCCGATATCTTTCCCGTGTACTCTGCTCTTTGACAATTCCCTTGAAGCAAGAAAATGTAAACGACTTCCCTCCACTTTTCTTGGTCCAGCCCTTTAAATCCAGTTGTTTTCTCTTGGGAGACGGAAAACAGATAGACCTATGGTTACTTTTCGTGTTATCTTTCTCCATGATCAGTCATGTAAGTGGCTAAAATAATGGTGGACCGACAACTTCAAGCGTAAGAGGATCATTTTCCACGCACTAACTTCAGTCAATAGTAGAAATCTTGGATTCCGAGCCTGAACCATGTCCTATTCCATTATGGTGTGTTACCGTCCAAACCTTTTTATCTCTGATTCAGTACACTTCAAATTTCATGTCTTGATTAAGTTGTTTTCACCACTTCTCGTTGGGACGTAATTTTTATTACACAAACCTCCCTCGGCATTAATACCTTAAACTACATTACCTTGACTTCTATATGTTTAAGCATCCTACCCATGACTGGCCATTTCAAGGACCGTCTACCCTGTTTTTCCCGCCATCACCGCAAGGTCTCACGAGCCAGTTGACCCCCTCCGTATCCGTGCGCCGTGTGCTCTGCCTCGTTCACCAGTTTGCCACAGTCGCCATCGTTTTTCCCACCACCATCGCCCACGTACTCATCGCCGTACCAACGTCCCATCGCCAGGGCATCTCGATGCCGGCCACTACCGCGCCATGCGCCACCCTCACGCCATCGCCCCGTCGGCCCCTACCAGACGATGTCGACACGACACCACCATTCCTCCACCCCAACCGGCGATAAAGGTGACCCCTCCACCGGCTACCATCCTTCCAAGCCGCTCCACTTGAACAACACAACTCCGCCGTTCTCGTTTCCCTCCGGCAGCCTCCACGGTGCCCAAGTCATCCACCCCCACCGTGTGTCTCTTCCTCGCTGAGCAAGCTACGCCTCCACCTCTTCGTGAAGCCACAAAGAAGTGCCCTCTCCACAAACCACCTTGCCATTTCACCAAGATCCACAACCCCAACCTCATCAAAGAAGTTCGAGCGGAAGCCACCAGGAGGTTCCGCAAGATTGAAGTCGAGAAGCAAGGAAGGATTCAACCTTCGCCACCATCCATGTCTTTCCCTTTCTTTCCCCCGATTGGTCCCGGAGTTCAGTGGACTGTGCTGGTATATTGCTTTTGTTTTCTATGCGAGATCTTGATAATCTTAGCTTCCCATATCTACATTCATCGCCCGCTCCCGCATGAGCGCCGTGATGCTGTCTGAGAGATCTTGTATCAGTTATCATCTTCGAGTTGTAAATCTGGTAGG
Organism: Digitaria exilis; assembly: GCA_015342445.1. Lineage (NCBI taxonomy): Eukaryota > Viridiplantae > Streptophyta > Magnoliopsida > Poales > Poaceae > Digitaria > Digitaria exilis. The sequence continues at coordinate 1,248,609 of JACEFO010002272.1, read as the reverse complement.
ACTTTGGTGTGTTGTATCTGTGTTCTTTGAGTAACGCCTCTTCCTTCTAGTAAAAAGTCCATTCTTCTCCTTCTTCGAATCTCGGGACGAGATTCTGTTTAAGGGGGGTAGGCTGTAACACCCCTGGTGTTAATTAACCTTAAGATGATGGTTAAGTTAAACCCAGGCTAATTCAAAAGTGAATTTGAAGAAAATGAGGAAAAATTAATCAATTTGAGTCAAAAACCATTCAAATGAAGTAATAAGAAAACTTTGAAAAATTCCTAAGAACATGAAAAAGTGCAAATGTAAAGGTTGGAGAATAAGTCAAACCAAGAAACTTTCCTTTTCAAACCATAGCCTAAAAATGCCTGGAAGCATCTCAAATTTCAAACCCCAAACCTTGGATTTGAAATTTCCATTTTAAATTCAAAGCTGAAATGGAATCTTAGCCAAATCTCAAGATTTTGCTACTGAACTAAAAAGAAATCTCGGACCAAAAGAGTTGCTGTCATCACAGATACAACCCTTCATAACAAATCTCGCCACGGCGTTTGTTTCGCTTGATGACCCTCGAACCAGTATTGTCCGTGACGATCGAGCTATGTCCGTGACGATCGAGGCCCCGCAGTCCGTCACGATTCGAGGCCGTACGATAGGACCCTCGAGGCTCCGCAGCCAAGCTCGAGGGGGGCATACACCCTCGAGCGGCGTTTCCGTCACCCTCGAGGCTCCGCAGCCAAGCTCGAGGGGGGCATTTACCCTCGAGCGGCGTTTCCGTCACGCTCGAGGCTCGGAAGGCTCGAGCTTGCGATCCAAGCTCGAAGCGCATGGTCGAAGCGCCTGGCTCAAGCTCGAAAGTTGTGTCCCACATCCCAAACTCCAACTTTTAATTTGACACGTTTCGAAGTTCAGTTCAATTTTTTTTTGGAATTTGAGCCATGCCAATCAGTTCACCCTTGCACCGCTCACGGCGCGCTCACGGGTTGCCAGCGCCGCGCCCGCGCGTGCCGCGCTCGCCGCCGGCAAGCGCCTGCCGCCGTCCGGCCTCGCCTGAGCCGACAAGTGACATGGCCGGGTGTCCCCGCTCACGGTGCACGCCTCTGACAAGGTCTCATGGTCGGAGACGCACTGTAGCGCTGACTCCGCGCTCGCCGTCGCGTCGCCGCCGCGGACCGCCGGGTTTTGCCGTCGCCGCCGTTGCCCGCCGGTCCAAAGCGCGACTTTTGCGTCCCCACGTGCTCCTTTTTCCTCGCCCTGTCTCTTCCCGCCTCGCCCACGCGCGCCTGCCGCCTGCAGCACGCCTGCGCGCGCACGTTGACGCCGCGCACGGCGCCAACACGGCCGCGACAAGCCGCTGTCGCCGCGACAGCTCACCGAGCTGCCCCAGCCTCCATCCCGTGCTGCCCGAGCACCCCTTTTCCTCCCCTCTCGCTCCTACTTAAAGCCCCAAACAGTTCCCCCTCTCTTCCACGCCGAAATCGCTCGCCGGAGTTCACAGAGCTTCCGCCGCCGCCCGCGCACGTGCACAGTCCGCTCCACTCCTCCTCCGGCCGAACCGAGGGAACCAATAGCTTCACCGTGCCGCGCTGGTGCTCAAAGACCTCTTCCCCGACCCTCTCCGACCTCGACGTCGCCGGTCGCCGCTCGCCGGAGCAAGCCGAGCCGCCACCGCCGTCGCTGACCGTGATTCCGGCCATCCCCGACCTCAAGACCTAGCTCAAACGAATCACGGTGAGCCCCTCTCCGTTTTCCCCCCACTTCCCCGGCCCGGTCTCGCCGCCGTTTGGCCGGCGTAACCACGCCGGCGAACTCGAGGACCTCGTTGTGTCTTCAACCTCTTTCCAGGGGGCCGAGCGCAAAATGCAGGGACTTGTTTGTACTAGATTCAAAACTTCCAGGGTTCCTCGCGTAAAATAGATTCTATATTTTAGGTTTTTTTCGCGGAGATCTTCAAAAGTTCGTAGAAAATCGTAGAAAAATCAGAAAAATGCCAAACCAATTTTGTAGTGACCAGTGAATCTAGAAGGCCAACTTCTTCCTTTGCACCTCACTCAGTTGAGCTGTAGATTTTGAATTATAAATTCAAATCAGTTTGAGCACTTTTCTTCATAGTTCAAAATCTACACTTGCACTGGAGCTGAGCTTGGGATATGTTGTTAGGGTGTTTATCACTAGCGTAATTCCAAAAGGGTGCACAAAAATTCCCAGTGGATTTAGGGTTATGATTTTTCAAACATATACCCTGCTGTTTTGGCAAATAAATCACAGAAAATAAATTACTCAGGGAAAAATCATCTCCTTCACACAGAGACTAAATCAAGCCATGAGAAACCTTAGAAAAATGAAAATGGTAATTTTTGGACACTGGAAAATGGCTAAATGATTTTTGGCAGTTTAAACATGGTGAAATTCCACAAAAATAATCATAAATCAAAATCTCATGCAAACTTGCAGAGAGGTCACTCTTGGTGACCTAAGTCACTGTGGCAAGTGACATGGACAGAAACCTTATAGTTAGTTTTGTAGGATTTTAGTTTGTTATTAGGCAAAAAGATAAGAACATTTTTAATAAATTATAGAAAAATTATCTTGAGCCAAATTTTGGGCTAAGCTCCTGCCTTGGCATGAGCAAGCCTCTGGTCAAGTGACACCTAAAAATAATATTCCTAAGTTCACCTTTGGAATAATAGAAAAGGGACTTGAATGGTAGAAAAGAGAAGGAAAAGAAAAGAAAAGAAGAAAAAGAAAAGAAAAGAGAAGAAAAAGAAAAGAAAAGAGAAGAAAAAGAAAGGAAAAGAGAAAAATCTAAAACTCAAAAATCAAAGTGAAGGTTCAAAATGAAAAGGAAATATTCACTTATAATTAATGTTTATCCTTTCCAATTCATCAACCAAGATTTAAATAAGCACTCACTATTTAAATCTCGATACTTAAGCATTCACGCATTTCGTGTAGTTTCGGGTCTCGCCGACGGAGTCTACGAGCTAGTCCCCGCTGCCGAGGAGATCGCCCAGGAGTCCGAGGTGAACGTGGTGCACGTGGATCCAAGCCCCGAGCAGGAGTACCGCTTCGAGCCGGAAGGCAAGCCCCGGAGCATAACCTAACTTTACTTACGCGATTTACTTGATTATATGTTTGTGCATTTAAGTTTCAAGGAGTTGAATGAAACCCTAGATTGCATGATCATAGGTTCCGTTGATTGAACACTAGTATGCTAGGTTCGATAGTTGCTATGCTTAAGACCGATAGAAGTCGAATGTTTCCGACATTCGCGAGATATAGGAGTTGTATGTCTACTCATATCAGAAACACTAGAGATGATGGACGGATGGTTGTAGTTACCCGTCTATCGATGGTTAATTGGAAACATGTGGTACTTTTGTGTCAAGCGTTTGAACGTACCACATATATGCACGGTTTATGGGACCGGTAAGTCCCGGTATCAGAATGAAGCAGCTAGGGCCGATAGCCATCTCTCCTTGGAAACCATTGTTTTCCCCTGCCGTACACTTGTGGATATATGCGTGAGACTGTGAGTGAAGCAGTAAACCTTTATCCTGAGGAAATGGATCCGGTTCCGAATTGTGGATTGATGAGAAAGGATTGGGGTGTGTTGGCATTTCCAACCATTCCGTATGTGTGGGTTTTCCCTGGCCAGGTAGTAAATTCGGTTCGAACTGTCCGCTTCTCGCGGTTAATGGGACTGCTTGACCGATGTATGACATATTATGAAGTCAAACTTGGAAGGATGAAATCTTTGTATGGAATAATTGTATTGCAAAACTTGATTGTTTAGCTAGGCTCACCTAGAATGGATAGACTAAAGAAATTAAAATCAAAATAAAGAAAGTAGAAAACAGCTTAGTCGCTTTTGGCAAAAGAACCCCACTAGCCAAACAGCCTCTCATCGTAGGAGTCGGTGATGTAGTGATCACCAGTCGGTTAAGTCTTGTTGAGTATAACTAGTATACTCAGCCTTGCTTGTGGCTAAATTTTAGGACCATCCCCTCAGGAGGTAGCTGCCTCTATGGCTTGGGCCTCCCAGCTTCCTCCTGGTTACAGCATCGAGTGGGAGCCGACCTCTCCCGAGGATCGTGAGGAGTAGCGTCACGGCTGACTTCATCGTGACGATACTATGGATCGTCGCTAGTATCTCGTTTACTTTCCGCTGCATGAACTCAAACTATTTACTTATCATTTCAATTTGGTTGTAATAACTCTAAGACTTGTTGTAATTTGAATTGTGGAATGATGTGATCTTTGGAACTCACCTTCGAGTGAGTGTATGGACGGACGATCTTCAGTAGCCGATGGTCGAGCTTGACTCGACGGTCGAATCCGCACTTGGGAACATTTTCGTGTATTAGCACCAATGGAAGGTGAAATATACTTAAGTGGCCCATTTCTCGGGTGAGATCGCTACAGTCGTGGACGCGTGGGTCGATCCTGCCGCTTGACAGGGGCCGGGTCGACATGGTTTGCCCAAGCTTGAGTCTGCTTCGTGCGCCATGTACTCATCCGAGTAGGATACGATCCGAAGATCGTGTCGTAGTTGGGAGTTTTCCGCGATCCTCGCGGCGTGATGATCTGCACGGATGGCAGAGCTGACGCGACCGCCTCGTCACGCAGTTTACGTTGGAGCTTGCCGTCCTAGTTTGCCATGCAATGCCAGGAACCGAAGATGAATGTTGCGCCTTCCTCGAACTTGGTGACGATGGAGGTGCTGAAGGATGCCATCGACTCTTTAACGAGTTCTCGACGAGTGGATCCCACGGACGGCGCCAAAGTGTCGGCGAGTTATGCTAACTAGGTTCTCGAGAGGATACCCCGAGAGAAGGGTTTGAGGAAAAGTCGTCGAGAATCTAGAATCGAAGGTGACAAGAGGCGATTTAGACAGGTTCAGGCCGCAATATGTGTAATACCCTACGTCCTGTATGATATGTCTTGTATAGATGAGATGCTTCGAATGGGGTCCCTATCTCCCCTTATATATGCCGGAGGATAAGGTTACATGGAAACCGTATAAGGTTAGGAAACTTTTACAAGTTTATCTCTAATTTCCTAATACAGCTTATTCTAACCGACTAGGACTAATCCTTGTCTTGTACGTCAAGTCTTGTAGTTGGGCCAGCCCATAAGATGGCCCGCCAGGGTTTTTTAGTCCATTAGGACTCTACACCCACATATATACACATAAAAAGAGACACAAATATAAAGGGGGACATTGATAAATGAAGGGGACAGGAGTATGCATGCCTAGCAGAGAGCAGTCGTACCGTATCAGTGGCGGCACGAGGCGGGATTTCGATATCCATGCTCAGCTCGTCAACGTAATCGAATCTCTTGAGCAACGCTGACACTTTCTTGACCATAAACGATTGATAGAGAATATAGTTGCTGTCCAGCTCCAGCGGCAGCTCTAGCTTCCGGAGATGGCTCCTGGTTTCAGCAATCTGGTCGCGATGTGAGTGATACACACCCTGCCAGATCAACTCCGAAAGCTCCGGGGCAGCGATGCGTGCTCCCTTCACCTCGTCCAAATCCAAGTACCACCGGCTCCTTGACATCTCCAAGCGGATAAGCTTCGGTGCATCAACGGTGATCTGGCCATCTGCGACTCGGCCGCCAAGCTTGAGCTGCTCCAGCGAGTCCGAGCGTATGGAGACAGGGTGGTCAGGCACTGAGGAGGTTGACAGAGCGAGCTCCTGCAGGCGTGGGCACTGCATGGACACGGCGCGTTCTAGGTCGCCGTCGTCGAGGTGGTTGCATTCGATGCTCAGGACTCGCAGCGCCGCGAAACTGCCGGTTGGGGCGAGTCTGAGGTGAAGAGGGAGCTCCAGCTCGATGCCCGTCGCGCCCTCGCAAACTGGCACCTCGAGCTCTGGGGGTGGGATATCGATAATTTCGCCGTCGTCATCGTACGTATACAACGTTCGGGGCTCTCCGAGCCGGATCTTGAGCTCACCGCCGGCGAGGCGCAGAGAGGCCAAGCGCAGCCACGGGGCGACGAGCGCCGGGGTGGGGTCGCCGGCGTTCCGGCGGACGGAGATCGCGATGCGGTCCAGCGTGGGCGCGGAGTGCGCGCCGACGACGGCGTCGATGCCGCGGAGGATCGAGGACGACCGGACCCGGTCAACGTCATGGTCGAAGGAGAGGTCCGGGACTTGGGCCCAGACGCGGCGCCATCGCCGGGAGAGGACGCTGGTGCGCACGGCGTCGGGGCTGGATCGGACGCGGTGAAGGATGGTGTGGAGGAGATCGTCGGGAAGACCACCGATGCGGTCGACTCCATCGCCGCGAGGACGGCCGCCACCACGAACACGCCGGCGGCCGGGAGCCATGATCGACGTGTGCGTGAACTTGGCTAGCTCTACGCACGGATTGAGTTGCAGTTAGGTCAGGTCACGTTGGTGTGGTATATCCGTCAGTTTTCTTGTAGATTTGAGTGTCATGATTTGACGGGATGAGTAGGCCACGGGCCGGGGAAGACCACACGTACGTAGCACACCAAACTGTCCATAATAATGGCCAGGGCGCTGCTACCGTCCGGATGTCATCCCCGTCAGACGGGGCTTGTAATATCGAGCCGCTGAAACATCAAGAAAATACTTGTGCAATATAAAAAAAAATCAATGTTTGCAGCATATATCAAAGAAACATCAAGAGTGTGTGGTAAAAGTTCCACTGCAACATCGAAGTTTTGTTTCATGCAACATCTACTAAAATTCTTGAAACACCGAAACAAAGGTACTGCAACGTTACAAAATTATTGCTGCAACAACATGAAAGAACAACTGCAACATGCACAGGGCACCTACTAGATCGAGCTCTTCCTCATTGAATTGGTGACTAGGAGCACAGTGCTGCCTTGGATCTCACGTCGGGGACGTCCTCCGATGCGGGCTGCCTTACTTTCCTCCTCCTATCTCCGTGCCCGCATCGCTTGCTCATCGCCACCCTCATCACCTTCCTCTTCCTCGGCATGAAGCCCCGTCTTCGACACGAAGGACATCTTTGTCGCCATCGCCTGCTTGCATTATGAGGTCACGGCATCCAGCTACCCGGGCTAGAGCTCCGTCTGTTCGTCCGTAAGGGAGAGAGAGATGGGCGATGGGTGTGAATGAATAAAGCTGTGGTTGATGGGAAGCCGTCTGATTTTTTGGTTGGCGTCGGACGCTAGCTAGAGCATTAACCTTTGGAAGTTAATATTTTGAAAACCGCCGTCGGGCGTCGAAAAAAACATAATATAATGCGGCCTGAAACCTTTGGAAGCAGATCACCTTATGAAACACAACCAGTGAGGAGGATCAATTCATATTAAGTTTTAAATAAACCTTGGGGTACACAATCAGCACCTTTGTACCTCCACATTAATTCCAAAATTTTACTTGAACCAAAATTTAAGCAAAATAAAGAACGCGACACAATAATATCTTTTGGGCACAAACCTCACACTAAAAACTTTGGTTAGAAATTCCGCACCCTCCAACTCATCTCCATCAATAATCCAATTAATGCATCCACAAGCTCAGGGGTCTACATACACTACCAGAAAATCCTAATATGCCGAGAGCTTCAATCTTTGCCGTGAGCCAAATGTCGGGCTCTCGGCAAACCGGACGTTCGCCGTGAGCCAAGCCTCTAGACTCTCAGCAAAGGAACAACCGTCGGCAACAACAATGTTTGCCATGAGCCTATAAGGTCGGGCTCTCGGCAACGTTTGCACTCTCGATGAACGCGAACTTCGCCGAGAGCTTGAGCAAAGATACTCTCGGCAAACCTGGACCTCTCGGCATACGTGATCACGTGCCACGTTCGTGCTCCCGCCGCCAGAGACGGCGTGTGGGACGGCTAACGGCCGTCAACATCTTTGCCGTGAGCATACATGGTGCTCACGGCAAAGGGTGCTTTGCCGAGAGCAGCGGACGTCCTCTCGGCAAAGCTGGACACGTGGCACGGCATCCGTCAGGTCGGCATGCCCACGTGGCAGCCTCTTTGCTGAGAGTTTTGCCTAAGCTCACGGCAAAGGCAAGGTTTGCCGAGAGCTTTCCAAAGCCTCACGGCGAAAGCGTGCTTTGCCGAGAGCTTCCTCGCGGCTCTCGGCAAACGTGTCCCACATTCTTCACATTTCAACGCCCAAACAAATTTTCTTAGTTCACACATCCTACAAAGTACAACATGTGAGCATTTGACTATTATACCAATTTGTTTGCTATTTTTAATTTCTTTGTATCAATTTGTTGGGTTTATGGAATAATTCTAAATTGAATAGAGAAACGATTCGAAAAATGGTAAAAAATGAATTAACTAATGAGATTCATGTAAGTAAGTGTGATGTGAAGCCTTACCAACAAAATAAGAGTATATTTTGATGAAAACATGGAAAAGACCACGTGGATTAATAGTTTTGCAATTATTAAAAATAGCAAATGGAGTCCGAAAATCATGATTTTTGTAGACATCCAATGATTTAGTGTACTAAGAGTGTGGGAAAAGTTAGACGAGGTTTCGGGCAATTTTGTGTCAAACCATGCACAAATCCGACATCTCCGTAGAAGTTTCGTAAACATCACATGTGATCTCTAGAATTTGAACTCAAAGGGAACTTTAAATTTGAGTTTGCATGCAAAACTTTGTGCACATGTTATAGACACTATAATATGGTCTATGTCAAAATTTAGTATTTTTCAGAATAATTTGATATATATTTCTACTTCATATATACATGAAATATCTCGAACAGTGATACAAGAGATGGAAAGGCTGGCGCCTGTCTTAATCTGTAAGTTGGAGAAGATTTTTTCACCCGGTTTCATGAATCCGATGCAGCATATGATTTTGCACCTCCCGTACGAGGCACGAATGGGTGGGCCTGCGCAAGCACGTTGGTGCTATGCAATCGAGAGATGTCAAAAGACTCTATGCAGCAAATGTAAAAACAAATGCAAAATTGAAGCTTCCATTGCAGAGGCTTTCATTCTGGAGGAGGTGACAAATTTCACAACAAAGTACTATTCTGACAACCTTCCTAGCGTGCATAAACCCCCTCCTCATTACAATGTTGGCTCCAATGAATCGAATCTGAGCATATTCCGAGGGCAACTAGGCAGTGCTAGTGGCGCGACCAACAAGACTTTGGACATTTCAGAGTGGCGCAAGATCATGCTGTATATCTTGACCAACCTCTCCGAAGTAGAGGTGTACATGTCATAAGTTCTCAACCTTGTTTTCCACACTTCAACTATTTTGTATCCAACACCCTTGTCTGTTGTTGCTACAGAGAATTTCATCATCAATATTGGCGTCGATCAAGGGAAGCAACCCCACAGGAATACGATAAGCTTCATTGGATCTTCTATCTTAATTGCATTGAATTGCAGGTGCCTCCTAGTTGGTGTAATAATCACGTAGAGGCCTGGGAGAAGATGGTGGACAAGTGGTGCTCTCCCGAGTGGCAGGAGAAGCACAATATTCACCGGGACAGGCGTTTGAAGATGGCAGGACCATCGCACCACCAGGGCAGCCGAGACCTCACGGGATACGCGAAGGCATGGGTAAGCGGCTTCAATTGTTTATCCTGATGCAAGACATTATGAAAACATTCTTACCGCTTTGTTCTCTTTTTCCGCAGTCGGCAGCACATGGCAACCGGGAGTGCCCTCAGGTCAAGGCGTGGTGCTTAGCTCATATGGGCAAGGCAACGGACGACATCGACTACAGCGAGGACACTCCCCACTCGGCGTTCACCAACCCCACCATCCCCCAGAGGGTCAGTGAGTACACGTCTAGGTCCAGGGAGATCCATGGGCCAGACTACGCTCCAAGCACCCAGAACTTTGATGGGCAAGTCGTCATGGAGGTGGGCGGAGGGAAGAAGCATGGGCGGTACTGGATGGGTGACAGCGTGATCGACTCGACCACGACGCCAAGACTCCCCGAGATTCGGCAAAGGGCGCCAAGCGGAAGCGACACAATCCGCCCACGCATGACACAGGAGCAGATGCAGATATCGTCTCTACAGGTTATTTCTTTTTTACTTTGTTTTCCATTGCTTTTGATGTATGGTTGCTTCGCATTCTAACATATATATTTGGTATGTATTGCAGTCCCAGCTCGCTCAGGAGAGGTCCGAACGGGAGAGCCTACAGGCCAACTTCACCCAGATGTACCTCTGGATGCAGAGCGTGGGCACTCAAGTGTCCGTCCCTCCCCATAGCCTTAGTTCCAGCCACCGCCTCGGCAACCGACCCCTGTGAGTATAAAAACTTTTGGTTTGTAAGTTCATTGGTTAAATCTTGTCTCACATGAAAACATTTCTCCTTTCTGCAGGGTCTCTCGGCGGGATCAAATGATCCCGCTGGAATGTTCAACATGTCGCCTGGTGTATCGCCTGCGCCTCTTGTGTCAGACTGGTCGCCTTGGGGAACTCAGCAGGACGGACAGGGCTCACAGGATCGCGACCTCTCCAACCCCTCCCAACCGCACAACCCGTGGGAATGGCGGCACCACCATTAGGTAGTTGACGGACGTTGGAGTTTGAACTATCTGTGGTTGAACTTGTGGTCGAACTTGAATGTTATGTGCATGAACTTGTGGTATAACTTGTTGTTGAACTTGTGGTCGAAACAGTATGTTATGTGCATGAAGTGTTTGTGTAATGGTTATATTAATTGCCTGTGAGTATTTGAGATGTATGTGATATATTTCAGTTGTTGAGCACCATATATGAGCAAATAAAAAATAAAAAAGGCCTCAGCCCAGGGGTTTGCCGAGAGCACGGGGCCAGGCTCTCGGCAAAGGAGCCATTTTTTGCCGTGAGCCAAGCCTCAGGCTCTCGGCAAACATGCACCTTTGCCGTGAGCCTTGGACGGCGCTCTCGGCAAAGCCCTGTGCAGAGGCCCCGCGCCTGCCCCCCGGTGTGGGCCCCATGGGCTCTTTCCCGAGAGCCTGGCACGTGGCTCTCGGCAAACCTTGAGTTCTTTGCCGAGAGCCTGGCACGTGGCTCTCGGCAAACCCAGCTGCGGGCCCCACAGAGACGGCGCAACGCCGTCTCGCCGGCGTTAGGGCCAGGTCTTTGCCGAGAGGCTACATGCTCTCGGCAAATACCTCTGGCGCACACGGCAAAGGCTTTGCCGTGAGCCCGATAGAAAGCTCTCGGCAAAGGGAGCTTCGCCGAGAAAAACTTTGCCGAGTCAGCTTTGCCGAGAGACGGCTCTCGGCAAAGCCTTTGCCGAGAGGATGATCCTCTTTGCCGAGAGTGCCAGGCTCACGGCAAAGAGCCTGGATCCGGTAGTGATAGTGACTGCAGTGGCTAAGATCATGAATTCACAGTAATAACTCAGTCTGCTTCCCTTTTTGCTGCCTGAAACTGACCGTTTCGCGCCCACATGAGGCCGTACCTGCCTGCCAAATGCCTATAGAACTTAACACTTGTTTCCGGATGGCAAAAGTTGGCGATCTTCACACACGTACTCATCATTAGGCATGGAATTCTATCTGTTGCATGCACGACCACCTTCTGGGGGACTGTACCACACATCAGTAGCAGCAGCTTCAGCAGGTGTCCCTCTCCCTCTAGTTTCACCCTTGGGGAGCTTAACTCTATTTCTTCAAGTGAGTCCATGACAATGCTGTCGTTGTTGGTGGTTAGCTGCCCAGTGGGAAACACTTTAATCCAAAAGACAGGGCTCATCTGCAACAAGTGATGAGATAAAAAAAGTACTAAAGGGTTTATTTTTCTAGTTTACTATATTATTGAAAAACAAATTGTTTTGAAGCATAAATAATGATATCATGTATTAATTTGTTCTAAAAAATTCTACTACAAGTTTTTTAAAAAAAAAACAGAGCTAGTGGAAAGCATTTATTGATGTTCAGTTCAAAATAAGGGGCAATGGGTGCCTTCTATGATGTTAGTGGAAGATTTGCTTCTAACTCATGTAGTCATGTGTGTTTAATTTCACCATAATGTCTGTCTATGGTAGAAGCCATAGCAATGCGCAATGGCTTGATCATGGTAGATGGCATTGGATGTAAAAATATCCAAGCTGAAACCGATGCTATGGAAATTATTAATGTTCGTGTGGGACATAACTATGCAATGAGGCAGTGACAATCTTCATGAAATACTCCACGACAGCTACAAATATTGGGGGAATTAAGTTCACAAATTTATTATTAGCAAGATTGTGGATAATGTATCTGTTATTTTATAAATAATAAAATCATCACGATAGCTTTTCCTCAGACGAAAAAGTTTTAAAACTTAGGGAAATGCAATGTAATTAAAGTACACCATTTTCCAACTTGGTAAAATTTATATTGGGATTTATGGATGCCATTTTTCTGGTCGATCGGGTGGTCACTTAAAGCACGTGACATCGTCTTCCACTTTTTATGTCTCAATGTTATGCATTTAGATTGAACGAAACATGAATTAGTTGCAATTTTTTATTTTATATTGAGTGTATTCAAAATTCAAAAATTGTTCAACTAGAGTATTTTTTAAAAAGTGTAGTCTTAGAAAATCATAATTTCCTGCTACAATTATACTACAATAAAGTTATTGTCATTTTTTGACTATAGGAGCATGTTAAAATATTGACAATCCAAAGCTAAATTAATTAAAAGTTTAGTTCCAGAGGATACCTACCAAACAAACATTCAACCTTTTTATTCCCACACACTTTCTGAGGACATGCAGCATGCAATTTACAAAGACGTGCTTTGATGATTGTTCTGATAATAAATGTAATGTTAAAAAATAAAGGCGGAGGTGGACAGAGAGAGCTCCTGCAGGCGTGGGTGAAGAGAGTTTGAACACAATGCACACAGAGTGCTTCCATTGATTTGTTACACGTACAAGCCGTTGGCCACTAATTGTGATCCTAGATTCTAGCGAGTTACATGCACACGGTTACAAGGGAGACTAGAAGACTTGTTCCAGGCAGTTATAGAAGATAAGCTAGTGCTATCTATTTCTACACCCCCCCTAAGTCGATGCATCTGGAGCTTGAATGTTAAGACTGGACTTGAATGCTTCAAAAACAGACGATGGAAGACCCTTGGTCATGATGTCGGCAAATTGTTGCTGACTTGGCACATGTAACACTCGTAATTGGCCAAGGGAAACCTTTTCACGAACAAAGTGGTCATCGAGCTCAACATGCTTCGTCCTCCTATGATTCACCGGATTAGCAGTAAGGTATACCGCGGAGATGTTGTCGCAGTAGATGACAGTCGCTTTGTCGATATCGATGTGCATCTCGTGAAGTAGGTTGCGGATCCAGCAGCATTCAGCTGTCGCATTTGCCACCGCCCGGTACTCAGCTTCGGCGCTCGACCGAGAGACAGTTGTTTGCCATCGCGAAGACTAGGAGATGAGTGAGTCGCCGAAGAAGACGCAGTAGCCTGAGGTCGACCGTCGCGTGTCGGGGCATCTGGCCCAATCAGCATCGGAGTACGCCATGAGGGATGGCGAGGACGATGCATGCAACTGTAAGCCATGATCGATGGTGCAACGAATGTAACGCAGTATGCGTTTGACAAGAGACCAGTGTGCATCCGTTGGCGAATGCATATGGAGGCAAACTTGATGGACTGCATATGCAAGATCAGGACGTGTGAGTGTGAGGTATTGTAACGCACCAACGATGCTTCTGTAGAAGCTGTCGTCTGAGGCCGGTGTGCCGTCGCGAGACGAAGACTTGGGCTTGGTGTCGACAGGAGTTGGGGCTGGCTTGCAGTTGAACATCCCAGCGCGCTCAAGAACATCCTCAGCATACTTGGTTTGGTTGAGGAATAAGCCGGCCTTGGTGCGGTGAACATGTATGCCGAGGAAGTAGTTCAGAGCTCCAAGGTCTTTCATGGCGAATTCTCGGTGAAGATGGCCGACGATGTGTTCCATGAGCTCAGTGGAGGATGCCGTTAAGACAATGTCGTCGACGTACAACAAGAGGTATGCCGTGGCGGAGCCCTTGCGGTACACGAACAGGGATGTGTCGGATGTTGTCGCAGTGAAGCCGATGGTACGAAGGTGATCAGTGAAGCGAGTGTACCATGCGCGCGGCGCTTGCTTCAGCCCATACAGCGACTTGGTGAGAAGACAGACACGATCTGGGTGTTGGGCGTCCACGAAACCGGCAGGCTGCTAACAGTAGACGCGTTCCCGAAGATGACCGTGAAGGAACGCGTTCTTGACGTCGAGTTGGTGAACCGGCCAGTCGTGGGAAGCGGCGACGGTGAGGACGGCACGGATGAAGGCAGGCTTCACGATCGGAGAGAATGTCTGGTCAAAATCCACACCAGCACGCTGCGTAAAGCCCCGAACAACCCAACGAGCTTTGTGCCGATCAAGTGTGCCGTCAGGCTTTGTCTTGACACAGAAAACCCACTTTCCAGAGATGACATGAGCACCAGGTGGCCGCGGCACGAGCGACCATGTGTTGTTCGCTTGTAAAGCCTTGAACTCCTCATCCATGGCTGCGTGCCAGGCCGGATCATGGAGAGCCGTCCGCACCGATGTGGGCACAGATGGTAGAGAGACATCCGTGGCAACGTGGGCGAAGCGAGGATTTGGCACGAAGATGCCTGCCTTGGCGCGTGTCACCATGTGGTGCGTAGGCGCCGTGGGTGGTGGAGCAGGTACTGGCGCAGCTGGGGAAGACGGTGGTGGCGCTGTCGTTGGTGATGCCGGTGGAGAGGGGTGGATGTCGAGGCCAGGCGTCGAGGCAGCTGGTGGAGACGGTGGTGGTGCTGTCGGTGCCGATGCTGGTGGAGACGGGTCGATGTCGAGGCCATGGGGAGAACATCGGATTTGTATCTCAGTGGGAACGTCCAAGCATAATGTGTGAAGTCATCAAGGATGACAAGATAGTATTTGTACCCTGAATTGCTTTGAACTGGAGACGTCCAAACATCACAGTGCAAAAGATGAAAGGGTAAGGAAGCAATCTTGTTCGACGGTTCAAACTTGAGGCGTACATGTTTGCCCAAACGACATGCATGGCAAGAATGATTATTCTCTCTAAAACATTGAAAATCAAATGGAGAAAGAACTTTGTTTAAAGAAGCACTGCTAGGGTGTCCGAGACGAGCATGCCAAAGCTCGGTGGAGTGCATGGCCTGGAGATTATGGTGTGCTGTGGTGGAGCTTGGAGGGCGCAGCGGATAGAGATCCCCGGAGCTATCACAGTGGAGAAGAATCGTCTTGGTGCGAAGATCCTTGATGGAAAAACCAAAAGGGTCAAATTCCACGGAGACAGAGTTGTCACGGGTGAGTGCTCGAATAGAAACAAGGTTCTTAATCAATGAAGAAGATATAAGAATGTTACGAAGATGCAACGGAGATTGCAGGGTAGGAAAGGCAACATGGCCGGTATGATGAACAGGCATGGTGGCCATTACCGACAATAATATGAGTGGAAGGAGAGCAGGAAGAGAGGGAGGAAGTGCTACCAGGGTTGGACGCCATGTGAGATGTCGCACCGGTGTCGAGGAACTAGTCGCCGCCGCCGGTGTACGATCCAGGAGCAGGGAGACCCTGAAGGGCCGTCAGCAGTTGAGGTGGTGCAGCAGGCTGCATCGTGGTGTTGGTGCCGACGTAACTAGGGGGAGTCTGGTGCGAAGCCAGCAGGGCTTGATTGTTGCCAGGGCGCGGGCCAAGAACACCAGTACCCGGAGCACGCCACTGGGGCATGGACCATGCCTGGACGACCCTAGTCCAGGGATTGTACGTCGTGCCCCATGGTTGCTGTGGAGGGGCGCCCTGAGAGAACGAGGTGTTGGCGGCTTGGCGCGGTCGTCCGTCGGACTGCTTGCGCTTCTTCTTCTTGTCGGAGGCTGGCTTCGTGGGGGAGAAGGATGGGGAAGACGCGGGTGGCGCAGAGGGCTTGCCGGCGGTGGAGGATGACCCGGCAGCCATAAGAGCCGTCGCAGCCTCCATCTTGTGGCGGTTCTCCATCTGGCGTTCCTCCTGCAGGAGGTAGGAGCGGACGGCGAGGAAGCTGGGTGTTGGACGTTGGGCGCCGATGACGGAGATCGCGTTGTGGGACTTGGAGTTGAGGCCGCGTAGCGTGTTGATCACCAAGGCAGGATCAGACATGGGATGTCCAACGTCACGCAGTTGGTTGGAGAGTTGCTTGAGGCGGCTGTACTCGGTGACGGACATGTCACCCTGGAACAGGCTGTGGAACTCCTGCAGAGCGTACACGGCGCGGTGCATGGCATTGTCGAGGAAGAGGTTGCGGATCGCCATCCACAAGGAGAAAGCAGTGCGTCGAGGTTGGAAGACCGTGTCCATGATGCCCTTGGAGACGGTGTTGTAGAGCCAAGAGACGATGCAGTGGTCGATCTGCGTCCACTCGGCATCGTGAAGGCAAAGTTGGGCGTCGACGGTGCCATCGACATGGTCGATGAGACCGAACTTGAGGAAAGTGTTGTCGAGGAAGGTGCTCCACTGGGCGTAGTTGCTGTCATCGAAGTCTAGGATCACGGAGGTTATGTTGATGAGGTTGACGGAGGCAGCAGCAATGGGCACCGGAGCAGCAATGGCAAAGGGATTTGTGTGGTGGGAGGAGGAGCCGGAGAGGAAGGCGAGGATGCCATGGCGACGGCAGCGGCTGGGAGGAACGCACGTTGGGAGAAGCGGATCGCGTGCGGGAGAAGGGGATTGTGGTTAGGCTGATACCATGAAGAGAGTTTGAACACAATGCACACAGAGTGCTTCCATTGATTTGTGATTTATACACGTACAAGCCGTTGGCCACTAACTGTGATCCTAGATTCTAGCGAGTTACACGCACACGGTTACAAGGGAGACTGGAAGACTTGTTCCAGGCAGTTATAGAAGATAAGCTAGTGCTGTCTATTTCTACAGTGGGCACTGCGTTGACACGGCACGCTCCAGGTCGCCATCATGGAGGTGCTCGCAGTCGATGCTCAGGGACCGGAGCGCCGCGAAACTGCCGGTTGGGGCGAGCCGTAGGTGCAGGCGGAGGTCCAGGTCGATGACCGTCGCGCGCTCGCATGCTGGCACCTCGAGCTCCCTCACGGGGACTTTAGTGTAGCCGTACGTGGTCGGGGGAAGGAACCGGATCTCGAGCTCGCCGGTGAGGCGCTGGGAGGCCAACCGCCGCCACGGGGCGACGAGTGCCGCCGTGCAGTCGCCGGCGCTCCGGCGAACGGAGATCGCGAGGCGGTCTAGCGTCGGAGCGGAGTGTGCGGCGACGACGGCGTCGATGCCGCGGAGGATTGAGGACGACCAGAGCCGGAGCACGCGGTCACAGTAGTCCTGGTCGAAGGAGATCTCCGGGACTTGGGCCCAGACGCGGCGCCATCGCCGGGAGAGGACGCTGGTGCGCACGGCGTCAGGGGTGGACTGCAGCCGGAGAAGGACCATGTGGAGGAGATCGTCCGGAAGACTGCTGATGCGGTCGACGCCATCGCCGCGAGGGCGGCCGCGACCACGGCGACCGTCGCCCATGACGTTACGTTTCCGTCAACTTGGATTGGATTGGTGTTTATATAGGAAAACGCAAAACCATCCACACATGGGGCCGGGATTTGCTTGCGCCGTTCGTGGCGTACGAGGTCACACCTAGTCTAGTTAATTAAATTTGATGGGACTGTAAAAACAGGTTCGTTGTTGCATTATTCTTCTTGTCATAAATTATTAAACCAAATTAAAACCATCGTCGAGCAAAATATGAGCACATCTGACGAGGGTATAGGACTTGCAGTGGGTTGGTTCAACTACAGACACTTTGGATACATGAACCATTGGATGGTTAGTGCCCATTACCAAATTGGAGCAAATCGGAGGACACTTATCGATTGCAATTTTTTTCTTATACACATTGCTCATTCATGATAATTTGCTTGAGGACACTAACAAAAAATATTCTTGTGTGAGGGGAGAGATAGGTGTGATATATATTCATCCCTGCCACGTACTTTTGTATGATAATATATATATATATATATATATATATATATATATATATATATATATATATATATATATATATATATATATATATATGTTCTGTGTGCAAGAGCCAGTGATCCATGACAACATTGCATCTACAACCACGAAACCTCCTCGCACTATGGAAACCGGCTCCTTTGCCGTGTGCAGGAACATGGACACATGGCAAATGACTTATTTGCCGTGTGCCACAGAGGAGAACACACAACAAAGACGAAACCTGTGAAATATGACCTCTTTGTCGGCCAATCTTTGTCGAGTGTCCTTTGCCGTGGACACCTGGCACACGCCAAAGAACCTGAATGCCATAGTGTTGCAATGCAATATAGTGGTTAAAATTTAAGCAAAAGAATACAATACAATAATATCTTTTAGCCACAAATCCCACACTATAAAAACTTTAGTTATATATTAGGCACCCTTCTATTCATCTCCATAAAAAATCCAATGCATCCACAAATTCAGGGGTCTACAAAGTATACCAGAACTATGGTGGCTACGATCATGAATTCACGGTAACTCATTTGTTTCCCCTTTTGCTGCCTGAGATTGCCCATTTTGTGCCCACATGAGGCCGTACCTGCCTCCCAAATGCGTGTAGAACTCAACTCTTGTTTCTAGATGGCAAAGGTTGGCAGTCTTTACACGGTACTCATCATTAGGTCGGGAGTTTTATCCATTGCATGCACAACCACCTTCTGGGGAACTGTCGTGCAGATCAGAAGCAACAGCTCCAGCAGGTGTCCCTCTCCCTCTTTCACCCTTTGGGAGGTTAACTCTATTTCTTCAAGTGATTCTAGAACAATGTAGTCATTGGTGGTTAGCTGGCTAGTGGGCGACACTTCTTGTTTCCAAAACTGGACATCGACTGGTTTCATTTGCAAAGAGTGATTAGAAGGAAAAGTATCAAATGGGGTTATTTTTCATGTTTATATCATTTTTAAAATAAATAAATTTATTTTTAGCATAAATAATGATCTCATGCATTAATTTGTTCCAAAAATATTACTATAAGTAACTTTTTAAAAAAAAAAATAGGACATGTATTGAAGTTTCAAACTAAGGGGCAATTTGCGCCTTATGATGTCAATGGAAGATTTGTTGCTACCTCATGTGTGTTTAATTTCTCCATAATTCCCAGCTATGTAGAAGTAGTAGCAATGTGAAATGACTTGATCCTAGCTAGTAGATGGCATTGGATGTAACAATATCCAGAAGCTGAAACCGATGCTAAGGAAATTATTGATTTAGAGGCTATGCATGTAAGACATATCGTCTCCCACTTACATGTTTTGAGGACATACTTTAATGCTTGTTATATATTTAGATTGAAACATGAATTAGAAACAAATAGCTATTTTTTATTGAGTGTTCAATTTTTTAAAAAAAATATACAATTAGGTTATTATTTTTTCAAAGTTTTGTTTTTGGTAATCATAGTTTCTTGGCTATACATATATTACAATCAAATGAATTTCAATTTTAGTGACTACAAGGATCATGTTAAAAATACTGAAAACCCATGCCTAAATTAATTAAAAGTTTAGTTAAAGAAGATACCTACCAAACAAACATTCAACCTTTTTATTCCATCACACTTTCTGAGGACATGCAACATGCACTTCACAAAGCTGTCCTTTGATCCTTCTGATTGTAAATGTAATTTTAAAACCCTGCACTGAGGAAGCTTTGGCACATTCATCACGAAGCTCTCACAGCAGTCATATCCGAAGTACTGCAACGAACATTAAACAAATATTTAGAACACATAGCATTGGATTCCAGTAATTCAAGAGTAATTCTCGTATTTGAGAGCCAAAGAATAATTTGAATGATTAGTGAAGGTGGTACACCTCCTACCCATTAAAGATCAAAACCTCAGGTTTAGTGCTTTGTATGTCTCATTACTATGGTTATTTTCAAATCAATAAAATCCTGACCACATCTACCTCACCAGATCATCCGTTGCACTGATACATCAGCATCGCTGAATAATAGATTTTACCTATT
This sequence comes from Digitaria exilis, assembly GCA_015342445.1. Taxonomy (NCBI): domain Eukaryota; kingdom Viridiplantae; phylum Streptophyta; class Magnoliopsida; order Poales; family Poaceae; genus Digitaria; species Digitaria exilis. The sequence continues at coordinate 1,228,631 of JACEFO010002272.1, read as the reverse complement.
TTTGTTAGAGTTATATATGAACCAGGAGATACAAACAAGGTCTACCCCCTGTCACCAGCCCCCCGAAGTTGAGATAATAACCACATCATGGATATGTTCATAATCACATATAAACCTTATTTGGTATAGTGGATTGTTGTTACTTAGCACTCAGCTTCTATAACTAACGTCTCAAAGGAACTACAAGTATGCAGGGCTTTTAAATTCAGTTTCACTGGTCAACAGGGGACTGGGGACTGATGTACTACACGGGTGAGTTTAGATCGGGAGAAAAACACTGTAGATCCAGAAAAACACTGTAGATCGTGTTGGGAAGCGTGTTCTGTGAGTGGGAGAAATGAAATGAATAGGGAAAAGTTGGATGAAGTGTTTTTTTGGGTGGAGTTGTGCAAACTGAACGCACCCCTACTATATAAACATAGGGGGGGGTGGGGGGGCATTGATAAAATCAAGGGGACATGTATGCCTAGAGTAGGTTAGCTCTTTTTTTTTTTAGATCAGAGTAGGTTAGCTCTTGCGGAGAGAGTAGTCGTACCTTAGCTTTAATGCTAGGAGTATGTCTGATTAATTTTAAATAAAAGAATCTGACCACCCCCTCACCAGATCATCACTTCCACTGCCACATCAGCGTCGGACCACCATCAGTGTCTGTCATATTTCAGTTTATTGATGAACAACACCATCATATAGATTTTGCAGAATTCAGCATATGACCCAGGAGATACAAGCAAGACCTACCCCCCGGTCACCAACAAGGCAACAACCCCCCTGAAGTTGGGATAGTAACCGCACCATTCGATGTTCGTAATCATATATGTAAACCTTATTTGGTATAGTGTATTATTGTTAGTTAGAACAGTACTCACTTCTGTAACTAATAACGTCTCAAACAACTACAAGTATACATGGCATTTAAATTCAGTTGAACAGGACTGACGACCGTGCATTTTGACCACCGAGGCGCAGGGAGGCAAATCTCAGCCACGGGGCGACGATTGCGGAGAGTACCCGCGGATCGACGAAGACCATTCGGCGGACGGAGATCGCGAGGCGGTCTAGCGTGGGCGCGGCGGAGTACGCGGCGACGACGGCGTCGATGCCGTCGAGGATTGAAGACGGCCGGAGCCAGTCTCCGACCTGCAGCCAGGTCGAAGGAGATCTCCGGGACTTGGGCCCAGACGCGGCGCCATCACCGGGAGAGGACGCTGGTGCGCACGGCGTCAGGGGTGGACTGCAGCCGGAGAAGGATCGTGTGGAGGAGATCGTCCGGAAGACTACTGATGCGATCGACTCCATCGCGGCGACGGCGGCCGTCGCCCATGACGCTTACGTGTCCGTCAACTTGGAGATGTTAAGAGCACTTTTTTTTTTTGAGAGGAAAGATGTTAAGAACACTTGGGTCGGGGTTTATTATAGGAAAACGCAAAACCACAGGGGCCGGGCTTTGCTTGCGGCAGCAAGATTATCAGAAGGCCGAAGGCGATAGAGGCCAACAACCGAAGGCGATAGAGGCCGACAACCGAAGGCGATAGAGTTATGGGTTTGCTCAATCAATACTCCAGCCCATTTAATAAAAAAAATACCCAGCCCATTGGCTGCGGCCCACCCACAAAACCCCCAAGGAAACTGCCCAAAACCCTCTGACTATCCCCCCTTGCGCCGCCCATCGCCGGACTGGGAAATGGCGTCCCTGCTCCGTTTTGTCCTCCGAGTGTTCAGAGCCAAGGCGCCGGGGTTGGAGCTGCTGGATCTCCACGAAGATCTTCTGCGGGAGATCCTCCTCCGGATCGGCGTCCCCGCCGACCTAATCCGCGCCTCCGCCGCGTGCGTCGCCTTCCGCCGCTTCGTCGCCGAGCCCTCCTTCTTCCGGCGTTACCGCGCCATCAATCGGCCGCTCCTCCTCGGCTTCCTCTACGCCGCGGATCATCATCATTTGCAGCCCGTCGAGGCGCCCCACCCCAACGCCCCCGCCGCCGGCGCTCTCTACCGCGCCGCGAACTTCTCCTTCGCCCAACGCCTCCCTCGCCGCCGCGCACCGTTCCACTTTGAGTCCTGGCTGTCCTGCGACCTCCGGGACGGCCGCGTGCTCCTGATGTCTAGAGTATTTGTGAGAAATCGATGTAAATGTAGGGACATCTTCTCCCTGAACCTCGCGGTTTGCGACCCCTTGTCCCAGCTGTATCTGCTGCTGCCTCCTCTCCTACCCAAAGACCTTCTGGCCTCCTTCCAGCTCCAGCAACATTGTTCTCCATGTTTCGAGGCCTTCCTTGTCCCTTCTACGGAGGAGGATGAGACATCGTTCAGAGTGATCGCCGTGACCATGACAGATGCAAAGATGGTGGTGTTTGTCTTCGCTTCTGACACTGGCTGCTGGAGTGTCGGTACGTCTACGAATTGGGATGCTCATGCTCTGGACTTACCACGAGAAAGATACAAGTTGGAACGGCCCCATCTTGCTCATGGCTGTTTCTTCTGGAAAGTGAAGCGCAAGAACAAATTGATCAGGCTTGACATGGGCAAAATGGAGCTCTCCACCCACAACCTCCCTCCTGGCCACCATGAGCGGAATATTGCCATTACGGAGGCAGGGGAAGGCAAACTTGCGTTGTTTTCCTGCTACGGTTATGACAGCACATGTCTGGATTATTACACCACCACTATGCAAAACAGGAGCGATACGGACGATGAGTGGAAGATGATGAGCACAATCGCACTTCCTGTCAATCATCGGTACTACATCTGTGGCGCGGCTGGTGGATGCATTTTTGTAACTGGATTTCCAATAGTCAGAGAACCGGTTCGGGCAGTGTGTTTCTCCCTTGAGGCTACGAGTTTGAAGATTGAGAGGGTGTGTTCTGTGTTTTGTCGGCCGTATGATCTTCTACCCTATTTCGGATACCCGCCACATATGTCACCAAGAGTGATAAAAAGTGGTAAGCATTGTATCGTTGTCTTTGCTAGCTTCCTCTGTGTTGTTCTCAGATGCTGTCACGTGGCATGGTGCATAAATAAGTTTATATGCATTTATCTCACTCTTCTCATCCTTGTTTTCACCATTTAGGGTGTGCCTCATTCCGTAAGGTCCTCAATTTAATATATTTTCCAGTAGTACCTAACTACTCTCTGTTGGTAAAGTCACAGTTAAGAAGGCATTCATGATCTGTATCACTTTGTTGCTCAACACTGGGTGCTATGTTAATGGAACATTTTGCTGCAGGAACTATCGGTCATGCAATATCCCAAACTGATTCAGAACCAACCGTTGTTTTTTCTTTGTGGTCAGCAGATCACTATGAGATTTTTTTTTCTAGCAAATTAAAGGAAAAGGAAATTCATTGTGATAAAAATTCAGAAGAGTTGATAATTTAAAGAGACTGTTTAAGATGAAAGATCCATGAGCCACTGGACAAGTTTACCGTCTAATTTATCCCCTTGATCATTCTAAAAAGCTGAAAATATTTCTTCTTGATAAACACGCTCTTTAAACTTTTTGCCTTCTTAAAGTGTGTATAATGATTTTGGATTTCCTCATGTCTTAGTTTGCAGTGTGCACATTTAGGTCACTGGTTTATTTGACACCAAGATGACTAATTAGGTGCCTTGTTAGCTTAAATTTCATCTATATCACTAGAATGGTATATTATAAAGTGTTTACGTTTTGTCCTAAGTCACAGTTTTCTAACTTTGGTCAAGTTTATTTGAAATGCACCGACATCTACAATATCTGATTAGTTTTATTAATCCACAACGAAATATTTCATTACCATGCTTTTATTGAATAGCATAGACCTTAATATTTTTTTCTGAGTAGTAAAAGTTAGAAAAATGATATATTTTCCAATAGGTAATCAAATTAAATTGAGAAAAGTTTAGATTGGAGGAACTATCATTTTACTATTATGTAGTTACGGTTTGATTTTTTCTTATGAGCAGTCACCTTGCAACGTACTTTTATTATTTATTTTGTGACAGCTCAGTAGTATGGTGGACTGTAGCATACTTAGTCTAGAAAACATAAAGCTAGGGCTGTGTGGAGAGATAACCTGTTGCAAGTTTGTTTTGGAGCAATTGAGCTAAACTGTGTACCTGCAGCGGTGGCTTTGAATCTGAAATCATGTATCCCTTTTTCAGTTGCAAGACTGACATCCAGAGCTACTTCGCCGGTGCCATTCTGCTGTTTTGGAGCAGCCGGTGCCATTCACGCCAGCAATTCTAGGTGTTTGGAGCTACCAGTACACTGTAGTACGTTGCTATCTGAAAGCTTTCAGATAAAGCTATCTGAATAATGCTCGGTCTGATGTAATTATCTGAAAGCTTCTCTGCTATGCTGTACTGTAAAAGTGACGAAGACACCTTCAGTCTATTTACTGAACTCAACACTTTGTAAGTATTAAGCGCCAACTGTTTTTCTCCTGTTTATGTTAGTATGTTACAAACCTGTCCCGTTTGATGAATGGGGGACAATAACTCAACACTTTGTACTATGCACACGCCCTCGCCAGCGCCGCTGACTTTTCCTCCGATTACCTCCCTCCAACCAGGTGGCGGCCCTGGTATTTCCAGGGCGTAGGAGACGGCCGCATCCTCTTTAGGAGCAACCTTCCTCATGTGCTGGATGCCTTCCCTGACCTCGCCGTTGGCGACCCTTTGTACCGGCGGTACCTGCTGTTGCCTTCCATACTCGTCGGCCAAGTCAAGGAACATTTTTTTCAGTATTTTGATGCCGTCTTTGCCCCTTCCAGAGATGAGTCTGATGATAGAACATTCGGATTGATTGTAACAGTGCATTATGCGGCAAAGTCAGTGGTACTTGTCTTTAATTCGGTTTCCAGCAGCTGGAGTGTCGCTACATTGATAAGCTGGGATGCACTATGCTTTGCTGGACTAACAAGATTGCCAATGCTTTGGCGTCCCTGCTCTGTGTATGGCTGCATCTACTGGAAAATTGACTCGATGAGCAAGTTGCTCAGGCTCGACATGAATAGGATGGAATTCTCTGCTGTCGATCTCCCTCCTGACCATGATGACGGGCATGTTGTTGTTGTGGAGGCAGGGGAAGACAGACTGGGGATGTTTAGTCACAATAAGAGTGACACATTTCTGAATTATTACACCAGGATGCAAGGTGAGGGCTAATGGGCTAATGGATGGCAGAAGGAGAGTGTAATCCCGTTGTCTGTCCACAATGGCTTACACATCATTGGTGACTTGGTGCACCTCAAAGGTACATTTTCCTACTAGGCTACACAAACATCCAAGATGCAGGTTGCACATCATGTTTCTTACTTGATATTAAGACTTTGAACATTGAGAGTGTGTGTATGATTTCTGGTTATTTTAATGGCCACCCATGTTTCGGATTCTCACCATCCATGTCACCGGGACGAATATGAAGTGGTAAGTCTTTATCATAATCTGTACTGCCATTTTATACGCTTTCAGAACCATTGTGATACTTTTGTGTAACATGAAACATGATACATAAATAAGTTGGATTGTCCGCTTTGCCTTTCCATCTCTTATTTACAGTTTCGATTTTAGATACATACAAGTATTTTCTGGATCTTTTGTGGTCACCATGGAGTGTGCGTTGCTTATATGACAATACACAATTTGTTATCTGTGTTCAACTAGTAGACAGAGGCTTTTACTGTGGAAAGTATTTACCATGGTAATCAAGTATTCAACAGATAAAAAAGGCTGCCTTTTTACTGGAATACACAGCTGTTCGACAATCATTTTTTTTCTTCTCACTCATCTCCCTTCTGCTTGCACCTGAATTCCTGTTCTTGTAGATATGCCCCTCTTAAAATTTCAAGCAAACAAAAAGATAATGGAAAATGGATTCACAGCACACAATGTGCTCTGTCTAATTATTCTGTTCTTCATGCATCACTGAGGCACTGAGCCTAGCTGAGTCAATATCCTCATGTAGTCGTGTCCTTGTTGAACAGTAGTTAGTGTGCCCGCTTGCTATGCTTATACAAGTTCCCTAAATGACTGAGGGATCAATCTGCTAAGGCCTCTGTGCCTGTTTGGTCATAAGTTTATGGAATTTTTCTTTTCTATAATTTGTATTCGTGATTACGACTCTGGGTAGCCTACATTCTGTAGGGTTTTGACCAATAGCATTTGTTGGCTTCCGTCGAAATGGTTCATTGAGCTGATGTGTCATAAATAACTGGTATGAAATTAGCCTAAGTTCAGTCAAAGAAGTCTTCAGTTATACAAGGTTTCTGTCTATATATTATTCTCATCCATGCTCTTTAACTTTTTTTTTTCTGATTCAAGCTCTGTCCATGGTTTGCTATTGTACACTGTGCTATTTAATGTTAATTGTGCATTTGTGATAACCAATTCCCGTGGTAGAGCTCTATGGAGAACAAAGAAGGGGCCATTGTTTACACAAGAGATAGTCTAGTGTGAACTTAACCTTTAATGGGACAATCAATCTTTCGCTTTGGTAAACTTCGAGGGGCCGTTTGGATAGTGGGAAAAGAGGGGTGGAAATTGGAAATGGCTAGTGGGGAGGAAATCTTACCGTTCATCCTCCTTCACAATTAAATCTCGAGCCATCCAATAATTTCCTTTTCCCTATCCCAATCCCTATTTCCCACTTCCCAAGTTCCCAAATGCCACCGGAATTCCTTTTATTGATAACCAACAAAATCACTTAACTCATAACCAACAAAATATCTTCGTGTTTGGGTAGTGCACTCATAAGGCTCGCCTGTGCTGACAGCCAATCTATCCATTGTGGTAAACTTGGAGTTCATTTTTATGGGATAATGAACAAAATCATCTTTGTTCCATTACTTCTTTTTGTTCATAGAGCTAAAAATGAAAAGTAAATTGGCCTTCAGGGAGTATGCTCATGAAGCTAAGGTTGACTGCACAATTAAATTTTTTAGCTAAATAACTTTTATCCTCTTTTTATACTGCTAATACATTATGTAAATCTCTGTTGATTACATTAATGCTCGTGTAAATAGAGTTGCAGCATCACTTGGGTTGAACTAGTGTTACAAAAGTTTGTAGTTGTAGGTTGTTTGACTTTTTCTAGTTTCATAGATTTTATTATGCATCTGGACATAGCTTATATCTAGGTGCATAACAAAATATATGAATGTTAAAAAGCCAAAACGACCTATAATTCGAAACGGAGGTAGTATAATACACACACCAGCTAGTTCATGACTGTTCTATCTTTGATGTAGCTGGAGGATACGTTTTCCTAATAGGCAGTCCGGAAATCAGATATGAGAATCGTGGAGTGTATTTTTCTCTTGGGATAAAGGTCCCTTTGATAATGCCTGCCCGTATGTTTACCCGTCATCCGTGTCCCCAAGAAGGATATGAAGTGGTAAGGTTTTTTTTTTCTTTAAATCATATATAGTCTTATTTTCCAGTACCTGCACTTATCCTCTGCTGTAACAAAAGCAAAGCGCATCCGGAAAGACATTCATGATGTGTTTTGCTGTGTAGTTCAACAATTTGTACCGTGTAGTATAGCTTTGAACAATATTACCATGCATGGATAATAACATCTGTCAAGGAACATTTATTGTAGTGCAGTACTGGACAAACCAATAAATCAAAAAACTTCATTGTATGTCACTTGTTTATCCACAGGCTATTGGACGATTAGAAAGTACAGTGTTATTTTTTGGGGCATGTCTTATCTTTTTTAAGAACTCTGAACTCTGTCCATGCAAACAAAAGTGTAATAAGAATTTGATTTCACAAGTCACAGTATGCTCTTCTTGGTCCGTTCTTTTTTACATGTCATTGAATTATTATGTTACAATGTGTGCAAATGCAAACCAAATGTTTGCACAAAGTTGTAAAGCTGACAAGTTGTCAATCTATATTTTGATCCTGTTGTGTTTGATATGTGTGGGACAATACGGGCAGGCATTATCAATGGGAACTTTATCCCAAGAGTATGGAGTTCAGCCCATTAATGAACCCGGTTAAGATCCAGCCCAGGTCAAAAGGTTGCTCAATGCCTCAGGAGGTGTTTAGTTCCCTCAATTCCGTTGAAAACTGTGTTCTGCCGGTACTGGCTGCTGCCTCCCATACCCTACGACCTACTCGTCTCCGTCCACGTCCAAAAGCAAACTTTTCTGTCGTTCGAGGCATTCCTTGTCCCTGGAGAAGAGGAGGATGGGGCATCATCCAGAGTGATCGGCAAGGCACATAGCACAACAAATAAGTCTGATATTTGTCTTCTGTTCAGGTTCTGGCCTTTGGAGTGTTGGTACCACGTGGGATGATCTTAACTTAGGAGACTCGGTACTTATTTGTCGCAGCTATGCGTAAAGCAGCATCTACTGGAAAGTGATGAAGGCCAACAAGTTGGTTAAGCTCGACATCAACATCATGGATTTCTCCATTATCAACCTTTGGCTTCCTTATAGCGCGCGTGATGTTATCATTGATTCATTGTGAAGGAGAAGGAAGGGTTGGCGTGTTTAGCCATATTAAGTATGGCACGCCTGTGTATCATTCCATTCAGCAAAATGAGGGCAAGATTGCGATTGGGTGCCAGTCGGAGATAACCCTCTTACCTGCCTATTATGATTGTTCCATGGTTGGTGCAGCTGAAGGGTACATTTTCCTTGTTTGCATTCCAAAGGACCTTGAGGCAGGTACGGTTCAGCAAGCTTCTCACTTCAGGTTAAGAAATTGAAGGTTGAGATGGTCTGCCAGATGGCGTGTCAGTCATGTAATATTCATACGTACTTTGGGTACCCACCACTCATGTCGTTGACAAGGATATGTTTTTATTTGCTGGATTTTGTAGTGTTAGCTTTGCAGTCCATTAGAGAAATTTCCTTTTGGCATTACGCAGGACTATGCTTAGCTTTCTACCTTGTAGTGACCTTGTTTCCCTTTTCACATTTATATTTTCCATGAGTTGTGGGTCCATCTTAGCCTTCTTCGAGAATCTTAAATGGTTTACTAATTCACAAGCACCTATCATCGCAAAAGTATGTCACACCCATGATCTGTTCTGTTAGTAAAAAATGTGCTTCGTAATGTAACCTTGAAGTGAGCTTTAGACTATTTTCTAAATACTAAAAAGAGCCATTTCTGAAATTCAGAGGAATAATTACTGCTCAAACTATTGGATAAGAAACAGAAGTTTTATTTTTTTTTTTGTTTTCCTCCATGGCCTTCTCAAAACTGGGGATTGTTGTTTTTTCTTGTTAAAACACATTCTGCAAATATGCTGACTTCTTAAAATACTTAATGCAAACAAAAAAGATAGCATAGGACGTGATACAAATTGGCATATTTATATTTGCAAGCTCTATTCTGATCATATATCTTGTAGGAAAGTAATTTATAGTTTAGCCTTCTATTTTGGGTCATGCATTTCATATATTTGCTTGGGATATATATTTTGCTACAGTTTTGTAGTAACTGCATATTCAAAATTGAATATTTTTTTTGGTAATGTTGGGCTTCTACCTGTTCACTGCTTACCTGCCATGCTTACGCAGGTTTTCTGAAGATTAATGAGAGTATCAATCTTCGCAGACCTTGGTGCCTTCTTTGCATAGTTTTATGTTAAATTCATGTTTTCTAGTGTCTCTATTTGTGACTCTAATGAGCTAGGCTGCATGCAGCATAAATTCAGTAATTATACCTTGATCTGTTAGAACAAATCATTTGATAGCAGTAGTTTTACCAAACAACATCGCTGGCCTTCAAAGATGTCATTTTGAGCGTACTTGGCATAAAAAAATGCTTGGTTTTGTGAGATAAGCCCATTCTAAGCCATCTAGGATTGGTACTAGTTTTAAATCTTGGTTTCTGTATTCTAGTTTTTAGTAAATTAGCTAAACTGTACCCTCCACCCTTTCCCATAAAGTTGGAATTATGCCGTGGCACTGATACTCTGAAAAGAAAATGTTCCTTATTGCATTCGCATTGGTGGGTTTATGTACTAAATGCAGACATTCTGTTGCAGGGCTAAATCATATCCAATTCAGAGGCTTCTTCATTGGCATGCCGCTGGTGTGTAGCAGTGGAGCTAGTAGATGATGATTCAGGACTTTGTGTTGCACTTTTACTAGGTGTTCTATAATCCTGCACTCTACTGACTTTGTCTTTCGAACCCAGTTCAGTCTTTTTTAAGGATCAAACGTAGTTGTACATATTTGTTACTGATCCGTGTTGCATGTATGATGTACTTAACAGTGTTTTGTTGGCTTTGTTTGTATGTCACAGAATATATTATTGCCGATGAGTGCTTCGTCTTAGTGAATTAGTATGATGGTTGCAACAAATCTAAGCCGAGTTTCTGGAGTTGCAGAAAAATGCTTTAATCTACTGCTTACAGTGGTTAACTGTTATATCTTATATCTGTTGTTGGGAAGCCGAAGTAATGTTTTTAGCGAATTGTTCTGTATATATGTTTACTGGCCTTGGCACTGCAATCTACACTTCTACAGGCTGTGTGCCTGTGTAGGAGAAAGAAAAGTTGCCCACCCGGTCATGGAAATCAAATAGACATAAATGTACTATGCACACCTAGGTATCGCTGTTTAGCCATTCTGAAGAGTGGCCTGGGAATTGGAAACAAAAACCTCACGTGTCTCAATCCTGCAGCAGAATAGCAAGGAATTTTCTCGTCTTCGATCCGGACGGTAGTGGTTCGTGCTTTTTGTTAACAGAGTGCGTCAGGAAGGAGGGATATACGAAGTACAGAGGACAATACTAGCTACGTAGCACTCCTTATTTGCCAAACCCGGTTCACTGCATATTAACACTAGGAACCACATACCGAAGCTCATCATATGGATTTTACAGTGATTTCAACATTGTTGGTTGAAGCTTGAATACTATTTATTTTCTCTCGCATATGATTGAAATGTGCAGACTCTGACACGGTGATGGCCACTCGTTTCTGAAACATCGCACTGCATTCGCATAACAATCTGACGAGGTCCACCTTGTGACATGTTTCGCCATCATTCCTTACTTCTACTTCTTCAAGTGAACCCAAAACAGTGTCATTTGTTATCTGCTCTGGGTGGCCACACAGGCATCCCACTGACTTGCATCGGAAGTCGGTCTAAAGAAAACAAATAAAAATGCAATTCAATAGAAATCATTATTAGTCTCTACAAGAACGTAACCTTGTAGAACATGCATGTAGATGGAAACATATATACGAAAGAGCGTACCTTGGTACAACTCAATTGCACCACGAGCTTTCTTACACCAGCACAGTTCCTGTTAAGACTTAGCATCGTTGGCTTAAAGGAGTGCTTTATCGCCAAGAATCTTACAAATAAAACATCACAATTGGTGAGCTCATTCATGTCTTGGACAAATTTCTTGTATTCTTGTGCGCCCTGATGAGAAAACACAATCTGTCAAATTTCCAGGAGGTGAAGGGTCGGCGCAGAGCAGGCGGCCAAGGCGGCGTCGACGCGGTCGTGATAAGCAAATTGCGAGGAGACAGGTTTTGTCTGGTACAGGAAGGAGAGCTTGGGGAGGCCGGTCCAGACGCGACGCCAGCGGCGTGAGAGGATGCTGGTGCGCGCGGCGTCGCTGGTGCACGGTAGATGAAGCATCATCACATGGAGAAGGTCGTCGGGGAGGCAGCTGATTCGGTCGGGCACGGCGCCTCCGAGGCGGCCGTCGACGTCGCCATCTGTACCGCCCATGATTCGATCAGTTAGGGGTCGTGTCGACGACTTCAATACACACAGCATGCAGCTTCGATTAGCAGCGGATCATATGTTTGTTGCTGCTCCAACGGACCTCGGTCCTTATTGATTTGCGGGGGCCTGATTCCGTAACGGACTTCAATTTGTTTGCAGTTACCTTGTTTGTTGGTTCTTATTGATTTGGTTGTTCTTCGACGCGTTCCGGCCTCGATTCCATAACGGACTTTTTTTTTTGTTGAGGAAATGTTTTCATCAATTGCATTCATTCGCCACACCACTTTGTCGTTAATAATTGTTTAAAGAAAAGACGACGACGTTTCTTCTTGAGGAAGTGGCGTAACGACCCTATCGGTTAATTTGTTGATTGCCGGCTAGCAACACCAATTTGTGAACTGCAAATCCATACGACAGGTATTATCACTAGTAGCGAGTATTCCATCAACGTTGATCTATACGAAACAAAAGATTGCTAGCGTTAACTTTATACTAATCTTACTAAGTAACAAGGAAGATGTTTATGTAGGTCTAAACTAGACGTGGGAGTGGATTTGGATTATGTAGCGATCTTACCCGAGAAATGGGCCCACTTAAGTATATTTCACCTTCCGTTGGTGCTAATACACAAAAATGTTCCCAAATGCGGGTACGACCGTCGAGTCAAGCTCGACTAACTGCAACTGAAGATCGTCCGTTCATACGCTCACTCGAAGGTGAGTTCCAAAGATCACATCATTCCACAATTCGAATTACAACAAGTCTCAGAGTTATTACAACCAAATTGAAATGATAAATAAAATAGTTTGAGATCATGCGGCGGAAAGTAAACGAGATACTAGCGACGATCCGTAGTATCGTCACGATGAAGTCAACCGTGACGCTACTCCTCACGATCCTCGAAAGAGGTCGGCTCCCACTCGATGCTGTAACCCGGAGGAAGCTGGGAGGCCCAAGCCATAGAGGCAGCTACCTCCTGAGGGGACGGTCCTGAAAATTTAGCCACAAGCAAGGCTGAGTATACTAGTTATACTCAACAAGACTTACCCGACTGGTGATCACTACATCACCGACTCCTAAAATGAGAGGCTGTTTGGCTAGTGGGGTTCTTTTACCAAAAGCGACTAAGCTGATCTCTAGCTTATCCATCTTGATTTTAATTCCTTTTAGCATATCCATTCTAGGTGAGCCTAGCTAGACAACCAAGTTTTGCAATACAATTATTCCATACAAAGATTTCACCCTTCCAAGTTCACTTCATAATATGTCATACATCGGTCAAGCAGTCTCATTAACCGCGAGAAGCGGACAGTTCGAACCGAATTTACTACCTGGCCAGGGAAAACCCACACACACGGAATGGTTGGAAATGCCAACACACCCCAATCCTTTCTCCTCTCTCTGCGAGTGGCTCCCGAGTCCCAAAGCCTCAGGGTAAAGGTTTACCACTACTGGGACTCACGCAACTACCCTCATGTGCCCATGGGATAACGTTTCCAAGACAGAGAGCTGTCGGACCTGCTCGCATCAATCGGATACCGGGACTTACCGGTCCCATAGTCCGTGCATATGTGTGGTACATTCAAAAGCTTGACACAAAAGTACCACATGTTTCCAATTAAACCATCGATAGACGGGTATCTACAATCATCCGTCCATCATCTCTAGTGTTTCTGATATGAGTAGACATACAACTCCTATATCTCGCGGGTGTCGGAAACACTCGACTTCTAACAGTCTTAAGCATAGTGACTATCGAACCTACATACTAGTGTTCAATCAAAGGAAACTATGATCATGCAATCTACGGTTTCATTCAACTCCTTAAAACTTAAATGCACAAACATATAATCAAATAAATCGCGTAAGTAAAGTTAGGTTATGCTCCGGGGCTTGTCTTCCGGCTCGAAGCGGTACTCCTGCTCGGGGCTCGGATCCACGTGCACCACGTTCACCTCGGGCGACTGGGCAATCTCCTCGGCAGCGGGGACTAGCTCGTAGACTCCGTCGGCGAGACCCGAATCTACACCAGATGCATGAAATGTTTAAATATCGAGATTTAATATAGTTAGGGTTTGCTTAAACCGTGGTTAATGAATTGGAAAGGATAAACATTAATTATAAGTGAATATACCCTTTTCATTTGGAAACTTGGATTTGATTTCTGAGATTTAGGTTTTTCTCTATTCTTTTTTTTTTCTCTTTTCCATCATTTAAGTCCTTTTTCTATTATTCAAAAGGTGAACTTAGGAATATTATTTTCAGGTGCCATTAGGCCAGAGGCTTGCTCATGCCAAGGCAGGAGCCTAGCCCAAAACTTGGCTCAAGGTGATTTTTCTATAATTTATTAAAAATGTTCTTATCTTTTTGCCTAAAAACAAACTAAATTCCTACAAAAATAACTATAAGGTTTCTGCCCACACCACTTGTCATAGTGACTTAGGGTACCAAGAGTGACCTCTCTGCAAGTTTACATGTGGTATTGATTTATGGTTATTTTTGTGGAATTTCACCATGTTTAAACTACCAAAAATCATTTAGCCATTTTCCATTATCCAAAAATTACCATTTTCATTTTTCTACAGTTTCTAATGTCTTGATTAAGTTTCTGTGTGAAGGAGGTGATTTTTTACTGAGTGAATTATTTTCTGTGATTTATTTTCCAAAACAGCAAGGTATAAGTTTGGAAATTCATAACTCTAAATCCACTGGGAACTTTTGTGCACCACTTGGGCAGAGATCCTATGTCACCCATGAGTCTAACATATCCAAAGCTCAGCCCTAGTGCATGAGTGGATTTCAAGCTATGACGAAAGGTGCTCAAACTTTGTAAATTTTTAAACTGTAAACTAAGCCTCAACTGAGTGAGGTGCAAAGGAAGAAGTTTGACTTCTAGATTCACTAGTCACTACAAAATTTGTTTGGCATTTTTCTGATTTTCTACGATTTTCTACGAATTTTTGAAGATTGCAGTGAATAGTGCTCAAAGGATAGAATCTATTTACGCCGTGAACCCTAGAAGATTTGAATCCTCACAAAAGGGTACCTGGAATCTTACAGTCGGCCCCCTAGAAAAAGGTAGAAGACATAGGGGGAGGTCCCCGAGCTCGTCGGCGTTCGTACGCCGGCGGCTAGACGGGGTCTCCGGCCTCGGTGAGTGGCGCAACGCGCAGAGGACCTCACCTCGGTTCCTTGGAGCTAGAAGGCGACGACGGGGATGGCCGGGAACGTGGTCGGCGACGGCGGTGGCGGCTCGGCGAACTCCGGCGAGCGGTGACCGACGGCGTCGGGGTCGGAGAGGGTCGGGGAAGGGGTCGATGAGCACCAGCGCGTCACGGCGAAGCTATAGGTGCCCTCGGTTCAGCCGGAGGAGGAGCGGAGCGGGCTGCCCACGTGCGCGGCCGGCGGCGGAAGCTCGAGCTTCTCCGGCGAGCTGCGCCGGCGGCTGCGGTGGCGGAAACTGGTCGAGGCTTGGTCGAGGAGTGGCGGTGGGTGATGGGGAAGCTAGCGCGAGCCTTGGTTTGGCCGGAGGAGCAGCGGAGAAGGCTGGCCACGTGAGCGAGCTCGGCGGCGGCTCTGTGAACTCCGACGAGCGATTTCGGCGCGGAAGAGAGGGGGAACTGTTTGGGGCCTTAAGTAGGAGGGAGAGGGGAAGGGAATGGTGCTCGAGCAGCACTGGATGGGGACTGGGGCAGTGCGGCAACGGCTCGCGGCGGCAGCGGCTTGTCGCGGCCGTTTGGCGCCTTGCGCGGCGTCAGCACGGCGCAGGCGAGGACGGCAGACGGCAGGCGCGCGTGGGCGAGGAGAAAAGGAAGGGAGGGATGAAAACGAGACGCGCGTGGTCGCGAAAGTCGCACGGCGGACCGGTGGGCAACGGCGGCGGCGGCTTTACCCGGCGGTTCACGGCGGCGGCGCGGCGACAGCTCGGGAGCGCGGCTCGGGTCAGCGCTACAGTGCGCCATTGGCCACGCGACCTGGCCAGACGCGTGCTCCATGATCGGAGACACACAGCCGTGCCATTGGCCGGCTCAGTCGAGGACGGCCGGCGGCAGAGCGCTGCCGGCGGCGAGCGCGGGCACGCGCAAGCGCGCCTCTGCCGGTGCAAAGTCAACTTGATTGGCATGGCTCAAACTCCAAAAATTTGAACATGGCTCGGAAATCTTCCAACAAGAAAGTTTTTTAGAATTTCATGAGACACGTCCCTGCACTGGAGATGATGAGAAAAAGATGAAAATTTGGCCGTGATTCAAAAGGGGATAAAACCCTGTTTTGAACTGAATTTTAGAAATTCGAGGGGCAAGATGGCAAAATTGGCCAAAGTGCCAATGGAGGCAAAGTTCAGAAATGTGAAGATGTACAACTTTGCTTTTTGGAGATTTCGATGTTCAGTGGTAAAATCTTGAGATTTGACTGAGATTCCATTTCAGCCTTGAATTTGAATTGGAAAATTCAAATTCCAAGATTAGGGTTTGAATTTTGAGATGCTTCCAAGAGTTTTTAGGCTATGGTTTGAAAAAGAAAGTTTATTGGTTTGACTTATACTCCAACTTTCCCATTTGCACTTTTTCAAGTTCTTAGGAAGTTTTCAAAGTTTTCTTTATTGCTTCATTTGAATGGTTTTTGACTCAATTTGGGAAAATTTTTCCTCGTTTTCCTTAATTTCCACTTTTGAAATGTGCTTAGCTTAACTTAATCCCCATTTTAGTGTTAATTAACACTAGGGGTGTTACAGATTATCCATGGTACAATTGAAATTTCTCTCTGGATTCTATTGGATTGGATATATGGATTATGGTATGGTGTTCACACTTAACATGGACTTGAATTTTTTATAATGCAAAAAGTCCAACATTAAATGGATTCATTTGGACTTTATATTATATATGGCTTCATATATAAAGGCCGAAGGCCAGGCCACACATTTGTTGTGGGGATACGTGTGAATCCAGATTCGAAAATCTCCATGAATTAGCTGATTTACATAATGAATCATTTTTAATAAATTTTAGTCAATTTCACTAAAAATTATACTGTGAACTTGATATTCTAATTCTTAGGTCCGGCTCTTTGACGTGGGGCCTACATGTAAATCCAATCATGCCAATTTACATGTAGTTTATTATTATCATACTTAATCATCTCCAACAACAACCAATGTAAAACATTTGCTAAAAAATTTCAATCAATTTTGGTAAAAATTTACTGTGGGCACGAGGTTTTAGTTTTGGGGGTCTGACTACTCATGTGTCAATCCTGGCACGCAATGTACGAAGTAGACGACTACCATAATAAATCATTTCTAATAAATTTCATTAAATGTCGCTAACAATTTATAATGTCAATGTGAGGTTTTGATTTGAGGGTCCGGCTATTGATGCGGGCTTATATATAGTAGCTATACTAAATTCTTTACTATTGGGTCTTTTGAATGGATTTGGATTTAAAAGGAATTTGATTCGATTGGATGTAGAGTATACTACATTAGGATTAGATTGGATTTTAAATTGTTTTTAGATTTTAATTAGATATCCCTATTTGGCTATTTGCATTTGGATCTCAATCCATTACCATCTCAAGTGTCTAGTCTAAACTTTGGGAAACTAGGTGACAGTTGTTGCAAACAAGAGAGGTAAACAAATCTTCCCAAGGATTATAATCCTTCTAAATGTTATAAACATACAAACAGGTCTGCCCTAAGCACTACAGGGTGGCTAAGCACTCGATCAGCCTTTTTCCTTCGACGTACTATCGCTACACACAGAGTAATGAACGGCGATCTACTCATGCGCAATAAATCAAAGCATCCGTAGAGTTAGCTAATTACCACGATAACCACAAACCCTACGGTAAATATATGTGTTTTCATCCTGCTCCTGGTATTTTTTGTCATGTTTCCCGTTTTCCATAAATAGAATATAAAAGGGATAAAATATAAAAAAAACATATGAGATGAGATTGTCATTTTCCGCTGCAATTTTCACCCCTGAGGCCCTGACAACGCCCAACAACAAATACACCCCAGCGCGGCCCAGCCCCCCTAGCGGCGGCCCAAGATATGCTGCCTTGTGGGCCCAACCTGGAGGTAACAGAGCGCAACGGTAACCGCCGTCCGCCGACGACTCCAATAAAAAAAATCCCCCGCCCCGCCCGGCCGCCCCAATTTGGTCAGAACTAGCTTTCGATCCTTGCACAAAAATCCCCAAATTGCCGTCCGATCCCAAGATTTCTGTCCCTACAACGACAACACACCCCGACCGGCGAGCCCATGGCCGGCATCGGGAAGGACCAGGGACGCAGCGAAGCCCCTGGCGAGCCCATCGCCGGCTTTGGGGAGGATCAGGGACGCGGCGGAGCCCCTGACGGCGCTCAGGTCGCTCCAGCGGACTTCTTGCTGCAGACCCAGACTGGCGAGCCTATTGCCGGCTTCGGGGAGGATCAGGGGCGCGGCGAAGTCCATGACGGCGCTCAGGTCGCTCCTGCGGCCGTTCCACCTACTGGAGATGAGCAGGATTTGCTGAATCAACTGCCCGGCGACCTGCTCCTTCGGATTCTTGGCCTTCTTGGACTGGATGGGTGCGCCGCCGCTGCGTGGGCCACCCTTGTATGCCGCCGCTGGCGGGGCTTCTGGGGGATGCTCCAGCGTCTCCGACTAATCTGCACCGACCCGGGCTGCCGCCCCGCCCGCGACGCCCTCACCGCTCGCGCCGCGCTCGGGGGGCTTAACCTGTTGTGGTTGGAACTTGTGTGCAGCAGGGAGGCTGCACCCGACACCATCGGGGAGTTACTCCTCCTCGCAGCGCATCAGGTTTCCGGTGAGCTTCGTCTCTTCAAGAAGTCGTCATATGCTCTAGATTTAGCTGCAGGGCACGCACAGATGGAGTTCCTGTATTCGCTCGAGCTACAAAGATCACTCTGTCACTCAGCTATGTTGGTATTTCTCTGCTGCCGGGTCAGTTTGGTGATCTCCGCAGTCTTAGTATGGATTTGGTGCGCTTCGATGGCCTGCTGAGCATCACGGATGCCATGTTTCCTTGTCTACGAGAGCTTCGCATCAGGCGAGCTCGTGGCCTGGTTCATCTTGATGTGCGCGTCAAATACCTCTATTCCTTGAGCCTGTCGTACTTAGTCGACCTGGAACAGATTGACGTGGTGTCACCTTTCCTTAAGAATCTCCTTATCTTCCACAGTCTATGTTGGAATGTGCAACGTGCGGTCTTTGAGGTTGAGAACTTGGAGAGGCTGAAATGGAGAGATAGCTTTGGAGAGCGCCAGTTAGTTCAGTTCAGCAGGACACCACACCTTCACCTGTTAGCAGTGGACATGATACCTATGTATGGAGATGAGGCAGCTCTCAGCGTCAATCGCCTCGGCATCCTACGAATGATCTGCAAGATGGAGGAAACAAGGATTGAACATCTAGTTCTTGTTATGACCATTGCTTCAGTTAGTATTCCTGACCTTCCCTTTATTTTTGAGTTAATGGAATTATTCATCCATCCTTATGTTTGTGACCTGAATATTTTGGGTATGCTCCAATTTGCAGGAACTAAATGATAACATGATGCGTAATTTTTTCATACCATGGCTGCCCCAAGTGGGTAATCTATCCATTGAGATAGAAAGTAGAGGACACAATTTTGCTGATGCTGTATTGTATCTTATTTATCGATGTCACCAACTGAAGATGTTGAAGTTGACTGTCTCAAGAAATTCTGAGGTAATCTAGAAAATTGCTTATGCTAATTTCTTTACCAAATGTTGCTTTCCCATAATAGCATACTTGTATTCTCAGTTTTGATTATGTACAGGTTTAAGTTAATTGTTTAGCTATGATCATGGTGTATGATTTAATCCTTGGTCCATGCTCCTTTAGTATTTTGATTCTTTCTGATGGTAGATGGTACTCTACATGTTGATTAGGTTTGTATTCTTTGATATGTATATAATGTCGAGAAGCAAGATTTGTCATGTCAAATGTCGAATGAAAAAACTCATGTTATGTATCAATTCTTCATAACAGAAGGAAAACACGTGCACATCAAACTGTGTCTGCTCTCGCTTCAAGACTCAGAAAAAGACTCTGCAAAAACCAAAGTTTCTACTGAAGAACCTAACAGATGTGGAGTTAGCCTTCATTGCTGGAGAGAAGATTGAGCTGAGCCTAATTGAACAACTACTCCTGACAGCACCCGTCCTTGAGAGGTTACAAATCAGTTGTGGCGAATCTATTGCTTCTTGTGAGCTTCTTAAAGATGATGTCCAGAGTTTTGCGGGAAATAAGGTTGAAGTGAAGGTTTCTCAGGCCTAATTGTTGCCAACCTAATGATGCACGTGCTTGTTACAACTTACAAGAATATTGCTGGAGTGGTCCTATAATCTGTAGGCACTAGTGATTGTTTTTCTATAGCAACCTAATGGTGCTTTTGTGTTTCACATCAAGTAGGTGTTCTGAGGTGCAGATAGGTCTAGACTGATACCCCGAGCTGGGCTGATTGAATGTAATCGATTCAGGCTTCGGCTGTGTCCCTTACTCTACTGATATGGTCTGTTGAACCCTGTTCAATATGATGTACGCTGTCAAACTTAGCTGTCACTGATCCATGTTGCATGTACGATGTACGTGTATCAGCTATCAGTGGCAATAGTTGTTGACCTTGTATGTTGCAGAATTTGATGTGGACGTGTGGTTCTTTTAAGTAATGACGATGCAATAATCTGAGAGTCTATTTATTGGAGTTTTTTAAAAAAGAAAGAAAGAAAGAAAGAAAGCATTATGTAACATATTAAACCAACCGTTCGTACAAATAATGGCTCGGATAAAGTCTTTTATTCGGAGCTTCATTAAACCAAACAAAACCATCACATTAGTCGGCTAATCTAGCTATAATATGAGCTGCCTCATTACACCATCTACTTAGATGTGTAAAAGATATAAAAGGATTCTCAAGGACCACTGGACCAGGTTCTTGACATCGTGAATGATAATGCTAACATGAGATCTATCAATCACCTGGCAGTTTATCTTTCTGATAACACATTAACAATCAGAGGCTACAATCACACGCTGGAAATTGTGGTCCAAAGAAAATGAGACTCTCCACAATAAAAGTTTCTTCCCATGCATTAGACTGCGCCATGTAAAAGATGAGCTTATTGGTTGAGCTGCATGCCAAAAATCACAGTGAGGAAAGTATCGCTCTCTCAACACTTCTGCACAAAGAGAATCAGGGACTGTGAGGATTCTCCAGCATTCTCCATGTCCTGGAAGCCCATTCTACCCACATTTCAACTCCCCACCAATGACTTGATATTGTGGTTCTCATCTTATCACATACTCATTGATGATCCGATCAATCTTACATAGGATGGTCTCCAAGATAGCCTCAGTTTGGGGACAAGGCTCAATGCATTTAATTTCTTATTTATTCTCACACTTTGAACCATCATCTTTCAATAGATAAGATATTCTGTTAGTATTTCTTCTAGGGTTCTAGCTGAAGCTCTCACATGGAAAAATGAAGTGTTCAGATCACCTTCTTGGAGCCAATCCACTCTTGAACGCTGACGGGCCATGATTCCTTCACATTCAAATAGTTCACATAACTTGCATTCTATCAACCTTTCTTCATTGGAATCATTCTATCTAAAACATGTGTGGTACTTGAAGATTGAATCATTGCTAGTCGTTTTCCCAGTTTACTGATTTCCTTTCTGACTGAACCAAAAGTTTTCATGCTCCATCGCTGCAAAGAGCCCCCCCATTTTTAAAAAATATGACCAAACTGTCTGTATGTTTGCATGACCTTCAAACCCTGCCCAACTCCTTTGTACAACCTCTAACATAATCAGTGCCTCTTGCCCACATCGCCTCATATCAGAAATTTTGCAAGTAGGGTTTTCCTTCATCACATTTAACTCCATATCAAGTCAAAACAGCATAATGATAAGAAGAGTAGGTGATAATGTTCTCAACTTGGTAAACATTAAAAATCTCCATAAACTGTCCATTTGCCACTGCCCAGTCAAGTCTCGCCTTAACATGTTTTCTCCATTTTGCTTGTTGTTCCATGTGAATTTTGGTCCTGAATAGCAAATCAACAAGAAGATCACAGTCCTCGAGGCATTCTCTAAAAAGCTTCATTTGGTGTTTTCCCCTTTCTCCACTTCACTCATGTGTTCATCTCTGCTTAGTACTTCATTGAAGTCCCCTATGTACAACCAAGACCAAGACCATTGTTAGTTATTGGAGTTTGAGATAATATTTGTGTAGGAGAAAGAAAAAATGTTGCACATTGGTAATTGGTTATCGAAATAAGAAAAGCAATACATGTACTTGCCACGTAGAAATCGTTGTTCAGCCATTCTGAAAAAAACGCCCAGGGTTCATCCATTCGGAAATAAAAAAGCAAAACATGAACTTGTCACGTAGGAATGGGAACAAAAAGCTCCTGTCTCAAGCCTGCAGCAAAGTAGGAAGGGCTTCTTTTTCGACTCCAGTATTGTCGTGGTTCATGAGTTTGGAAAAACGGTCTTTCCCCGGATGCGCAGCTGTACCTCCCAAAACAGCATAGAGCAGGTGTGTTTATTGATGCATCAATGACTGAACCACAAAGACAAAATCTGCAGATTTGAAGTTGTCCTGCGATAAATAGATAAAAAAAAATCCAAAACAACTTTCATTTGTACTGGAGGATTGAACCGATTTGGTACTATACTGGAATTTGCATCACTATCTTGAAACAGGAGCAAGCATAAAAAAACTCAAGAAAAGAGAGGAAGAGAGTTGAAGCTGTTTTGATCTTTTTATTCAGCAAACGACAGGGCGTTTTGGACAAACATCATTTTGATTCGAAACTGTTGGAAATTCTCACGCCGGCAATTTGGATCTTTGTCCACTGGAGGACCGATCAGCTGTAGGAGACGAACACTTTGTTTCGTCCTACCCATTCATCAAGTAGAGTCAGTTCATCCAATTGTAAAACATATCTGCATACTCTTCTATGGGAATTTTGAATTTCAAATGGTTTAGGCTTCCCCCAAATCTTCCACTCCCTTCAGCTCCGCACGCAAGGCCCTCGATCCCCTTCCTCCCTTCGCCGGCTATGGCAACGCGGGTCGGCCAGCAGAATGCAGATTCTCCCCTGCCTCGAAGCCATGGATGCGGAGCGCCCGGCGCCGGCCCTCACCAGCGACCTGCACGAGGAGATCTTCCTCCGCGTGACCGCGTCGCCTGCCCCGCCGACCTCGCTTGTGCCTCAGCCGCGTGAGTCTGCTACCCAGCTCTGTTGTGCGCCTGTGCGTTCAGCTAGGAATCAATTCAATTCACGAAGAAGAGGACTAAATCAAGCATGGAGCTGCATGCGTGCTCACCTGACCGCTGAACCTGAAGAAGCTGCAGCCTGAATGGGGGGTCAATTTGGCAGCAAGCGGAGGGGGAGGAGGGAGAGGCGGAGAGTACCACAGGGTCTGGGTGAGCAGGTGGTGAGCTCAGCACCTGACCTGCAACAGCTAGGGCCGTCTACTCGTGTCTGGCCTTGCTTGCTTATCCGCCGGAGCAGACACTGCCACAGCTGGGGCCGGCCGTTGTGCTACCAGAGGCGAGAAACAGAGGAGCCAGCGCTCGGCGGTGAAGAGCGGATAACCCGAAGAGGGAGGCAGCAGGCACGCTTCGCTGGAGGGCCACAGGCAGGCGGCAGCGATGGCGATGGCGAAGCTCCTCCAGCGTGATGTCGATGCGGATGCGGCGCTCGGTGCCGTGCCGTGCGGGATGCGGACCTTGCGGCGTGACAGGATAAAGGCAGGAGTTCGCAGGCTAACTGCTAGAGGCCTGTTTCGAAGCCCAGTATTTGGTCCAAAACCTAAATTATAGGCCTAAAGTTTTTTTCCAATGCACATTAATATTATCCTTGATTTGGGCCAAAACAAAAAAAAAGTTGTTTATCGCGGCCGAAAAAACACGATATCTATCGGGGCGTCCTCTCCAATCCAGCCAGCCGCCCTGGGATATCGATAGCACGAAATCTAAGGTTTTGAATTACTGGAGTTGCTTTAGACGGTGGGAAAAAACATTGTAGCATCAGAAAACACTGTAGAATTTATTAGGAAACGTGTTTTTTTTTTGAAAAGTTAGAATGAATAGTGAAAAGTTGAGTAATCTGAACTGTCTCGTTCATAACACAAAGCAATGTTTTTTTTTGTTGCATTTTTGTCTTGTACAGGATGCTTATTGTCCTTGGCACTGCAATCTACACTTCTCCACACGATTCGGATTTGAACTTTCTTGACAGCAAAGGGCATGCCATTCCTGGCGATCATTTCCATTTTATACTGTTGGATATTCTCGTGCCGGCAATCAAGGTAGCGTTTGGTTTGGTTTGGATCTTTGCCCATTGGAGGATCAATCGAGGCGAAGGTGAAGAACACTTCTGATTGTCCTCAAATAACCGACCCTGTAATACTCTCTCCGTTCTAAATTGTAAGTCATTCCAAGATCTTTACAGAATCAAATTATCTTAAATTTATCAAATTTATATAACAAAGTACTCAGATTTATGATACCAAATAAGTATCATTAGTTTCTTCATTAAGTATATTTTTAGATTATATATATTTGGTTCTATAAATTTTTGTGACTCACTCTATAATTTTGGTCAAACATAAAAAAAAATTTGACTCTCCAACAATCTTGGAATGACTTACAATTTGGGACGGAGGGACTAGCTTTTTTTTAAGTATGTCTCGTCCTTTTCCTACCTCAAGTTGGTTCAGTGCATCATTCAAATGTAATTTAAAAGTGCCACACACTCTTCTATGGGAATTTTGAAATTCAAATGGTTTAGGCTTTCCCAAATCTTCCACTCCCTTGAGCTCCGCACAATAATTCCCTCGATCCCCTTCCTCCCTTCGCCGGCTATGGCGTCGCGGGTTGGCCAGCAGATTCTCATTCTCCCCTGCCTCGAAGCCACGGAGCAGAAGCGCCCGGCGCCGGCCCTCACCAGTGACCTCCACGAGGAGATCTTCCTCCGCGTCGCCTCCGCCGGCGACCTCGCCCGCGCCTCCGCCGCGTGCGTCGCCTTCCACCGCCTCGTCACCGACCCGGCCTTCCTCCGCCGGCACCGCTCCATCCACCCGCCGCTACTCCTCGGCTTCATCAGCTCGGCAGGCTTCCAACCCGCCGAGCCGCCCCATCCCTCCGCCGCCGTCGCGCGCGCCGCCGACTTCTCCTTCGACTTCGTCCCTCGCCCCACCCGCTTGAACCACTGGCATCCGTGCGATGTCCGCGACGGCCATGTCCTCATCGACTGCAGGCGCTTCAAGGACCGCGGCGACGGCGAGGAGCGCTTGTGCTTGGACTTCGCGGTATCCGACCCCTCGTCCCGGCGATACCTGCTGCTACCTCCCATGACCGACGAGCTGCTCGCCTCCGTCGGCCTCCAAAACCATGATGTGTTCAATTCCGGGGCATCCTTTGTCCCTTCTGGAGAGATAGAGGACGAGGCATCATTCAGTGTGATGTGCTGGATGCATTCCGAGACCAAATTTGTGGTATTTTTCTTCTCTTCAGACTCTTCCCAGTGGACTATCGGTACGTCTACCAGTTGGGATGAGGTTTGCACGAAGAAGTTGACTCGCTGGGTTCATGCCAATGCGCGTATGGTTGTTTCTATTGGAAAATAAATTACAAAAACAAGTTGCTCAAGCTCGACATGAACACTAAGGAGTTATCAACATATGACCTCCCTCCTGATCTTGAGAGTGCAGGTATCGTCATTGTGGAGTCAGGGGAAGGCAGAGCTGCGATGTTTAGTCAACTTAGTGCAGCTGCATCTGTCGGTTATTACAATACTTTGCAAAATGGCACTGAGAAGTCCCATGAGTGGCATATGAAGAGTTCCATCCCATTGCCAGACCATTATACTAGTGAATACTACATCAGTGGTCCAGCTGAAGGATACATTTTCTTAGCAGGAGTTCCAAAAGAACAGAATGCGGTAGATTCAGCGTTTTTCTCACTTGAGATTAAGACTTCCAAAATTGAGAGGGTCAGTAGGAAAACCTTTCCATTTCGCTATGCCATTCCATATTTTGGTTTCCCACCATCTATGTTACTAAGACGACTTCAAGGATATGAACCGGTAAGTGTTTTCACCATAAGTCTTTCTCGCCTTTTGCGTTTCGCAGACCTTTAAGTCACTGCAACATGACTGATGATGCATAAATAACTTTAAATTTGGAGTGCAAATTATAGACTCCCTATATCCTTGTGTTCTCTACGTAGTGCGTGTGTTATTTGATAACTTTCTTGTTTTAGTGATTTGCAGTTGCAGCCCGTTCATATTAACATTATTTTTCTACTGCCTAAATATTGGCTTCCATAGCAAAGAATAAGCACACTGGGAAGCGTTCATGGTTTGTTACCCCGTTTGCCGTGTTGTTCAACAACTAGTGCCATGTGAAAGGAGCATTGTACTATGGAAACCAAGTAACCAACTGTCATGGAACATCCCACGGTATTAAAAAAAATCAGGAAATCCTGAGTCAATTTATATGACTCATTTATCCTCAAGCTGCTGGACTAAAACTATAGTGAAACATTATTCTCGCAAATATGTTGGTTTCTTAAAAGAATAAAATTCTACGCAGACACACCATGTTCTGTTTGATCCTTTTCTTCTTTACCATCCACTCATTGAAATATGGGAGATGATTTCAGACATTAAATTGTAATAATATGTGTGCATTTAAATCACTAATTTTCCGCCAAGATGACAAATGGCATGCCTTTAGCTCATATGTTGATCACGTCTCTTCAAGGAGAGTAGTTTAGATTTTCATCATTAGGCCATGTCCCTCATACATCTGCAAAGTGCATAACATATGTTTTGATTGGTTGTTCACCGTATCTACTCATTTCCCCAAGTTATATAGAAATATGATTCTGCCGTTCGTTGAAAAAAAAAATCCTTTTTATATTCTATTATGGCTATGTAGTTACCTTAAGGCCTTAAGGGAGTACGGGTTTATTTGTTATTACTCCAAGGTTTAGACTTTTATCTTTTAGTCATGTCCCTGATACATTTGCCAAGTACATAGCATATATATTTTTGATTGGTTGTTCACCATATCTCGTGCAGGAGGATGATACACATGAAGTAAGAACCACATGAAGGCGTAGATGATAAGTTTTCTACATTGTTCTAACTTCATATGGTTCCAGATACGGGGCCTTTCACTTGTGGAAATCATCTACCCTGGCAAATTTCACAGTACTCAAGAGATCATGAAGTAGTCATTTTGAGAAAATTTTCTAGAATGTTCAAGAAATAGTAATTTTCCACAAGCTATTGGACGAGAAAATTTTGCTTTGTATTTATTTCATTGATCCTTTGTCCCTTCACACCTGGATTCTGTTTA
The DNA here is from genome assembly GCA_015342445.1 of Digitaria exilis. NCBI lineage: Eukaryota > Viridiplantae > Streptophyta > Magnoliopsida > Poales > Poaceae > Digitaria > Digitaria exilis. The sequence goes on along the minus strand of JACEFO010002272.1, from coordinate 1,201,536 downwards.
TTTTTCCTTTTCGCAAATATGCTTCTGTCTTAAATGCGCTATGGAAAAAAAAAGAACAATTAAGTGCAAAAAGGGAAAGTGCAGCAGCGATAGAGACAGTCAGAGGCACTGCTGCAAAGAAAAGACTAGAACATTTGGCACTAGTTGCACGCTCTATCGAGAGTGAATGCAAATATGATCCAAATATACATCACGAATGTAACAACACTCCAAATATTGATTCCTTTCAAGAGGAGAAATTTGGTACTCAAGAGGCAGCTGCATAAGACTCTTCATGTGGAGGTTTACCGCCTAAATTTAGTGCAGGCAGATAGGCTGTGAAATATTTTTCTAGAGATTTGTTGGTTGCCCGTGGTCATCACTTGTATGTCTCAAAAGTACATCTCCTACAAGAGAAATGCAAACCTTATTACAGACCACGGCTACCCATCTGATGCGATGTTGGAATGCCTGAATGTATGCTTACTGAATGGTTCCACTGCTTTTTCTTGTTCAGTCTTGGTTGAAATTGTGCTGTCAAATTGTTTTCTACTTTTCTTCATGTATCGCTGGATCAAGAAATGTGCACTACCCTGGACCATTGACACCTCCTGAGACAACAGCATAACCTAGGCGAGTTAGATCGTCACAACTCACAACCTGAGATTATAACTGAATAAGGCAACACCTGTATTAGTGCTGTGCATCACACACCATACAAAAACTATATGGAGATATGTACAGAGAAATATATCGTTTTGCCTGCATCATTCTATAGTTTACATTTATATGCTAATATGCTGTCAAAAGGGCCCCCACAAGAGTGAATAAACACAGATAAAACTAAAGAAAACAATTTACAAAGGAGCTTGTGAAAATAATTCACAAGTTCAGCAACACACAACAGCGCCAAGTGGCTATGCCAACTAATTTCTTATGAAGTTTTGTACTCACAGGTCAGATATGACATGCATGCCACTTCTTGAATCGGGAGGCCCCTTGCGTGCTCATCGTCACCGGTGGCAGGACCCTGCTATATGTATACACTCTGCTAGAACAGGTTATTTCCGTTGCATCATGAATCGCATATATCATTAATTAGTTTCATTTCAACTTGGGAGTTAGGTCAGGCCGGATTGTATATATATGTGATAATGTGAAGCCCTACAAATCTAGCTAATAATGCTTGTACCAGCTAGCTTGGCTATATACGAAGTAGCTTAGGGACAATGGCTTGCGTGCTTGACTCAAGGATTCAAAATGGTAGTCACGTACATGTTTGGTGATTGGGCCACGATCGGGAATTCACTCGACTAGTATGTTGTCATTAGACATTAGCCACCTACCGTTCGTTGGATGGCTATATATACAAACACGCTGCTTGAGGATGAGCGCCGCATACACGGCGGACAAGTTTGAACGATGGATCCAAGCAATTACATACGCCTATAAAAGGCGGATGCAGCAACAAGCTAGCCCTGCAAATCATCATCACTTTTAGTAGTGTCTCACGTACACACTGGTCCTACTCCTCTTAGTACAAAGTTAGGCTACTGGCTACACAGTTAGCTGCAGCTAGCGTTAGAACGCCACCCTCGTGCACATGGCGCCCAAGCCCTGGACTCTGATCCTGCTGCTGGCGACGTTGGCAGCCAGCAGCAGCCTGCTCGTCACGCCGCCTGCGGCCATGGCTGCCCAGGTCGATCCGTTCGGATTCCTTTCGCTGGTTAGGTACAAGAAGCTCTGTACTGGCACCTCTCCTCGCGACATCGCGAGTACGGGGGTGCGCCGCTGTGCGTATCAGGCTGTATTGGCTGCCGCCGGCGGCAAGCGTTTCCCTTGGCATTGCTGCCACGCTCTGCTCGCCGCGGCCACCGGGGATCAGAAGCGATGCGCCTGCGACTTCGTCCGGGAAGCTGCCAGCAAGCTCAAGCTCGACGTCAACAAGGACTGCCAGTTCCTGCAGAAGTACGTCGCCCCCGAGTTCCTGTTTGGAACGTCGGCGGACAAGTTCTGCGCGAGGAACTGATGATGATGGAGTCTTCTTTGTTAATCTTTTACATTCTTAATTTTTTTTAGCAAAGTTACATTCTTAATTTCTGATTCATATATGTCTGGATGATTATTCTTGCCTCCCAGTTCGTTCGTTTTGTTTAGTTCCGATCACTATGCGCGTCATGTGTTTGTTTTTTTTCGATTTGTTATTTTGCTTGTATTATCCTGCCTGTGCTTGTAATAAAGTTTGTAATGCAATGGTCACGTAGTCCTCGATCCCTCTCTTGGAATTGTAGTTATAAGGTTTATCTAATGTGGCACAGTACCACATGTGGATTTCTTACAACATATAGCCAATCTTATTAAGCTTGTGAATAAACCGAAACGACGGTAATGTATACTACCGACCAAGCTAGCCTATTACTACAGAAATGACCTCATCAAACGTCCATTATAGCCAGTTTTGAGCAAACCGGCTATAAAGGGATATCACAGCTGGTTACAAAAGGAACCGACTGTGATGCAATTTATCACAACCGGTTTGTTTTCCAACCAGCTGTGATGAATGCACGGAGCAACGCAGCCGGTTCTAGCTATGAACCACATGCGTTGGTACTATTCAACTTCTCAAATATGAATTTGAGTTTTTTTAAAACAACCTCGGATGGAGAAAAGACAATATGAAAGTTTGTAGAGTTTAAAAAGTTATGAAACTTTGTAGATGGAAACGTTTTGATTTGAGATCATTTTGCCCATAAGAATCATGTTTCAAATTTCTAAAATTTTAAAATTCAAATTTCGTAAACGACCTCTGATGGAAAAACGACCAATATAAAAGCTATACATTTCAAAATGTTATATAACTTTATAATTGACAACTTTGTAAATTGAATGCGTTTAGGGGCTCAAACAAGCAAATTTGACTTGGTGTGGTATAATATGGTAGGAAACAAAATGGGTCTTAACAAGAGACAATGTAATGTAGTGGTAGAGAAGGGTACATGCGAGGGGGAGGTCATGTGTTCGAATCCTATCGGCCGCATAGTGCCATAGTGTGCGAATTTTACGTGAAATAATGCACGACTTGATGGCTGTCTAGCTACCTGCCGGGGTCCTCCAACTATCAGATATTTTTTTATAGTTTTTTGAGGGTCTAAAAGCGGTTTACGGCTGATGGAGCACACCACAGCTGGTTGGTGGTCGTCTGTGACGCCTCTCACCACAGCCGGAACCGGCTGTGTCGCCTATAGCAACACAATTGCTATAAACTAAATGGTTGTCAAAACCGGCTGCGATGAGGGTTTCCAACTGGTTGTGTTGAGAATTCTGTAGTAGTGTATGACATGAATGAACCGAATCCATCATTTTATTGGCTTACATCAATGCCGAGAATCGAAAGACTAAAATTGGCTGAAAACACTTGCTGATTAATCTAATAATACCCGAACCTAGCTATAGTTGTGAAATATGATATTGCTTGTGTAGCCCCGCAATGTCACTGGAAATATGACACTGAAGTATCAACGCTAAGGTGATGTTCGGTTTGAAGCGTATTATGATGGATTGGAGGGGGTTGGGAGGAATAAAGTTCCCTACAAATTAGACTTATATTATTCTGTACTCTCCCTCAACCTTCTTAGGCAGGAGATTAACTGAAAGAGGAATTGGGTATATGACATCTGCTATGTGGCTAACCGCATTTCTATTTCTCGTTACTTCTTGATGTTATCATACCTGACATTTTTAATATGAGGCATTTGTGTTTTTGCCCTTATTATACAGTATGAGTTTGCCCTGGTTTCTTTGAATTTCGTGAATTTACCCCTGTTATTCACAAGTCAATGCGAATGTGCCCTTGGTTTTGTGAATTTATTCCTAATCAACGGTCAAAACAGCGTCGACCGGATCGGACCAGCGGTTCGACCAATTAAAGACTGAGCCAAGTCTTAACCAGCCGGTTTGCTTAAAAGATCGACTGACGCACAACGGCCGGTTCCATGTGAACCGGGCTGCTATTGATTTTTACCGATAAATTACCCCTCCGGCAAAGCTGTTTGGCTGGCTTAGGGTGTGTATAGTTTGGAGAAAAAAACACTATAGATAAAAAAAATATTGTAGATCATGCTGTGAAGCGTGTTATGTGAGTGGGTGAGATGAGATGAATAAGTAAAAGTTGGATGAATATTTTTTTTTGCAAAATGTTGGGAACTAAACAATAAACGTCCAAGGGTAGAAACGAAAATACTTAGTTTATCTCACATTTAAGGGTTACAAGTAGCAATTGAGAGGGGGAAGACAAAAAAAATCCCACATTTCACAGCTCACGGCGGCGGTGCATCTGCTACAGACGAGCGCCGTCGATTCGTTGCCTGCTCTTCGCCGGAGGCGGCTGCTCGAGCTCGTCCCTCGCCGGCGAAAGCCACGGGGGCCGGCGGCCAGCAGCAGCAGGGAAGTCCACGGCTCCACGCCACCTGTTTTTTGGCAGACTGCAGTCTGCTCGTCGTCGATTCTCCCTACCGGTGCTCCACCACAAGGAAGCAAGGCCAACACGACATGGCCATGGCCAATGGTCAGTATCCGTGTTCCAGGCTCCAATGATTTGTTTTGTTAGTGATTAGAGTTCCGATTGAACAGATCTAGAGAATCGAAAGGGATATTTAATTTTTTACCGGCCACTTCTTAGATAATACCTCTACGAATGACAATATGTTTATATCAGTTGAGAGAAAAACAATACATTTTTACCACATCTGCTTACGAAACCCAAACTAAATCTTAGCCAACGTCACATCGGATGTTTGATACTAATTACGATCATCGCCAATGCAGCTAGCGCCTCCACTCCAGCCCAAGATGGCCTATTGGTCGTCCTCCTCTCACCGGTTCGGCTGACGGACGGGAACAAAATCGCCGCCGCCGGCTAGAACTCCATGGGAGGGTGAAAGGCAGTTCATCTACTCTGGCGGTAGCTGCCCCACCCTGCTGTATGGGTAGCTCTGCCTATGGCTTACGTGGCATGCCAACTCCACGGTCCAGCTTGGAGCCCAGTCATCAAACGCAAGAAAAACCCCTTCTACCCCTGGCTTCTCTTTCTCTCACTCCTCTCTAACCAGTGGGACCCACATGTCATCTTCAACCTCTAGCCATCCCCTTCTTCTTCCTCACGCCCAGCCACCGCCGCATCTCGTCTGCACTGTTTGGACCACACGTCGCAGCCGTCGCGCTCGCCTGTACCCCGCCGCAGCCACCCGCACGCCAACGCCGCTGCGACTTGCCGGTGCCGCTGCAGGCGGCGACTTTGTCCTTGTGCATGCCCAGCTACCTATGACGAGCTTGAGCAACTCAGCCCTCACCGGAGAGGCACGCTGCTTACACCAGCACTCATCGAGGGATTCCTGTTCTACCAGCACATCGGTGGCAGAACGCGAGCGGCCGAGCGCCACGGGAGCACAAAGATAAGGCAGCGCCGGTGCTAGAACGCGACTGCGGCAGGGCCGTCCCTGGCCTGCTCGCCGCCGCGCCGTTCGTCCACCCACCCACCCCACAACAAGTCGGAGCAGCCTCCTCCTCGCGCACAGCGAGGCAGCATATCAGCAGCTGCGACCATCTGCGTGCAGTGTAACGATAGATTCTTCCCAGATTTCATCCAACTCATGCTAGCAGAGCACGTGAAACAAAATGAGTTTGTTGGAGCAGTCCGATTTAACCATTGATCAGAATCCCCTAACTTAACAGAAAAAAAATTGCTAGGCACGAGAAGCAGCGCTACGAGGATTTCGAATGAGCAGTAGATTCGATTTGAGCAACGGAAATCGGAGAAAACTTGCCGCGGCAGGGAAGTAGGAGCATCTGTTGCTGTTCCTTGAAAGCATATTTTTTTCCCTCTTCTGTTTTGAATCTAAAGCTTTGTCATGCTGCTGGAACAAATTGGCATCATCCGGTCGCGGGCTAGGCTCCAGCCTCACGCGTAGGTGAGGAAGGAGAAGGGGATGGCTAGAGGTTGAAGATGGCAGGTGGGTCCCGTTGGTCAGAGAGATGGAGTGAGAGAAAGAGAAGAGAGAAGGGAGGGATAGAGGGGTCTTTTCTCTGCTTTTGGTGACTGGGCTCTACGCTGGACGGTGGAGTTGGCATGCCACGTAAGCAGATGCGGTAAAAATGTATCGTTTTTCTCTCTCAACTGGTATAAATATATTGTCATCGTGGTATAAATATATTGTCATCGTAAGGATGTTATCTAAGGAGTGGCCATCCGTTATAAAGGTAAAAAGTTAAATATCCCCATGTATTGTTGCCTTCGTCACTATTGACCTCACCCGCAGGAACAAGAATGGCGCCATCGCCGTAGACAACAGCCCTCACCGACGATCTCCTGGAGTATATCTTCCTCCGGATTTCTTCCCCTACCGACCTCGCCCGCGTTTCCACCGCTTGCATCTCCTTCCGCCGGCATCACCAACTCCACCTTCCTCCGCCACCACCGGTCCCTCCACCCGCTGCTCCTCCTGGGCTTCCTCGAACCCGGACCAGGAGGAAGATTCCGACCAGCCGAGGCGCCCCACCCGAATGCTCGTGCCACCCGCGCTCTCGCCCGCGCCGCCGACTTCTCCTTCGGCTACGTCCCACGCTGCACATAGCGCAGCTGGCGTCTTCACGACGTCTGTGACGGTCGCGTCCTGTACGGCCGTCCTGAAGGAGACTGCATCTTCACGGACCTGGCTGTGTGCGACCCTGTGTGTCGGCGGTACTCACTTCTCCCACCTATACCTGAGGAGTTACTTGCCTCCGTTCAGGTCCAGAAACAGGATGTACTGTTTCTTGAGGCCTTTCTTCTCCCGTCTGGAGCTGAACAAGGGATGCATCATTCAGGGTGAGTTTAGTTTAGGGGAAAAAACACTGTAGGTCGTGTTGGTAAGCGTGTTCTGTGAGTGGGAGGGATGTGATGAATAAGAAAAAGTTAGATGAATAGTGCTTTTTTTTAAAAAAGTTGGGTAATCTAAACTCACCCTTAGTGTCTTTGGCAGGGTGTGTTGCGTGTCAAAGATGACAGTCTTCTCTTCGGGCTCTGGCCACTGGGATGTCGGAACATCTACAAGCTGGGATGATCAAAGCCTGAGCGCAGTGCCGTTTGGAGAATGCATAATCCCTGATTGGCCCAGCTATGCATATGGTTGCTTCTTTTGGAAAATGACCTTGAGGAGCAAGTTACTAAAGTTTGATATAAACAGGATGAATTCTCCATTGTTGACCTCCCACCTGACCATGTTGAGCGGAATGTTGTCATTGTGGAGACAGGGGAGGGCAGACTTGGGATGTTCAGTAGCTTAAGTGATGTTAACAGTGACACCCATATATACTATGCTATTAAGAAAAATGAAGGTGAGAACAGCAACGAGTGGCAGATGTCAAATAAAATCCCATTGCCGGTCAATTGTAGTTGGGCCTTGTTTAGATGGAGGGTGTAAAGTTGGTGAAAGTTGGCGAAATGTCACATCCATCCTTTTGACACTAATTAGGAGTACTAAATATAGACTAATTATAAAACTAATTACACAGATGGAATCTACATCGCAAGATGAATTTATTAAGCCTAATATGTGCCGTCATTAGCGCGTTTTTAATGACAAGTTACTGTAGCATGACAGTGTCTAATGACGAATTAATTAGGCTTAATAGATTCATCTCATGATGTGGAGTCCATCTATGTAATTAGTTTTTTTACACCTATATTTAATAGTTCTAATTGGTGTCCAAACATTTGATGTGACAAGTTGACAAAATATTTTGACAAAAGTTGGCGATCTAAACAAGGCCTTGTTGTCTTATTGGTGCACCTGGAGGATACATTTTTCTACCTGGCTTTCCAAAAGTGGAAGGTACTCTAGGTCCATCATGTTTTTCACTTAACATTAAGACCTTGAAGATTGAGACGGTTAGTCAGATGGACATTCACTCTAGTCATGTCTATCCATATTTTGGGTTCCCACCATTCATGTTACCAAGAATGATATGAAGTGACCATGCTGAGCAGAATGTTATTGTTGTGGAGACAGGGGAAGGCAGGCTTGGGATGTTTAGGAACTTAAGTCATGTTAACAGTGGCACCCCTATATACTAGGCTGTTAGGAAAAATGAAGGTGGGAATAGCAATTGAGTGGCAGATGTTGAATATTATCCCATTACTGGTCAATTATAATTGTTATCTCGCTGGTGCACCTGGAGGATACATTTTGCTATTAGGCGTTCCAAAAATCCAAGGTTGAGACGGTTAGTCAGACAGGCCCTCACTATTGTCATGCGTATCCATATTTTGGGTTCCCACATTTTACCACCAAGAATGATATGAAGTGATGAGTCGTCCATTTTTTAGACCATTGAAACATTGGCAAGTGACGTGACGCAGAACTATAAAAGCTGTTTTTTTTTTTGTTTTTATTGTGTGTATTGCCTCTGCCCTGCTTATTGCACACCTGGATTATTTGTGCATCTTAGTCTTCTCTAGGCCGTCACGATGTTGTCTGCGCCACTATTATACACTCGTACTTCATTTATATAACATGATCATTTAGCACCTACTAACTGTTCTCTGGTGTTGTGAAATTAGGTAACACTTGGTAAGGTATTCTTGTTGTTCTGTTCATGTTATTGTTCAACAATGAATTCAATGTAAATGAACCTTGTACTATGGAAATCATCTGTTGCCTGATAATACTTGAGAAATCGTAAGTCAAAAAGATTATTGTTGAGGAATTTAGCTACAAGCCGTTGGATCAGAGGTATAGGTATTAAGTTTGGTTTGCATTCATCCAGTCATCCTCGTATCCTTTCACAGCTGGAAATGTTTGTTTTTGTTGAACACATAAAATCTGGAAATAACTGGCTTCTCAATATTTCTATGCAAACAAAAAGATAACATAGGTTGCAATCCCACAGGTCATAGCATGCACTACTTGATCTTTCTTTCTTTTTTTCAAATATTTCTGCACATTTTGATCAACATTCACTGTTTTGCCGCCATTAGGGATGATATGAGTTGCATGTCCTGCCAATTTATGTTACAATAATATATGCTAAACAGGTGTAACTTGGGTCGTCGGTCTGCTACGATAATGATCATTGCGCTGATCTGCATCTCGTGCATCTTTACGTTTTATTCAAAAACTACCTTGAGTGCCTGAGCTGATAAACTGTATGATCCAGTCTTCAAATAATGCATTGGCACTAAAACTATAGAAAATAGAGTTTGCACTGGCACTGCTATGTTAGTTTTTTTTAAGTTCTTACTGCTTATTGATCTGCGTACATACTATATGCGCGTTCTTCAGTAGTTGTGGAGCTAGGTAACAAGACTGTCTTTTATGTCAGTATCACACTTCTCCATGGGTTTTCAAGTTGTCCGGTAGCCTAGTGAGTAGTGACATTTTCTTGCTGCTTTCGGTTGTGGAACTGTAGCTGATCATCTGGTTATCGAACTTTACTCGATCTAATTATTCAGATGTTACTCTTGAGTCGCAGATAAGCCGTAATTAAGACATCTCACTAGTCGCTAAACCCCATGCACCAAGTATTAGGCGCTGATTGTTGGCTTCGCATTTCATGAAATCGTGTGGTTGATGTTCCGTGGAACTAGGACGGTGATAAACAGAGCACAAAATATGCCAATTTGAGATACAGGCCATTGATATCATTGGGTATGCCGGTATGGTTTTGCAGCGGTTAATTGGTGTATCTATTTGTGTCATGAAACCAATCAACCGAACACGATCTCGGACAGGAGCTCGATCCGGTCCAGCACCAGCCTCAGCTTCTCCCGCAGACCCGCACGACCAGGGAGCCTTCGTCGAGCACGCCGGCGTGCACGGTGCCGTCGACGACTCGACGTTGTCCACGTGCTTCTCGGTTTCGAACTTGTCGTTGCTTCCTCTTGCTGCTCGTACGTGAATTATTTTTGGGGATGCACGCTGGGTCGACATCACATTGGTTGTCCTTGGATGGCTGCCTCAGGAAGAACTACGGTCTAGGGGTATTTTTTTTTTTTGTCTAAGTCAACAGAGTTCCTACGGAAAAGTAATAGAGTGAAAAATTCAGATAACGTTTTAATCTTTCAATATATATTACAGAGGCAACGTATTTTAATGGAATTTCACGGAAGTCTGCGATCTTTGGAGGCTACTACGGAACCAATTTTCTTAAAGAAAACATATGATGAGGTTAATGGAAAAAGAAAAGACATCTGTGTTGTCACCCATTCTTTTCGGCCCACGAAAACCCCAATGGCCCAAATTGCCCAAGCCCTCTCTCAATAGCAATCCCCTTCCGCCCTTCGCCGCCGCCCGACAGCGGCTGCTTCACAGATCTCAGAAATGGCGCCGCCGCCGCAGACAGCAGCCCTCACCGACGATCTCCTGGAGGAGATCTTCCTCCGGATCGCCTCCCCTACCGACCTCGCCCGCGTTTGCACAGCTTGCGTCTCCTTCCGCCGGCTCATCACCGACTCCACCTTCCTCCGCCGCTACCGGTCCCTCCACCCGCCGCTCCTCCTCGGCTTCCTCGAACCCGGACCACGAGGAAGTTTCCGACCAGCCGAGGCGACCCACCCCAACGCTTGTGCCGCCCGCGCTCTCTCCCGCGCCGCCGACTTCTCCTTCGACTACCTCCCACGCGGGCGCAGATGGTGTCCTCACGATGTCCGCGACGGTCGCGTCCTCCTGTACGGCATCCATGGTGAATGCCCCGTCTTCATAGACCTGGCTGTGTGCGACCCTGTGTCCCGGCGGTACCTGCTCCTCCCACCAGTACCCGATGAGTTACTTGCCTCCGTTCAGGTCCAGAAACAGCATGTACTGTTTCTTGATGCCTTTCTTATCCCGTCTGGAGCTGAACAAGGAGAGGCATCATTCAGTGTCCTTGGCAGGGCGTGTTGCGTGTCAAAGATGGTAGCACTTGTCTTCTCTTCGGGATCTGGCCACTGGAATGTCGGAACAACTACAAGCTGGGATGCTCCAACCCTGAGTGCAGTTACAGAAGACCTAGTCCTTGAATCGCCCAGAAGCTATGCATATGGCTGCTTCTTCTGGAAAGTAATCTCACGGAGCAAGTTACTAAACCTTGATATAAACAGGAAGGAGTTATCCGTTGTTGACCTCCCGTCTGACCATGCTGAGCGGAGTGTTGTCATTGTGGAGGCAGGGAATGGCAAGCTTGGAATGTTCAGTAACTTAAGTCATGTTAACAGTGACACCCCTATATATTATGCTATTAGGAAAAATGTAGGTGAGGACAGCTACGAGTGGCAGATGTCGAATATAATCCCATTGCCGGTTGATTACACTTGTTGCTTCGTTAGTGCATCTGGAGGATACATTTTGCTGCTAGGCATTCCAAAAGTCCAAGGTACTCTAGGTCCAGCATGTTTTTCACTCAGCATTGAGACCTTGAAAATTGAGAGGGTTAGTCAGATGGAGCTTCCCTATAGTCATGTCTATCCATATTTTGGGTTCCCACCATTCATGTTACCAAGAATGATATGAAGTGATGAGTGATCTATTGTTTTGCAGACCTTTGAAACAAACATTGGCCTGATGCAGAGTTGTAAAAGTTATTTTTTATTTGTATTGTGCGTGTATTGCCTCTACCCTAATGTCACATCCAACCTTTTTACACTAATTAGGAGTATTAAATATGACTAATTATAAAACTAATTACATAGTTGAACTATACATCGCAAGACGAATCTATTAAGCCTAATATGTGCCGTCGTTAGCGTATTTTAATGACGTGTTGTTGTAGCATGACAGTGTCTAATGATGAATTAATTAGGTTTAATAGATTCGTCTTACGATGTGGAGTCCATCTATGTAATTAGTTTTTTTACACTTATATTTAATACTCCTAATTTGTGTCAAACATTCGACGTGACAAGTTGACAAATAAGTTGCCGAAAATTGGCGAACTAAGCATGGCCTTATTGCACACCTAGATTATTTGTCCATCGTAGTCCTCTCAGGGCGGATCCAGTGTGGGGGCAGGGGACTGGAGCCCCCCTGCCTCCACGTTGCGCCAGCTATAGGCATATAAGTTTGAATTATTATTTGTCCAGTCATGCTCTTATCCTTTCACAATTGGGAATGTTTGTTTGTGTTGAACACATAAAATCTGCAAATAACTAGCTTCTCAAAAACTCAATGCAAGCAATAGTCAATGGTTTGCTGCCAACTGCCATCAGAGATGAGACAAGTTGCATGTCCTGCCAATTTATATTTCGACAATAATCCTGATTAAACAGGAGTAACTTGGGTCGCCAGTCTGCTACGTAATGGTCATTGCATTGAAACTTCCGCATCTCGTGCATCTTTATGTTTTATTCAAAAATTATTATTAAGTGCTTGAGGCTGTGTTCAGATACCTGAAAAAACACGTAGCATTTGGTGGGAAACGTATTTTATGAGGGAGAAATAGTGAAAAATTGAAATGAATAGTGAAAAGTTAGGGAATCTGAACAGGGCCTGAGCTAATAAATTGTATCATCTGCCCTTCAAATAATGCCTTGGCACAAAAACTATGGAAAGTAGCCCGTTGCACTGAACCAATATGGTGGTTTTCTAAGTTCTTACTGCTTATTCACCCCCCCCCCCCTGCCTATTAGATTCACATTCTTCAGTACCATTAATTCTGTAGGTGTAGAGCTTGGTGACAATGTCAGTCTTTTATGTCAGTGTCACACTTCTCCAGGGGTCTTCTAGTTATCATGTAGCCTAGTGGAACTCTAGCTGCTCATCTGGTTATCAAACTTTGCATGCTGATTATTGGCTTTGCATTTCATGAAATCTTGTGGTTGATGTTTCGTGGAGCTAGGACGGTGATAAACAGAGCACAAAATATGCCCAGTTTGAGGTTCAGGTCAGTGATATCATTGGGTATGGTTTTGCAGTGGTTAATTGGTGTATCTGTTTGTTATCTAACCAAACAGAGCACGATTTTTAGATCCATTTGCTGTCTTGTGCCAGTGGTGTTTCGCACTCATCTGCAATATCGTTGGTTGTTTCTTTGCTCCATTTTTATTTTAACGATGGATTGGACTGAAACTAGGACAGGTGATAAAATTATATTGACTGTTTTTCAGATAAGCATGGGTGCGCGAAAGTTGTAAAAAAATACAAATGAAAATAAAATGTTTTCATTAATAAGAATGGTCTATCGCAATACCAATGGCGTAGTTAAAAGGCGACGGCCCACGGGGCTGTCAGGACTCAGGAGAATAAATTAGGATAAATATATCTGGAATAATTAAAAATAAGTAACAGCAAGCGTCGAACAATGTGGTCGAGTAGAAGAATAACATTTTTAAGAAAAAAATAAATTTGCAAAGCTACAGTTTACATAAATAATGCATTTTCTCTTCGTAGACCACTGTTTAGAGGGGAAAGAATCAACAAGCCCATGGACACTTTATTACATCGAGCAGGGTATGGCTCTGTTTATTTATTATACATCGGTTCAGGAAATCAAATAACAATAGGATATACTGGACAAGAATTTTCGAGGTCTTTCTCAATCATGGTTCGGCCATTCTGAAAAAATAGCCAGTGGGTGTTCTCTGGATCTAAATACAAAAACTCGTTCTCTCAAGCCTGCAGGAAGCTGGCATACTTTGCTCCAAGGAATAGCCTTTGCACACAGAGCAGTGCATTTTTCCTCACTTCGGTATTCTCATGATTCATAAGCTTCATGACTCGGTCCTTGGCCTTGAGGTCTGCCACCACGATTCGGCCGGATGGGTGGTATTGGAGGAACTGTGAGAGGTCATAGCAGGCTACCGCTAGAGCCGTGGTGTCACTTGATGTGTCGATAATTGTCATCAGGACACGTAGAATCTGCAAAATTGAAGGTGTTGTTCCATCACAATTTAAGCGTTAAATGCTTTTGCTGCTTATTAAAACCAAATTGAACTGTACAAACTAGCTCGGATTAGTGCTCAACTACTTTGGTACTCATATGTTCACTTTTCCCATTTTCAAGGAACAAAATTGCCTGGACTGAAATACTTTGATTCAACATTTTTTTTTAAAAAAAAAGAACTACATAGCTTTCTACCTGCATTCATGATATCTTGTTTATCTGAATATGTTTAACATTCAAGAAAGGACAAGGCATACCTGGAAATCATTTTCTTCGAAATTGTTAATATTCTCGCGCCAGAAACTTGGATCTTTGTGCATTGGAGACCAGTCAAGATGACCAAGAAGAACTTGCTGTTTGTACTTATCAAATGAGCTCAACTTCTTGAGGTTGTCTTTGAGTCCAACCTCTAGTTGATTCAGAGCATCCAATAGATCCTGGATGCACACAAACAATAGAAATCATTGTTAATGCAAAAGAGGAAACACCGAAACATATAAGCTCAACTGGGCACATGATAGTCTTGATACATTTGCATGTATTTATGATAAGTCTACCACTTTTTTTTAGCTTGAGAATGCACAATCAGCTAACTCTGCAATGTTAGCAAAAAAAAAAAAAAAAAAAACACACTATTGCACCAGAGAGACAGAGACCAGATTTTGGATTTAAAAGGTTCGGCAAAGAAGAATTTCTTATAGGACAGCTCACTTTGCATTATTGTTTAAAAAGTAATAAGGAGATGATGTTCGAAATTGAGAGATTCAATATATTTAAGTAAACTGTGTCATTTTTCCTTGACAATAAAAAAACAGGGGCTTACGCTCTGCTTCACCTAACCATATTTACTAAAAAATATTGGTAAAATGCAACTTTTTTCTTGCATTGAACACAAAAAAAAAAAACGGCAGAGGTTTGTGATGGTTTTCAAGAAAGCAAATGCTTGCTAATTTGTGATTCCCACATTTCTGTCAATTCAAACAATGATTCAGATATAAATATTCAACCATTCTATATGTACTTTTTTGGAGAATGTCATTCTATATGTACTTCCCCATGGAGTATTTAAAAATCCAAAGGTTTAGAAAACCCCTCACCTCATCAGTCCATGCTTGAGCTTTCAGGTTTTGTACAATCTGCGGCAATCCAAGATCGATCATCTGTGCAGCAAATGCACCCTTTGCCAGCAAATTACGGAAGGACATGACAACAACTCTGACCACCTTCAATTTTATATATTCTGTTAACATTTCTGATATGAAGTGATTACCGTGACATAATATGATATGAAATTTCGAACATTACCTTCTCTTTAGTAGAACCTTTGACAACCTCAACAAGTTTTGGTATAACCTTTGTAGTGGACAAATAATCAACTGCTGCATCATAAAAGGATAAAAGCCAGATGCAGAGGCAAGTTTCATAAAGGAGCTGCACAAGAAATAAAAAGGAACAAAGGTGGGGAAGTTAAATCTGGAGTTATAGAAGATGAAACAGTTAGGTTTTGAATTGAACTTCTTAAAGAGTCCTGGTGAGAGATATCTCCTCAAAGATATTTCCATTCTAGATGTTTGGAGCCAAGCAATAACCTGAATTGACTGTTGTGTTGAAGCTGGGGAAATTAAAGGAATGAGCAGCTTTATGCCATCAGCTTGAACAAATAATGTCCTAACATATGGCTCTCTTAGCAAAGTGGAGAGGCAATGAATAGCAGTAGGAATAGAACAGCTCGGGTGGGTAGGATTCCTCAGCTGCAAAACATGCCATACTAAAATTTTAGAACTTCTGAACAGTAATTTCATATTGTAACATATACATGGAGACACTTCTAACGACAATTGACGTGTTCTAACCTGAGAACAGAGCCAGTCAACCAAACCTCTCAACACATCATGTGTTGAAGTAAGCTTGCTCTTTGAATTCGAAGAGTCACCATTTGGAAGCATGCCATTTTGAAGCTTAGGTCGTGCACTATAATAAAAAAAAAAGGTAAGATTCTACAAGTAAATTTGCATGATGTGTATTCGAATACTAACCAAACTTACCTTATTATATCAGTCAATATCTTACAACTTTTTTCTTGTACGAACCAGTTGCCTTTCCAGAGCAATCTGAAATTAGAATTTTGTCAGCGAGATATGACAGTCAGAGAACAAACTTAAGCAGGTGTAGCCTAGTGGATGAACTCATCCTAGCATGCCAAAGAAAACAGGCTATCAGGTACAGGAGGTGACTATTCTAATAAGAAAGCCTGCCATCCATCCAATGCCCTAAAACAGGACGCCGAAGGGAAAACAAGCAGTAGCAATATATGTTGACCTATTTGTACGAGTAGATTCCTTACTACGGAGTATATGATAAAAGAAATAACAGAATTAAACAAGCTAGAATACTCAACTTAAGAAAGGTTCGTAGATGTCTTCGCTAGACAGAGATTGGTCATAGAACAATGCTGTGCGTTTAGGATTTGCTGAAAACAAAGGAAGGGGCCAACAATGTAACATAAATAACTGATAACTAATAGTTTAATAAGAAGAACAGTTCTCTTCTAAAAGAAAAAAAAAACTAATGAATAGTTGCGCACTTGCAAGCATCTCATCAATGAGGGCAAGCACATATTCCACAGTCTCTTCCTTAGAGACACTCCGCAGTATATTCAGGAAAACTCGAACATATGATGGCCCATCCTGTAAGAATAGAGTTCAAGGATCCTTGCATTATAAAACTAGCTGAGGGTAACCAAACAAAAGTATATAGAATGTAGAAAAAATTTGAATGGAACATATACGACAATATAGGCAGTAAAAGTTATTTGATGGGGCAAGAGGAAAGACCAGTCAACTAGATCCCATTTAGAAGTTAAATCTATGAAATGTCCAATGCACACCCTATTAAAGCACCCCATTACAAATACGCAACTTGATAACCTTGTGTAAGCTAGAAAGCAGGATCTTGAAATCAGAAAAATTAATGAAGAGCAAGAACAGCAAATTGTAGACAAAAGGTGCAGATATCAATAATTACATAGTAGTAAATGTGAAAGACAGAAAAAAAAAAAGAATGCAGTGATATAATGGTGTTTAAGCTTTGTTTGCTCACACAAATTTAGGGTGACAACGCAACTCACCTCCTCAAGCAAAGGAGCTCTCTGGCTCTCTGGTTTGTGGTCATAGCGCCGTAAAAGCTGAAGGCATGTCCCAGAAATAAGTTTAGTTGACATGTAATGCTCCCATGGAATGTCCCGCTTGAGAACCTTGAGATACAAACCAAATTACACAAAATTAATAAACAAATAGAATTATCTTTTCTGAACATAATGCAATCGAAAAGTCTGATGCTTGCAATAATTTCATGAAAACATCCTGGCCAATAAAGAAGGCACGGTAACACATGGAAAGTAATATGCCAGGGCTAGAAAAATGTACTTTCCCATAAAATTAACAAGGCAATTGATTTATAAATTCCACAGATTTCTAGTTGCTTGGAAGCACCAGAGTCTAGATCCATCTTCGGAACAAATTTGGCGGCAAGACTTTGCCCCACAAGAATGATAACAATAAGGGATTTACATTTTTTTTTCCAGCAGTTCAAATCTTTATCGTGAATTTGCCAAAAAAGAAAACATATCTACAAATTTGCCACTACAAATGCTTGTCAACCCTTGGTCATGCCATTGGACTAACTGATTTTTGTACACAGAAGTAGGCTCACCGAATCATCATGGCACACTCCAATAGAAAGTATCTCAGTGGCCTTGAGCAGGGAACAGATGACCACTCCATGGTTGTGTGAGGCGCAATCGGAAAAGGTTGTAGGCACCGTGAGCTGACCTTAAGAGATGCCTCTGCACATCTGGATGGCTTATCCAAGCAACGGTGGTACTGGATCAAGCACCCGACGGCCTGCTTGGGCAGGATCAAAGGGGGCAGTGCCTTGATGATGATATCAGGCAAGGCACAGTAGCTTCAAGAATAAATGGTCTGCGGCTGCTCTGATCAAGGAACAAAGTTGGGAGAGGTGATGCACTGGGTCTTCGAGCAGCAAAGATAAGTGGCAGCAGGCCAGCAGCCATGAAGGGAAGGTAGGAGTTGGGGATGTCGACTGGGTTGCGAAGAAGATAAGGCTCATCAAGGGTGTTTTCGTCTTTTAATTCCGTAGATGGTTTTTTATGTGAATACAGAACAGTTACGGTCCAGGAGACAGATCAGTGGCAAGCGGAATATATTGATGTCCATTTGGGTGGTGATATTTGCAATAAGACTTTTTGTAGCTGAAATATTGAGTCACGGAGTCAGAACGGTGGCAGGTACGCAATTTTCCCATAACCATGCCATGCAATGCAATCATATTCCATTTCCATTCGCTTCAAACGCTTCCCACCATAGTTGAAACTTTATTGCTGACTAGTGCAAACATAAACGTAGCCGTCTAACATCAGCAGTTTGATTGTACATTGGACCCGGAAACAGAACTCCCTATGGACTCAGGTGAACAAGAACAAAACACCAGGGACATTTGCAGGAACCAACTCACTGGCATGATGCTGCATTGACAAAGCACTGTACAAGCTGATCATGTCCTGGCCGTGCCTCACCATACAGAAACTCCACGCTATTTTTTTTACTTTAAATAACAATTATCACATGATGATTGATGCAGTTCCAGCCCCACCCAATCACGCTTCTTCCTATGGCCCAAGTAGTAGCAACTGCTCTCTGGGGTCATACACGACCAACAGATATGTAAGCCCAGGTTGCAAGTAGCATCAACACACGCTATAATTTTTATCTACGTCAAGTATCATAGCAGCAGATCCTATCAACTAGTTGACAAATAAATGTCCGGTCACAATGCGTGGGCGTATCCTATGTACTGCCCTCTCAATGCACCCACTAAACCAACCCACATCCTTTAAAAACAGTGGAAATTGCAGAGAACAGGCACAATGAAGCTAACAGGCATCAACAGCCGAAGACGTAGCTAGTTATGGGGGGACGGAGAAGCAGATAATGAAGCTAACAGGACTGACCTGTTCCGTGGTGAGCTCGGCGCGATCCATCGCGGCGGCAGGCCAAGCGCCGGCCCCGGAACCACCTGCAAGAGCAAATTCCTGGATCAGATCGGAAGCCTCGTCCTCCAACAGCTCACGGATCAGATCGAAGCGGCCGGAGATCCCCGCAAGAGATCGGCCGGGCGGGGGCAGAATCGAGAGAGAGAGAGAGAGAGAGAGAGAGAGAGTTGGAAATCGGTTCCCTCCTCCTTGCTCACCTGGCGCGCGCGACGGGAGGCGGGACGAGGGATCGAGAGGCTCCCCGGCGACGATTTGGGGGTAAGAAGAGACGAGACGAAGAGGGGGAGGGAGATCTGAGAGAGACCGGGGCGTAATTAGAAGATGCGAGCGAGACGAGTGGCCGAGTCCGTGCCGGGGGTGGGCCCCACGTTACATGGCCACGTGGAGCAGTCGTGCGCCGGGGCGCCGATCGCGATCCATCCCGCCGAGCGAAGCTTAAAGCATTTTTAAGAAAAAAAGAAAAGAATTAATTATTTGTTTTCGCTCTTTCTTCTCCCTCTGCTACTGCTGTTGTTTTTTAGTTCTGAAGAACTCTTGCGATGGTTAAGTCCTGATTTCGTTACTCTTTTTCACTCCCCAAGAAATGCAATGACTCAATGAGTCCTACGAACTCATCATGAAGCAGGATCTGAGACTGAGCGAAATTCAGTTGGAATATGGTCGGCATCTTATCATGTGTGCGATGGAATTGGCATAAACGAAATGCTGCACTTTTGCGGTTTTGCACCGATGTTTTTTTTTCCCAGAAACCTTTTTTTTCCCAGAAACCTGACCCTTGCCATTATTACCGCATACGCTGTGTATGTATAATGGATGGATCAGTCAGCACTCAGCACACAGTAGGTTGAGTATGACATTTAAGAGGGTGATGATGATGAACTATTTGGTTTGTTCTCGGTCACAAATTACAAGTTCGTTTCTTTCAGGAAACTCACAGGTTCATTGTTCCATGGGTGTTCAAGCTTTAACACAAAATCCAGCATTTTCCCGTCAGTCGCACTACCCGTGTTACACTAACTACACAACACTTAACCGCTTGAGTTCCACCTCGAGCAGGTTCTTTCACACCGAAACATGTGAGCTCTATTGAGTTATTTCTATCAGAGTCTCAGTTGTTTGGAACCTCCACAATGCTGGACAGGAGGCTCCTTAGCTCCACCATCACAACATCCTGTTCGCCCTTCACCTACACACAGAACACAAGAAGAGATTTAATAGTTGGAAAACTCTCGATGACAGATTTAGCATTTCAGTAGAAGTGTGCATGCCTCAGTTGCAGGCAAGTCTTCAGAGTTCAGAGAACAGATTACCTCAATGGTGAAGACGCTCTCTGTGTAACCATAGAATGTTATCGTGCTCAGGCTGGCGACTTGCGAGTTGTAGCTGCTGAGTGCTTCCAGCACCTTAGTGAAGATGCCGGCCTTCTTGCAGAAGATCTTGAGGTGGTACTTGTATGGCCCCAGAGGAACCAGCTCCACCTGGCCCTGTGGAGATGCATGCCACAGCGAGTCTGAGAAATCAGCGGTACAGCATCCAAACAAATTTCAGAGTTTAACGTCTGTGTAAATGATAGGTTGCTAGTTGAAGTCACACGATTTTCTTTCAGATCAAATAAGAATAAACAAGAGCTATTTTCGGAAATTTTGTACAATCCAAGCATTTGCTGCTGATCGTAAAATGTTCTATGAAATGTGTTGGTCAGGATTTTCAGTTTCGAAGATGCATAACAACTGATCTTAAAGTCCAGTGTGCTCCTAACATCCTCCTTCAACTAGTTGAACCATCTAAATCTGGTAGTATGTGTTCAGGGATTTTCTGGCGATCATCCGATACTGAAAATTGCTATGGCGCATCGGTGTATTCCAAACTTATGGCAAAATTGAGTAACCACATTCTAACTTCAGTTGGGCCAAATTCAAAAATTCTGGAGTTGTAGATGACCGATTCTGAAGTCCTAACATTTCTTCGTTCCACTAGTTGAACTTTTACAGCAGCAGCAGCAATAGTAGTAGTATAAAGAAATTCATGGCAGCAGCAACTACCTGATACGGAATGTTTTCAGTGGCGGCGAAGGACTCAGAGCACGACGCGCTGCCCTGCTTCTCCCAGACCTCGCCAGGTGAGTCGGCGAGCTGGCGCTGCAGCTCAAGGACCTGGTTCTGGAGCTTCTTGATGTGATCGATGGCATCCATCAGGGTTGACTCCTTGCTCATCTGAACCAGCAGGGAGAACCATTGCATTCAAAAGACGTCAGGGCAGCTAAACACTATGTATTGCAGGACAGCCAAAAAATTTGCGACTTTGTCATATCAGATTCGGAGAAACAAGAGAAGACCCATCTATTCTTCAGTGATTTTGGTTGTTCCAATTAAGGGAGAGAGAGAGAAAACATGGAAGCTCATGTCCATTGGCTGAATGTGTGCATCGCTGCTGAGCGTAAGGGGAGGAAGAAGCATCGCTGTGATGAGTACAAACCAGTACCTTGGTGATGTTGGGCACGACGGCCCTGAGCGCGAGGATGTTGCTGTTGAGCCTGCCGCGGCGCCTCCGCTCGGCCTCCAGGTTCTTGGACTTGTACTCGGTGGCCGCCGGCTGCCCGTCGCCGCCGGCGGCAGCCTCTCCTTCTTCCTGCTCCTCTTCCCCCTCCCCTTCGCCCCCACCCGCGCCGCCGAAGTTGAGCACGGAGTCGGCGAAGTCCTCCGCCTTGAGCTCCTCGCTGCTGCGCGCCCTCTGGCGTCGCGGCATTGCTGGTTGCTGCCTCCCCCGCGCCCAACCACACAGCTAGCCAAGAAGATGGAAGTTCAGTTCAGTTCCGCGCCGAACCGCCGCACTGCTATCCACTGCTCCAAGCTTCCCCCAGTCTCCCACCCAACCAACAACACCCAGCTAGCTTTGCCGTTGCGTCTCGGGCCTGCGGTGGCGGTGGCTTATATGGGCGGGGGATGGCTGATGAGGAATCTCACCGGCAGAAGGCAAAGGCCATTGCGAATTTGCGATGCGAGGCGAGGCGGGGCTCGAACGCAAGTCGGATGGCGATGGTCCCGTCCTTGTTCCCGGGGAAGTTGGTTGGAGTGGAGGCCTGGCGCGGCGCCGGATCGGATGGGCTACTGCACTGCACGGCAGACGGCACTCCCGGTTGGTTACGCTGACACAGATGATGCGGGGGCTCCAGATTCTTGGCGGTCTGGTAACTGAAAGATGCCTCTGAGGCTTGAGGCGCGGTTGGGTCATGGGAATTCATAGGAAAAGGGGGTAAAAGATCATGGGAGGGTCATGAAGATCATCGAGCGTGTTGGGGGTCCGGGGCAAGATGGAGCAGCGATATCTCTGAAGCTACCATGTACTTGCTTGCTTCTAGTCAGACTCCCGCTGTAGTAGAACTCCTTTTGGTACAAACTGAAAGATGTGATGACAGTGCCATTCAGGTAGCACGATCATGGGAGTTCTCAAAAGGAAGACTGGAGGCTCCTGAGCATTGTGTACAGCAAAGATATCTGATTCCCGTATGATAGCAGCAAACATCACTCGCGTGTAAAACTGTGGGGAGGCGCGCGTGGGTTAGGGGCGGAGTCTGAACTCTGAAAGGCGAAGGTGAAGCATTAGGACTGCTGTAACAGAGGAACCAGAACAATCGCGTCCGTATAGAAATAAAGACATGATTTATTATTTCATTCTGTCTCGAACATCGTCAAAGCTAAGGTTTTCCCGTAGCATACGGTGGAGCCAAAGCCACTATCTGGCATCCTCCTAGCTCAGTTGTTTCATACTAATATGTGACTGGACTAGGGGTAGGAGCTGGGGGACTCTCACAACACACGCATGTCCAAAGTTCACAATGTCCGTCGGTATAGCCATGGTTCAATTTGGGGTCGCTGCATTGGCGCTAGCAGGTTCTCTTCTTCACGCAGTAACCTTGCCACACCCGCACGCATTTCTTCTTACTGTCTACGATATCACCAGCCTCTTGCGCTGCATCAGTGGAACAAATATTTGACAGGTTATTTGTTGATTGATGATGATTACGTACAGATCGATGAGGTATATATGAGTTTCAAAGATAAGATATACATATTATGTACATACCTGATGACATTATTGCAAGCAACATCAGGAGGCAAAAGAACAAGCACAGCAAGGCCTTGTTTGTTCCTGCCATTATTGCTTCTCTGTGACGGTAAGTTAGATCGCCGGTATCTTATTAAGCTGCAGATCGATCTACAAGGTTAAGGTTATATATGCAGTGTGCGCTGTAGGTTACTGTTATATCTACCAGCGTTCACCGTGGCGTGGTGCATGAAATAATTAAAGAATGAATTGATACCTCTTTTCCTCTTTGTTTGTTGAGAGTAACCGAGAAGGATTGTAACCCCCTGCTTCATATGATTAATAAAGCTCTTAGGATTGCTCAAAAAAAAAGAAGAATGAATTGATACCAGCTTATTATCTCAGGGGGATTTTTTGGCAAGGGCACAACACTAGTTTACGTGGAGGATTTATTTTGTGGTATTCCAGAATTACTTCCCATACGTGATCCATGCTTTTTATAGCTAGCATTATCTGCAAATCATTGCTGCCTTGGCTATAGATATCTTCAGATACTAAAACCTCACACTTAAATATTAATAGGAAATAATATGTTGTTGCTGCAGTAGAATAATTTTCTTATGTCTCTTCTTCGATTTGTTGTGGTCAGATCTGACTATGAAGGATCACTGAGAGTAAATCTGCCCCTCAAGCCGAATATTGTTGGTTTGGAATTAGGGAGATCTGGCTCGATTTTCCTTATTCTTTTTTTTACCAAAGTTAGTAGGGGAAGATTTTCCTTATTCTTCGATGGCAGAAGGAAGAAAAAAGTAAGGCATGGGAAAGAAGAAGAAGATTATGCTCAACATTGTTTGTAGGAATGTTGCCGCCATTTTTTGGGCATGTCTTCTCAGTTTGTTTGCTGAATGTTTGCTTGGGCGGTCATCTATATGAATCTTAATATTGGATTGAGATTTGGAGCTATACAATGCGTTTAGAGTGCTTGTAACGTGAGATTGTACTCGATCGGCTCATAATTTAATATAATGCTTCTTTTGACTCAAAAAATACTAGTAGGAAATAATTCATAAGTTAAACATGGGATTAAGATCTTGTACCTGCCTCCTTTTAGGGTATATTATCACTACCTCCATACGAAAAATGTGATAGGTTTATTTTAATTTTGTTGTAAGTCAAATTTATCTAAGTTTATCAAGATATAGGAAAAATAACAAATTACAATATCAAATTAGTTTTAGTAAATCCACCATAATGCATATATTGGTAGTGCATTAATTTTGGTACCTAGGTATCAATATATTTTATACAAACCTTATTAAAGTTTTTTTAGAAAAATACAACTTAGGAAATTAAACCTCTTATATTTCAAAAGGGAGGCACTAGTATATTTCTGATCTTCTACCTTATATACGCATTGAGCATCAATCTAGGTTCATTGATCATTAATCTGCTACCTTTCTCTGCACTACCTTTGGTCTTTTTAAAATCACTATTATGAATCTTTACGGAAGTTCCCTTGAGGTGTAACATGCCAACCATCAACCATGGTTCTAGTGCTCAACTCGCCATCTGGTCCTCAACTTGCATGAGTGCTCGTATTGTCATGGATTTTTTTTTACATACAGGAGATGTACACATTTATATTAATAGGAGAAGGGGGTAAAGAAACCCTTACAAGAGCCACACACCCAACACCTATTATGAAATTGCCCTGGATTGTTTTAAGAATGTATGGTGCTATTTATCTGACATACCACTATGGCAAGCAGCATTAAGAGCAAATTCAAAGCAAAACTTTGTGTGTTCAGTGTTCCTGCCATTCTTCTCTCTCTATATAGTATTGGATATGGTTTGTATAGTACAATATTTCACGTTCTTCGCTCTTCAGACTTGAGCTGCAGGTTGAGATGGGTATTTTATAGTGGCCAGGAGGTTGATACTTTCTTTTTTTTTTACTTCAGTTGGAGGCTTTATAAATAGCCGAGTGCGCCACAAAATAAGCATTCATCCGAATCTGGTAAATGAAAGCAACCACGAGTTCAGGAAGATTTTGTGAATGGTACAAACACATCCATTTTATTTGGAGGATATTTGGAAATATCAAACTTACTATCAAACCCTTGTGATTAGTTCTTATTCGTAGCAAATAATTCATTACAATTGAAGAAATGGTATATGCCTGATGATCTAGTCCCTTTTTTTTCTCTAAGTTGTATACCCTTCGACCATCAGCTTGAGTCGTGCCTTTGCGATTCCCCATCACAAAGAGTGCTATGAAAAACACTATTTGCTGTGGAAAACTCCCATATTATCGGCATTTCTGCTCTATTTCACATGGCACATGAACATTGACCGTAACCACTAGGAAAATTTGTCAATGCATGGAAAAATCATTAACAAATCTCTATCGAAGTAATATATCACCAGCAGATTTTAATTTGTCTGATGATCCTTTGAGATGAAAATCTAGTGTGGAAATTTGATACTAATATAACCACCTAGTAGTTATATGTATATTAGTATATGTCGATAAAATATATATGTTCAATATGAATCTCATTCTAGTGAACTTATCATCTCATATAGCACAATGATGCAAATGGAGAAAACTAGTAATAATAAGTAAAAAAAGACCATTCAAGAACCTAGGATAGCAGATATATTGTAGCCGTTGACTAGCACTACCTTTGTTTTTGCTTCGTTAAGTACCTAGCCTCAATCGAAAAAAGGTACACAATAATCTCTTCTCACAATTTATTAAAAGGACTTCTCAATTGGAAGTCTCTGCTGATAGTGTGCAAGCATATGAGTTACTAGGAAGAGGGGCGCGCTGCCGCTGCGCCTGAAGAGGTACACAATTGATTACCAATCGCATTTTGCAATTATAACTATAACTAATTGATTAGAATAAGTGAGGCCGAAGTACACTAATGGAAATATTGATAACAACAAATAGAAAGACAAAAAAAATAGGTTCTTTGAATTTGGAAACAAAGAGAACTATACAGAAGAATCAAACATGTGACTTGATGTAACGATCAATGACTAATAGAAAGGGCAATGTATCAGGTGTGAATTTCTAATCTAGGCCACATGATGTTGATTCAAGGGGATGTACATAGAGGTGTGAGGGTGATTTACCAAAAAAATATTTTGGTCATGTGTGTGTTAGTTTTAATATTTTACTATTTATTATAATGTATAATCATATATTGTAATCTTATAGCTCTCATAAAATATTATATTACAAATATAGAAGAAAATGAAGAAAAATGAAAACTGCGACAAAAACACACCTATGGAGTATAAACACATGACTACAATATATGCAAGTAGTCACTAAAACATTATCATAACCTTTACGCTAAACATCTTGTTTTGAGGTGTAGTGACATTAACAATATCTCAATGGATGCAAAGGGCTAATGTAGATATTTGTTTCACCATCTTTCTCTAGAACTGCACTGGTAAATATAGACATTTCGTCCACAGTTAAGGGCTCCCCCACCATGCACCTTTTTTGTAGCCGTGAGAGGTGAGATAAAACCATTAAAGAAAGAGGTGAGGTAAGAATCCCCTGGGGCTTAAAATAAACACAATCACATCTTAGGTTTGGATACTAATTAGGAGTATTAAATATAGACCAACGACATAATAAATTTCACGAGCCCTAAACTTTTTTGGGAAAGGAATCTAGTAAGCCTAATTATGTCGTGATTGTCCCATATAGTGCTATACTAATCATATCCTAATCATGGTTTAATTAATCTTAATAGGTTTATATCGGGAAAAAATCCATGGCCTTTTCAATTAGTTTTATAATTAAATTGTATTTAGTCATTATTTATCAAAACATTTGATATAAAAGACCTATTTGGAGCCCCAAGTAATCAAACACCAAATGGAATGGTCGTCTAGACTGCTGACTCCTCGATTTCGTTGCGAGTCACTGATGATGCGAAAGACCTATCTGCGTGGAGGCTGCAGAGGATGTTGTGTGTTTCCTGAATAGAAAGAGGAGCCAAGGTCCCCCATCTTCTTTTTTACTACGGTATATTTCACGTGTCATCACGATTATATTATATTTAATCCTCATGCATAGCATCAGAATATTCGATATGAAAGAGCATATTTGAAGCCCTAGGAACCAAACACCCAATAGAAGAGTCGTCTGGACTGCTCTTATCAATTTTGTCGTGAGGCACCGACGATGCGAATGGCTTATTCGCGTGGAGGTTGCTGCGGACATAACGCGTTTCCCGAACAATGAGCGGATCAGAGCCCGCATCTTCTTTTGCTACGGTAAATTTCACGCGTTGTCACGAGGCAAGCAAAGGACAGAGATGCCTTTGTAGGCTACCAAATTTTTGTGTGAGCATAGTAGCTTATAGTTAATGTAGGTACAAATTCAAAAGAAAAAGGAGGAAAAAGGAAAAAATCGGAAAAGGAGAAACAAAAAAAAAGAAAAGAAAGAAATTTTGGAAAATAAAAAAAAGAGGAAGAAAACTCACCGACGGAACTTACCTGGGCTCAGGGAATCCTCCAGCGGTATAAGCAGTAGTAAGTATTATTTCAATCAATCATCAGGAACACCAAATGGACATTTCCCAATTGCACCAACACTTTTCTGACCTACTACCATGCTTGTTTTCATAAGGCATAACTATGGGCATCGGCTGCTCAGGGATCAGAGCAGCTCTTTGGGTTCTCAAAATTTTTACAACAGAAGCACAGGAAGTCTTTGCAAATCCAGTCGCTATACGTATCATCGTCGTTGCAGCATGGCTTGCGGCAGTGTCTATCCTTTGTGCAGCCAAGGGTAACTGCAGGGAAGCAGTCATCCAATAACTAACATCTTCTACATCAGTGAAAATGAGTCGATTGTTGTCATAGAAAAATTGTGTGGTGGTGGCCACTAAAATCCGTGGGAAAGAGATGATGCATATGTGTAGCATATATCTACCTGATGAAAGGGCGAGAAGAATGAATATCCAAAAGCACATCAAGGTCTTGTTTGTTCTCACCATTTGCTTTCAACTTCGACAAAGTTTTTTTTATCAGTGTGTTTTCAGTGCTGCAGGGTGTGAGTGTTATATACAGTAAAAAGTAGAGGAAAAGTTGATAGCTTGCACTGTACATTTATAACCGATTTGGCACATGAAGCCATAAATTGTTAAAAAATTTATTTAGGGAGATTTTGTGAAGGATGCATGCACTATATTGGAGGATTCCCATATATCAAAATTTCTACCTCCCTTGATCATACACCCTCTGGGACTAGATTTTGTAGTAACTAATATTGCCATGGTGTATTTGTTCTTTTAAATTTATTGCCTTTAGATACAAAATCCTAACTAGTGGTTATTAGAACATAACTCAAAAATATAGCCTGAGAATTTTTAGCTTGTATCTGGCCTAGTGTGCAGAAACACATAAGGTTGAAAAGGAATGACAAGAAGGGCCTATAGGGTAAATTTTAGGTGAACCTTTAACATTTGAACTCACATAATGTCATAATTTTGTCATAGATCCATGATGTTGTTCATAGTTACTCATATACATATGCATATAACATATACTTTGTAGTTGAAAGCAATGGCGGGACAAACAAGGCCTTAATGTAGAACTTTGGACGTAGTGTCACAATGAATTTAACACATTCTCCTAACAAACCGAAGACACTATGTTTACCATTGAATAGCGAGTTGAGCTACTTAGGATTATAGATTCCTTATGGTGGAACATGTTTACCAGGTTGAAGTCTAAAATCAATACGGTGCTTGTATTTATTTTTATATTTCTTCTAGGGACAAACACCATATTATTTCAGTAGTTGGATGGCGTAGACATTGAGAAAGAATAATCCTTGTCTATACTATATTGCCCAAACTTAAAGTATATTTCTGAAAGTTTCTTTACTTGAAATCATGGGATAACTCCTCCAGGACTAGGGAAATGGCACATATATTATTATTTCTCAATCATTGACATGCAGATAAAGTTTCCTATGGGCTACATTCCCAAAGGTTGACCTTAGCCGGGGGCTAGCCACTACTTGCAACATATGCAAAAGAAGTCTCTGCACTTCCAGCTTGTGTTTTCTTCATCATCATTAAGGCATTGCTTGCGGCATCCGCTATCCTTCAGGCAGCCAAGGCTCACCGCCGGGGTGCAGGACGCGTCCGACATCTTGACCTCTTCTGCACCCGTGAACTGAATCAAGATTATTGCATGAACTATTGTAAGCAATCCACCAACATATTATTTAGTTGGTTATGACAAAAAGAGTCCGGACAAATTATACCTGATGAGAGGGCCAGAAGAATAGCGATCCAAAAGCATACCAAGGCCTTGTTCGTTCCTGCCATTGCTTTTCCGCTCTGAGTGAAGTGGCACGAGTTTGCAATGTTCTTTGGGTTGTACAAGTTTTGAAAATAGCATTTATAGTGAAAAAGATGGGGGTTAAATTGGCAACACAATTATTGTAATTATTTTGGCGTATATTTGTAGTAAAAAAAGGTAAGGGGATAAATTGACATGCAATTAATGTAATATAATAGGTGGCTTATTTTGGTGTATATCTAGTATGTGGTTATCCTTATTTGGTCCATACCAAAAATAAAATATTTAGTTTAATGTCCGAGTGTTATTGCCATTAAATTGGATGATTTCTATAAGACAAACTTAATACTAGTGATTATTAGAAAAATAGCATTATGGTAGTACTAATTATTTTTTGCTCTGGTCAAACATTTAATTTAAAAAATCATAACTAATTCACCTTAAGTAAAAAAAATATGAAACTCGTGCCAAATGTTTGTAAAAATATAAACTATATGTTGGTACACCATTTAAATTTATTCGTGTTTTATTTATTTCTATTCCTAAAATTTTTAGAAAAATAGTAAAACGCTAGAAACATAAATAAAATAATATCCAAATAACTTTACATAGTGCCCCAAAGGTAGGTTTATTTTTAGGGAATTATTGTTTTTTGGTTTCATATTTTTTTATTTAAAATGGATTAGTTATGGATTTTTAATTGTAAACTATATTGTATTTCTATAAAATGGAAAACCACCTTTGAAACCGCTCAAATGGCCAAAATTTGCACGGTTTTGATAGTTGGATGGCTCTTTGTGTCCGCTGTCCGGTTTTATAGTTGCAGGTTGAAAATCGAACTTTTGCTATAGTTGAAGGGTGAAAACCGGATTTTTTTCTTTTTTATATTATAAAAAATAGAAATAGATTTGGAAAATTAGGATGGGAAAAAAAGAAAGCCAAGTTCATAGCACAACCAGGGGTTGGACTCAAGTCACTCAGGGTACCTTTAGTTTCAAAACTTTTTCAAAAAAAGCACTATTCATCCAACTTTTTCCTATTCATCCTACCTCTCCAACTCACATAATACTATTCATCTGCGGTGTTTTTTTTATCTTTCCCAATCTAAATACACCGTCGATGCTCCGTCTTGGCTTTTTTTTAAAAGCCACAGCCGCTGAACCAAACACACCCTGAACCCAACCCGGCGGACGGACAAAGACGACGAGGGTTTTGCCGCCGCCATGGCGACCCCTCGAGCTCACCTCGCCCGTCTCCTCCTCCACCTCCGCCGCCGTCCCAGAGCCCTACCACTCCACTTCTCCCCCACCTCCTCCACCCACGGCCCCCTCCAGGGACCCTCCCTATGGCCGCCGCCCGCGCCGCAAGCACCGCTGGCCAGCGTGTGGGGGCGCGCGTTCCACGACGGGCGGCCGCGCGGGCCGCTGTGGCGGAGCAAGAAGCTGATCGGCAAGGAGGCCCTCTTCGCGATCCAGGGCCTCAAGCGGTTCAAGGGGGACGAGGAGAAGCTGGCGGATTTCGTGCGACGGTACGTGGCCCGGTTGCTCAAGGCCGACAAGCTCGCCGTGCTCGGCGAGCTGGAGCGCCAGGAGGAGGTTGATCTGGCTGTGAAGGTGAGGCATTTCCCCTTTTCTCGCTTCATCTGGGCGAAGCGTGTGTTTCAATTCAATTCAAGGCTGAAATTTGTGCAGTAGAACTAGTTAGAGAGGATACAGAGACATGTTTTGAGCCGCAAAATGAAATTAGTGCCATATACAGAGAGGTGCGTGATTACTGATAGACATGGAGTTGCAAGAAATGCATTAGAGACAATGGGGTTAAATTTGGACCCTCCGTGCATAAACCATTGGTCATTGTAATTCCTAAACCATGCTCTTTGTTGATTGGGGGGATTGAGGGGGGGAATGAATAAATTTCCCCCTCAATTCCCCCAGCCCTCTCCAATCAACATGGGAAATGGGTCTTTCCAAACAAGACCTTACCGTGTCAGCACCTTTCTCAGCGCATATCTGTAATCACGAGATTTTATTCAGTAAACTTATTGAGATGTATGTGTGGTTGCTTGAAACTGTTTAATTTTCTTCTTAAGCAATGTAAGTACAGTGGTGCCATATACGCATCTCAGCTGAACTCTTGGGTGCTTGATTACTGATAGAAATGGGTCTTTCCAAACAAGCACCGCGGTCCTTTCATTTTGCTTGGGGTGGACTGAGGGGGGGGGGATGAACCCCTCAATTCCCCCAGCCCTCTCCAATGAACATGGGAAATGGGTCTTTCCAAACAAGGCCTTACGGTGTCAGCACCTTTCTCAGTGCATATCTGGAATCACGAGATTTTGTTCAGTAAATTTATTGAGATGCATGTGTGGTTGCTTGAAAATGTTTAATTTGCTGATTAAGGAATGATTTTGATAAGCAGTGTCATCTTGGACTATGCGCCTTCAACTGGTGGTGAATTTGATCAGGAAAGGTTAATGCATTGTTTTGTTCTAAGAATGTGGACATTAGCTTGTGCTTATGGTAAAGGTCATTGCGATTGCCCAAGAGAAATGAAACCATGGCTGTCACGATGCATAGATCAAGAATAGTTTGATTTGGTATTGTGTGTGTTATGTGCTATGTCCATAGTTATTTCTGCTGCTTTCAGTAGCATTTATTTTCCTTTTGTTAATGTTCAACATGCAAGGTGGCTTTTCAAATGTGTTAAATTATTATAGTCATACTCTCTATGATTGTGATTTGTGAATGGTTGCTTCCATCTGGAGTGTTCTCTCTCCTTTCCCTTGTTTTTAAGAGTGACGTGGCGTAGATTGATGTTTGGACATTGCTCTCAATTTGCTTTCAAGTTTCGAGTGATAAATTTAAATGAAATGAATATGGATGTTTATGGACTTGTGGGGATTTATGCTCTTATACAGTAATATCATGGGGGTTAACCAACTGCATCATTTCCAGAGAGGTGCAAATCATTGCATGCTGGTTGATCCAGAAATTAAATTCTTCAGAACAAAACATATGTTTATAGTGTATAATGAATATAGTTGGATATTCAACTCAACTTCACTTTTTATTCAAAATTGCTGTCGTTGGACATTTTCTAATGCTTGCTGTCGTTGGACTTTGTTCTGCAGATGTTTAGGATAATACAAAAGGAAGACTGGTATAAGCCAGATATTTACATGTACAAAGACTTGATTATTGCGCTAGCCAAGTGCAAGAAGATGGAGGAAGCAATGGTAATATGGGGAAACATGAGAGATGAGAACCTGTTTCCTGACTCACAGACTTATGCTGAGGTCATAAGAGGATTCTTGAGATATGGTTCCCCATCTGACGCAATGAATATTTATGAAGATATGAAAAAGTCACCTGATCCGCCAGAAGAGTTGCCTTTCAGGGTATTGTTGAAGGGTCTTTTACCTCACCCATTGCTAAGAAACAGAGTGAAGCAAGATTTTGAAGAGTTGTTCCCAGAGCGGCATATCTATGATCCTCCAGAAGAAATTTTTGGCATGCGCTGAGGTAATAGTTTTGCTAGCAACATGAAACTACAGAGCTTTAAGTTTAATGAGACCATTTGATTGTTTTATTAAATGTATCTGAAAAACAATTCCACAGAACTTGATTTTTTGCAGTGGAATTTTTTTCAGGACATACAGAGATATGAGCATGTTTGACGATTGGATTGTCATGTTGCAAAACAGCAAAATAAATGGGGCAAGATGGAAGAAAAAAGGATCACCCTGGTTTCTGATCGGCAGATTAGTTACCCATACAGTTACAAATATTCTATTATCCCAGGAAATCTCTGGGTTGATTGTCCATGCCATTGCGCAATTTATTTTGCTCAGCCAACCTCATAAATATCGGGCCGTGAATTCACCTCAACAAATGCGACTCTGGCTGCAGTGCATGATCTTCTGAGCACTAACAGAAAAGATTTGCTCTTCTTTGGGTCCACTTGTATGATTAGGTTGTTAGAACAATGTACTGGCCACATTCATGCGTTCATTCTCTAACCACTTTAGACACCTACTTTTGATGAACATGAAGGATTGAAGGTATCTCTAACTCATTTCTGTCATGAATATTTGAGTTTTTGTATGGTCAAATGGGCTGTGATGAATTGAGACTAAGGCGATAAAAGTGAGCAAATGGATATTGGCTAATAGTCGCCTAAGAAACTATTCGTATTTTGATGGTACATGTTCTGCTGAAACTGCAATCAAGTTCAGCATCAATGAAGAAACAAGTATAGTAACTATGATTTCAAGAAATAAATTTAATGCTACACACTTTAAATATAGGCTAAAATGATGTATGAAACTTGAACATACCAAAAAAACGAGCTAGATTTCTGTATCAAAGAAGTCTGGGCCTATCTACCTTCTACTGGCTTTGTGCCCATGTTGATTGAGTGTGCTTGCTAATATTATATAAATAAAAGGGCATACCCAGTTCCGTAGGCTCATACATTGTGCGGGGTCTGAGAAAGGGATATCTGCGCACAGCCTTACCCGCACAAAGTGCAGAGGCTGGGTTCGAGCCCAAAAAATGTATAGTGATGCATATATACATGAAAAAAAAAGAGGAAAACACACTCCAGCCGGCCAGCCCACCTCTTTCTCCCTAAAATGGGCCAAAGGCGTCCTGCGCCAGGTAGTGAGCATTTCTCTGTTCCGTTGACTGCAATGATCGATTTCAATTTTCTGCAGTGAGGTAGTGACCATTTCTTAAATTTGTAGGTCTGAATTGAAGTTTGAAATTTGGAAAGCATAAAGAGGAAGAAGAGTGGTAGTGCTACTACAGATTTGAGGACTTTCTTAGAAAGAGCTGCTGCAAAGAAGAAAGAACCTGATCCGAAGAATGTTAATCCATCTACCATGCCTACCAATGAAAGTCAGATGCAATTGGTTGTATTCCAAGTGCACAGTAGCAGTGGAACAGGCACAGAAGCACCTGAAGATCCTAAACCAGTTATTACAGAAGCACCTGAAGATCCTGAACCAGTGAGCACAGAAGCACCTGAAGGTCCTGAACCAGTGAGGACAGAACCACCTGAACCAGTGAGAGAAGATGATGAAACTAAATCTAGTGATGAAGATAGTGATGATGGCATTGAGCGTGACCCTGGATTGAGGGCTCCTATCTTGAGCTATGTTGTCAAAGGCCAAGATTCAGTTAGGATGGCATATATTGCATTGGGGCCATGTCCACCAAACATGAAGAAAGAGGATTATGATTATCCTCAGCATAATTGTGGAGGTATGCGCCGCTTCCAACCTAAGTGGTTTGATGAGTTCAAGTGGGTTTTGTATGGATAAAGATGCTGCATTTTGCTTTGTTTGCTATTTGTTCAAAGATAGCTATAGATTTCGTGGTGGAGACGCTTTTGTTGATGGGGGGTTTCGAAATTGGAACATGAAAGTCAGATTTTGTAGGCATGCTGGTGCAATTGATAGTGCTCATAGTAAAGCTGAAGAGAAATAAACTATGTTCATAACTCATAAGACCTAAAGCATCAATTCGTGAGTTTGTGGCCTCAAACACCACAGAGTACAAGGCTAAATCCTAGGCCCGCCCCTGCCTGAATGATCTGTGTTCTCATTCGAGCTGATTATTGGCCAATCATTGGGGATTGTGCCAATGACTGTTTTTGGCTGTATGGGGCTTGGTGGTGTTTTATTGCAAGTTTTAGTTACACTTTGTCCAATCAATGAGCACATGTTAACTGTACTTCATGAATCTTGCTTAATTCTAATTCATTCTTGAATCTGGCAAGAGGATAGTTGAAGTCTCGTTCAAAGTTCTTTTTTAAAAAAACATCAACTGAGGCCAAGGAACTTTCATGCAAAATTATTAAGAATCTGTTAGTCTCTTAGTCTTAGGACATTCGTCTGATTATTTTCGAGAACATGCATAGCACGTTTTCCATCACATTGAAAAAGAGTGCGATCTTACAACGACGACAAGTTGGCACACGGAAGCTAGATGTACACATTCATCTTATACTGACACGGTAATCACCAAATCCATCAAGCTTCCTAACGTTGACACTCTGAAGCTTTCACCTGAGTAACATATCAGAGACAAGCACAAGTTGATCACATGATTCAGATCAGCGGCGCTTTAGAAGTACAGCCAAAGTACACCCAGCCGTGCCAAATGTACTTTGCACCTGCTGAGCACAGTGCAATGTAGCTCATGGCGCCGATGTCAACGAAGCCCTCTTGCAATAACCCACGAAAAAAAAATATGCCTGAGCCAGCAGCATCAAGGAATCTCAAAGTCTCAGATGATGACCAAGATACAAACCATTTGCTTTGCTCTGGTCTGGTAGAAAGATCTGCTCCCAAATGGAGATCTTAACAAGAGCAATCACTTTGCCACCACCAATTTGTGTCGTATGGCGATCGGGTTAATAATGTCAGGATCATATGATGCAGCAGGTTAATTATGTCCCGATCACTGATCGGCAGGTTAATAATGTCAGAATCATTGGTCCCGGAAGGATGGACACGGACAGCTCATGTTTGAGCGTTCTCTGCCGTCCAGTGGTTCAGAAGAAAACAGCCTGAATATTATTTAATCGATGCCTCTGAAGATCTGTGCAGTTTTGGTTGCACGAGGGGGCTGGTTGTCATGGACTGGTCGGCCCCTGCAGTGCTCGTCGGCGGGGGAGAAGAAGCTTCTTCCTCATCCGTGTGCTAGTTTTTATTCTGTCGATCATTCTTGGTAGAAGAGTTGACATTATGGGCACCATGCGCGCATGCGTGTTGGCCTGCTGTTGACAGCTACATATCTCAACTCTTGAGTGTGCGCTGGTCCTGATTAGTCAATCTTCATCGCAATTCCATTCAATCCAGAAAGGGACGCATCTTATATTTGTGAGATGGAATCTACGAAAGGGGACGGCTGGATGAGCATGGACATGTACAACAATCATGGGAATTCAGACCCAGATTGTCTTCGGCCTTGATGTTTCTTCATAGAACCATTGTTTTAGATGTTATCCATCGAGTTCCTATTGCAGTGGTGTTACGTGATGTTTCATATTTATTTTTCACTATTTCTGCTTTTCAATTGGAAGTACCAGGTAAATGAGTTACCTGGTCTCACTACTTCTGAAAAATTAGTAGGCAAATATGTCGGTCAGGTATAACAGCTGACTGTAAGAATCAGTCTGAAGGAAAATGTGGAGGTTCAGACAATGAATAGTATATATAGACAAATTCTGTCGAACAAACAAGTACTAGGCAACAGCAGAACATTGGAGAACGGGAATGGAGTAATTTACGTTTGTTTTGACATGCATTCTCCAGACATAGCAAGCGGTCAGAAGCTTCTTAGTTCTTACCTCCTTCCAGTCCTGTGCATCCAGAAGAGGTAAAATGACATCTTCAGTTCAGGAGGCAACGAATTCAACAATGGTGTCTCTCCTGCATCACAGCACCTGTCATCTGCATAAAGGTGCTGTGCCTCCAATGTTTGCTCCCTGCAAGACACGAGCAATTTATATTCTGAACAGCTTCGTATAGAATTGAGCTGCTGTTTAAATCCTGTCTGTCGATTCCTCCACACATGCGGTGGCATGGATGTGCGATAAACAATAGGGAGCATCTTCGCCAATCACATGGTCATAGGTTAACGGCTCAGCCTGATTGATACATGAAGACACTGAAATTTTAGTCATTTTGTTCCTGTAAAAAGCATTATCTGATACTCCGATTTCCATAATCGTTCACTCCACTTTTCAGTTCACTGTCTGCCAATTTTGGTCGTCAACACCTTCCTTCATTTCTATTAACTTCTGTCACAGATAAATTTCGTCTAAACTATTTTCCCTCATTTAACCAAGTCCGGAACCTGGGTTAGATCCCGGGTGTGGACTAGGGCGAGGACCGAGGGAAATCCGATCGAAAAAGGCAACGACATTTTGCTTCCTTGAGTTCACTTTACTTTTCAATTCCACCAAGGAATGCATCATCCCACTGATACCGAGAAACTTTCCTCCTTTCTGGTGCTACAACAGCTCCTGATTTGCAGGCCTCAAAGCCTTCTGCATGCTGGGTTTCAGCTTCCAAGAACCCGCCCAAGCTCGTCGTCAACTGCTGGGCAGAACACAAGGTCCTGCAAGCTAGACAGCAGCTACTGCTTCCAAGGCTCCCCACCTCCACCTGGACACAGTTGTAGCCTCAAAGCTGACTTCTGGATCCTGCTGAGCTGCTCCGATCCTTCTTCATCCCCCATGACATTCAACAATCAGAGGTGTGCGTCTATCCAGCCAGATGTCAGATGCTGAAGCACCCAGAGTCAGAGGTGAGAGGTCAGAGCTCCATGCTCTACCTCAGTACTGACTGAGTGCTGGCCCCCATGGATTCCTAGAAGCCACCTCCCTCCAATCATTTTTTTTAGAGGCACCAGCCATGAGAGCGACTGAGAAATCAAGATCCATAAAGGGTGGGTGCGTGCATGGCCATGCGGCCTCTGCCCAACCAACACCCCCACCTTTGTTTAACCAACCCGATCATTGGGCAGTGAGCAAGCTCTACTGGCCATCTCTTCTCCTATATAACAGCCCTCGCAGCCATGGCATCTCAGGCACATCAGCAAGCTCACTAGCTTGCGAGGGCAAGAGCTCCTGCATTACAATTTGATCTCTTACTCTTACATTCTACTACACACATCCATCGATCCTCGCTTGCATTGGGTTCTCTCCCTCTCTCGTGGTCTGAAGAGATGCCTCGATTCATCCTCCTCTGCTTGGTGTCCAGCCAACTGGCCATGACCGCCGTCATGGCGCGGCCGTTCGCCGTCTTCTTGGACGGCGGCGGCGCGGCGAGAAGCGTGGCAGACGCTCCTTCCGCTCCTACTGTTCTTCACGCGCACTCGCTGCTGGAGTCGAGGTTCGCCGCGTCGCCGCTGAGCTCGCACCACGGCCACCATGGCCCCTTCGACCGGACGTTCGCCGGCGGCAAGATCATAGTGGCCGGCCTCGCCGCGGCCATAATCGTTGCCATCTTCTGCTACATCCGGATCACGAGGAAGAAGCATGTGGTGGAGGTGGAGCCAAAAGTTTGATTGATTGCTAGGCCTGACTATGCTCCTACATCGACTTCTGTGGAGAAGAAAAGAAAAGAAAAATAATTCGCTTCTACATACACATAGCTATAGGGGATGCAACTGTAAACCCCACTTAGATTCGTTGTAACATGTAAACAAGTATTTGTGACGAACATAGATGGTTTCTTTGCTAAATTCCTTCGATTTTGCAGTAGGCGTTCCTGCTTATTAGAGCAGCCGCAACGGTGGCCATGTCAGCTCTCTACAAGGGTCCAGGTCAGCCTTTATCCCATGTGGAGGAGAGATAAGCTAGAAAAAAGAGTAGCATGTCGCCAGGTCTGGCGAGAGCCGATAGCGTGTTTTCCCACAGAGCTGGCTGCTGGCTCTTGCCGTTGGGCAAGGCCTTAGGATTGCAGCTCTCATCACCGTCCAGCTCTGAAACCGATGTCTCGGGATCACAAATCAAACTAGGAGCGGCTAATTTGCTCACATCCCAAGGATCGGACAACGGTTCTAAACTCTAAGGGCACCCGCAACAATTATAGAGAGCTGCTCTCTATAATTTTGTCCATGTCATCTATAGAGAGCAGTATAGCATATCCATCCAACAACTGAGCTATAACACATATCCCAAAGTCTGTAGACCCTACCTGTCATACTTTTTAAAATCATCTTCTCCTTCAGGGAACCAGAGAACGAGTGAGCCGAGCATGGACATCAAATGCAGTGGGACCCGCTCGTGTGGGAAAACACGCTATCGGCTCTCGCCAAACCTGGCGACATGCTACTCTTTTTTCTAGTTTATCTCTCCTCCACATGGGATAAAGGCTGGCCTGGACCCTTATAGAGAGCTGACATGGCCACCGTTGATGCCCACGCTCGGCTAACTCGTTCTCTGGTTCCCCGAAGGAGAAGATGATTTTAAAAAGTATGACGGGTAGGGTCTACAGACTTTGGGATATGTGTTATAGCTCAGTTGTTGGATGAATATGCTATACTGCTCTCTATAGATGACATGGACAAAATTATAGAGAGCAGCTCTCTATAATTGTTGCGGGTGCCCTTAGAGTTTAGAACCGTTGTCCGATCCTTGGGATGTGAGCAAATTAGCCGCTCCTAGTTTGATTTGTGATCCCGAGGCATCGGTTTCAGAGCTGGACGGTGATGAGAGCTACAATCCTAAGGCCTTGCCCAACGGCAAGAGCCAGCAGCCAGCTCAAAGGAGCTCGGCGCAGTGGCAGCAGGTGCTTTGGCGACCGTGCATGTGAGAGAGTTTGGCCTCGGGTCTTGAGCGAGCTAGCGCGATGGGAAGAGCTAGCGCAGGAATCTGGCCACTATTTATAGAATAAAAAAGTCTAAGAGCTAGCACAAGAGCTGCCCGTTGGAGGAGGCCTAAAATCCAAAAAGATGATTGTCGATCTGGGAGTAAATGGAGTAGGCATGTGATCTGTTGTCCCTGCCAAAAGAAAATGGTCCTAAGATTTGGAAGTTTAGAGATCTTTTTTCAGAACAAAAAGGATTGACTATTGAGGCAATCTGATTTTGTCCGTGATTATCTAAACTTCCCCCATTGATGCTATTAACTCAAACACCTCAAGATCAGTAGGACAAAATGTGGCAGCAATGCTACATTATATGCATGGTGAATATCTGAATTTGCCCCATTGGTGCTAGCTGCGCAGTTAACAGAAGTTGAGCTGAAGAAAAATGACATCAGTGTTGCAGTGTTCGTATGATGAACATGTACTCTGCATCTTTTGAGCATTTGAGCTTCAGCATGTGCAATGATTGTTATCGTTCTTGAGATGCCCCATGCGGCCATGCGCCATCGATCAGGCTTTAACTAACTCGGCCATGCATGCACCTGCCTTGAGCTGATTGGTTTCTGGTGGCGGGGACGAATCGTATCAGATAGCACAGCCAGCTGATTGATCTTGGCTCAGTTAAGAGTCGGGCCACCTTCTCCATTTCAGTTGGTGTAACTGGTCATCAGTACCAAGTACTGGAACTGTGCTGTGCTACAGGTTACTTTTGTTGGCTTCAGGATGAAGCAACTCACTAGGAGGGACCATTGGGCCCTTGCCTGACACTGTCCTCTTCGATGAAATGTTGAAATGGTACCTAAAACTATGTCTCGCTCTCTCTTAGTTCGTGCCTTTTCATCGTTTCAAAAAAAGATTATCACCTTGCAATGAAGTGCTTTTAGACGTAGAGTACCAAACGGGGTTTCTGTTGGTGATGTGATATCAGAATATGATTGTATGAAATATGAAACCAACAGGGGGATCCAGAAAGGAGCTGGGTTTTTTATTTTATTTAGTTTTTTATTTTTTGGCGTGGCAGAGCTGGTGTGTTGAGGAGTTTTTGCACAGTTCTTTTTTTAGGGTTTTTTGCACAGTAAACAGAAGTTCAGTCACAAGAGTTTTTGGGCCTAACAAGAGCCAGGCAAAGAGCTTGGCTTGCCACTTCGGCCCACATATGAAGTCTATTATGGGCCGGCGATGTGAATTCTGTTATGGCCCACATGTGAAGTCTTATATATTTATATGTCGCGTTGTTTGGATCCTCCAATCACATTGAATGTTTTAATGCCAATTATAAAGTACATGAACCCTTAGACTAATTTGCGAGACGTTCTAATAAACCTAATTAATTTATGATTAATACATATTTACTATAGCAGTGTATTGTCTAATCATGAATTAATTAGGATCATTAGATTCGTTTCGCCTAGGTTATAGAATTAGTTTTATCGTTAGACTAAGTTAACTCTACTCATTAGCATCTAAACATTCCGAATCAATATTTGGATCTTGTTGTCAAAGAGTGCCATAATAACCTTCCTTCTCGTGTCTCGAGAAGGTACACCCTCCGTCCCAGAAAACATGCAACTCTAGAGTTCAAATTTTGTCCCAAAAAACATGCAACTCTAGCACCAATGATTAGTTCTGGACGCGCCAATGATTAGTTCCGGACCCACGTACTATTTATGCGGAACCCATGTGGGACCAACATTCTATGTAGGTGGACCCGCTTATTGTTAAGGCAGGACCCACGTGGGACCCGCGTATTGTTTAGGCAGGACCCACGTGGGACCCACTTATTGTTAATGCGGGACCCACGTGGGACCCGCGTATTGTTCAGGCGGGACCCACGTGGGACCCACGTATTGTTCAGGTGGGACCCGCATATTGTTAAGGCGGGACCCACGTGGGACCCGCTTATTGTTCACGCGGGACCCACGTAGGACCCGTATAGTCTTTATGTGGGTCCTATATTGTTTAGGTGAGATCTATTTTGTCTTTTCTATAGGGGCACATGTGTCTTTTTACACTTTCCTTGGTATACGTGACGAAACCTAGAATTGCATGTTTTTTTGGGACGGAGGGTGTACTACGCCATCAGCGGCGTAATTTTTTAGTAGAAGCAACGAGGCCCATCCTCAGAACTCAGAAGCGCAAGCGACGAAGAACCCCTCGCGCGTGACTTCACCGGAAACCCCCAAACCCCAACCGCCCCCTCGCCTCCCCCACCCCCGGCGAACCCGAGCTCCTGCTGCTGAAGGCACGATGGTGACCGACGCGGCGGCGATGGCCGTTGTGAGAGCGGCGCGCCCAGCCCTCCGCGGCGCCCCCGACGGCGTCGCCTTCGCCGCCCACGCCGCCTTCCTCGCCGCCGGGTACTCGCTCTGCGCCGTCGGCCCCGACGCGCTCACCGACCCGCCGCCCTCAGGTTCGTGCGCTCCCCCGCCGCCCTCCCTGGCTCCCTGCTCCCCTAGGGCTCCTGTTTATGCAGTCTGGTCTCCTGGTGCTGGCGTGCCGTGATCGGTTAGTTGACCCCCAGATTTAGGGTTCACATTTGGGTTGGTCGGTTGTTCGCCCTTGATGTTTAGGTTCTGGTATTTATATGGACCAACGCAACAAAACTTTACCAAATATGATAGTTGATCCTGGATTCACTGCCCCTTTTTTTTTCACTTGTACATAATTTCTAGGGATGACATGTGATTGGCTATTACTTCCGTTCCTTTCAAAGGGATCAAATTTGTCCTATGTAGCGTTCATGGAAAACTGCCGAGAACGTTAGCCAGGTGCCTGTGGATTGCGACTAATCCTAAATATAATACCAGTCCTGATTCCTCATTTAGCTGGCCAGTTACCGCTGATTACCGACCATACTGCTTGGACATCATTTTAGTACTCTAATTTTTGATATCCTTGGTACAAAAGAATGATTAACCAGTGGGCAGTGTCTTTCACAACCAGATGTCATGGTTGGCATTTGGCAATGGAGGAGAGAACGGATTTACTCTAGAACGTACATGAATCATGCGTGGATAATGATCACTGTTTTAAAAGCATTAAGCGGAGCGGAATTCTGAATTCTATGTTGGGTATTTAGTGCTCCGTTGTTGAATCTCTCTGATTAGGATGGCCATTTGGTGAACAGTTTTAAGTTTTTTTTATATCTGTATTGTACAATTTACTTAATTTCAGGCGAGGAGGAGGTGGGTATGGATGGTTGGAACAGCATGGAGAACTGCTACGCCTTTTTGTATAACAAGGAGGAGAAGGGCAAGAAGAAACGGGTGCTGGTGAAGTGTCTGGTGATCGGTGAATTACTTGCCATTGATGTCCTTGATCTCGAGGCACAAGATAAGGGCCCGTACAATATCCAGATCAAGTATGCCTGAATCCTGCAGTTACATTTAGTCTGCCTCATTATCTGGTTTCGTTGTTTCAGGGGGGATATTTAATTTATTAGCGTAATAGGATATTAACTAATGAACAGTAGCAGCATTGGTCTAAAGTAGGGGGCAGTCATGCCATGTGCTGTTACATATGCTACCAGAAGCATGGTTTCTGCAGTTGTACTCCAGGAAAACTGGCATCTTGTAGTAATTGGCACAATTTACTATTGGCAATACGCTCTTGTATCATGCATCTTTGCCTGCAAAATATTAGTTCTGCAACTTCGATCTTTATTTAGTGTACTAATTTGCTAGAAGGCGAAAGGGTCTCTAGCTGGGTTGGTTAGATGGCCTCAGTAGCACTCCTCAAGTCCTGGGTTCGACTCCCCGTGGAAGCGAATTCAGGCTGGGGTTAAAAAAATCCCCTCGTCTGTCACCATGCCAAAGCATAGGTCTAAGGCCCGGCCCAGGTCGTTGGTCGTCTCACATGGGCAACAGTGCCGCTATGTAAGGGTGGGGCAGGGGTTCGGGGGTTTTCTAGACCTGCGTGAGAAGGTCTTCTCTCTCAAATGAAAGCCGTGGGGGCGGTCTTACCCCCCGCAGGTCGAGTTTT
This sequence comes from Digitaria exilis, assembly GCA_015342445.1. NCBI lineage: Eukaryota > Viridiplantae > Streptophyta > Magnoliopsida > Poales > Poaceae > Digitaria > Digitaria exilis. Next base: position 1,157,845 of record JACEFO010002272.1, on the reverse strand, counting down.
TTTTTAATTTGCTAGAAGCACCTAGTCTGAGCATTCACTGTTTATGCCCACTCTGTAGTAACAGATGGTATAATGCAGGCTACCAAGTTACTTTATAAGAGCTATGGATATGATGCAATGAGTAACTGTGACTTATTCTCATGTAATAAATAATCTGCTGCAAACTTAGCTGAAAGTACAGAAATGCAATGTCATGCTTGTTTAGTTGACTCTTCCCAACCCCTATTTTGTTGAATTTTTTATTACTGGCTTGAATTGTTATAGTCTCAAGTTTTGACAGTGATTCCTTATATGTAGCGTAAAGGATTTCTTCTCCGAAGAGCAGCCCAAGAATTATGCGGATATGTACAAGAATTTTACAGGCCTCGTTGAAACTGTGAACTCAAATTTATTGTGCAAATTAGATGGGAAGGACGATGGTGCTGCAGCTGGTAAGAACCCAGATGCTGCTGCCAAGAACCCTGATGCTGAGAGCAGTTCATCAATACGCAGGTATTGTTATGCTGCTTTTATTATGTTTTGGCAGTACTCTTGCACCTACATCAGAGCAAATTTTACCTTACTGCTCTTTTGTCATCTTGGATTGATATCGTGCAGTGTTGGAAAGTAAGGCTAGCTAGTCTAAGTTATTCTATGTGTATTTTGCTCTCATGTTTAACACTTTTAACTGTGTTAATTGTTCTAATTCTCTGGTATTTTCCTAACATAAGACACTTGTTTTCCCAGCTCTGAAAATCCAGGTCCTACAACTACTGATCCCAGGTATGATACTATACATTTGTCGTCTCTTTTTATTTGCATGTGTGCATAAGTGCATTGCTTATTACTTCTCTTCCTCCTCTGTGGTGAGTTGGGGTTATTGATCCTCATTTTACCTTTTCTTGGTCTGGTATAAAAATTGGGCCCTGTTTTTTGTTCCTTTTGTTGTTGTTGTTCACTGATATAAGACTTGTAAAGGTACATTACGTTCCCAGACACACCAACTGTATATGGAGGCATGCACATTCTTGTGTTTCTTTCTGTATACAGCTGCCATTTATCATGCATTTTTTCCTTTCACAAAACTGTATCCGGTGCCATCTTTCACCAGAAGTTGTTTGTCAAAAAGATAGGAAGCGTGGAGCAACTAATAATGAAACTTCTGAATCTAGTTGTTAGTTACTGGTTGTTGTTACATATCCATCATTAGGCCACAAAGTAATTGTCAAGTGCACTTAACCCATTCACTGACGTTATGGCAGTTATAATGTGTGGTTTGCAGTGATGTTCTTTCTTATGGGCCATGGCTAATCTGTTTTTTTTTTATTTTGTTTGTTTGTTGTGGTGCAGCCTAATATATCCTCCAATAGCTCCGCTTGGTTCTGATGACCTGTTCCCTGGACCTGGTGCAGGATTCTACCCTCACAGGTACGCCTTGAACCATGAAACCTCATGTCAAATATGAAGAAATCAATGTCTTCATATATATCTAAATGTGTTGTTTTCTATTGTGTTTCTTTGCAGTGGTATTGGGAGTGGTGGCAGCATGCATGTTGGTAATATACTGAATGCTTTCTAGCCTGTTTACTTTATGCCTGTTCGTTTCTACAGTAATCTTAGTCCTTATTTTGACATGACACAACAGGTCCTAATGATCCACGCTTCTTTCCTTCGAATCCCTTCCCTGCCCCATTTGGTGGCCCTGGGTATGTCCTGTTCTTGTTTCACTAAATTTGCCATTTCAGAAATCATTCAGTTGTACTTTGTATTTAGTTTTTTTTTAATAGAAATGAATGTTTGAAAACAGGAGCATTCCACCGGGTGGTCGCTATGATCCAATCGGCCCACCTGGTGTCCCAGGATTTGAACCATCAAGCTTCGTTAGGTAAGCTAATCATTGGTAGCATTTTCTTCAGATTCCTTCCCATTTATCAGTTCCAATGTGGCCTATTGTTTAACTTGGTGCTGCTTTAAAACCCACGGATAATTAACTAAACGGCTCTTGAAATATGCTTTCCTAGTGCGGGTTACTATCCTACATCCTTTGGTATATTAGATCAATTATAACATCCAACTACATATTCTCCTTGATCGCCTTGGAAGCTTACAGTGGAAACTGTCGATGCTTATCCACCAGTCCGTTTGACTGCGGAATCAGCATCTGAAACCAAACCCTCAAATCGACAGGTGATGTGAACTAAACGTTTTCCTCGTTTCTATCGGTTGGTGTAGGCGTCCAAGGAGGCCTCCGGGTGGGAGCACTCACCCCGACCTCGAGTTCTTCCAGCAAGGGCCAGACTTCTGAGGCTAATCTCCTGCCTACTCACGAAATAACATGGCTCTGTTTGCCAGCCGGAGCTAGGGAGAGCTTTGTGTGATCTCGACTGCCATATAGTAAAGATAGCATCTATGTAATGCACTTGGCCTGTAAAGATGGATGTGAACCTTTTTCTGTATCTACCCCAAGTTCCAAACCGCCCTTTGTCGCAGTGGTGTCGTATGCTTGTACGGTTGTGCATACATGTATCTATCAACGGTGCGCCGGGTGAAAGGGAAGCTTGTCGATTAACTGTTGGTCAAGCACGCGAAGGACGAAAGAGCATTCACCCCTCCTGTCGCTTGCGGCCGCTGCATCTCTGAGCCCGGCGCCGTCCGTGTCGTTTCAGAAATGCGCTAGAGAAAGCAACGCTCGCGGAGAGGGATTCGTTGGGTGGCTAGTGCCCGGCGCTGGGGCCTGCCGGCGTACGGGCACTGACTTTTCGACGTGTGATGTGTTCGCCGGGGAGGCTCCACCGTCCCTGCGCTCTGCGCGTTGCCGTGTGCTCTGATGGTACCCGATAGCATCATGCATCTCTTCCGCGCTTTTTGGTTCGAGTCGATGCCTCCAACGGGTTACGGGCACGTACTGTACGTTCATGCCGACCATGGTGGCTTGATGGCGCCACCTCAGCCACCGTACAAAACGGCATGCCATGCTATACGTTCATACGGTTGGTAGCCACGACGGACGCTCATTCGTGCGGTCAGAAACACCGTACAAAACGGCTCGGTCCGGGACGGGTGGCCTCCGGCAGGGTCCCTCCTGGCGAGCCATGATGCGGTCCACCGGCAGCGGCGAGCAGAATTATTTAGTGCGCCTCCGCGCGTGCCATTAGAGTCTGAGAGAGAGAGCCTCAGCCTCGCGCGCCGTATCAAAAGGGCAACGATACAGCAGGCAAACCTCGGCGGCGGGGCGCTGCAAATGTGGCAACCTCGTTCGCCCATAACTGGCAAACGAAGAATGGTCTGACGCGGCGCGTGAGTCCTGACGGCTGCAGATTTTAGCAGTAGGTCCCCTGTTTACGAACATCATCGCCGAGAATTCATAGCATGAAGAAAAACTATGGGCGTGACGCTTTTTGTTTTTTCGACGTGCATGCACAGAGATCCTATCCTACGCCAGGACGAACCCAGCTTTCCGTGGCTACGGTCAGGAAATTCAAAAGCGCCGAAAGAGAGGAGATCTAGCGAAAAATTCACAAAAATCTTCCTGAGTGCTTACCTTGTCAAAAAAGTGATGCGGTTCTCGATTAGTTTATCGAGTCCATAATACGGACACAGACAAGATGTTTCCTTTTTCTTTCTTTTTCCTCTGATAATAACGCAATCAATTTTCAAGCGTCCATACGAACGGGGCCGAGATATTTCCCGTTCTTTTGTTCCCTCCCAGTCCCACTCACAATGACGCGATCGATCGAGCGACCCGATATCAAAATCAAGATGAAAAAGGGAAGCGAAGAACATGGGGGCGACTGGGCGAGCGAGAACGGGACAAGGAAGACAACAAAATCCACATCCCTTTCCACCCATCATGTCTACGCCATACGCGTCGTAGCTGGTTTCCCCGTTGGCCGGATGGAGGAAGGCTTGGAGGTGGGAGAAGAACACGCTGAATAAAATCCCCCTCTTTTCACGACTGGGAAGGAAAGGAATACAGCCACTTGATAGGCTGATTGACAGGTAGGCAGATAAGATACCTTCAATCTCATAACTTTTTGAGAAATTTTAGGAATGAGAACTATATACAATTTCTTTATGTCATGTATAATGCTTGCTAGCTCTAACCTAGCCAAGCTGAATGAATGATTGTGGGAGTATATATGGTATGATTGTGCGTGTGTGTACTAATTCATCCAGGGTAGGAGAAGCACAAGGAGTCCAACCACCAGCCAACACAAGCTCACATGGAGGCTGGGCTGTGCCCAGCTCACTACCCGGCTGAGCTGGCACACACACTACCAACTCGACACGGAATTTCATTCTCCCTTGGGGGGAGGAGAAGAATCTCAAAGACCAGACAGACAGACCAGCCCCGAATTGCCTTCTCAGCCAACGAATTTTGTTTTTCCTTGTTCTTTCTCTCTCTTTTTTCTTCCTTGCTTGCTTGCAACACATGACTGACAAACTTAATATCACACAGGTAGGTGCATGGACAAGAGGCGAGGGCAAAAAGGAAACGAGAAAAAGAACTGCAAAAAAGTACCCACATCTAGTAGATACATTCCAACTCCTGCAGGTAGTTGCAGTTGTTGTTTTTGTTGCAGCAGCAGCAGCAGCGGACTCTCTCACTCACCACAGGATTTTACAAAGGGGAAAACTGGCTCGGCATTTGTCTCGGTGTTCTTGTCTCTCTCAGTCTCAGGCGGCAGTCTTCATCTCTGCTCCTGGCGCTGCTGGCGGTCTCCTGATACCTCTCTCCTCAACCTCAGGTGAGGAACACCTGCAAAACAAGTATAGTTTTTTTTAGACACACTTGTGATTGAAGAAGTAAATAAAACACTAACAGCATTGCAAACAGAGACTAGAACCGTGGAAAGAACCAAAACGGCCTGCTAGTATTCTTTTCTTTGAGTTTGAGGCATTTAGGGTTCACATCAATCATGTGAAGTCCAGACATCGGGGAAAACAAAGTGAGCTCATGACACCATCCACTGCTCCACCCTTTCCCAGCAATGGAGATGTGTGTTCTTGCAGCGTTCGTGTTCCCTGTACCAGCTTTCCATTTCCCAATGGAAGCTGCAGCAGCAGGGAAAGAAGCCACGGAAGGAGACATGTGACGAGACGAGACACACATTCTAACATGGAAAGATAACAATCTGCAAAAGAGGTGCTCGTCCAAAAGCAATAGCCCTGCCCGCAACAAACTCGGAAAAGAAGGGTTTAGGAAGAAAAAAAATGGATTCCTATTCAAGATTGATATATAGAGAAAAGCCTGCATTAGGCAAAAATCTTTGCTTCAAAAGCAGAGAAGGCCAGTAGTGCAAGCATCTAATGCTTACTATACTCCTCTTGACACCTGTGGGAGCATACAAGCAACTTGACCCTAACATCATCCCAATTATCAAATTGTAGTTCACCAACGAACTCAAAGTTGTCAACTTTTATCTACAAGTAATCTGACCAATAGCATAAACAAGGGCTCTTGCAACTGAAACCAATGACAACTGCACAAACATTGGGTAACGTAATTTCCCGGCTCTAATCAACCATATGAAACACTGTTGATTCCAACACTTGTGACTTGTGTGACCCAAAATGAGGAATTTTCATCTTTATCCAAGCGATAGATATATGTACTCCTGAAGGGGTCATAAATGTTCCTGAAGGGCTCGGAATTCCACTGCCGAAGCCCGGTTTTGATTTCACAAAACACCAGATTGACGGAGTTTCATGCAGAGTTAATGGCCCCAAATTCGGCAGTAACTGAAGCCATTAATCGATCTCCCACTACGAGAATTACTCCTCCACAAGCTTCCAACTCCAACAGCCCATCAAAATTCAATCTTTCTAGCTCCCCCTCCCCTCACGGAATCCAATAAGCGAACCGCCCCCTCGCCAACTTGTAACTGATACCCACCGATCCGAGAAACGCGAAACAATTTTGCACATTTTTAGACTCTAATCAGCTCGCGGAATCAGGCTTCGCTGCATCTCACCGACTTGGCTGAGATTTATAGCCGATTTAAAATCAAATCGGCGAACTGAAGAATGAATCAGAGGTTAAATTCGATGAATTCGACTAAGCTCTTCACAAGAGAGTGGATGGGATCTTCGGATAGAATTCCATAGAGTAGACGTCGGAACGGGAACGACGAAACAAACCACCTACCGGCCAAGAGAGAGGTTTCCTAACAAATCGAGAAGGGAGCCATGCCACGAACAAATCTGAAACAGTAGAGGCGTGCCAGAATCTCACCTTGCCTATCCTTCCACCTGGCGGCGGCGGCAGCGGCGCTCATCCCGGCGGCGGCTGACGGCTTGCAGTCCGGCGGGTCCTCAAAGAGCGACCTCGAGAGGCTCTTGTGCGCGTACCCGATGTCGAAGACGATGACCCCAGGCTGCTCGCCCGCGACGAGGATGCCCTTGACGGGGAGCCACACGAATAGCTCCTCCTGCGCGAGGCCCTCCACGCCGCGGAGCGCGCCCTTGCTGAGGTTGCCGCGCACCATGGTGTCGAAGAAGGCGAGGTCGCCGTTGTCGTACTTGGCGTAGCACGGCGCCGACAGCCGCGCCTCCAGCAGGCCGCTGGACTCGTTCAGGGTGTACGACTCCACGCCCCGCGGGAGCAGGCCGCCGGGTAGGCCGTGATCCTTCAGGAGCTGGTGTATCGTGCTGCCGGCGGGGGTGGCGATGGCGACGGAATCACTGGGCGCGTCGCGGCAGAGCGCGGGCAGCGTCGACGCGAGCAGGAGGAGGCACAGGAGCGGGAGCTCGGCGAGCGGGGAGGGTAGAGACCGGAGCTTTGCCATGGGACGGGTCCCGCGCGGCGGCGGCGAGGGAAAGGGGATGGACTGGTGGGGGTGGAGGCGAGGGCGGAGGCGGCAGCGGAGGCGGAGGGGAGGAGAACGGAGGAGGGGGAGGTTTTAAGGGAGGAGAATGGGGGATTTGAAACTGTGGAAGAAAAGGAAAACAAACTCTGGCTGGAAATTGTGAAATGCTGACAGAAATGTTTTTCCTTTTTGCCAGTTTTTTGTTGGGTTGTTACTTGGGATGGGGTGACGGTTTTGCCCCTGGCTGATCTGGTGAGAAAATGAGGAAGGAAATTGGTTGTAGGGGTTTTCCCTTCATTTCCTAAAGAATTATGCTTGAGTCGATTAATTTGTTCGGTGGTGATCAGGCTATTCCCAACCCATAGTGTCTATAGAGAGTGTCTATGTTGCCATATCATTAAGACACTATCATAGAAACTGTACTCCACAACCCATGGTTTCTTGGTGTGGGACCCTAATAAACTCACTATATATTTTCTTCACCAATCATATTTGTTTCACATTTATTATGAAGACATCATACTCCTCCAATGCATAACTTAGTAGTGTCTATTGCATAGGTTCTCGTGTAGACACTGGGTCTCATGCAAGACCCAGTTTCTTGCTTTTCTGATTCTCTCTCTCATTTATTAGATGACACATAAGCAAAATGTCCTATGTGGCATCCTAATTAATGTTATGGAAACCATCCCACATGGAGGGTTGGGAATGGCCTGACCGAAGAAAATGAGTTTGCATGACGAAACAGTTGATTCATTAGGTTGTTGAAGTTTTGGTTATGAGCGTACATGTAGGGTTTGGCTCGGATGACAAGTAACAGACCATTAGCCGTTTTTCTGTGCATAGTGCTAGGATTGGCTCGCGTGTTTGTTATGTGACTTTTGTAACGCTACCGTTTGGATTGCAATGATAAATGATTAGTTTGTCGTCAAATTGATTGTTGGTCAAAGTCGGTTCTAACCGTTATACGTTACTTTGTCTGACAAATAACAGGTAATTGACGATTCATACGTTTACGCGTGTGATGTTCGGATTGGTTTGTTCATTTGCTATATTTTGCCTATTTGGCTTCGTCACCCATATCATCTTCGTCGTATCTCTTAACCGTCGGTAACCTTGTCGTTTCTGGGCCGGATACATGGAATCATATTACAAGTCATCGAATACATACGAGTATGTATTTACAATTTTGTTTGATATGGATGATCAATACATTTTATGCAATTATACAATTTTACTGCAACCAACAAAGTGCATGTTATTTATTTACAATTTTACTGCAACCAACAAAATGCATGTTATTTATTTATTATCAAATGTGTTCAGGTTAAATAGGGATAATGGACTCTCCATGGTATTTCAAATTGTTACATCCCCCATCGTGACAGTGGACTCCATGGCATTTCTAATTGCTGCATTGACACATTGTGGATAATATATTCTCCATTTCTCCATGGTACTTGTGTTTATCAAGTGTGCTCAAGTTAAATAGTCTTTTAGAGTGCTCATCCAGGTGCATCCCACGCAATTTCCTCCATTGTCATTACCCCAGCACTGTTGCTTGCATGTTGCAGGTCATCACCACGGGATTTAATTTGGGATTATGTGACTTTGACATGGCCTGGCCTACCCTAGGTTTGATCCATATTATTAGCAGTGGGTTGCAAGATTACCTGAGTTAAATGATGCAGGGGTTGTTCTAGAAGGATGCCATTTCTACACGACAAAATCGACACGTTAGCAATAATTTATAGAAATATCCATGCATATCCACGCATTATATTTCTGATAGTGACTTGAAAGCAGAGGCAATAATTAATCTCTTTAGTTTTGGGGGCTTATTTTGTGGCAAAAAATTAGCCAAAAGAATCCCCTTCGATCAGGGCTTTGTTAAAACTAATAATGGGGTTTTGCAGGATGTTTAACTTACACCCCCAGCATCATAATTGAAAAGATGCACACAACTTGGTACGCTTCCTTTTCTACTGTAACAATCATCGTATATCATCTAAAGTTTAATGTTGATGTCATTTTCGTATCTGTGAATGTGTGCACAAAGTTACAAGGAAGGCAGTACGAGATTGGGGCCTTCAACAGAGTGCCAAAGAAGCAAGGAGCGACCCGCAGTGATGGATCCAAAACGAGAGCTTCAAGTTGAGCCACTTGATGTACCATGTTTCATGATCTGCATTTCATGGCTTACAAGCTAATTAAATATTGAGGCCCCCTCAAGAAAGTAAATAATATTTTAATATTTTTCGTGGGATTTTTTTTAAATATTTTGCTGCCTATTATTAAAGGCTATCAGAAAGAAAGTAAGCAGTTGGATTGAAGCACTTGTTAATTCATATTTTTGGGACGTCCTAGTTGTACTGGTGACATTAGATATTTTTAAGAAAAATAAAAGTAAAGACGGTAGCAATATTTGGCAGCTAAACCATAAAATAAAATAAATAAAACAGCTGGACATCATCAGGGCTAATCAGTATACTTGGGCAGGGGCAGTATTGTCCAATCGCCAAGCTCCCAGCTGGCCCCACATGCAGGAGCAGATGGTGTATTATTGGGGGCCGGTGGCATGCATGAGATGGCAATCGCTGTTGGCGGAGCCCTTAGGTTTTGGCGTTTGTGTAACAACACGGAATCTGTCAACAGGCCACTAAAAATAGCCCCGGCTGGACGACCACAACTGAACCCGGCCGGTGGCCACGCCTTGTTAACAAAAAAACGGCCCAATTTTTTCACAATAAAAGTGAAAATTAAAAATCACTGCATTCTCCGTGGCACAAGGAAGTGATCTTCTTCTTCTTCTTTTTTTCCTGAAAACACATAAATGGCACCATTGTTTACCATGGCCATATCACACTGCTATTAGCATCACCTCTCGCGTACGGGTTTAAATATCTCGACTCATGTCGGACAAATACCAAGCACTTTTATTAGTGTACGTCACGCCCAGAGCACAAAGACGAGTACTGTACGTCAAGTGTATATCTCTACTATTTTTTTTAGCATAGCCTTGAGGTGTCTGTACGCGCCATACGTCTACGTGTACGCATCGTCTAGGTCCCGGGTGTTGTGTTGGTCATCAGATCACTGACGTCACGCCCTCGCGGCCATCAAGCACAAGAATATCACCACGAGGAACAAAACGGACCCTGCGCCGTCTCCGTTTCGACGATAGCCGGCCCGTTCCAGGGTATTCCTAGCGTTTGGTTAATAAAGCCGAAACAAGTTTTGTCCGTGCCGGAACGGAACGGGTTTCCGGGGCAATGCTGGGGCCAACATTTTTCTGAAAATTCTTTTGTACTAGCAGTGGATCACGGCACGGCAAAGGCCTCCTTCCTCTGTCTGTGGGCGAGACATCGCTTGTTTTTGTTCATGCTCACGTGTACGACCCCGGTTACTGTGGGTACGGTACGGTGGGTGGGTGCTTGTTTGCATCCTGCGTCCCCTGTTTGGAGATGACAAATTTTTTTTTCTTGTGCGTGGATTTAAATCTTTCATTTTCTTCATTTTTCTGAAAATTCTTTTGTACTAGCAGAATAGTTTTGAGGTTTACTATTTTTCCAAATTAACGGAGACCCGTTGTGGTTGTAGTCGTGTCAAGCAAACTTGTACCTTTAACATGTGTGTCAGTGTGTGGGTGTAGTGATGGATAGGAGTTTGTCAAGATAGATTGGTGGTGGTCTGGGGGAGGAACATGCTTAATTGATTGCTTTGTTGCTTGCAGTATGATGCGGCACAACGTTACAGCTCCTACCAGGAACAAGAAGATTATTAGGGATGCATGTCGTGGACAAAAGTCTAAGCTTTACAATCATTAATCTCGTACTGGTGACAAGTACTTATAACAGCTAATCCTCGATGGTTTATGACGTGCGCTTCCTTATTACGCGCTGGATATAACAGTTTGATTATTGTTGAACCATTTTTTTTAAAATTAAGTTTCTCTTTCGTACTGCTTCCAGATGTAAACTTTTGTATCGGTGTTCTTCCAAACCCTTATTACCACAAACATTATTTAGTTTTGAAAAATGCTTCCCCTGATGATAATTCTTGGCGGTCTCCATTATTGGTACCTAAAAATTTCCGCTGGAGTTTTCTCTCTCTCTTTTTGCCACACCATTATGCAAAAACACTGAAATCCAAGGTTGAAAAAAAACTTGCATCAAGAAACATGACAGTTTACATCAAAGGGGAAGGGGGCCGAGAAGGAGAAATGAGATCGAGCCCCATCAAGGTCACATGACGGTCAATTTAGGCTACGACATTGTAGTCTTGTAGTAGCATGTCAATACTTTAGAATAACATGCTCCGAATCCTCCATTTGATCCCGTGTCTGACGCCGCCGCATGCAAGAACCTTCCTCTCTGACCGGCAAAAACGGCCAGGCGCTGCCACTAGTGCATGCTACCGAGAAGCCATCCAAGTGACGCCCCTACACAACACAAGATGCCAAGCCGATTAGGCTGCAGGATTAGAAAACCATTCTAGCCCAATGGCCAGGTCGCCCAGGCGCGATTGTTTAATAACACTATGATGCACAAAACCGAGGCGCTTTGCGGTTAATTAATCCAATAATTAGTCTTGATCAATTGACTAATCGGCTGGGAGAGCAAGCAACCTAACCTGACTAACCATCTACACCTTGGCACGGCTAGGGTTAAGTTAGTTAACCACTGCACAAGTGGCAGCAGTACGGGCACTAGCGATACCATACCACACGCTACTATGCAACAGAGGGTTTACGGCTGGCTCACAGCTCCAAGCATTGGCCTTTTGCTTTGATTGGATTAGCTGCCTGCTAATACTGCCTGAGCCAACGCTACGCGTACCAAGGGTTCGTCCAACGCGGAGCCTTTGTATGGCCAATGACATGTGGGTCCATGAGGAGGCGTGTCGGTCAATCTGGCCCACATGTCGGAGGCGGCAGGGTATGCAGTTCGAGGAAGACGATTGGTGCGCGGAGCGGCTAGGACAATTGGCGTGGGACCCACACTCATGTGAGAACAAACTGTTTGGTTTGATTTCTTTCTTTCTAGGCTAATGCCTCTGGGCTCAAGTTTCCCTAGTGATACGCTTTGGACATCAATCATTGAGCTCCATCAAATGAAATTCGCTCAGTAGTTTAATCAAGGTTCCTTTACCCACTCCCATCATCATGACATGCATGCCTCATCAGGTTAATTTGCACTAGCTAATACCTAACCTAACGAGAATCCAAGATCCATCCTTACCCAAATGCAATAAAAGTATATATTATGTAAATAGCAAACTCCCTAGAGTTGTCAGAACGATAAAAAAAAACACGACTTTGCGAGTTAGCTGCACCTTTTGCTAATCCATAGAGCCAACATTATTGTCGCAATAATAGATGGACATTAGTCATCACATAGATGTATCCCAGCTCAGATCCTCCCATTAATTAGCTACCATTTTGGGGTACAAGTTTATGGTGCATGCAAGCATATACTGTCATATAGATAGATGACTTGCAAATTACTGTGGAAACGCCAGATACTATTGTCCCCCATGTGATACTAAGGGGTTAACATTCTTGTGTCCTGAGATGGTCCATTTTGGTATGTGTCCACACGAACGGTTAGATTTGCAGTAGGTAGGGTGCATTCTTTACGCATAGGCGGCGAGGTCATTTTCACATGCACGTCCTTTTCTTTTTTGAGGCAACATGCACGTCCTTTTTGTTAACTAAGCCAAAAGCAAGAAAAGCTACTTTATAATCTGGATTCTTCATCCACTCTATATGCTAGTTAATTCAAGCTTCTTCTTTTTTTAAAAAAAAAAGACATTGAATTGTATAACAATAACTATGCATATCTGCACGAAAATTGTATCTAAACATTATGAATATGTGGAACCTGATGTGGTTATATATTATAAAAAAAAGAGTATGTCAAAATCCTTGTCATTTATATGCACGAAATTAACCACCGCAGTGTAAGGCCACTTGTCAACATAGCAGGCTCGTTATTTCAATATATGTCACTTACGTAGGAAGATTTGGCGGCTGCTAGTTGCATATATCGAAAATTAATCGCTGGTGTTTGTCAAACATGACGGCACATGTTGCCCTTGCATTGTCTTTGCAAGATGCTCTATTGAAATTTAACCCCCAGAGGTGATTGGGCATTTGCTTACTTGGTCGGCAGAGGATGCTGTCAAGTATCATGATACTCTCCCATGCCATGCTCGAATCTAGGTACTTTGCCTTCTCCATAAATGGGATTACAAAGGTGGAAGCAATTTTCTAAAGATCACTTGATTGACAGACCTGATGACAACATGCTAAAATTATCATGAGTCGTCTTGTGCAATATAAATTTGCAACAGTGCAAGTACTCGATAACTTCGTACCATCGTGAACAAAACCACTTGTTTTGTAGGGTAAGTTTCCTGGCAGCGTGGCATGCCCTTGTGATTAACCCATCTTCAGTTTAAGGTCTCTCGGACAAACAGTCGCCATGTTCCACCAAATGTACAACTAGCTAGATCATTGCAACTGCAATCCTTTTTTTTCGAAAGAGAAAAGGACGTCACGTTTTCCGCTGCTTTTGGGAATGATGTCTTGGTAACCCTGATTAACCTGCATGATGACCGGCCTATTGCTTGTAGGCTTTACCTGACAATGGTGGCAAACCGGATTCTGGGGGACAAAAAAATAAAACTTCTGGCCAAAATCTAAATTCCACCATATACAACAAGTTAACAACACCGTATAATAACCTACTCTTCTGAAAATACAAACACAAGATACACATGCTAAAATTTTCAACGAAAGTCCTGGCAAAATCTAAATTTATTAAGAAGGCAATTCAGATAATAAAAAAAAATTATACTACCTACTAAAAGCTCGAAAAAAAGTCACACGGGATTCATACTCGCGTGCCATACTGCCAGCATATGCTCTGAGGTTTAATAGATTCATAGCAAAATTAAAATCCATGTGAAATTTCTCCAAAACTCCTAGTCGAGGCAAGATGAGTTGGAAGGAGCAACCCATCACGTTGCATCCCAACTGCAGATGGCTGGGTTTTCTTGTGGCGTCACACTAGGAATCCCCTGTACCTTTTTCCCAGCTACTTCTTCCGGTGGCTGCACATCAGAGTTGGGTCACACGTCAACCAGCGCGGCCCGCCGTTCTGTCGCGCCTCCTGTGCTCTACTGTGCTGTACACCAGCATAGTCTAGCCATGGCAATGGGGCCACCGGCCGGCTGGCCGGGCGTCTTGTATTCTACATGTATACTCGCACGTGAACAGCTCGTCGTGGCCTTGGCCGTTCCGGCGAGCGTGACGTACGCATGCTACAAGCCGAAGAAGTTTCTTCTGCTACGGGGACCGTTTTGTTTTGTCCGTAGAGATCATGGACCGGGTCAATCTCAATCATCGTCAGCCGTTTTGGCCGCCTTTTTTCCCCAGATCCGTTTTGTGCAGAGAGAAATGGGAGCTTCATTTGCCGGTCTGAAAATAGGTGCTGAGAGGGACTTGAGAAAGATCCCCAATTGTTCAGTAAGTATGGTTTCTTTTGTTTCTTCTCCAAAAGAAAATCGCTAGTGGTCCCTACGTTTTGGAGATGCAGGAGAAGGATCAAGGATCCACGCTCGACGGATTCGAGTAAACTAGGCAGGCGATGTGACAGTCATTTCGAGGCACCTTGCACACTGCAGATGCCATTTACGAATCCATTTTGTTCGTCACTGATCCCCATGTTCGATCGAGGCGGCACAACTTGCCAAGCAGAAGAACGGCTGTGGGGACAAGGCTGCATACTGTATGCCGATCGATGGTCCGGGCTCGCGAACCCGGCCGGACCAGGAGGCCAGGAGGGCATTGATTGGAGCCCAGATGTGGCCTACCGGGCCAGCAGTGGGACGTGGACCTGGCCCACAAGCACCTGCACTAGCTGCATGGCATGTTGGAACTCGGAAGAGAGCTTCTTCCTCAGCTCTCCAATCGAATAAACTCCACCATCTGCTGCTTGCTTCTCTTCGCCATGGAGAGATACATATATAATAAATATATAAATAAACAAGCTGGTAGATACAAACAAAGATACATAGATACTGCTCCCAGCAGGCCACGTTCTCGTTCAGTCGTTCGATCTAGGAGGGCATTTTAAAAACGATCGATCGATCTTTTGAAAAATATCGTCGAGCCCGGGCTCGCGTTTTGGATTTTCGCAAGAGGAGTAGTGGGCCTCTCTGGCGCGCGTACCAGCCGGCTAGCAGTTATGGGCGTTGGTAGTTAATTTACACGTGGTCGCTTCGTCTACCTCCCTCCATCCCTCACGGGCTACATGACCTCTGACCACGACGGATGATGAATGCATGGACGAACAGTTCTCTCACGCCGGTCTGCTCGATCCGTTTATGGCGCCTTTCTTTTTTTTTAAAAAAAAATAATTCACCGTATCAGAGAGCTAGGTAAAAGATCTATCTTTTCTTTGGATTGTTCTTGTTCATCCCGGCCAAAGACAGACCCGGCTCGCCCGGCCCGATGATGCAGGGCTCAGGGCTAGATGTCGTTTTCGATTAATCACCGGCTCGGCAATGGCGTCGACGACGACGTATCACGTTGGCCGTTGGCGTATGAATGATTCGGCGGCGGGGCCCCACCCTCGTGCGCTTGCTTGCGTGCGGGAGGGGAGATGCATGGCCATTATATTTCGTCTCCGTCGTCGATGGAGATCGTTTTGTATGCATTCAATCCTGCAATGATACGAGGGTAGCTCGAGGGCTGATTGAGTAGTTGGCTTAGCTCGCTCTAGCTTGCGTACGTGGCTGCTGACAGAGATTTTTGGCTTGCTTGTTGTTGAGTCTCTCGGCACAGCCCACGTGCCATGATTTGGGGGGGGGGGGGGGGTTACAACTTGAACATTGGTCATTGGATGGTGGGCGCGTGTACTTGAGTACTTAAGATATTGCGCGGCTCGTAGGTTTCATGGGTTATCTCATTTGCACATGGGTTGGAAAGAAACGATCGAAAAGCGAAATTATTTTATCGGAAATGATACTCGGTTGGTCGGGAAATTCCCATATTACACATTTTCGAAATTAAGTGAGAATTGCAATATTTATACAAAGAAGATGAGAAACAACTCGTTTATGTTTCGTAGACTCGGAAACGAAATCACTTTTTCGAAAACGAAACTTAATCAGTCGGGACTTTCCATAGCTGTTTAAACCCCTTCAGGCGGGTCAACATGTTCAGATCGCCACGGACAAAAATGAAGGACTAGTGATGATATATAGTTGTTTATTTGTAAAGAATAGAAGCTAAACAATGGAAATGCGAAACGAATAAACACGTCCACTTGTACGTTAGGCGTTTTGGACGAAAAGGAATGAAAAAGCTTCCACTCGTAACCTCTTGCACATTATTCCAGGCCGTAACTGACGAACATTCCCACGCACTCCGATCGTTTTCCCTAGCTATGATTCTATATTTACAGTGTTCGCGATCGAGCCGGGGCACACAAACAATCTCCATCTTTTTCTTTCAGCACGAAGCACTGCTAATACAGAAGATAATATAAAGAGTAAACTTCACCATAGGTCCTTCAACTATTGCTGAGGTCTCAACTGAAAAAGTGGTCATCTAGGTCCTTAAACTTTTACCAAGATCTCATTTGGGTCCATTAATTAAAAAGTTGGTTATCTAGGTCCGTGATCTATTAAAGAGTAGTCATTTACGTCCATAAACATCCATGGAGACACTTTTCGCCTGTGTGGCAATGCTAGCGGGGCAAAAAAATTGCAAGAAAAAACTCCCCTCTTCCATGGAGGCATTTTTTGACAGTCATCCGCTCTTTTTTGAGAGTTTTTTTTGCAACTTTTTGCCATACTGGAACTGCTATGCATGCAAAAAAAAAATTAACTCCATGGAAGCTTTTGGACCTATATTACCACTCTTTAATATATCGCCGACCTAGATGACCACTTTTTTAATTCATGGACCCAGATGAGACCTCGATAATAGTTTGAGTCTGATGTCCCCTATTAAAAATATGGTAGAGCTATGGTAAGGTTGGAGAGTTGAATTGGAAGGAAAAGAGAGAAACAAAGAAAAGAGACACAAAGAGGTCTTTTGACCAAAGTCCAATAAGTTGCTAAACTTTGAATTTTTGGAAGCCAAGAATTTTTAAATTTAGTTCACAAGATAAGCAACTTGGTTGTCCATAAGTGGTGAGAAAACTTGTGGAGATGATGCTTCAATTAAATGGAGGAAAGAAATAGAGAGAAAGCACTGTTCACGGTCCGACAACAGCACTTAACTGATTTCAGTTTTCGCGAGATTGAGCATAGTGAGCAGCTATCTTTGGAGTGATTTCATTATCGATCTGTGGGTTGTCTGACTTGGGTGTCTAAAACAAAGTTGTAAAGGGAAATTTTTGAAACAACTCTTGTTTTTGGGTCAGACTCATAAGATGGCTGGATTCAGGAGAAAAACGCGAGAGAAAATGGTTCAGAAACTGTTTTCAGTTAAATTCAGTAAATTGACAGCTGAACCGAATTTATGCCATTTGAGCTTGAATTTGAAGTTTTCTGCAAAAACTTACAACTAGAAAGTTGTGCTTCTGAATGTGAATTGCAATCTTGTTTTTGACACCAGATGCACGTTCTATTCAAATTTTGAGAGTAATTTGAGAAATTCAGTTAGCAGCTCGGAATTTGAAATGTGTTACAGCAGAAACTTTGAGGCTCGAATGGGACCTCAATCCTTGCTCAAATGGAGTAAGTGTCAACAAGTGAAATGCAATTCAATGATCCAGCTACAAGTTTGTTGTTGGGAGTTTTGGGAGTTGCAATGTGTTTTTCGGAGAAAAATGGAGTGCAACATCGCTGTTTTGAGCTGTTGAAAGGGGAAAAGATGACGTCGACAGCAGCTGGCAGCGGCCGGCGACGGCGCCAGGTCGGTTTCACCGGCCACGCGTCGAGTTCGCTCGGGGACAGCTCGGTGGAAGGCGCAGCAGGAGGTGGCAATCAACGGCAGCAGCGGCCCGCGGTTAAAGCGCCGTCGACGGCTTTGCCTCCTCCTCTTTTCACCGCGTTGTTCTCTGTTTCACCCCATGGTCGCCGGCTAGCCGTCTCGCGTTCGCCGCCGTCCGACCCTCTCCACCCTGTTCCTCTCCACCAAAAGCTTCGCCTTCACCTCCTCTTTCGTCCCCGCTAGCTCTTGTTCTTCCTCCACCGCTCCCCAGCTCCGCGCAGCTTCGTTTTTGCAGCTCCTTGTCGTCGGCTCGCCGGGGTAAGCTTGGTTCTTCGCGGAGGTGTCGTTGCAATGGGTTTGGCCGGGGTTTGAGAGTGCAGCAGGGTTGCTCTTAGGTCGAGTATCGTGTTTGGGGGCTTAGATGGTTGGACGCGACGTTCCTTGGGCCGGGAACGCCGTTCGCCGCCGTGGCGTTCTTCCGCCATGGCCGTCGCGCGTGAGCAGCCTCGCTCGGGCTTCCTCCGGCCGAGTTGGTGCGCACGCTAGGTGCAGTAGGGCCTGCTGTTGCTCGTAGGGGGGTCGTTGGCCGTGTTTGTGCCGTGTCGGCTCCGCTTGACGTTCGCCGCCGCGTGCGCCAGGCGCGCTCCCGCCATGGCTGGCGTGCGGAGCTAGAGCGCTTCGCGCCGCGTTTGGTCGTGTTAGCTTGTGCGTGAGCTGTGCTGTGTCTTGGTGTTGCTCGTAGGCAGGTTTTGGCGCGGGTTCTCCTCATGTCGTCGCTAGCCTTCGTCGCGTGTCATACCCGGTTTTAGAAAGAAAACCGAGTACATCTCATATGTGTGCCAGGATCAAATTTCACACATATGATAGACCGTGAGTGAATCGCAGAAACAATACTCAAACGAATATTTAATAAATAAAGTATTTATTACACTCACGAATATGGCACAAAGGCCAAGATGAACTGGTTCACACGATAACTAAAGACGATAACTCCAAAAGCACTCCACAGGCATCTGACTGGTGGAACACACGCCTAGAACTCATCAAGATCGCTGAGGTACTCCGCTCCATTATTACCTTCTGATCCAATATAAGCAAGGATGAGTACACTTATGGTTGGTACTCAGCAAGTGGGGGAAAAATATGCAAGCTATCAAGGAAAGGCTTGGTTTGCAGCGGTCAGCATTTTAGTTGGTCAAGTTTTATTAACAAGCAACTATTTACTAAGATATAAGTATATACCAACCCATATTAGCATAAAATAAATCATAAACATAACCAATAACATATGCATGCAATGATTTGATTTCATGTTTCGATAGATTAATCACGTGAGGGTCCAGGCCGTTCATGACCGCGAACACGGCTGTTATAACAGTTTTACACTCTGCAGAGGTTGTACACTTTCACCACAATTCGCGTAAAAGCTCCGAAGAACTTTAAACCCAATCATGCTGTGCTGATCAGGCACGTACCACACTTCCAAGGTGTGACCGCATAGGGACGCTACGAGGCCTTTATAAAAATTCCCTAGTTAGAAACAATCCGCTAAGGTTTCCGGATCGGAAGCAGGCATAACCCTCCCTAACGGGTATAGTGTCTTAGCCAAGCCCACTTCCCGAGAGAACCGGGCTATACACCCCACCACCCCCCATGCCCTTTCGGTAAGATCATTCCTAACCAAGGTTTCTAATTAATTAGCCAAGACCAGAGCCATGTAGTATTGTGGTTGTACGGTTAATCCTGGGTGGTTCTCCATGTTCCGATTAACATGGTGATCTTGTATTAACATAACAAGATATAAATAATAAGGATATTCATCAATGTTGAATAGAACCCATCATGAACTAAGGTTAAGCATCTAGCATAGCTACCCAACATAAAAGTAAACCCGGTGTATCAAGGCTTAGGTGTAAAAGACTAGTCATCCTTACATAGGACCCATCAGATTAATGCATCGCGAACATAAATATAAACTTTATTGTCATGCAATGTGTATGGGTTCAAAAGAGTATGCCGCGGGAAGAAGAAAGAAGATGGGTTGGGCTAGAAAAAGAGAGAGGGAAAAGAGAAAGGTTTGAACATTAAGTTTAAACTTTTGCAAATCTTTTCAAAATTCAAACAATCACTCAAAAATCTATGCAACAGCATGAATGCAACAAAAACTTTATTGACTCTAATTTAAATGTTATTTAAATATTTAAGAGCCAAGATTTGAATTTGCAATTTAATATTCCCTAAAACCAAAAACTAGGAAAATTTGGTTGCCTATATTAATTTTTAGTGTGATGAACAAAATTAGGGTGTTACATCGCGCCACCGTGTGCCGCCGCCTTGGCCGTCGCCGCGCTAGGGTTGGTGGTTTGCGGTGGGGGTTCTAGGCTAGATAAGTGCGCGGTTGCGAGGGGTAGCCGTAGAGCTAGGTGTCGTCGTTGGGGGGCCTTGCCGCCGGCGAGCAGGCACCAGTCAACGCCGGCGGAGGCCGGTCGACGCCGGTCCTCTGTTCGCAGGGAGCCGGGGACTGCGGGGTAGAAGAGAAAGAAACCGAGGGGGGTTTTTGCAAGAAAGCCAAATAGGTTTTAGAATTAGATTTAATTTATGTTTTCCACTGTTTTAATTATAGAAAATCATAAAAAAATCAGAAAAATGTGAAATAAATTTTTATAGTCTCCTTAGATTTTCTTTTCTGCTATAAAAATGTCAAACCTTTAAGTTTGTGCTGTTTAGAATTTAATAATAACATCATTCTTTGAATTTAATTGCTAAAAAGTATTTAGGATGATTATAAAAATATTTAAAAATATGATCTATGTTTTACAAGCACACTTAAAAAGAGATGAGGGGTTTTGGACTTTAGGGAAGTGATTTTTGTACACTAAATATTTCTTCTTTAAAAAAATATAAAAGAAATAAGGACTATTTCACCTAAACAAAAATGTCAACTTTTTCTTTAGTAAAGGATGGGTAGTTGTGTTGGCTTGCAACTTTATCGAGAGATAAAGTTTTGTGTGCTACGTTTTAAAACTGTTGCATCTCTAATCCCTGACTTGCATTGCATGTTAGAACCTGAAGCCTCGGAGGTGGAGTACGTGGAACTTCCCGAAGAACAAGTTCACTACGAGGAAGTTCTGGTGATCACTCTGGAGTCCCAAGAAGTCGCTGAAACCGCTAACCTTTTTGAGACTCAAGGCAAGCCCCGGAGCATCTCTACCTACGTATTTCATAAAGTTCACGAGTCCAAATATTATGCCTTTGTGTGCATTAGGTTAGGAGTTGAATAAAAACATTGATGCATGAAATACTCCTTGGTAGAACTACCTTTGCTGCTAGGAAATAAATTGATTAGAAGTACCTACTTAGCTATGCTTAGCAGGAATAAATAAAAGATGATGATCTAGATTCTCACTAATCATAAGTGAATCATGGAAATCTTGGTATGAAAAGATAGTGGGTAGAAGTTGTAGAGTGGATTGAGGTAGGCTCGATCCTTAGTTCTGCCTACTAGTTTAAGTGACTAAGGACCGATCCGTTGTTTAAAAAGTTTGATCAACTGATTCTACCTGGTTTCTTACTGGGTTATGGGACTAGTAAAGCCAATTAGATTAGCTGGCTCTTTGATTGGAAATATCACTTACCCGTGCTTGCTGGGTCGGAGAAAGGCGGGCCGTAGCCAGTAACTCACGGGGTGGTCGCCAGACGTGGGGCCCACGTGGGGGTGCGTTCCCGGGTTCGAGTAAGGATATTTCCGGTCTTTGGCCCAGCTGGTTGAAATGTTGTTGCGTGCAGCCGGCGCAGCTGTACGTGACTGGGTGCTAGGTATGTCCTGCAGGACGTAAATTGATCCGGATCGCCACAACTCTTGGTTATGAGTGCACTTGATCAGGTGTTAAACATCGTAGAGGAAACAAGTTGAACATTATATGTGGTTATTCCAAAAATATTGTTTGAGCCTAGCATCACATGTATGAAAAAGTATTTGAAACTTAGTTGAGTTGGTAATTACTTAATTGAGTTAAAAACTGCCAAATAAGGACCAACCTTTAGTAAGCTTTTCCGCAAAAGTTGAGTCAACCAAGTAACCACAAAAAGGCCTAATCATCTATCCTTGATAGTCTTTTCTTTGGTAAGGCGGGTAAGCCTTGCTGAGTACCTTCGTACTCAGGGTTCTTCCCTTTCTGTTTTCCAGATGATGCTCCACTGCAGGAAGGCGAGGAGGAGAACCAGAAGCCCTAGAGCATCAGTGGTCCCGGATGTCTCTAGACAAATAAAGTACCTTTGGGTTGTAATATGACTTTTAGTTGTATAAAACCAGTTTGTATTAAGATCTTAGTACTATGGCTTGCATATAAGGTTGCTTCAAAACTCGGTTTGTAATAATTCGTACCTTTCCGTATTTATGTAAAAAGGTAATGCCTGTTGTGTACCCTAACTTGGTGTTGATCCTGAGCTATGGTTGAGTGAAAGTTGTCAGTGGATGATTCGGGATGTCCCGGGGACACTCGACGGACTACCGGATTTAAACTGTTTGAAGTGCGTTCTGATATTATTCTGAATTAGGGTGATTAGGTGCACTTGAGCCAGTTTAAATTGGACGGTTCTGCCACATTGAGGACTTAGATGACCACTTTTTTAGTTAACGGACATAGATGAGATCTTAGCAATAGTATAAGGACCTACAATGAAATTTACTCTAATATAAACTCTCCTCAAGTCCATATAAGGAAGAAATCCATCCATGGCCGAACGAGCGACGGCCACTCTTACCGTGCCCCTCATGTTGGCTCTCCTCTCTGTCACTTTCCATCTCCAAGCCCAAGCAGCAGACGCGAGGGAACCCGCCGCCGGCGCCGAGGCCCCTGCGGCGGCGGAGGAGTACGTGGTGCTGGATCCCAGGCCGGAGCAGCGGCTGGCGGCGGCCGACGCGCTGGGCGACGGCGTGCGCGCGGAGGCGTTTTGCGAGCGCTAGCTGCACTGCACGTGCTGCCTCAGAAACGGCACGAGCTCGCAGGCTTGCCGCGTCACCAACTGCTGCTTCCGGAGGATCTGTGGCGTCACGAACCCGCAGTCGTCCTACTGCATGGCGCCGACCGTGTCCTGTGGATGCAACGGCCGCGACTCTCGGCCGTCGCCTACTTCCGGGAAGAAATGAAGACGGCGGCGCGCGCCATTGCTACCGCATATATTATGCGTCGACCTCTAGCTACCCTGATCAAGTGGGGGGAGAACTGAAATAAAATCAGAGGCAAATCCATTGTTCCTGACGTATGGATGATGCTAGTACTCCCTGCGACTATGTAAACCATCTGCCTGAATGTTTATTGTTTAACTTCTGAACGTTGGCCAGGCAAGAACATAAACCACAGCAGTTTCTAAAATATAAAAGATCATCCAATGTATTTGCAGCAATCGTGACCTACTAGTACAGTAGTACGTTGATGAAACATTCCACGGCAAAATCATGTATGATGAATTGATTAATGATGAGAACTCAGTGTGTAACGGGACTTCCTATCAATCTTGTGCAAGATAAGACGAGGTATTTATCTTTAAAGCTGATTTTAGTCCAGGTGCACATATATTTAACATTTCCCTTCAATATGTTTAACATTTTCTTTAAACATACTCAACACCGGACGACCAAAATGTTAAAACTATTAATATAAATGTTTCAATAGGCATAATCAAATGTTTTTTTATTGAACAATCAAAATGTTGAACCGAGCACTTCATTTTTGGTGAGCCGGCCACGCGGAAGGCCTGCAAGCGGGGTGGCGGTAGGCAGTGCGCGGGGCACGGCGCAACAGAGTGCATAGGCTAGGCATAGGGGCGACGGAGCGCAGCGCGCCACAGAGCAGGATGGTGGTGGCGCGCGGCGTGGAGAACGGCCAGCGGGGTAGCGGCAGGTGGAGCGCAATGTGGAGGACGGCCGCCAGGGCGGTGGCGAAGCACGGCGAGTGGAGTGGTTTGGGGACAAGAATTGTAATGGAAGATGGGTAGGAAGTCCGGGATGCGCCAAGCTACCGGGACAACCCACAGCAGCGTCGTCGTATTTGAGTTTTTTTTCCTAGGACTTTTCATAGATCGCTGGGCCCAGTTGAAATGGAAGCCCAAAAGCTAATAGCGCAGTAGCATTTGGGTCTGAACTAGACTGGGAAAAGTCTTCCCGACCGTTTCGCTCCTATGGGCCTCTAATTTAGCCCAGTAAGAACCATTAACGTTACTGAGCTGGATTGGAGCCTCTCTGATGGCAGGCGACATTGGAGAGACACACACGACAGAACAGTCGCAATGAACTGTGGCAGCATATCTTAACTTCAACTGTCACAGGCTGATATAGTAGTATTTACTTCCTGTCATCGATGAACCTATACAATTGCAGTGGTTAATAAGAATCAGGCAATAAACTTTTAGATTTTAATTTAGCAGGAGATAAACTCGGCGCAAAAGATGATAAAAAGCACATCCAAAAAAACAGATGAATGAACAAAATTACAAAAACATTAAAATAGTACTACTTACTACTGTCGCTTGAGATGAGAAAATAACTTCCATCGGCATCATATACAAACAACGCCTCCTCCTTGCAGTGCCACCCTATATATATACGCACACGAGAACCAAGAACCTAATCTCACCAACGCATTTCACAAGGGAGGGAAGGGAAGCACCATTAATTTGCTCTTGTTCTTCATACCAACAACGATTCTAACCCCATCAACAGATCGATCACCCATGGCGTCTATGCTCAAGATCGCCTCCTCCGTCGTCGCCGCCGTCCTCCTCCTCCTGGTCCTGGCCACACCACAAGCTCGAGGTACATACGTGCGCATACAAGCATCACGACTCTTGCATGACGTACGTTCTCAATCCTAATAAGAAGATACGTACTAGTAATAACCTGATGCATGGAAAACATGTGTACACTACAAGGTTGGACACCGGAGGAGGACGATCATCAGGTGCCGGACATGGCGCCGGTGCAGGCGCCGGCGGCGGGGAAGGTGATGGTGCCGATCCCCGGCGCGGCGGGGACGACGACGGAGGGGTCGCCGGTGTGCCTGCAGTGCCGGTGCTGCTACAAGTCGAGCCCGGGAAACTGCAAGATTACCACCTGCTGCTCCAGCTTCAGCTGCGATCCAGCCGGCAAGTGCCACCTCGTGCCGGGCGTGTGCGGCTGCAGCGGCTGCGGCGACGCCCATTAGAGAGACGACTGGCTGGCCCAATTATACGTGAGCAACAGCATGCATCACATCGGCATATGGGAGATACAGGGCATGAGGGAATGCTCATTTTTTTTGTCTGTTTTTTTAAGTCGAGAATAAAAGGATGACAGAAAGAGCCACATTATTATCATCTCATAAAATCCGTGTATTGGTATTGCTAGCAAATGTGTTGTATTCTGAAACCAAAAAAAATGTACAAACTAATAATAAGCAGGGGAAACTGCAGAAATTACTACACATAAATGTGAAACAGAGCGTTATTAGAGGAAGGGAATGAGAAACAGCGTTATTAGAGGAAAGGAATGAGGCCATCGTAACATTCCCGCAGATCTCCAGGCCGTAATTGATGAGCATTCCCTCTTAAGGCTCTTATACAGTGCTCGCTGTCTATATAGCAGAAGATAAACCTTCCTCGAGGTCACACCGAGAACGAAATCCATGGCTGAACGAGTCGCTCTCTTCGCTACGGCCCTCTTGGCTCTCCTGTTTGTCCCTCTCCATCTCCAGGCCCAAGGTATGTCAAAACATGCACACATGTGTGTGTTTGCATCGGTTGCATATGTTTGCTTGTTCGTGATCTTGGTGGCATACTGACGGGTAGCAGCAGGCGCGACGGAAGGTGCCGGCGTTGAGACCGGCGCGGCGGCGTTCGTGCTGCTGGAGCCCAGGCCGGAGAGGCTACCGGCGGCAGCGGTGAACGCCACGGGCTCCAAACCGGTGTGCGGGCGCTGCAGCTGCTGCTTCAGCAACACCAACCCGCAGGTGTGCCTCACGACGTGCTGCTTCCAGAGGACCTGCGCTGGGTCCGGCTGCCCGCTTCGAGCGGTGTCGTGCGGGTGCAACGGCTGCGACTACACTGCTGCTGGGACGAAATGACTCACGGCAAAAGAAATGCAAGCTATGTACTGAACCTGATGAAGTGGGAGAGGGAATAAATCGAGGGCAAACCCATGTGATTGTGTATTTGTGCTGCTAATCCTTGTGATTGTGTAACAACCAGGCCTGAATGTTTAGCTTTTGATATGGGTGCTTGTAAGAGTGATTGGAATTTTGGACAGACAAACTGAACCACAGTGGATTTGAAACATAGAGATCCAACATATTAGCTGCTAGCGCTTCATACATATTTGTAGGCAGTACAGAATACAGATATGTCTTTCGCACGATTCGACTAGAGTTGAAGTTATGCAGACCAACTAATACGATCGATAACAAGTTCAGACACAATGGACCATAGCGAGTTCGACAAGACATTCAGTAGTAGACTACAGCATAACAGATTAACAGTAAGCACCTAGCGGCAGTTGAGGACAGAATCATGCATCATCGCCTGTTCCATGGCAGCAGCTGCGCCAACTTGTACAAAAGACGCCACCAACTTGGATGTCAATTCATTCCTGCAGCTGATGCAATAAAAAAAAAATAATTAGGAGCCAACACTGCATATGCTCTTATGCAGCCATGCAGTATGCAGGGCAAACACATTCTTACTTGCAGGGGTGGTTTTGAATACAAAACAGAGGTACAAAACACCATTTTCCCATACATGTCGGCATGTTGCCATTTGTTCCGGGAATCATGCATTGGTACAACATACATCGACATAGTTGATTTGCACTTATGGAATAATATAAACTTAATAAAGACACGCTTCTGAGTTCTAACAAATTTACCAGTGCAGACAACAGCTCTAGATTTATTTACTCTTCTCTGGTCGATTAACATGTCAGTTTTAGCTCTATGTCTGTAGCAATTAATTATACCATGATTGCCTTTTCTCAAT
Source organism: Digitaria exilis (assembly GCA_015342445.1). Lineage (NCBI taxonomy): Eukaryota > Viridiplantae > Streptophyta > Magnoliopsida > Poales > Poaceae > Digitaria > Digitaria exilis. The sequence goes on along the minus strand of JACEFO010002272.1, from coordinate 1,131,100 downwards.
ATAGAATGCATTACCTTAACTTATCATAATCCATTAGTTCAGATAAGTAAAAACTACTACACAAAAGAACAACATAGGATAGGGAAGGAGTTCCCTACAAAAACTAATTGGACATATCCTTGCCAGCATCTACTTGGTGTGAGTGCTATCTTTTTTCCTGGATCAAGTTGTTTGGATTGAAAGAATGATGTGTCTTGGGCATACTATCATTCTGTTCTTCCAAAGCACAACTAATTTAAATCGTTCAATTGATTCTAATTCTAATGTATGTAGATCCATTCTGTTCTTCCAAAGCACAACTAATTTAAATCGTTCAATTGATTCTAATTCTAATGTATGTAGATAGAAACATGATCCAGTGGAAATATGTTGCCAGCATTAAAAAAAAAACCATCAAACAATTGACATGGTAATTAGGAGTGGCCTGACTCAACATGAACAAATTGTCAAACAACACATGTGATGGTCGCAAAAATCAGGAGAATATGCTAGTAACTTAGGAGGTTTGAGAATTGCAAAAAGCCAGCAACACTATGATAAATGCTTACCACTTGATATCCTTGAATCTTTCTTGGTGGTTGGAATCCAAAGTATGGGAAACAAAAGGGGGACCACGTACTACTGACACTCTCAATGTTGGAAGTGTTAATCTTAATTGATGAACAGACAAATTGAGGATGTAGCACACTACCTACTGGCCCACGTGGTAGGAAAATGTATCCTCCAGCTGAACCAACGAAGCCATAGAAGTAATCAGGCATTGGGGTTGTATTCTTCAAATCCCATTCATTGGCTCCGTTGCCATTTTGCACAGAGGTGTAATACATCATGGATGTACCTCGTATTTGAGGATTAATAGTCTGAATAAGCATGCCAACAATGCCCTCGCCTGCCTCCACAATGGCAACACCCCCCATATTTTGGAGCATAATGTGATTAGGTGGGAAGTCAACAATGGAGAACTCCAGTGTGTTCATCTCAAGCTTGAGCAACTCGTTTTGATCTCTTAGTTTCCAGTAGCAGCAGCCATATGCAAATTGCGGCCACCTCCCAGCCCACCCCAACTCCAGTTTTCTTGGTGGTAAGCTTAGAACATCCCAGCTAGTAGATGCATCAACAGTCCAGCTGCCAGAGGTCGAAGAGAAGACGCATACCGCCAACCTTTCCCTGCTATGTATGGTGCACAGCACTTTGAATGATGTCTCTTCCCAGTCCCCGGAAGGAACAAGTGAGGCACGGAAATCATCGATGTTTCCTTCCTTGATGTCGACGGAGGTGAGAAGGTACTCGGGTATGCGCGGCAGCAGCAGGTATTGCCGGGACAAGGGTTCGCACACCGCGAGGTCCCCCAGAACGAGGTTGTCGCCATCGCTCCTATGGGAAGGGTTGCTATCATCAAGGAGAACGCGGCCGTCGCGGACGTCGCAAGGAACAGACAATCCATTAAACCTAATTAATTCGTCATTAGATACTGACATACTATAGTAACCCATCATTAAAAATGCGCTAATAACGGCACATATTAGACTTAATAGATTTGTCTTGCGATGTAGAATCCATCTGTGTAATTAGTTTTATAATTAGTCTATATTTAGTACTCCTAATTAGTGTCAAAAGGATGAATGTGATATTTCACCAACTTTCACCAACTTTACACCCCACAACTAAACAAGCCCTTAATGCAGAGTTTACGGTGAGGCACTATTTATTCATATTTTTATTTTATTAAAAATCATAATTTTTCTTATAAACTTTTACTACCGTAAAATTTCTCTAGAGTATTTTTTTTGCAAACTTTTGCTATTTAAATGGACTCTACCGTTTACGAGTCACATGAACAAAAGAAAATAATTAAAAATAAAAATGTCTTTAAAACAAAATTTTTAAGATTAGTCCTAATGAAAATTTTTATGTTGATATTTAAAGATAGCCACATGAGAAAAATATTGTGAACATGCTTGACACAATCTTAAATGTATAATTTCATGTTGTGTTTTTTCTTAGGCCTGTTTAGTTCGCAAAGTTTGTAAAAAAAAAAGAAATTAAATAATTACAAACCGTTGCATATGGAACATGCTCTCCTCACAGCACGCCTCCCAGTACGAGAACTTGAGGTGTTGGGTTTAAGGATGCGTATATATTACAAAAGATTATTTAAAAACACTATTCATCTATTTTTTTTTCTATTCATCTCATTTTTCCCACTCAAAAACATACTTCTCAGCATGACTTATCGTGTTTTTCTGGATCTACAATGTTTTTTTTCTCCAATCCAAACACACCCTTAATTCAAGATGTAACCGGAGACTATACTCGAGGTCAGGAATGGATTTTGCAAGTCCAATGAAACAAATTCTCTTGGATCGTGTACTTGTGTTGGATTGGATTTGTTTGTCCATTTGTACTTGTACGGGCTAGAGAACTGGAGATTGGATTGTATACTACTAGAAGGTGCTACTAGAAGGTGTTCGGGTAGCAACTAGGATTCGGGTCTCAATTCGCACGCCTGGGATATCTGACGCCAAGCCGCAACCACAACCACAACCACAACCAGGCGATCGAGTTGGAGCGCGCCATGCCTCCGCCGCGGACCACATCAGCAGCCTCCCCCGACGAACTCCTCCACGCCATTCATCCGCCTCCCGTCCACCGTCCAGGCCGCGCGCACCAGCGTCCTCTCCCGCCGCTGGCGCGGCTTTGGGCGCACGCGCCGGCCCTCTCCTTTAGCAACGGGACCCACCAGCCTCCTTGGGGCGCCTCGATCCACGACGCCATCGACGCCGCGCTGGACGCCTACGCCGCCCCGTCGCTCGGCCGCCTGACCATCTCCATCGACGGCGACTTCCCGTGCTCCGGCGATCGCCTGCCCCGCTGGCTCCGCTTCGCCGCCGAGCGCCTCGTGGGCGAGCTTAGCCTCCACTTCGGCGACATTCTGGCGCGTTACAAGCCGTCGCATTGGTCGTCCCCCCCCCCCCCCCCCCCCAACACACACACCGCCATGGAAGGAGGCCGAGTTGCCCGTCTGCGAGCACGTGACCTCCTTCCGTTATGAGCAAATCTCAACGTTTTTTTCTAAATGTTTTTTTTCATGGAGTGCTGAAGATGGAATTTACTATGCGGGCTATTTTTTGATGTATGACTCTATGTTATACTACAATAATTACATTTCAATCTTTCTTTCTCTTCTTATTTGGTAGGGGAGATTTCAACATGAATCCTTTTGGATGGACACCGCAAAACTTCCCAGGTGTAAGCTTCTGAAAATACGGTTGAGAACATATGGATCACATGGCTTTGAAGCGATCCTGTTGCATCTGCTCAGGAAATGTTCTAGTGCAAGAAAGCTGGATATTCATTGGATTAACAATGGGCAGGTATATATGTTATCTACTTAGTCCGGTTCGAATTATAAGTCATCCTAAATGTCTTGAAGAGTTAAACTATTTTATATTTATTCAAAATGATAGAGTGATCACAAAGACTTATGGCCCCAAATAGATATACTGTAAAAATATGTTTAATGAAGAAACTAATTATACTTATCTAGTATCATGATAAATTTAGTTAAATTTGATATGCTTTAACTCTCCAAAAAAATTACAATGACCTACAATTTGGAACGAAGAGAATATTTACTATTATTCGTGCACATCCCTTTTCGCATAAAATTTATTTATATTCCTCATATGTTTGCAATAACGAGTTCAGTTTTTTTTCCCTTTGCCACTCTGTTGAGTTTTCATTCAATTTTGTTTCTAGGGTAGTGACATATCCAATGCAATAACATATCGAGGAATGTAGTTTGTGCAATGAAATTCACACCGATCATATACACACACAAGAAGTTCGAAAAGAAAGAGTGCCCATAATAACCTTTTATTTATCGCACGTTTCAGGCACTGGATTATCCACTCTCGGGTACGGATGGATGTTCTTGTTGCAGCGAGCTGGACACTGACAGCGTCGTGGTTGAAGAAGTAGAGCTCATCTTCACCAGGATGGGAGTTCGCGAGGAGGGCATGGTGCAGCTTCTGCTGCGTACCTGCGGGGCGGCACTGAGAAGGTTGGCCATCCACAGCCACAGGTAGCGCGGCACTTCCACCTTGAGCACGTCGGCACGTGAGAGGATAGCCAGCTTCTGCCCCCACCCCCAGAGACGAGCGTTGAGTTCTTTGGTTGCTGAGTTCATATATATTAATGATTTTTAGCTAATGAGCCTGCAAGTTGTTGTTAAGAGTTAGTTCCAACTTCCATGTACATAATATAGGCTAGTGTATCAGTTAAAATTTTAGTTATTGTTAACAGATTGCTCAATGCAGAGATGGGGAAGGAACAAGTTACGGAAATTCTGTTACAGGAGCACCATTTGATCATCAGTAGTCATGAGTCATGACACACTTTTTCCTCTATGAACAAGTGTGGGCCAGACCGCGATACTCCAAGTCTCAAACATATTGAAGTGTGACCCTCTATCTTGTCGCCTACCTTCACACATATATTACCATTGAGTAAAAAAAATAATTCCATCTATTTGGAGCAGAGTGTTCTCATGGAAAATAGTTTATTACTCTCTTTGTTCCAAATTACAAATCATTTTAACTTTTTGGTAGAGTCCAAATCTCAAGTTTAACAGATTTAAACAACAAAAATACTAACATTCATAGTGCCAAATAAGTACATTTGGTTTATTTACTATAGTATATCTATTCGATGTAAACCTTTGCGATCTACTAGTACTCTATAATTTTGATCAAACATACAATAATTTTATATATAAGAAAGTTAGAATCATTTATAATTTAGAACGGAGTGAGCATCATTCATTTGATTATGTTACCAGTTTTATGTGAGTTGGAAGGCAGTTGTAGTATGAGAAATAATGTATGTGAGGTTTCATTAACTGCGCATAAACCACTTTTTATTGACTTCAATTCTGCTGCTCTGCAGTGGCACTGAACTAATGTGTGCTGTCCTGCAGTAATGCTTACCACCACAACCATGTAACATATGCTGCTTATGTGATGTTATCTTTCCATATAGTAACTTTTAAGGCATCTCCCAATAAATAATTAACTAAATATTTTGGTAGTTTCACTGATTTTTAAAGATGCCAATAGATTTAAAAGACTAATTGATATTTTTATGCATATGATGCCGTGCGTGTCAATATAATAACTTTATTATATGTTATTAAAAAGAAAAGGGAGGTCAATCGTTTGGTCCACCTACTCCTACCACAACCAACCTAGAACCTCTGGTACTTTTTGTTACACTAACATGCGGGGGCCACATGGCAGTTCTGGCTTCAACCAACAACCCATGCCAAAGAGGGGAAAAAATATCACAAAACCAGATAAACCCCCGTCCCCCCTTTCCCTCCCGCGTCCGCGCCTCCACCGCTCGCTCTCTCCTCCAGCTCCACGCCACCATGCCCGCCTCCCTTCTCCCCACGACCTTCCTCCCGCACCGCCTGCGCCGCCTCGCTCCCGCCGGCTGCACCACCTCGCCCGCCGCCTCCTCCTCGGCCTCTGCTCCGTCGAGCCGCTACGACTTCGAGTCCCTCCTGGACTACCTCTCCTCCCCTTCCGTGGCGGCCTCCCTCACCTCGTCGTCCCCGCCGGCATCCGTTCCGGCGCCCGAGCGCCGCCTAGCCGCGTCCTACTCGGCCGTCCCATCTCACGAGTGGCACGCGCTGCTGCGCGACCTCGCCGCCAGCGACGCGTCTCTGCCGCTCGCCTTCGCGCTGCTGCCCTTCCTCCACCGCCACCGCCTCTGCTTCCCGCTCGACCTCCTCCTCTCCTCGCTGCTCCACTCGCTCTCCGTCTCCGGCCGCCTGCTCCCGCACTCGCTGCTGCTCTCCTTCCCGCCGTCGCTCACGGACCCGCCGTCGCCGCTGCTGCTCAACTCCCTCCTCGCCGCCTCCGCCGCTGCGTCGCGCCCCGCCGTCGCGCTGCGGCTGCTGGCCCTGCTCCGGGAGCACGACTTCCTCCCTGACCTCGCGTCCTACTCGCACCTCCTCGCCTCACTGCTCAACACCAAGGACCCACCCGACGCCGCGCTGCTGGAGCGGCTCCTCGGCGACCTCAGGGAGTCGCGTCTCGAGCCCGACGCGTCGCTCTTCTCCGACCTCATATCTGCCTTCGCGCGGGCGGCGCTCCCGGACGCCGCGCTTGAGCTCCTGGCCTCCGCGCAGGCCATCGGGCTCACGCCGCGGTCCAATGCGGTCACCGCACTCATTTCCGCGCTTGGCTCTGCGGCGCGCGTCGCCGAGGCGGAGGCGCTCTTCCTCGAGTTCTTCCTTGCTGGGGAGATCAAGCCGCGAACGCGCGCTTACAATGCGCTGCTCAAAGGGTATGTGAGGATTGGGTCGCTGAAGAACGCTGAGCAGGTGCTCGACGAAATGTCACATTGCGGCGTCGCACCAGACGAAGCCACGTACAGCCTACTTGTGGACGCCTACACGAGGGCTGGCAGGTGGGAGAGTGCTAGGATACTGCTCAAGGAGATGGAAGCTGACGGAGTGAAACCAAGCTCTTATGTGTTCAGCCGGATCCTTGCAGGGTTCCGTGACAGGGGAGATTGGCAAAAGGCTTTTGCAGTGCTCCGAGAGATGCATGCTAGTGGGGTAAGGCCAGACCGACATTTCTATAACGTTATGATAGATACATTTGGGAAGTACAACTGCCTAGGGCATGCCATGGATGCGTTTGACCGAATGCGAGAAGAAGGAATTGAGCCGGATGTTGTCACATGGAACACCCTCATTGATGCACACTGTAAAGGAGGGCGGCATGACCGGGCCATGGAGCTGTTTAAGGAGATGCGTGAAAGCAATTGCCCACCAGGTACAACTACATATAACATCATGATCAATTTACTTGGAGAGCAAGAGCATTGGGAGGGTGTGGAAGCAATGCTATCGGATATGAAGGAGCAGGGACTTGTGCCGAACATCATCACATATACAACTCTTGTGGATGTTTATGGAAGGTCTGGTAGGTACAAGGAGGCAATTGATTGCATTGAAGCGATGAAAGCTGATGGCCTGAAGCCATCACCTACTATGTACCATGCCTTAGTCAATGCATATGCTCAAAGAGTAAGAACGTTTTTTATACTGTGGCTTATTTTCTATTATGGTAACGAATCAATATTTCATAAGTAACTGTTTATGTTATGCCCAGATTACTAACCCGCAGCCTTGATGCAAAACTGATAACTTGTTTACTATTGAGATTTTCTTCATAATAGCCAGTATAGTTCTGCCAACAAAAGACCTGCACTATCTGTTCTGATATTAATACCTACAGAGTTGATTTCTAAATTCAGCTTGATTATCAAATATTAACATGATAGCTACCTAGTTGGTTTCTATATTAATATTAATATTAATATATGTTATTTTAGGTGATTTCTAATATTAATATGATAGTTTGCTTAGTTGTGTATGCAGATCAGATTGCAGTGTCTATACATTCCGCTAGATTAAGTGAATTTGTCTGATTCAAATTAACATTTTGGGTTCTCATGGTTCCTGCACCGATAACCTGCAGGGTTTAGCTGACCATGCGCTAAATGTAGTCAAGGCTATGAAAGCAGATGGTCTGGAGGTTAGCATCTTGGTGTTGAATTCGTTGATTAATGCTTTTGGTGAAGATAGAAGGGTTGTTGAGGCCTTCTCTGTGCTGCAGTTCATGAAAGAAAATGTGAGTGGTGTTTTTGTCATTATTTTGTTATTTTGATGTGCTTCAGATACTCATATTACTGGTTCTTCTGTTTGCTTGCGCTGTCTTTCCCAATTCATCTGGGTGTACTGAATGTCTGCTATGTTCTGCATTTATGCTGCAGGGTTTAAGGCCTGATGTTATAACATATACGACATTGATGAAAGCTTTAATTCGTGTTGAGCAGTTTGATAAGGTAAGCGTGAACTCTTGTGTCCATCCTTTCTCCTTCCCATGATAAACTAGAGACAACTCATGTCAAAATCTTACCTACTGACTAAGTTACATGCTATAAAATCCGTTTGATCTAACAGATCTGGTGTCTGATCCAAATTGCTATTCTTTCTGATGTTCTCACATAATGAATAGCAGCTATTGCGTTATACGTGATTCTAAATCGACTAGTTATCTTCAATATTACAAATCTGCATTTCCTGAATGATTTATATAGTGGTAAATCTGCTAGCTCTAACAGAGGAATAGGCACGAACTGAATTCTGAACCTTGTGGTTTTGCCAATGATTTAACAGGTTCCTGTTATCTATGAAGAAATGATCACGTCAGGATGTGCCCCTGATCGAAAAGCTAGAGCAATGCTGCGGTCAGCATTAAGATACATGAAGCACATGAGGGTTGCATAGGAAACTCAGACACAATTACTGATCACACCTGATGGAACTGTAATCTTTCTGCTGATCATATTCAACTTTTTCAACAGAAGGTTAGTACTGGTCTGATGCTCACATTTTGCTGTAGATTTCTCTCAATATCATTGGATAACTACTTTTCCTGACACATATGGTTGCACATTCATCAGGTGAAGCACTGTATGCTGAGTTGCTGACTGGTACGCTCTGCTTCTGCGAAGATGGATATCTTCATCTGTCCACATAGGAGAAGACATGTACATCTTGATCATTTGCAACAGAAAAGGATACTAAACACATACGCCAAGTGAGGACCTTGATATAGGAAACAAATACATTGTCCGGCCTTAAAAAAGTGTGACTGTTCGAATTGATATTGATTATAATTCAATTCCAGTATTTTGCTGAGACAATGAATTGCAATATGGAATCAGAATTCCAAATTGTATTTAGATGTAGACATTAGAATTTGTGTAGGGCAGTACAAAGGAAATGTATTATGTTTTTATTGACTCAAAAATTAACACACCCACTGGCTTTGCTCTTATCATAGTGAATTTTCTTTTTATAATGGGCAAACTCGAATTTTATTACCAAGACAATGAAATTGCAGATCTAACAGCACTGGTAGGATGTTACTCCTAGAGCGAGCAGCCTAAGCCTAACATCCAGTAAAGCCAACAGACATTTGTACAACTAAAACAAGATATCATAAATGTCATTAAAAATTACTTCAAAACAAATTAAAGAAAAGGCTACCATCATTCTAACACTACATATGGAAACTGGGAACTCATTGTGTGTGTGCTCAGGAACATGGGAAATTTAAGGAGGTGCGCCCATACGGCCATTTTGATTAAAAAAACAGCAAGCATACAAAATCTATACACTGGACAAGAAACATTAAGACAGTAGCAGTGTAGCACATATCTTTAATAAAATGTACACGTAGATTGCTTCATTGCCATGAGAGGTGTCAGTTACAGAACGAGCTTCCAAGTTTAAAAAATACTACTAGCAAGCCTACTGCCCGTAAGGATAGCAATTGGCTGAACCTCACTTCTTCCCAATCTCCATCAACAACCAGTCCTTCCTCATGTCCATTGGAAGTGCCAGAAGACATTCAAACTTGCGATCACTGCTTGTAAGAATACAATAGGCCCTTAGCAAATCATCACGTGCTAAGTTGGGTATAGACTGAAGCACGGCAAAGATTTCCTTAGGACATGCACTCTTTGGCTCCTCTTGAGTCTCATTTGACTTCATAGATATTCGAAATGAATTCTTGATGTCACCAGACATGCAAAAGAGTGCATCCTTCGTTCTGAACCTTTTCATCCTGCCTTGTTTGTTTGATTGGGTCAACATTGGTGGTGCAGGATGGTATTGACTGTTAGGTCCAGATGTTGATGGTGAACTTGAAGTATGGCCATGAAAATCTTCGGCAACCTTCATTGCCACATCTTGGCCATTCTCAGCACCTGCACTAACATCTTCACTTGTGGCAGCATGATCTCTGGAGAATATTAGGCTTATTGCATCCCAGTTCTTGATAACTTTATGCTGATAGGAAGCAGCAGCTTTGTTTTTCTGCAAAATAATTATCAAATTTAAACGACATGCCTCAACTTATTCCAATACAAACTACCAAAAATGAAAACATCTAGCCCACCTCTATGTATCTGCTCCAAGCATCCTCATTGTGAATCACAAGCTTGTTCCTGTCCTGATCCCACTCAAATCCACTATGGGCAAGTATTTTGCCGAGGACATTGCAATGCTTGTCGAACGTCTTGCATCTTGACACCACATGATCCTTTGTTATGTCCACATTGCACTTATCCCTTACATTTCTCACTGCTGCAGTGTATACATGTGGCTTCCACCCATTTGCTGTGCGATCCCCATTGTTGTGATGCTCAACAAGAACATCCAGGAGCGCCTGATCCATACCATCAGTCCAAGTAAGATAGCCTCTATTCTTCTTACCATTGCTCGCACTCATGGCAACAGATCTCCTATGCTAAAATCAGGAAATGTAACATATTACTATAAGACCTGTCAGGGTAAGATAAATCTTGATTTATAAGTTTTGAATGCTACAAATGGATCGTGAGATAGCATCCGCGAGGACGTATAATTAATTCACAAATGCAATGTTCATTTTGCTTTCTTTATCTGGCCTGAGCTTTATACTACACTCGAAACAAGCACATGACTACATGGATATTGCAACACACCTGATGGCCTTACTGCTTGCTTGTAAGGGACGGACCCAGTATAGGACATGGGCGAACACATTTACACCCCATAACTTTTTCCCCAAAAAAAAAATCAACAGCAACAACAACCGAAGTTAGTAGGTAAGAGTGTAAAAGTCACATGGCCAGATCCGAATACAAACAGCATAAGCTAGGGGTTTCTGTGTTCGATTTCGCACAGCATAAAGGGAAGGGAATGGGTTGGTATACCCTGTCGGATGCTCGTCGCTGGCGAAGCGCTCGACGGAGAACTGGCCAGGGGCGGGGCGGCGGCACTGGCCCTGTCGTCGCCGGGAAGAAAGGAAGGAGGACCGAGACTGAGAGAAGGCCGCCGTGGAACTGTCTGTCTGGGTGGGAGAGAAGAAAGAGCAGAGGCGGACAGACATGTGGGCCGTGGGCCACATCTTAGATGGCCAGCTCAAGAGAAACGGGCTGGGCAGTCTAGCTTACTTTTTTTCTTTGTTTTTTTTCCATTTTATTAATACTTCTGGAAAATGACCAGATCGTCAGACGATCGCTTCAGAGGCTCTGCCAGCCCGTTTCCGAATCGTGCACGGGGAAGAACAAAACGCAGTCTACGCAGATCGATAAGAGCCGCGGGGCGCGGGCATCTCTCCGTTGGAACTAGGAGTCGCCGGTGAGTGCTGACCCATCCCGCAAAATGGCAACGGGTCAAGCCGACGTCGGCGGCGGCGGAGGCGCGGACCGCATCAGCGGCCTCTCCGACGACCTCCTCCACAGCATCCTGCTCCGCCTCCGGGACACCGCCGAGGCCGCGCGCACGTGCATCCTCTCCCGCCGCTGGCGCCACGTCTGGCTCTACCTCCCCGAGCTCTCCTTCCTCTACCAGAACGAGCCGGTGTCCGCGGCGCAGGCACACGCCCGCGTCGACGCCGCCTTGGCCGCCCACTCGGCTATCGCCATCGGCCGCCTCGAGATCACGATACCGGACGACGGGTCACCCGGCATGCCCACCGACAGCGTCTCTCCATGGCTGCTCTTCGCCTTGGAACGCCTCGCCGGCGAGCTCTCGCTCTCGCTTCCCTACGACGGCGCGGCGCACGAGGAGGATGAGCTCCTGCTTCCCCCGTGCGAGAGGGTTACGGCCATACGCTTCGATCTCAACTGCACGCTGCGGTTCCGGCCCGGCGGCGCGTTCACGGCGCTGGTCACCCTTGAGATAACGCACGCCGGCGTGGACGGGCACGAGCTGGAGCGCTTGGTGTCCACCTGCTGCCCGCGCCTGGAGGAGCTCGTCCTGGAGTGGATCACGCTGCGAGACGGAGCCCGCCGAGTCCTGTCCATCCGCTGAGGCTCGCTGCGGCGTCTGGTGACAATGGCCATGGGGTTTGACGAAGGCCGGCTTGAGGTCGCCGCCCCGGAGCTCCGGTCGCTCTGTCCGGAGAGCCACCGGAGCCTCCACGTCGCGGCACCTAATCTCTCCGAGCTGATCTGGCACTTCCATGATTACGACCCGGCCCGCCACCAGTTCGCCGAGGAGGCTGGGCGCCATCTCCGGCGTCTGGTGACGTCGACCAACCGTCCCGAGGCGGCGCTGATGCGGCGATTCGACGTCGTCGACGAGCTAAACGTGAGGGTCTCCATTGCAAAGGTGCGCCTACCCTGCGCCTACGCACCACTACACGCACATTCTGTCGATCGGTATCAGTATCTAATGTTTTTGTTTCTTTGTGGTTTTTATTTGTAGGGGACAGAAGAATACGAGAGATACTTGGAGGACATAAAGAATCTTTCCAAGTGCCAGGTTTTGGTGGTTACACTCACGGATATAGAGCATCCCCTTATGCCAACAGTGCTACATCTTCTCGCCAAATGTGTTGGCACAAGAAAACTTGTGGTAGATTTGAGATTTACGGTACGTCAGTACGTGCATATATACAGCTAGTAGTACTCATTTTGTTTATCAAGTGTCGTTTATGTTTCCTCATTTTCTTCTATTTCGTTTATTTTTCCTCGTATATTAGACATTTTATGTTGTTACATTTTTTTTTTCAGGAAGACTATCCTTGCAAATCCTCAGGATGTCCATGCGCTTGGCAAGGGAAGCCAAACAAGATTGCATTGGATACACTCGAAGAAATAGAAGTAAAAGGCCACGATTCAGACCTTAAGGTGGAACTGATGAGGCTACTGTGCAGATGCAGCTATATGGTCCAGAAAAAGGTGTCCATTACCGTGCATACACAGAGCGGGTATATGCGTGCGAAGATCAACAAAAACATCCGTGCTCGAAACAACCAAGTTCGACTCACCGTGAGGTGCACATGAGTTGGGACTTGGCGTACGTTCATAGTGCAAATTGAAGTGATGAACCAGATAAATTTGCCAATTACGATTCCTTTACTCGGTAGAACTCATTTTCTTATTACTAGTTAAAGTAGGCACATAAAAGAAGCTTTTGCCAAGAAGTGATGAAGAGATTTATTTTTGTGTTGTTGGATCGCATAAATTCTTTTCTGGCAATATTATTACTTGTCCATATGTCATAGACCATTCTCGTACATAGAGGCGGAAATATACAATTCTAGTGACAACGTTTATGGACTATAAAAGAAGAGTAAATTAAATTATCAGTCCTCAAACTTACACCGTAGTGTCATTTCAATCCCTAAACTCGTAAATCAACCGCTTAGGTCCTTAAACTTGTTCGGTTTGTGTCATCCCAGTCTCTAAACTTGTTCAGTTGTGTCATTCTAGTTCTTAAATTTGTAAATCACCTGATTAGATTCTTACAACTAGTCAACTTTATTATCTACATACTACTCTGATTAGTTGTCTTATAGGTGCTCTCACGACTAGATTTAATAATACGATTTGAAACTCAGTGGTAGCGCCTCACGTGGAGGCCAACGTGGTTGTTTGTACTGTATGTACTACTATAATTTTCTGGCCTTGGAAGTCGCGAACGTTTATCAAATCCAGCCATGGTTGGCATGGGTGGAAGAAACCAAAGACCGGGCAGGAGGGGCAGTACACTGCTCCACGGCCTCCACCACCACTTGCCCTTGGCAGCGTCGCTACTCGCTAGTCGCTACCGCTAGCTCGTCAGACACCTTTTCTTTTAGGGTCAATTGCAATACTGCCCTCGTATTTTAGTCTAACTGTATGTTTGCCCCTCCTTTTTTAACTTTGCATGTTTGCCCTTGTTTTTTTAATCCCAGCAACTAGTATGCCCCTATTCTGTGAAGTCAAGTTAACAGTGTTAACAGACAGAGGAAAAGACACAAATACCCTCACATGGATGACGTAGAAGCAAGGTGGATTTGCATACAGACTCATTTTGAAAAGCTTGCACGAAAAATGGTAGCATAAACTTTAGTAAAAAAATAGTAAACTATAATATTTTTCAAATATTAGGATACATGTTGTATTTTTGAATGGGAAAAAAGTGCAGGTCATATTTAAGCATCTCACAATCACATTAAGCATAATATTGTCACAGAATTCATTAGAGACCCATTAGGAACATACAAGTCACATGTTCAAGCCATAAATAGTCCAGCCTAGAGCATTCAGGTACATCACCATTATTTTAAGCACTACAAAATAGCTGAATACATGTCCACATCACAAAAGACCTCTAATACAAGAGGCAATACATGCCCATATCCCATGCAGTACATGCCTAAGCCACATTTAAGCACCAAAATAGCGTTTCTACGCATTGAAGTATGCAGCAAGCCTTGAAGCACCCCTTCCTCTTCCTCTACCCCTTCTCGTTGGTGGTGTTTCCCCTTCAATATGGCTTGGACTAGCACTACAAAACATTAGAGTGAAAATGTCAGTAACTATTGCAATCATCTTGCATATGAATATGTACAGCTTAGAAGGAATGTGTCACTTACTTTGATGATGATGTACCTGTACCTCTACCTCTCCCTCTCCCCACCACCTTTGGCCTTGTTGATGATGCACCTGCAGAACTAGGATCAGTGCTTCCCTCCTCTAATGCATTGTCCGAAGACAGGCGCATCCTCTTCTGTCTAGCAGTAAGGCCTCCTTGGCACGTCTTGGCTATATGGCCTAGTTCCAGGCATTCTGAGCACCTCCTTTGGTTTGTACTGCCCGATTCATCCGATGCCTTGATCCTAGATTTTCTTGGTCTCCCAGGCTTTCTTCTCAATATTGGCTTCTTGATTTTATAATCTAGATGAACACGTGGCCAAAATTGCTTTGAGGTCATTGGATTGAACACACCAGAATAAGCCTTTTTGAACTTGTCAACAGAGAAGTATTCATGAACATAGTCATCCATGCGCACCTCTCTACTAAGTTTTGCAATGAAGGCTAAAGCATGTCTACAGGGTTTTTCACTAACTTGCCAAGCCCTGCAGCTACATGTTTTCAACTCCAAGTTGACTGCATACCTAAAAAGTGCTCCTGATTTGGTAGGTGCACTTACTTCCGCAGTGCCATGTCCACACCTTAATACCTCACAGTCCTTGATAGCTTTGCTTTGAGCTGTTAGACCCTTGATAATGGATGGTATTATTTTGCCCTCCATTTTCATGGAAATATGACTTCTCAGTTCAAACTTGGTTATGATCATTTGCCTTATGGTGTCATGCAACTCCACAATCTGCAAGTCTTTCACTTGTTTGACCCAATTGTTGAAAGATTCAGAGAGGTTGTTATTGATGTAGTCTACCTTGCAATGATCAGAAAATTTGCTTCTACTCCATAAGTACGGATGGCTCTCATCTAGGTATGCAATGGCATCAGGGGCCTTCTCTTGTATCCTATCCATGTGCCAGTTAAACTTCTCAATCATGCAAGTCTTGGCTGCTGGCCACATATTGTAGTTGTACAACTCCCCAGAATATTGTTTCTTAAAATTCTTTCACAAATGCCTCATACATTCTCTATGCTCCACCCCTGGATATACATCATCCACAGCCGCCCCAAGTCCTTTGCTTGCATCTGTACTGATAGCCAGACCTGTTGGTGTGCCAATAGCAATCTTCACGTGCCGGATGAACCATGTCCAACTCTCAGTTGACTCAGTCTCAATCACTCCATAAGCAACTGGAAATAACCAATTCTGTCCATCTATTGCAACAGCAGCCGCCAATTGGCCTCTTGACCTCCCTGTCAAGTGGGTGGCATCTATTGCAATGTAGGGTCTGCATCCTTGCAAGAAACCATCAATGCACGGCTTAAGAGCCACAAAATATCTCCTAAAACAAACATCCCCTTGATGCTCTTCGGTGTCCAACTCAACAACGCTTCCTGGCATTGATTTGAGTAGTTCAGCTCTATATGTGGGCAGCAGGTCATAGCTATCATCCCACTTTCCATAGATCATGTCAAGTGCCTTCTCTTTGCCCCTGAAAATCTTGTCATATGGAACCTCCATAGAATACCTCTACTTTAATGCAGCTTGTAACTCCTTTGGTCCCTTTGTTGGATCGTCCTTCAACCAATCAACCACCCTCTCAGCTACCCAATTATTTGTGGCCATTGTATCACCACAATTGTTAACTGAATCACATGTGTGAATTGGGCCATTATTCTTAACCTGCAAGAAAATAGGATTTCTATGTTAATGTACAAGCTAAAATAGAAGAATAACTGTGATGTACAAGATAAAAAGTAGGCTCATGTACCTTGCAACCAATGTATTTCTTCTTGCTGGTGGATGCAAAAAATGACCAATTGCAGCCCTTGTGTGCTCTAAAGCACTTGGCTCGAAAGCGCTCTTTGTCTTTCTTCACAGTGCGAAAAGCATAGTCATTCAGAATTGCATGCTGGGTTAATGCTGATTTGCACTGTTTCACATCAGGAAATATCACACCAACATCAACACATGGATTATCAACATCATAAGAAAAGCTAGAAATATCATCCTCATCAAATATTTCAACATCAGGTTCATACTCAGGATCAGAGATATCAGATTCAGAAGATGCAGCAATGTCAGAATCATAGCTACTCTCACTTAGTGCAGCAAGTGATTCAGTGTCAGAGTAATTGCCCTCCTCATCAACTCCAACAGGCTCTTCATCATCATGTGCTCGTTTTCTCTTGTGTTTCTTGCCTTTTCTAGTGGGGTTACAATTTGTCGTTCTCTCACATGTGTTTGGTGCTATCTCAGTCATGGGCTCTCTCACACCTTGAGTGGGCTGAGTTGGATCAACTGGAAGATCCAAAAAAACAGATGGAGTATTAGGAGACTGAACTACTTTGTTTCTCACTGCAGGGTGAATCCTACGTTTTGTGGGTGAGAACTGCAATGGTCCCTCAAAGTCATCGATCTGGGCATCAATGTGCACAACCCCTCTCTCTAGGTTGAGTTCAAACCACTGTAATAGTTGTTCATCAGTTTTAATCTCAATAGATGCATCGTCCAATGACTGCCAAAAAGAAATGTACTGCTTCGAACCCCACACAAAGCGTTCACCAATCCAATCTACTAATTGTAGCAAACCAAAGCTATGTCTATCAACAATTGCAGTCAACGATTCCTTCCTTTTATATGTCTTTGGTCCACCATCAAGCAAGCTCCAATGTGCCCGGATGTTAACAACAAGTTTTAATTCACTGTGATTCGGCTACAAATCATAGAACTTAATTTTTAGTAAGTACAGTTCATCTAATTACCATCTTTTATAGCCTAATTGCCCTACAAATCGTCAATTCACAGTGCACAGATTGAGTTTTGGGGAAGAACTTACCCATCCTGTGGACCAATGGATTCCATGGCCGCCGCGTCACCTTGCTGCGAGCCAAGCAGAGCAGCCCCGCGCGCCACGCAGAGCCGCCCGAGCCGCCTCCACGCGCGCCTCCCCGCGCTGCACCGTGCTGCGCCCGAACCCGCGCCTTCCCGCGCGCCGCACCAGTGCCGAGCCCCGCGCCGCCTCGCAGCCGCGCCGACCCCGCGTCGAGCCCACGCGCCGACCCGCGTCGAGCCCCGCGCCGCCTAGCGCCGACACCCGCCGAGAGCCCGCGCGCCGCCTCGCGCCGACCCCGCGTCGAGCCCGCGCGCCGACCCGCGTTGAGCCCCGCGCTGCCTAGCACCGACCCTCGCCGAGCCCGCGCGCCGTCTCGTCGAGCCCGCGCGCAGTCTCGCCGAGCCGTGCCCGCACGCCGCCCTGGCCGCCGGGGAAGGAGAAGGGTGAGAGGATAAGGCACGGGATAGGGAGGGGGTAGCGTTGGATGTGGTGTTTAGATAAGACAGGGGCATTATGGTCATCTCGGAGCTTTTTTTTTCTTTTCTAATCTTTCTTTTCTACCAAACTATTTCAGCACGTAGAGCATCTCCTTACGGCGTCAACAAACGAGGGCAGACGGCCGACTCAGATTAAAAAACAAGGGCAAACGTGCAAAGTTAAAAAAAGAGGGACAAACGTGCAGTTAGACGAAAAACGAGGGCAGTGTTGCAATTATCCCTTTCTTTTAACGGAACGGAAGAAGATTTGTTCGTAATTTTTATTAGAAGATGACAACAAAAACAAAGAAAAATACAAAGACAACTACCAAGCACCCGTCACCTCGTGCCCGAGCTCTACCAAGCGCGCAGTAACGCCTGCCCACAGGCACCGGGCGAGCAGTCCTGCCGGCCGAGAGAACAAGGGAGCTAGGCGAGCCCGCAGCCCACAGCCATCAACCATCATGGCGGCGATCGCGAGGGGGAGCGTGTGGGAGATCCAGCCTGCCAACGTGGAGGCCGCGGGGCTCGCGGCGGCCGACGCGGGCGCGTTCCTCGCCGCGCTCCGCTCCGCGGCGGCCGCGGCCGGCCCGGCGGCCGCCGGGGACGCCGTGTGGGCGGCGGTGGTGGCGGCGGGGCTGCTGCGGCCGGAGCACCCGCACGCGCTCCACCAGCTCGTCTACTACTCCGTCTACGCCGGCTGGGACCGCGCCGCTCGGGGCCCGCCGCCGTACTGGTTCCCGTCGCTGTAAGTCGATCGCCGGTCACGCTCCTATTCCTTTGCGATGGAAAGAGGGCAGCTTGGCTCCCACTTGCTTCCACTCCTCTGTTTTCCGTGATTCCAATAAAAATGAACATTGCTGGAAACTCTGACGGTCGGTGTTGGTAGCAGTTCGATGTGAATCAGTAATTGTAATGTGCTATGCAACGTTCATCATGTTTCTACTCGTATTACATAAGCACAGACGGCTATAACATCTCCACACTTTAGTAGTGTTGTGTCTGCAATATCAGTGAGATGAGATTGATAGGTTGCAAGTGCTGTAAGTGAGCTGCCTGATATTAACGACGCAAGTGTTTGACTGTCACAGGAGTGACTGTAGACAAACGAACCTTGGGAGATTGATGGAAGCAAACGGGCCTAAGCTGTTAGGGCCAGCATACAAGGATCCAATAACAAGTTTCAATCTCTTTTACAAGTTCTCCGTTGAGAACCCAGAGGTCAGTTGCTCTGGTGTAAATTGGCATCTGAACTTAATTTCTGATGGATACTTTTAGTTTGCCTACAACAATGTCACCTAGCCTCTGAGATGATTCACTTTTCAGGTCTACTGGTCAATGGTGCTAAAGCAGCTCGCACTCAAATTCCAACAAGAACCCAAGTCAATCCTAAGTACATCAGATAGATCAAAGAAAGGGGGAGAATGGCTTCAAGGTGCGCTGCTCAACATTGCTGAATGTTGTCTGATCCCTTGCCCTTCCCTGAACAGGACAGATGACAGTACAGCTATTGTTTGGAGGGATGAAGGCCGTGATGATTGTCCAGTGAACCGTATGTCGCTTAAAGAACTTCGCAGTCAAGTGATGTGTGTTTTTATTTCCAAACTAAGAGTTGAATCAAACAGTTTTTTAGTTTTCTGTGAAATATTCTTCACACGGCTTTCTTTGCTGCTATGATATTTTCAGAACTGTTGCAAATGCCTTAGATACCATGTTCCAGAAAGGGGATAGGATTGCAATAGACATGCCTATGACATGCAATGCAGTCATCATATATTTGGCAATCATCCTTGGTGGCTTTGTTGTTGTGTCAATAGCAGATAGTTTTGCACCTCATGAAATCGGTACTCGCATGGGTGTTTCAAAAGCAAAGGCAATTTTTACTCAGGTGAGAGATTAAGCAAGCTTTTCTTAGTGCTATATCAATTTAGGACTAGATGTGAGCTCATTATAAATTACAAAAATTTCAGGATTTCATTATTAGAGGGGGGAAGAAAGTTCCTCTTTACAGGTATGGCTGATCAGTTTGTTTTCTTAGTGCAATATCTTCTCTTCTCTCATCTCAGAAAAAAATGGAACATTTTTTTTGTACCTAGTATGTAAATGTTGCAGTTCAGAATTAGATATGAGTATATGAACTTATCCTGTGGAACCATCCAGTTACATTATTTGGTCAGCTTGGCATTAGCTTATGCTTAACTGAACTGAAATACTAAAAGTAAATAATCATCCACTCATCTGTTCGGCTCGTAATAATCATGAATCACATTCCTTTAGCCGTGTCGTGCAAGGGACTTCGTCTAAAGCTGTTGTGATTCCTGCAACTGGAGGCAACCTTGGAGTTACACTGAGGAATGGTGATATGTCCTGGAAAGATTTTCTTTCTCGTGCTGCTCAAAGGTAGGTGTGCTTAGTTTTCTCTTTCCCGTGTCGCACATGAATAAATGGCATCTTGAGCTATGACGATTCTAAAATTCTTCTTTTGTGAAAATCGAGCACGCCTTCATCGTAAAATAAAAGGTAATTTCTTCAAATAAGGATCATCTCTTGAATTGCAGGTCATCTATCTATTTTCCAGTTTATCAGTCTGCAGATGCACTAACTAATATACTATTTTCTTCCGGAACAACTGGTATGTCCAAGAACTGTTTCTTTTTTTTTTCCTCTGCTTGCACAGTTTTTCATGTTCTTTGCTATTTCACTTTCACTTGATTCTTGTGCAGGGGAGCCAAAAGCTATACCATGGACCCAACTTTCTCCCATAAGTTGTACAGCTGATTTGTGGGCCCATATGGATGTTCGTCCACAGGACATAGGTTGCTGGCCTACTAATTTGGGCTGGGCTATGGGACCTGTAATCCTATACTCATGCTTTCTTAATAGTGCGACTTTGGCTTTATACCATGGATCTCCACTCGGACGTGATTTCAGCAAATTTGTACAGGTGGGTTTGGCCTGACTTGCACCTTCACTTCTTTTAGCTCCTAAAAGGTTTTATCCTTGTTCGTTGCATATATTGTAGTCCTGTTTGGATTTGAGCTTCAGTATGTTATGTCCATAGTCCCTGTCCAAGCAGCATAGGCATAACTTAATTCACATCTATTTGTTTACAACTGCAGCATACCTCTACATATTGAGTAACCAGACAACACCAAACTTTTCTATGCTCCAATTCATTTTTATTAATGCCGCATGCTAAAGTTCCCTTTTCAGTAAACTAGGTAGGGCTTATTAAATTCTGAGCATGAGCAATGCATTTTCATAGTAGAACAGAACATACAAAGGAAATCAGTCTGTCCTTATGCACTTCAAGATTATTTCTTCGTTATGTTTTGCAGGATGCCGGTGTGACTGTTTTAGGAAGTGTGCCTAGCTTGGTGAAGTCTTGGAAAGCTGGGAACTGTGACAAAGTTCTTGACTGGACCAAGATAAGGTAACTGGCACTGTCAGAACACATTTATCTTCGTCACAGTCTGATAGAAGGATTGTTACAATATTATACTTGCAGGGTACTAGGCACTTCGGGGGAGGCTTCTGATATTGATGATAATCTGTGGCTAACTTCACGCACCTCATACAAACCCATTGTTGAATGCTGTGGGGGCACAGAGCTGGCGTCCGGATATATTCAAGGTAGTCTTTTGCAACCGCAAGCCTTCAGTGCTTTTACTGGTGCGTCAATGTCCACTGGGTTTGTCATACTTGATGAACAGGGTATTCCATATGTAAGTATCATCTCTTAAAATTTTCAAGTTTGTTTATTGTGTTTGAGGCATAACCATTCCTTTTTCTGTGGTAGCCTGATGATGTACCTTGTGCTGGAGAAGTGGGTCTCTTCCCTTTGTTTTTTGGCGCTACAAATTCGCTTCTCAACGCTGACCACGACAAGGTTTACTTTGATGGCATGCCCATTTACAAAGGAAGGGTATGGACTTGCTGATCTCAGTGATCCCTTTAGATTGCTAAATAAATGGTTTTACTTAAATTTTTTTCAACTACCAAATTCTCATTATCTTTTGGCTATCTTTCTATAATCCAGCATATTTGTGTTTTATGCTGAACATATCATCAGCACTTATTTCTTCAAAATTATTTGCTGAACCAAACTGAAGTACTGAGCCAGTATTTAGATTAGATGCTATTAGAAGATATAGGTTGTAGAACAAAACTGGTGAATAATCTTATTTTGTAATGTTGTTGTAGCAACTCCGACGACATGGAGATATAATCCAGAGGACAGTTGGTGGGTACTATATTGTGCAGGGCAGAGCAGATGACACCATGAACCTTGGAGGAATTAAGGTTGAGCCTCCACTAGTCTACTTTTCAATGTTTCTGACCCCTTGTTACCATTCTTGCATTTCATGAAACCAAATCAACGTCGTTCTCATCTGCATATGCAGACAAGTTCAGTGGAGATAGAAAGGGTATGCAACAGAGCCGATGAGGGACTTCTAGAAACAGCCGCAGTTAGCATCAAGCCTGCTGGTGGGGGGCCTGAACATCTGGCTATCTTAGCAGTGCTGAAAGATAAATCGGCCCCACACAATGTGAATCTCCTCAAGAGCAAATTTCAGAGAGCCATTAAGAGCCTCAATCCTCTTTTCAAGGTAAGAGTTCTTGTTTTGCTTTTGAGGTCCAATGATCGGCATACACTGGCGTACCGCTGGAATTATATATTGATCTTTACAGGTGACCTATGTCAAAGTTGTTCCTGAGTTCCCAAGAACTGCTTCCAACAAGCTTCTGAGAAGGGTCCTACGGGATCAACTCAAGCAGGAGCTCTCAAAACATAGCAGACTCTGACCTTTGAGTGGCATGACTGTTCTGCTTCCGCGTACCATAGATGAAGAGTGCTTTTTCACATGCCACAATATATGTCAATACAGAATTCACCCATTCCATTTTAATAAAGCGGAATAATAAAGAGGCATTCATCACTGAGTTGTGCAGGACGCTTTTGAATGTTCAGTGCGGTATGGTATTATGCTGAACGCATATGAAGGCGACGGTACTGTATTGTTGTTGAGGTACCTGATCAAGGCTAGCAGTGGAGGGGTCATGTTCATGTCCTGCTGCAGAGAGGTCATCTCCATTGCCATCTGGGCATCTGATGGAGCTGGAACACTTTTTCGTTTTGGAAGGCTGTAAAGCAAGGCAACATTCAGTATGTGTACTACATTTGATACATCCAACATAGTATATGGTACCATGACATTGTGATGAACAATGTGTGGTCCTTTGCAATGTGACACGAAGTGTTTTGACATCTATGACGGGATTGATTGCAAGCAAACTCAATATGCTGAATATTTTGAGGACCTTTGGTGCAATGCTCAGTATGCTGTGTTTTCTGCCACCTTGTCCTTCCTTGAAGGGGGCTTCCCAATACAGCTAATTTCTGGACGTATTAAAGCTCTGACGATTATCTAGTCATATTGTCTTTCGAAAAAAAGATTATCTAGTCATATTGTTACTCTACATTACAATAAATTTTGCGTCCTCACTTGCCGTGAATATATGGCAACCTTAGCTACGTGACGCCATCGAATCCGAAGCGGAGTCATCACACCACCACCACCACACGTTCATACGCACACGTTGTCCGATAAAAAGGTTATTAACCATAACAAGAGTCGAAGTCCCGGCCAGGGTTCACCTTATCGATAAAATTTATTTATCGGTGGCTCGCGACAAACAGAAATATCGGATATATCGGAATTCTATCGGTGATAAATAAATTTTTTCGGGCAAAATTTAGACAAAAATTTTCAGTTTTTTATATAAATAAGCTCAGATTACAGGTATCACGTTGGATTTGACACCATAAAGCTATGTCATTCCACATTAAGTCCATAGGTGAAACAATTTTCAAAATCGGAACCCACTGACAGGCCAAATTTCAAAATAGGAATTTTATCGGTGATAAACTTAAATTTATCGGGACCCATTGATAAACGGGATATATCGGAGGTATCGGACCGATAAGGTGAACCCAGGTCCCGGCCCCGTGCACTGCCCGCCGCCGAGGAAGCCGCGACAAGCAGATCATGGCCACGGATCGGCCCACCGGCGGCGGCGTCTTCGACGGTCCCTCCCTCCGGCGGCGGGGCGACCGCCGGACGGACCACATCAGCGGCCTCCCCGACCATCTCCTCCACCGCATCCTTCTCGGCCTTCCGGGCGGCGCCTCCTCCGCCGCGCGCACCAGCGTCCTCTCCCGCCGCTGGCGCCGCGTCTGGTCCACCCTCCCCGCCCTCCTCTTCCGCTACACCTTCGGCAACGAAGAGCCTCCCCCGTCGTCGTCGTCGTCGCCTCCCGCCGATCGCGTGGAGGCCGCCCTGGCCGCCTACTCCGCGCCGACCGTCCGCCGCCTCGACATCGCCATGCCCTACGGCTCGCGCCGGCGCCCAAGCCATCCCACGGCGGAGCACGTCTCCTCGTGGCTGCGCTTCGCCTCTCAGGCGAGCTCCGTCTCGTCGTGCCGTGGTGGCGCGCCTTCGCTCCCCCGAACGACGACGACGACGAGGTGGATGTAGTGCTTCTTCCCGTGTGCGAGAGGGTCACCTCCATCCACTTGGTCCTCGGCTGCTACATCCTACGATTCCGGCCACCCACCACCATCGCCGACGCCGGCGGCGCGTTCAAGGCGCTCGCCGCCTTGAAAATAAGCGATGCTTGCGTGGACGGCCCGGAGCTGGAAGAGATGCTGTCGTCTCGCCGCTGCCCGTGCTTGAAGAAGCTCGAGCTGGAGAGGATCTCCCTGCGGCAGGGTGGACCTCCCGTGCTCTCCCTACGCTCGGACTCGCTCGAGTGGCTTCAGATCGCCATCGAATATCGTGGCCGGCTCCAGGTCGCCGCCCCGAACCTCCGGACATTCCATGGCCGTAGCATCCCGTGCGAGATTTACATGGCTGCTCCGATGCTCTCAGAGGTTTCCTGGCACAACAACTTTGGTTATGACCCCACCCGCCATCATCTCGCGGTGTCTGGCCACCATCTCCGGCGATTGGAGATACGTGCAGACTCGTCAGGGTTAAAGTTGATGCGGCAATTTAACATCGTCGACGAGCTTCACCTCAACGTCCACGTGATGGAGGTGTGTGGATTTTTTTTTTTATTTAAAAAGACGTCTTTTGCTTTGCGTCTTTCTCATATTTGTGTATGTGTATGTGTATGTGTTTTCCAGGGCATACAAGAATACAATAGGTTTCTCGAGGGCACAGATAAACTGGCCAGGTGTGAGGTGTTGGTGATAAGATTCATGAAGATGGAGCATAGCTTCAAGTCGGCCATGCTACATCTTCTCAGGCAATGTACCAGAGTAAGAAAGCTTGTGGTTCAAGTGACTACTAATATGGTATGCGTATTTAACTCATCCATTCTTTTGGGTTTTACCTGTTGCATCCATAATCACTTTCCTTTATGGTGATGTTCTACAACTCACGCCATCTTAAAATTACCCTTTTTTTCTGTTTTCCAGGATGACTACCCGTGCAGGTTGCTATCAAAATGTCCGTGCAGTTTGCCTGAGAATCGTAAGACTAAGAACGTGTTGTCGGGTTTACTCGAACAAGTACAACTAGACGACTATGGAGAAGCACGCACTACAGTAGAACTCGTGAGGCTTTTGTGCAAGTGCAGCGACATTCAGAAAAGGGTCACCATTACCACCATGTCACCAGAAGGTACCCAAAGCAAATATATTGGCATGAACGTGATCCACAGCATTGTTTCTCCAAACACTAAAGTTGAAATCACTGAACGGCGACCTGGAGTTTACCGTATTCCAAGCAGTGAATCTAGTTTGTAAAATTAGCAGAGGACTAGCCTATCAACATATGTGCTCTCGCATGGGCTAGTTAGAAATAGTTAGTAATTAAAATTATCTATTTCATGCTCTCTTTCATCTAAATATTCTAATAGTACTCTAAAAATAAATATTTATCTTACATAGTTGTAACAACTGTGATAGATTTAGTTAATAACAATTTTTCGCTTTGCATCACACTTTCATGTTTGTTTGATATATGTATTTAGTTGGACGCTTTTAAACTATGTGAACAAACATGAAAAGCCGTATTCTTATTCCTTCCCTCATACATGAATATATGGTGACACACATTACGGGTAAAACTTTATATAAACAATAATATAAATGATATCATTGGATAGTTTAAATGCAAATTTAGGGGTTATTTTTATATAATTTTTATAATGACATATGTGGGTAACTTTCATGAGCATTAAGAGGTTACTTTAAGTTATTTTTATAATGGCAGAGGTTGGTAATTTAGATTCTTGTTTAGAGGGTTATTTTGGTATATTTTCACAATGGCAAATGTTGGTAATTTATTAGGAAAGATAATAGATCCAATGGTTATTGCGATTAGAGTTGACAAGTTGATGGCCGAATGTTTCTGATTTTCATGAGAATTTATAGTATTTCTCTACTTTTTTTAACTTAGGATCCTAAGTGGCATCACCAGTAGGCTTTAAAAGGAGCAAGTTGACGAATTGATGGCTAAATGTTTCTGATTTTTATGAGAATTTATAGTATTTCTCTATTTTTTATACTTAGGATCTTAGATGGCATCACATGAAGGCTTTAGTAATATTAATATCATTATTTTGCCAAGCAGATGACATATAATGCCGAATGCTGACCACCCTAGCAACTATAGTACCTGGAACTGGTTGACGTCATACAGATCATACCGTAGGCATCACGTTCACATGTACCACAACGTCCACCTTCCATTTTCGTCTTTAGAATTAGAGATACGCTTGTACAGTACAGCTGGATGCGGCGCCGACGAACCCCGACCCTCCATCTCAGAACGGACGTCTTGCTTGAACCTAACGGCTCGTGCTCACGCGTCGCGTACTCATTCGCCAATCACCAGCATCCAAGCTCAACCTGAGCCAGCTTCGGGCAATACACATATACCATTTCTGCTCGGACGCCTACAAAACCCCGCCGTAGTCTCTCTCCCTCTCCTCCGCTCCACCCGCTAGCGAGCAAGCCGCCGCCACAAAACCCTCATTTTGAGGATACCTTTCTATGCAACACCAAATATGGATACGTGTACAGTATCGTCCTGATACGTCAAAGTTCTACAAAAGTTAAAGGCACTAAGGTGGTTCTACAAAAGTTAAAGGCACTAAGGTATATGTAATATGTGGTCATGTTGGCTAGCTTTTCCCATACCAGCTCTCTATCCGTCGACAAATATATCCACCTAGTCTTATACACACATCATACCAGGCCTTATTACGTTTAAATACCATGCGGTTTTTTCCCCAAATAGTAAAGAGAAATAGAATTACGTTGTGATACATTATACACACATCATACCAGACCGGGCTTCCCCTTCACACACAGCTTCCCTTCCACCTTTCCATTTTCGTCTTTAAACGTACGATTTACACGGCCGCCTTGCATCAAACCTATCGGCTCGATCGCGCTCACGCATTGCCTACTCAGATCATTTAAATCACCTGAGCCCTTCGAACCATATATACCATTTCTGCTCGGACGCCTCCGGCCGCTACAAAACCCCCCGCGCGGTCTCCTCCTCCTCCGCTCCACCCAGCACCGAGCAAGCCGCCGCCACAAAACCCTCGAACCTCCCCTATAGATCTACCTCGCCATGGCCCATCACGATGGTGGAGTGATGAGAGTCGTCACCACCACCCGTTCCGGCGGCGGCAACGACGGCGACCGTGACGACGAGAACCGTCGTGACGACCGGATCAGCGACCTCTCGGACAACATTCTCCACCAGATCCTGGTGCTGATACCCTTCCTGGAGGCCGTGCGCACCTGAGTGCTCTCCCGGCGCTGGCGCGGCGTCTGGACGCGCCTCCCGCTGCTCATCCTCCACGCCGGCGAGGACGCGCCGCCGCCCCGCGTCCGCCGGTTCGCGAACCACATGGACGGCGTCCTGCGCGGCTACTCCGACGCCGACGTCGACGTCGACAACCTGTTCGTCTGGGTCGACAGCGACACCGTCATCACCAACCCCGTCCGCCTCGCCGCCGCCGCGGCCAACCTCGCCGCGCGTCGCGTCACCGGCAGGCTCGCTATCTTCCTCTCCCCCACCTCGGCGGACATGTACCAAATGGCCGGCGATGGCGAGGCGGTGCTCCTCCAGCTGCCGTGCCTCCCCAGGGTGACGGACTTCTCGCTCACCTTCATCGGGGTGCACCTCAAGATGCCCATGGCAGGTACGTTCGCCAGCCTCACCTCGATGTACATCGCCGGAGTCCGGTTCACCGACGACGGCGAGGGGATCAGCGACGTCGTGTCGTCGCGCTGCCCTCGCATCAAGATCCTCGACTTGCTCACGGTCCGCGGCTTGAGGACGCTCACCGTCGTCTCAAGATCACTCGTGAGCCTGCGTCTGTGCGGGGTGATGGAGCTGGAGCGGCTCCGAGTGGTGGCGGCGGAGCTCGGCGAGATGGTAGTGGACACGTGCTTCGTTCTCAACGGCGGCGCCGACGCGGCGATGCTGCTCGTCGCGCCGGCGCTGGAGAAGCTCCGGTGGGAAGACCGGTACCCCAGGGAGCTTGGTGGCCCGTGGAAATTGCCAGGGTGCCTACTGAAACTCATTGTTACCGAGGTCGTCTTGCCTCAGTGTCTGGATGGCGCTCGAGGACAGTCAAATTTCACAAAGATGCTGGACCTTTTCCAACGTGTCGATATCCTGCGGCTTGATGTTCCTATTGCACGGGTACGTATCCATTAGTATATTGTGCATCTGCTGATTGCTGTATATATATATGATAGATGTTCATTAGATTTTGAAGTAGCACTACTAGCATTTTTTTTTCCTATATGACATGAAGAAACATCTATCTTCGTATTCAAAATGTTTCTGTGCTATAGTACTCTGCTTTATCATCAGTAGTTCTCAATGAAGACACAGTATATATAATGGATCCACAAGAAATAAAGCACTCCTACTGACTTTATTTAAGATTTTTGGCAGAATCATTATTACATTTTTTTCTCTGATGATGATAGTTCACCTGGTACCTCTTCGCAGGATCATGCAAATCAAAAGAGCCTCATAGAAAATTTAAATATTCCTTACTGTCCCGAGTTGGAGTTCATTGCAAGCCATACGAAGCACAAATTTGGGCCGACAATTATAAGGCTTCTCAAGAGAAATATTTGTGTGAGAAAGTTGTCGATTCAAATGTCTCCTAAAGAGGTACACTTCTTATCTTATTATATGTACTAATTTATATATGATATCCTCTCTTTTTTTCTAACTGTATCTATCAAAATCAGGACAGTTATTGGATTATTTTATTTCTGTGCATTTCAGCAGGCTAGGTACATTCCATGCGCATCTGGTTGCAATTGTCGTCAAGTGACAATCTGGAGAGACAAAGGTGTCAATTTAATGCCTCTAGAATGGGTAATTATGTATGACTTTAGTGGCAGCCATGATGAGAATAGTTTCATATACTACATATTGAGAAATGCTAAAGCCCTCCGTAGGGTTTCTATAGTATTCTCAGCAGGTGTCGAACCAACAAGAAGGTTTCTACGCAAGCTCCACAAGCTATCAGCACCAGGCTGCGCTGTGGAGTACTAGTCACACTGAAAAAAAGCATGGAGACACATGTGCAAGGCCAAGCTTGCAATATAATGCCCCTGATAAATTTTCCTTGTCGGCTTCTATTCCTAGTTACTAATTAATGCTTTGTTGGACTTGGGATATTTGTTATTTTGAATCATACTCTCATCAATCTATGGTGTGTTTAAGATCGATTTTTTTTTTACAAAAAATGTACTCTGGTGCTCTATTTAATTCAACAATATGCTATTATCAACATATATTTGATTTGGTCGCGTACACGAGTATCCTTAATGCCCCAGTATGTATTGACATGCGATGATTAATTTTGTTGCATCTTTATTATATTAAAAATATACTATGCAAAGTGCAAGATTAGCACCTATTCTCAATCTTTTTTTTGATAATGGAAGCTTTATTATATTGAATTCAAGATTGTTACATCGAGTTGATACAAAGATCTAGCAACACTCCTAAACTCTGCATAACCACTTAACCATGACGCATTGCAAAACAAATGTAATGAAACTGATATATATACCAAACTTATTCTCAGTCTGTTTTGACTTTTGACGTTTACATTTATAAATGATTGCTTATGTACCAGTGTATACTCCGTCATGTTGCAGACTTACCTCCCCATCATCAGTTGTCATGTGTATAATAAGCTCGTGACTGCTGCGCAGTTTTAAAATGGGTGCGTATTTAGATGGTATTCGGCTCCTAGAAATAATGGTGGACATCGCCAGCATGACATAACTCAAGATTTAGAACGAGCCTCTTCAGGTCTTGTATTTGCACTTGACACACAATTGGAAGGCATCGGAGTGCTTTTTGTCCGATAGTGTCAATTTTGCAACAAAGCTAGGGTACGCAGGATTAATTCCCGGAGAAGACTCTTATTGGCTGCATCGAGCACCTAAAGATCGTCGTGGTAGGCGAGGTTTATTCCAAAGAAAAGCATCACGATCAGGTGCACTAACACACTGGATTTAATTTTCACATTACTGTTTATCACATATGTTTATAGGGATCCTTTGCATGTTAATTCTGAATCACGTATACAAGCTCAAATATTTTTTTGTATTGATGAAAAAACCCATCCATGATGCATTTGACTGAGTGGTTTGATCTGAACTACATATTACAAAAATTTTACCTTGGAGCAAAGCTATTGGATCACAAGTTAATGTTAGCATTTGTTAACTTTAGTTTATTAAAATAGCTTCCCTACAGTTATATGCACTGTCATTCCAATAATTGAAGATAATCAATTCTGAACATAAATATATATGTGCGACAGCTTAGTAGTAGAAAACTTTTTTCTGGTCTTTGATTCATTATTGTTGAAGCTTATTCTACATTTGTAATAGCTAGACATACAGGAAGTTTAACCTTGGAAATTCAAGTAAATGTGGCTTTGAGCTAGCATTACCCAATTGACTAGTTTTTTTTTTACATAGACATATACTAAAAGATACAGTATTGTGATTTTCTAGTCTGTATTTTTATTATTTTTCTCATAATTAAACTAAGAGATCTTTTGCAATGTTTGTAAAGTACCAAGTGGTACTTGGAGGTGCTTTTCCTTCATTGTAAAACAACACCTAAACTATATATAACCTTAATTTATCTCTATATTTGTGCATTCGATCATCCTGACAAACAGGAACACTGATATACCAACTGTGAAAACCATGAGAATAAGGGTGTGTTTAGATTGGGGAAAGATCCCCGAAAATACATTGTTCACCAAAAATACACTGTAGATGAATAGTGTTCTATGAGTGGGAGGGATGGGATGAATAGGGAAAAGTTGGATGAATAGTGTTTTTTTGTGGGAACTAAACGCACCCTAATTTGTTCAAGTGACCAGGCAGAAAAAAGTGTCTCAAATTTCATGGTATTGCATGCATGCTAAAACTACATATGACGTTAATATTTGGTGATGCTTTCATAGTTTGAGGTTCGTTGAGAAGTGGGTTTAGACATTGCTGGAACTTGGAAGAGAAGGTGCATGTATAGTCAATTCGTCTTCATCTTTATGGTCAATTGAGTAAAAAACGAGTGTGTTTTAGGTGCCAAACAAGTAATGATTAGACAGGAGACGGTCACTTTTCAGTAAGCAAATTTGATTCCATTCTTCTAATAAAACGTTGGTTCTTGTTTCAAAAATAATAATAATAAAACGTTGGTTCTCGCCAAGAGATAAAACCTGACTCACCTAAGTGAAACTGAATTTGCACAGTATTTTCGAAGGTATTTTCAGTGATTTCTTAGCTCACTGTCGTTGCTAAGCGTAATAGAAATGAAAGCATCCACACATTTGGCACCCAAGTTAAATTACATCCTCTAGCACAGTTACACTAAAAAACATGTATATTCATTGCATTTAAAAAAAAATGAGACAGTGCCGAAGTTCAAACACTCGGAGGGTAGCGGTGGATTCGTGCAACGAGCTAGGTCCATCTTCATTTCCTTTCTATTTTTCTCCTTCCTACACCTTCTTAGGAGGGGCTCGATTGCATGTGAGGGCTTGAGCCCGGCCGCCCCACTGCGGGATCCGCCCTTATCGGCGGGGAAAGTTCTAAAGAATGAGTGTGATTACAGTTATTAAGGTTGATAAACATACAATACTCTATAGTAATAATTAATAACTCTCCCTCTTGAAACATGTTATAGTAATTTTTTTTTTGTAGTTCATCACACTAAGGTAATGTATGTATGTAGCCCAAACGTTTTATAAATCAATGTTATTATATATCCACGGCTTAACTAACGATAGTTCAAAGTAAAAAAACTCAAACACTGATCCTTAGATAAGCACTGACTCTCTGTTTTTTGGTCTGTGATGGAACATTGATTAAGCTTCTCAGAGTTGTATCATTGTATGCTAGTATTATTTGTACGTAAATTAAATTGGTGCGGCAGCGCGCACCTGGGCCTGTTTGGTGGGCTCGACGTCTTGAGGCACATTAATGCTGGGCTGGCATTGCGATGTTGGGCCGTCTATGCAAGAGCGAGCCCTCCTCTCCCACACCGATCCCACCCCTGTCCGCCGCCGCCGGCCGGTTGCGCTGTCCAGCGACTGTCACCCACAGCGCCGCCACCCGCAACCCCAGCCAGCTCGCCACCGCCAGCCGCAGTCCTCCTCCGAGCGTTCGACTTCTCCGTTAGCCGGTGCCGGCCGGTCGGCGCTACTGCCCCAACAGCGAGGTGCGATACTGCGATCCAATCAGGAGGGGGAATTTGCCCTTTCCATCGCCGTCTCCCCCACTTACACCCGCCGACCAATCCCCACTGATGAGCCGCGAAGCAGGTTACCCTTTTCCTCCTCGTTATTGTTGTGGGTTTGTATATGATTCTGTTCAACTTCCGAGAGTAAAATTTCTTCCCAACTGTCAAAGCAGATTCTAGGATTGGTTAGGTTGGCGTCCAATTACTTGACGTGTGCATCATTTGTTTTGTTTTCCTAGGCTAGGAAAGATTAATAATTAATTTGCATCATTTTTTTACCTTAGCCACGTCTATACTCTAGAGTGACTTCCTAATTGAACTAGTGAAGCCATTCATCATGATATTTACACCTACCTTAAGAAAAATAATGTATGTTGACATTTTTGTCATCGTTCATCTTTGTAGGCTCGCCCTATCAATCAGACACTTCTTCCAGCTCAGATGATTCTGAAGATGGAAACACCATCAACCACCCGACAGGCATATACACTATGGAAGAATACGTTGCTGAGCACAGTGTCATGTACAATTTACTTGAGCGGATCAGGTTGAAGATACAGGCCAAAGTCAAAGCACGGCGAGCTGGTACATCTCAACGGCGGACTGGTTTTAATAGGAGAGTCGTAGAGAGAGATCATGGAGAGGGTCATCAACGACTTGTCGCTGATTTCTTTTCTGAAAATCCAGTCTGTGATGAGAAAATATTCAGAACAAGGTACCGGATGAGTAGACCCCTCTTTCTACGTATTGTCCATGCGCTAGGCGAGTGGTCTCCCTATTTTACCAACAGGACAGATGTCTGTTACCGCCAAGGGCTGTCGCCACTACAGAAGTGCACAGCGGCTATTCGTATGTTGGCTCGTGGCTCCCCGGCAGATGCTGTTGATGAATATGTACAGATTGGTAGGAGTACAGCTATGGAGTGTTTGGAACGGTTTGCAGAAGGGGTAATTGACAAGTTTGGCACAGAATATTTGCGAGGCCCTACTAGTGTGGATATGCAGCGTCTACTACAAACTGGTGAGGGCTGTGGCTTCCCTGGCATGTTGGGAAGCATTGGTTGTATGCATTGGGAATGGGAAAATTGCCCTCCTAAGTGGATGCGCCGTCTTAATCATAGTGATAATGGTTTTTCCACGTTCATTCTCGAAGCTGTTGCCTCACATGACCTATGGATATGGCACGCTTCTTTCAATGTTGTTGGGTCCATCAATGACATCAGTGTTCTCAATCAATCACCGCTGTTTAAGGAAGTCTTGGAAGGGAAGGCTCCCCCCATGCACTTCTCCATCAATAACAGTGAATACAATATGGGTTACTACCTTGCCGATGAAATTTATCCAGAATGTACTGTATTTGTTAAGACAATACCCTTCCCTCGAACAGAAAAGGAACGACTGTTTTCACGGCATCAAGAAGAGGCAAGGAAGGATGTCCAGCGTGCATTTGGAGTCCTGCAATCTCGTTTCCCTATTGTTCGTGGTCCAATACGCTTTTTCCAAAGAGCAGCTCTTGGGAAAATCCTGCAAGCTTGTGTCATACTCCATAACATGGCAGTTGAAGATGAGAAAGACATGGCAAGTGCTTATTCTGAACCAAACGAAGTTTCAGGTATAACTACTGTTTTGCCATCAAGTATCAAAACTGGGCCTGCCAATTGCTTAACTAGTATTCTCCAGAGGAGTGCTACTATTTGTAGTCAAACAATACAAGGACAACTAAAAAGGGATTTAATTGAGCATATCTGGCAGCAGTTTGGGCCATTTGGCGACAAGCAAGTTCTCCTTCTATAAGTGTACGAAGTCATGTCACTTGGTGGATGACAAGTATGTATCTTCTCCTACTAATCTATTTATAATTCAGAGTAAGAAAAAAATCGTCGGCTACTGACATTCATTTGCAAGAGTTGTGATTAACAAATTCATTATTGTTGCCTTCATTTATAAGTAACTATGTTAAATTTTGGCATTAATGTCTTGATATCCAAAAGAATATGTTCAAAGATCAATATGAACTGGTCCTTGAAACTAAATAAATTTAAATAACTTCAACTCTGATCATTCTTCAAGGTTTTCTTTAAAGCAAACCAAGATGAAATGTTTATGCTGCAACTTGTTTTGTCCGGTACTCATAGTCTCTAACTTAGTGTTAAATGGTCCCTTGTCAGATGTAGAGAAACATAATCAAACCAAAGGTCCAAAGCACACTGGCATATGTTGCTACATTTTTGCTTCCAACTAGGAAGATGAAGATACATGTTTATATACTATTGCCTCCTGCAAGGCTGGGTAGCTAACTGGCAGGATATAAACAGACATACATCTGACTGAACTATCATTTCTGCCACTGGAAATTGGAAAACAGATGTTATTTATATTTCGATCTCTTACAAAAGGATATCCTTTCTTTAGCAGGTTGTCAGCTGTCGGAACAGAGACACAGAGTTTGATTAATAAGCCATAGAGATGTCTTATACTTCAAAGGAATCTTCAATCTGCATAAGGAACTCCTTCATCTTGTTGTAGTATATTCTATAAACACTGGAGCATTATGCTTCCGAAGTAAAAGACCTTCATCTCCTAGCTGATTAACCTGGCATACTTGGGTAATCTTGTGCAACTGAATATCGTGATAACTGATAAGGCTGAGGTGAACTGAACTTTCTGCTGACAACATAACACTGCGTGAACATGCTGTCCACCATATTTGTGTTACGATTTACAACACTTAATTTTGCAGAATAGTTCTGGCTTGTGGTTAAGTTTACAAACCGTACCACAACCAGCTCAATTTAACTAACTATTATATGTTGAAGCTAGCGCGTAAAAGCCAAGCTGGACTCGTGAAACACGGGGCATCCCGGAGAGAAGAAAAAGTAAAGGAGAGAGAGCCTAATGGTAATAATGCTAAATTGATGGAGAAAGCCTCAAGACAAGCGGATCAATGCAAGCTTGCAATCTGGTGCATAGATAATAAAACTATGAGGATCGGAATTGCAAGGGAGGCATGCGTTGGACTACTTATAACGTGTAAGAGCAACTCCAACAGCTTTTGTAAAAGGCCTTGGATATCTAAAATTAGAAAAAAAAAGTGATAAAACTGCTTTCCAAGAGCATAGCCAAAACCATGGACTAGCTTTCTTCCAAGCTATCCCGTGTTTCACGATAGGCATATTTGCCTATGCTCGTCCGTTCGCCATCTCGGATTCACGCTCGCGTGCTTCCCTTCCCGCGTGCGTGTTGCCCTCCCGTCGACCCCACAGCACCCGCGCTCCCTCTCTTGGTCGACCTCTGGGAGCCTGGGACGAGCGCCGCCAGGAGCCGCCGCGCCGCCGGGAGTTGCCGGCAGGACCATACAGAATTTCTGCGCCACCGGGACGAGCGGCACCAGGATCCGCCGCGGCGATCTCGGTTGGAAGGAGACCGGAAGGGGTTCGTCGGTATCGTCAATGGCGGTTTGGGTCCTTCGATTTCCGGTGATTGAGAGGCTGAGGTCGGGAAGGAGAGGGGTCTAGGAGGTTCCCGGCGGTGTCATTTTGCCGTCCGTGGAGATGTTGGTGAATTCACCAATCACCACTCACCACTGCCGTCCTTGGTCACGTTGGGCATGGTCTCCCTGGCCGTCACGCTAAGCTTCACGCAGCGCCTGGGGATCGAACGCGAGATGCTCGTCGTTATTGCAGGCTCCTTCATCTAGCTCTCCATCGTCGGGTTCGTGCTCCAGTTCATCTTCTCCCATAAGAACGTCCGCCCTGCATACAGGTGACGGTCGGCCGATACACAGCAAGCCTCGACACCGCGCCACGCAATGCTGGACAGCGCACGCTGGATGTTGCATTGTCGCGGCAGTTGCCCAGGAGCATCCGGCAGTCGTGCATGACCTCCCGCTCGACGGAGTCGCTGCTCTGCCAGACGGCGTCCAGCAGCGAGGAGCAGCGCCCGCTCGACGGGGCTGATGCTCAGGCGGAGTTCGACATCGTGGCGCCCGCGAGAAGAAGGCGTGCGTGCGGCCGGCTGTTGGACAGAATAGACGCTGTATTTAGATAATCTGTTGGATTTCATCAATTCTTTGCCAGCCATTTTATTTTATAGAATAGCTAAATCAAGATTTTAGCTATTCATTTTTAGCTAATATCTTGGAGATGCTCAGCACGTTCACGTGAATAAGAAGAACATTAATGCACTCGAGCATAAAAACACACAAACCCACCCTTATGAGCACATCTAAGTGACTGCACCAATTTCAAGATTGACGAAGTCATCATGGACAACACTTTGCTTACCACTAAAAGAAGAGCATACAGTTAAAAATCCTGAAATAAATACATGAAAGAGAATGCAAGTACCCGCGACCGCGAGAAGTCAAGGACTCAAACCTAGTTTGTTTAGACAAGGATTAAGGAACCTTACCACGCTTAGCTGAGCAAAATGGATTTTTTTTTACAGCTTGATGATGCTACGCTTAGCCGAGCAAAATGTTTATGGTATATGAATTTTAGCAATACCAAAGACACATCTTACATGGGCTAAAGCTATTTGCAACGGTGTCCTGTAAACCGTCCTCAACCTCTAATTTACCGTTTCAAAAAAGCTATCGGGCGACCGATCGCACTGAAGGGTGACCGCGCGACCGGTCCAGCCCACGTCCCGTGCGACCGCACAACCACGGCCCATGGCCCACGTGCGTCCTTCTTCTTCCATGTTTCCGTACGCAACCACGCCACGACGTTCTTCCCGGTTGTGGGCCCACTATCTTTTTTTTCTTCACTTCAACTAAAAAATTTGATAATTTTCATTTCAAACGTTCATTTTCAATTCTGTTTGCACCACCGTGTTTTTTACGACGAGATCTACAAAACAAGACCCATGTTGAATATATTTCGGAATATTTTTTACATTGTGACAACTTACATTTACTTATATATTAACACTTGCTATAAATTGTTACTGTCTACACACAAGTTGTGATACAATTCTTAACATAAGTTGTTACTTATCTCCGCAGAAGTTGTTATTAAGTGTGTCCACAAAAAGTTATCTATCTCTACACAAATTGATACTAACTATATATCATAAGTTGTATATACATGGGGAGGCAACTTTAGTACATTCCTGTAATAGCAACTTTAATATATACATGATAACAACTCCTTAGATAATGTAGCAACTCCTTTGATAATTTCCAACCACGTATTTGCATATAAGTTGCTATGAATAAAAAAAATCATTAAAACATATGCAACTGAGATCTAGTTTTGTGTGTCTCGATGCATAGAACATAACTATAAAAATGAAATCTCAAACGAACATTCTATTCAAAAGTCATGGAGTTTTAAAAGCTAACGTACATGCATGACACCATCTTAAATAGCATGCAGGCAACCGCTCCTTGCATCACACACTATCTGGTCATACTTTTCGGGACACGCGTCAGCAACACAGAGAGTCGCGCGATTCTTGATAGCGCGACGGGTCGCAGGATAACCCGGTCCAAACCCTAGATGAGCCTGATGGGCCCAGATCTGGGCCCGACAGGCCCATCTAGGTACCGACGGTAGATCCGCCGCAGCCGTCGCCAGGCGCACGCCACCGCACCTTGCGCCTCGCCACCACACCTAGCGCGTCGCCGCCGCGCCTAGCGTGTCGCCATCGCTACATGGGCGAGGAGAAGGGGCCTCGCCGCCGTTGCAGGCACACGCGGCCCCGACGTCTCACCTTCCATCGACGATCCTCGATGTCGTGCCGCTAGGTTGCCGTGCTCTCACGCGCGCCGCCGCGGTCGCACGCCAGCAGCCGCAGCCTTGACACCCGAGCCACTGCAACCTTGGCGCCTCCTCGAGCTGTCGCTGCTGCGGCGCCATGCCGATGGACCCCGCGGCCGCACGCAACCGCCGCTGCCGCACCATGCCACGGGACCCCGCAGCCGCCTCGCGTCGCGCCTAGATCTGGAGGAGGGGCGCGCCCTGCGGCTGGAGAACTTGGCGGCGTCGGCTGAAGGGGAGGGAGAGAAAGAGAGAGGGAGAGGAGTGGTTTGTGGAAACCCTAAGTGTGTATTTATATGCACTACGGCTATCGGGCCTTTCGGGCTAAGGAACAATACTGGGCTGGGCTAGGTTTTAGGAGGTGGGTATTTTAAAGCTTCTGCCTCCAAAAATCTATTTACCAAAGCGGACACCTTAATTCATCCGCCTTCGAAAATAGATTATTTTCGGAGGCAGTTATTTTAAAGTGTCCGCTTCCGTTAATCGATTTTCGGAGACGGTTATATGCATATGTCTCCCAACATAAAAAATATCTGCCTTTGTTAATGACTATGATTAATAGAGGCGAACAGATTTTGTGTCCGCCTCTGAGAATAAAATGGCAGTGTCTCCTAAAATCTATTTATAGTAGTGCCGGGGCCGGCGCCGGCTCCCCCAAATCTCCAGGTCGCCGTCCCTCCCCCAAACCTCCTCTCGCCTGTCATCGCCCCACGGCCTCATTCCACTCTACCAACGCCGGCTTCGTTTCTCCTCCTTTGCTTTGCCTTGGATGGAAGCGCTGAAGAAGAGGGAGCCAACACGGTGCGGTAGGGACGGAGTGGCGTGGACGGTGAGGCTAGCGGGAGAAACTGGTGGTCGGCGACGCAGGCGATGGGGGCGGTGCGGCGGCGCAAGCCGATCTCCATTGGCGATGCGACCGTATCGGAGGCCGGTGGGGCGAGCCCATTCGATGCCGGGCAGCCGACCTGCCTGTGGAGGATATTGTGGTTGTGGGAGTGCCTGGCGAGCCGAGCTCCATGGGCGGCCCAGGCCGGAGGCGGAGGCCGGCAGAGCACACACCAAGCCAGGGTCGCAGGCCGGCGAAGCTGATGGACGTTGCGCTCTACGACGCAGGCAGCTTCCTTGCCTCTGTTCTTGCAGTTTGCCCATGTACTTGACTCATCTCCTGGAGGAAGACAGAGGTTAATTTGGCTGCCCCTGTTGGTTGATTTGGTGCCAGCATTGATCAATTTGAGAAAGAAGGTGGTCGATTTGGCCTTCACCAGGTCAATTTGGTGCCCCTGTTGGTCGATTCAAGGAACGGGGCGGGACGGGCCAAGGACATGGGCAACACAGCAGCGAGGACAAGGGCGGCAGCGGCTGGGAGCATGGGGAGGCTCGGGCAACGGATGGATAAGGCAAATAGAGGAGGAAAATAGATATCACTGTTGCAGCAAAATGCAATTTAGGGGGTAAATTTTTTTACATGAGCCCTCACATATTCATTTAGGGGGTGGAAAATAGAGGCTACTGTTGCATATAGTCTAAACACCCTGGCTCTAAATTGTATTTTTTTTCCAAAAAATAACTCGTTGTTTTGTAAATAACACGCATAATATAATATAGAATTTGATCCTGATGATCTGCCAATAGTGCAGCGTATGTGAATAATACTAACAAAGAGACGACATGCTGTGTCATTGCGTATATTCAACACTAGGAACGTGGCCGGTCACTAACTAAGGGGTTGTTTAGATGGTGGAGAATTAAGGAAAAGTACTGTAGCAACTGTGTTGGGAAGCGTGTTTTGCGAGGTGAAGAAATAGTGAATATCTGGAGAAGATATCTAGGAACTAAACTACCCTAGAGAGATCTGGGAAGTCCGGCAGGAGCAGGAGTACGTTCGCGATCCGATATGATCCGCGCAATGGGTTTTCAAGTCTCGGCGTCGTACTTGCCATGTTTTCTAGAGGATTTCTCGACGCATGCATCGACTAAAAAAATACAT
Source organism: Digitaria exilis (assembly GCA_015342445.1). Classification (NCBI taxonomy): domain Eukaryota; kingdom Viridiplantae; phylum Streptophyta; class Magnoliopsida; order Poales; family Poaceae; genus Digitaria; species Digitaria exilis. The sequence continues at coordinate 1,090,724 of JACEFO010002272.1, read as the reverse complement.
ACATATTGTGGAAGTACTACGCACGCACCAACGGCTATAAAAGGCCCGGCTAGCGGCCTATAGCGCTGCATCAACTCCTCCCAAAATAGAGTGATATACTCCAGTGTCCAGTCCACCACATAGCAAGTTATTAGCAACACGTACCACCAAACAATGGCCGGTGCTGGACTTGTTGTTCTGGCCGCGGCGGCAACGCTGCTCGTGGCCATGGCTCTCACGCTGCCAGGCACCACTACTGCCCAGCAAGGCCAGCAGGGCCCGGGCACACCAACAGTTATTGGGACCTGTGTGTTTCGTGTCTTGTCTCGGTCGCAGTTAACTTCCTCGGCTGCTGATCGCGCATCTGCTGCCGCAACCTGCGCGTTCAACGTGGGTGTGTTTAGATTTTAGAAAAAAACACTGTAGCATTAGAAAAACACTGTAGCATTCGTTGGGAAACTGTAACACCCTAATTTTATCATCACACTTAAAATTTATTTAGGTAACAATTTTCTTAGTCTTTGTTGTTTTAGGGAATATTAAATTACAAATTCAAATTTTTTTTGGCTCTTAAATATTTAAACATCATTTAAGTTAGAGTCAATAAATTCTTTGTTGCATTCATGCTGTTGCATATATTTTTGAATGCTTGTTTGAATTTGAAAAGAGTTTTGTGAAAAAAACACTGTAGCATTAGAAAAACACTGTAGCATTCGTTGGGAAACGTGTTTTGTGAGGAATAAATAGTGAAAAGTTAGAATGAAATCTGAACATGGCAAGCTGCTTCGAATTCTTCAGGTCAGCACGATGTCGCGGGATGCTGCGACGTGCTGGGTAGCGTCCTGGCAGACAAAGACACACGAGACTGCGTTTGTGGTGAGCTTCTAACGGTAGATACGGAGAGGAAGATTGACCTCGGGAGCGTCTGCAAGAACCTTAAAGACATGTGCGAGCCGGCGGCGGCCGACGGCCCCTGCGACAGGCTGTTCGAGCGGCTGGCCGCCGGTGAGCTAGACAAGATCAGCCGGGAGGACGACGTCAAGACGTGCGCCAAGGAGATCAGGACGTGCCCGGCAAGCTGCAGCATGCAGCAGTAAAGGGTTTAGTATTGATTCCTTCCGCCGTCAGGGAGCTAGCGCACCGTCGTCGTACCGGATTTATCAATTCCTTTCCGCTGTTTCTTCCTTTTCTTTCCTTTCTAATTATTTCAGGGTTTGAGATCGTGTGGTTGTGACGATATGAATAATGAATACTAGCTCGCTTTCATTAAATCTGTTGTTTGATTTTATTACTGCATGCCCTTGTAATAATTTGAGTTGTAATGTAGTAATACACACCGCCCCCGGCCGGTTTGATTGAGTTGAGTTGATCATTGTCGTTTGTTCTCGCAGCAGGTCGTAACCCGCGCTTTTATCTTGTCGTATGGACTCATGGTGGTAGTGCCTGCTATAAAGGCTTTGGAGTCGTCAAATTTTGCCAACAAATTTGAGTGCAAATGCACACGACATTATTAGACATGGGAAAACTCAAAGAAAATGTCCCGACAAGAATCGAGTGCATTAGTGAAAGACATATTGGCCATCCACCTATTTTGTTTGGCTATGTGTTGTATTATAAATAAGAGAGAAAATGCTAGATTACTTCGTTAGTAACAATAATAATGTTTCAAAAAAAATGTAGCCTTTCAGCAGTCTTTCATGTGTTATTATTATCAAAATTATAATTATATATAAAACTGTGCAAAGAGCATTTTAAGCTTGTGTTACTCTTTTTTACAAACTGGGGCACTCATCTTCCATATTATTAAGCTTGTGTTCTCTTACAAAGCTCTCTCTCTCTCTCTCTCTCTCTCTCTCTCTCTCTCATATTACACAGGTCTCATTTCCAGGTAGATGGCCCGTCGGCCCATTATGATCTGGTTGTTTTTCAGCGAAGCAACGACGGTCATTTCTTGAGTCCTGATAGAAAAAGACTGTTTGAGTGGACGATGCTACGTACGGAATGTTTTCTTGACGCCCAATGTACATTTGATCTGCTTTTCACACAACAACAAATTTGATTTAGAACACAGTAATTAAAGTGAGCAATAATAATTGTTACACGAGCTGAGTATATGTGAGGGATAATAGCACAACTTGATGAAGCCAGGATGACCTAATCGATAATGTGCGTGTAAGCACGTTAGCCCAAGTGCAAGCTAGTGCTATCAGACTACTTTGGAGCACGATATGTGATCATCCATGATCATGTTAGCTCACACTACGGCTCAAAGCATAATAATTGATAAGCAATAGAAAAGAAATTTGCTACTAGCCAATTAGTACCTAGTATATATTAAATGGAGAGCATTCGCTCTGGTGTCTACCATATACAATAACAATGCATCAGAAATTTTTTTATTGCTGAGCCAGATATGATGATTATTACAAATTCTCCCTATGCACAATATAAGAAAATCTCTGCTGTCATGTACTAGCTCCTTCCGGTCCAAAATATAGATAACTATTTGTATCTTAAGTTAAATTTTTCTAATTTTGATCAAGATTATATAAAAGTACTTTAACACCGACAATACCAACACTAGTAAGATACAAGTGTTATGGTAGATTTAACGAGAATGATTTGATATTATAGCTGTTGGCTACAATTTTTCCCATAAACTCGATCAAACTTAAAAGTTAAATTTAAGATAAACTAGAATTAACTTACATTTTGAAATGGAGATAGATGCATTATACTCCTATGGAGCTAGAGCGTAAAAGCCATGTTGGACTCGTGAAACACGAGGCTCTGGGCGTAAGAAAACCGACACCGATCCTGGAGAGAAGAAAAAGTAGAGGAGAGACAAACTAGATTAGTAATGATGCTAAATCAATGCAAGCTTGCGATCTCGTACGTAATGATTCATTATGTATTTATCATATAATAAAACTATGAGACATGAGGATCAAAATTGCAAGGGAGGCATGCGTGGAACTAAGATTAGACTACATAATAACGTGTAAGCACGTTCATGTCAACAAGAAAATGATGCTGATATCTCATTAATGCTCGAGCACAAGAAAAGCAACATGTATGAAAAAAAAGAATGAACTCGCTAGTCGCTACATATTCCCATTTCGAGTAAATGCTATTTTTTTACATCCACAAACACTCACATACAACACACTCATCTATATAAATACGCACAAGCAAATCTAGCCCTATAATTTTGAAATTGACGAAGTCACCATAGATGCCTTCTTGTCGAAGAGTATAATGTAGTACAAGAGAGTATAACGAGCACCTATGATGAGTTGAAAACTCAAACCCAAGTGGATAAGTAACCTTACTACGCCTAGGTGAGCAAATATTTTTTTTTACAGCTTGATTATCCTACGCTCAATTGACCAAAAGATTTCTTTACAGCTTGATAATGCCATGATGATGTGGATTTTAGCCATAGCAAACACCCATGTTACGACTATATGAAGGCGAAACATCCCAGCTCTGAATTGTATTTGTTCTTTTTTTTAAAAAAAAAAACTCGTCTTAGAAGAAGTTGATTATAGTAATACGTACGCATGATATAATGTAGACAAATCTGATCCTAATTTGCTAATAAAACAGTGCATGTGAATATTAACTGAATATATATGTCCTGTACGTGTGTGTCCAACTCTAGCTAGGAACTTGGCCGGCCACTAAATAAAGAGATTTTTCTTTTGTGATCACTAAATAAAGAGATCTGCTAAGTCAGGCAGGAGCAGGAGTGCGCGATCCGATATGATCCGCACAATTTTGAAGTCTAGAAGTCGTACTTGCCGTGATTTCTAGAGGATTTCTCGATTAACAAAATACAAGACGGAGATGCATGGTTGGAACGCATGGCTATAAAAGGCCCGGCTAGCGGCCTAACGCTGCATCAGCTGTAGCAACTAACCCCAGAGACACTTACATATACATATCCGCGCCTCCCTAAACCAGAGTCAGAGTGCTCTCCAGTCCACTGCATAGCAAATCAGCAGCACGTACACACGCACACGAAACAATGGCCGGTGGTGGACTTGTTGTTCTGGCCGCGGCGACCACGCTGCTCGGTAAAGCTGGGCACATCAGCTGCTCTGGATTCCGGTCTTATCCATGACTTCCGGACCTGTGTGTTTAGTGGTCTGGCTCGGTCAAAGACGCCTTCTTCGGCTGCTGATCGCGCAAATGCTGCCGCAAAGTGCGCGTTCACTGTGAGCACCGCTGCTGCTTCCGGCCAGCTCGGCTCGGACAAGGAAGCTGTCGCGGGATGCTGCGACGTGCTTGATAGCGTCCTGGCAGACCTTTTCACAAGAGACTGCGTTTGTGGTAAGCTTCTAACGGTGGTTACGGAGAGGAAGATCGACCTCGGGAGCGTCTGCAAGAACCTTAAAGGCATGTGCGAGCCGGCGGCGGCCGATGGCCCCTGCGACAGGCTGTTCGAGCGGCTGGCCGCCGGTCGGCTAGACAAGATCAGCCGGGAGGACGACGTCAAGGCGTGCGCCAAGGAGATCAGGACGTGCCCGGCAAGCTGCCGATTTTTTTTTAATTATCTGCGTATCATCGTCGTGCCGGCTTCCATTGTTTCTTCCTTCTTTGACGTCGTTATTCCTTTTCTTTATTTCCTTTCTAATTTCAAGGCTTGAGATCGTGTGGTTGAGAATGCCCGCTCTTGCATTCAATTTGTTGTTTCATTTGATTATTAGTACTGGCTTATTACTGCCCTTGCTCTGTAATTTGAGTTGTAATGCACCGGCCCCGGTTTGATTTATGAACTTGATCGATTGAGATTATCATTGTTCCACCAGTTCGTAACCCGCGCTGCTTGTTTATCTTGTGGAAGTGCCTGCTATTAGGCGTGTTTGGTTGGTCTAATGTCTCATACTTGAGCTGGTGCAACCATTTCCGAAAGACCGACGTTTGTTTGCCTGCCTCGACTGTAGCGACCTGTCCCAGCTCCTGCAGAAATACGGTGGCAGCCTTCAACGTCGGAGAAGCTCGATTCGAGCATATCTCGCCGGACTGGCTGCGCGCCTGCGCGGATGCAACGCATTAGGCGTGGGCCCACACGTCAGCATTGATTGAAAATTATCTCCCAGGCAACCAAACATCTTCTCAGTTCTCACGGCTATTTCCAGGATATCCAACTATCCAGCATATGCAGCGCGCTCTACGAAACACACTCAGTTGTGCATTGGGCCACGCATATAAGGAATTCATATTTGAATCAGATTTGTAGGCCCTCAGTTTACAAGCCTTTTAAAATATAACTTTGAAAATACGAATTCTTTTGGTTTAGGATATTTTGCTTATTTTCTCTACTTTTTCTCTTTTCTTTTTATTTTCATTTTCAAAGCTAGTGAATGGAAAATTATGCCCTTGCCACATAGAATACACTTGTCATGTCTTTCTTCTTCTCCTTCCCTTTCTCGTATTCTGCTCCGTCGTGCAGTCATGCTCCTCCTCCTCCTCCCCCGTTGCGTCACGCGTCAGAGCTCTAGCTCCACCCTTCCACCTCATGCCTCTCTCGCTCCCCCACCCCAGGCTCCTTGCTCCGTCCTCCTCCTTTGCGTCGCCCGTGAGGCCTCACCTCGTCATAACCCGTGCGGCCTCTAGAGGCGACGGGTGCCTCACCTCGGAATATTCATTGTTCTGTCCCAACATGCACCAGGCCCAGCCCAACAATCCTTGCTGAAAGGACACTAAAAAAACATGTGTTGGACAGTTTCTTCCATTTGGAGTCCACATAGAGCATAATTATAGTCATCTAGGTGCATGTTCTTTCTCCTCAGAATATTCCGCATGTTAAGCTGATCATGACTTAAGAGCCAAAAGAAAAACTTATCTTTGCCTTGCACACAAAATTTCCAGAACCATTTGAAAATAGTAGAAGCAGGCAAAGTACCACTCAGCTGATTATAGGCCAAATTCCAAGATTATAGCCGTTGCTGGGGATTGGGGCTGGGGATTCAAGCAGAAATGTGACAGAGAGAAGGCGAAGGTGGAGAATGAAGGAAGAAGAAAACACTGATAGGTGGATCCCACATGACAAAGGGTATTATTGCCCATTCACTATGTCTGAAACTGCAAAGAAAAAAAAAAGAAAAGAAGTGAAATCGAGAAAAGGGGAGAAAATCATCCAAATCAAAAGTATTCACATCCTCGAGGTTATATTTCTAAGAACTTGCAAATTGAAGATTATGTTTTAAAAGACTTACAAATTCAATGTTAAATATAAAAAATTATCAGAAAGAAGCAGGGGCCCTTTTAAGAGCTGGGCTTGGTACTGGGCTCGCCTCTCTCCTCTAAAGGCTGGGGTTGATAGTTGTAGATTACTCGATTACTAATTGGTTAGGACAACATCCAATTACTTGCTATCTGTTTTTTCTTTAGGGGCATATAAAATGCAAAACCCTTGTTTACACTGAATGTCTATTCAGGTAGAGAATGCGCGGATTTTGTTAAGGTTATGGTATTACTAATTCATGCTACAATAGCTTATGGTTATGCTGGATTTTTTTAATGAACGGTGAAAGCTTATGCTTTACTAGATTTTTATTTGAAGAAAATAGAATTGACTCAGTTTATGAGGAAATCGAACCTAAAAACCATACAACATGGTCCATAGACCGTACAACTAGGAAGGTAAGAGTACCGTCCCATACAACTTCGGTCCGTACAACTAGGATGAAAAACGGTGGGATGGACTGGGACATCAACACGCACCGCTCAACTCAACTTAAGCAACTCTACTATCTGGTCGGCTTGGGACATCGACAACCATGAGAACAATGCTTGGTCGGATTGGTTTGTCAACAAGAGCCTCCACAAAATCTCTCCGATCAGATTGAGACGTCGCTATGAGCCACCACACAAGTACACAACCACAACCACTAACTGGATTTTTTCTCCTTTTTTGTGTTTTTTTAAGAACAAAGAAAGAAAAAAATGCGAGAAAGAAGCATGACAACAGCTACCACCGAAGCCGTTTCCCTTGACATCATCTTCAAGCAGGTCACAACACCAAACTTGTAATCTCGTAGATACTCCCTCCATTTCAAACTCAGTTCATTGGACCCCAAGCTTGATCACTTGTTTTATTTAAAAAAATTATGTAAAATATCACATCCTTTTGTTATAATTTGCTTTATTAATATAGGTTCTTCAAAAAGACTTAAATTTAACAATGTTTGCATATTTTTTTAATAAGATGAGCAGTCAAATTTAAAGTTAAAAAAGTCAAATAAACTATAATTTAATTAAAATAAACAAAGGGAGTAATTAATTATATATTTATTAGGTAATAAAACAATGTTGCATGAGGATCGGAATTGTAACTCGGGAGGCATGCGTGGGACTACTTATTAATAACGTGTAAGCACGTCTGCCCCCAGTAAGCGAAAGATGATACTCCGTAACGTATTACATCTCACAAAAGCAACATAGACGGGAAAAAATGAGAAATTTAATCACTACATATTCACGTTTGAAGCAAATGATTTTTCTTTACGCATGCTATCACCATAATTGCTACATATTTGCGTTTGGAGCAAAGGAAAAAATAAGAAATTTAATCTCTACATATTCACGTTTGGAGCAAAGGATTTTTCTTTACACGGAAAAAGGTACATGAATTTCCTCTATTATGTACGTCTATTATTATAATGGGTGAAACAAATTATCTCTAAGTTGTAAGTTGAAGTAACGGAGAGAACACCGAAGACGCAAGCATTATGCTCACTCGGTGACACAACAAAACCACACGCACGTCCCTCGACAAATGCATGCCAGTTTCTATCACAGAAAATGCACATACTATGTGTATTATTCCTAAATCAAAGGACACGCCATCAATCATTGAGTTATTGAGCGTAGAGACGACGACGTGCTGGTGTGCCTGCGTCCAACTCCAAAGAATGTGGCCGTCCACCACTACGTACCAAGTCGATCAGGCGGCAAAGTCACCAGGTTTTTCTGAAGGATTTGTCATCGTTTAACAACAACACAAAGTAATATAGTATCAGACATGCGGAAGATGAAGAATCTGCAATAATATGATATACACATGGCGCGGCTATAAAAAGTCCCGGTCGCGCTAGCTGCATCATCGACCACCACTAGTTAGCACTGCAACACAAATTGAAGTAGTACTGTAGCTCTAGCAACACAAACACGCCCGAGGTAATGGCCGTTGGGTTTGCGATGATTCTGCTGGTTGCGGCGCTGCTCCTGGGGCTCACGCTGCCAGGCACCACCACTGCCCAGGAGCCACCACTGCTACCACCACTGCCACATCCATTGCTAGCACCGCCACAACTACTGCCACCACTGCTACCACCACTGCCACAACCACTGCCGGTGCTAGCACCGCCACAATCATTGCCACCACCGTCACAACCATTGCCACCAGTGCCAGTGCTAGCACCACCACAACCAGTGCCACAACCGGTGCCAGCACCCCCAGTTCATATAGATGAGGGTCTTTTTAGCGACTTCAAGAACTGTGTTTTTCTTGGTTTAAAGGCCACTTCACAAGCCGCTGACATTCCTTTTCCCAGCGCAATTTCTGCCTCGCAATGCGCATTCAGCCTGAGCACCGCCGCCGCCACCGGTAAGCTCGATGTCCTCACCTCCGCCCGGCAAAACGTGGGACAATGCTGCGAGCGCCTCAGCCGAGTTCTCCAAGACAAGAGCACACGAGGTTGCATCTGTGACGACGGCCTTCTCAAGGTGGTTGCGGAGAAGAGGATTGACCTCAGCCGCGTATGCAAGAAGCTCGGAGACGGGTGCAAGGCTCTCTAGGCCGCCGAGATCGAAGGCCAAGGGTGGCCGTGGTCAGGGAGCGCATCATCGCATCGGCTTTATTCCTTCCGTTGTTTCTTCCTTGTTTATTCCTTCTCTTTCCTTCGAAGTTCGATCCTAATTTCAGGTTTGAGATCGTGTGCGTGGTGACCGTGTAAATGATGAATTAATGAATGAATGCTCGCTTGCATTCGATTTGTTGTTTGATTTTATTATTACTTGCGCTTGTAATTTGAGTTGTAATACAACGCCCCGATTCGAGTCCATTCATATTTATTTTTCCACCAGTGAGCGACCCGCGCTCCTGTTTAAAAAGGGTTGCGCTCCTGTTTAGCTTGTCGAGGTTTAATTTGTCTTGCTAAGATTTCTGAGCTTCTCAATTGGGCCTTTTTGTTGTCTGGCCCAATCTGCACTCGGTGGTTGTCCACTGGGCCGCGCGACGCTAACCTGGATGGGCTCCGTACTGGGCTCGCCTCTCTCTCTCTCTCCGCGACTCGTTGTGGCCTCGCCGCCCGCCGGCTAGTTGCGCCGTCCCCGGCGGTCCGCCGGTCCCTAACCTCGTCTGCGGGCGGGCAACCTGCTTCTCCTCGCGTGACCCATCACAGCATTGCGCCAGCGCCACCAGCCTCGCCGACGGCACTAAACCCTCACAGCCCCCTCGGCCTTTGCGCCCGCCGCCGCCGGCGCCTCCTCATCGTCTCTACTCTCTAGCCGCCGTTTGGTCGGGGCTCTACGCGCTCCTCCGTGAGACGGTGGCGCCGGTCCCCGAACAGCCAGGGGTGATCCGGCGGGTACGGAGCATTTTGCCTTCCCTTCCCTTCGTACTTGATGAGCGGCGATGCAGGTAGCCATTTTCAATTCCTCATATTAATATTATCGTGGGATTTTGTCTAATCCCGTTCCACTTCCGCCTGTTTTGCTTCATATTTTGGTCTATGTCAGCTACATTTTACTTCTGAGACAGTGAGATAGAGCTGTACATGACATTTTCCAGATAAAGTGAAATTAGATGGTTCAGTGAGAAATTAGTTAGGATAGCATCTAATTACTTGCTATCTGTTTTTTTTTTTTTTTTTGCAGTCACACTGTATTCGTGTAGAGAATGAATGGATTCTGTTAAGGTTATGGTATTACTAATTTGTGCTACAATAGAACCCACAAAGAGCACAGAGATTCACATTTGCAGTATAACATATTGAGGCGATCTCAATGTAGCAGCCATATTCCTTAGAATGGGTGCCCTTTTACTTTCTTGAGCATGACATTATGAATAGTGAATGAAGTTCGAGGGCAGTGGGTTGTTTTATAATTGTTGGCTGTTCCAAAATTGTTAATTATCCTTTCATGGTGATAGATCAAATTGTTCGAATATATATCTTGGACAATATGAGCATAGAGATTGCAATTAAGAGGTAGAAGACGGTAATTAAGTCAGCGTCTTCGATACCTATATATGGAGTACATATGATTTATTTTCATTGATTGCACATGCACCTTGGAAGATTAGATTTATCCTTTCTAGCAACAAATCATCTTAAAAAAATTTTAGAAAAGAAAAAAAACGAGATGAAAAGGGCAGACCGCTGCTCTGCTTTGAATTAAGAAGGTGCAGGGCTAAATAAAGCTAATTTTGCTGCTTAACTAACTACATTCGCATTTGTGCTCATTGGAGCATGTCTATTGTTTGTGAAACGTGAGCCATTTCTTTTCTTTATAGGTATGGCCCATCAATCAGACACACCTTCCTTGGATGATTCTGAAGATAGCGACACCAACGACCCAGCTGGCATATACACTATGGAAGAATTCATTGCTGAGCAAAGTGTATTGCACAATTTTCTTGAGCGGATCATTGTGAAGATTCAAGATAAAATGGAAGCTCAACGAACTGGTACATCTCGGCGTCGGAGTGGTACTAGGAGATTTGTCGGGAGAAATCATGAACAGGGCCACGAGCGGCTTGTAGCTGATTTCTTCTCTGAAAATCCAGTCTGCAGTGACCAACTTTTCCGAACAAAGTACCGGATGAGAAGACCCCTCTTTCTGCGTATCGTCCATGCCCTAGGTGAGTGGTCTCCTTATTTTACGAGAAGGAGAGATGGTTTTTGTCGCCAAGGGCTCTCACCTCTGCAGAAATGCACGGCAGCTATTCGTATGTTAGCTCGTGGCTCTCCAGCAGATGCTGTTGACGAATATGTACAGATTGGTGAGAGTACAGCTATGGAATGTTTGGAGCGATTCGCGGAAGGGGTGATTGAGAAGTTTGGTGGCGAATATTTGCGAAGCCCTACTAGTGTTGATATACAACGTCTACTACAAATTGGTGAGGAGTGTGGCTTCCCTGGCATGTTGGGAAGCATTGGTTGTATGCACTGGGAGTGGGATGATTGCCCACCTAAATGGATGCGTCGACTTAATCATAGCGATTTTGGTGTAGCCACAATGTTTCTTGAAGCTGTAGCTTCGCAAGATCTTTGGATATGGCATGGTTTTTTTGGTGTTGTTGGGTCCAATAATGACATCATTGTGCTGAATCAATCGTCTTCATTCACTGAGGTATTGAAAGGGCAAGCTCCTCGAGTGCAATTTTCCATCAATAAGAGACAATATGATATGGGTTACTATCTTGCTGATGGGATCTACCCAGAATGGACTGCATTCATGAAGACAATACCTGACCCTCAAACAGAAAAGGAACAATTGTTTGCACGATATCAAGAAAAGGCAAGGAAAGATGCCCAACGAGCATTTGGAGTCCTACGATCACGTTTTCCCATTGTTTGTGGCCCAACACGTTTTTTCCAACGAGCTACTCTTGGAAAAATCATACAAGCTTGCATCATACTCCATAATATGACAATTGAAGATGAGAAAGACATGGCCAGTGCTTATTTCGAACCAAGCGAACCTTCAGATATATCAGTTGTTCTACCATCAAACATCAATGATGGGCCTGACGATTCCTTTTCCAGTGCACTCCAGAGAAATGATACTATTTGTGCTCAACCAGCAGAAATCCAAATAAGGAGGGACTTAATTGATCATATTTGGAAGCAGTTTGGCAACTTGGCTACGAATGAAAGAAGTCCTAGTATCAACTGAGTTACATTATGCATCAAAAAATAAAAAGTTGAACTGCATTGTTACTCCTTTTGGTGGATCATTGGCATCTCTATCGTCCTATTAATGCTACATTGAAGTTTTATTGCTTTGCCTTCATTAACTAAGTGTTATATTTGATTCGAAAGTATGTTGTGGGACTATGTACCATGAAACTGAAAAAATATGAGCACCTTCATTCCTGATCTTAATTCCAACCCCCATCATAATTCCAGGTAAGCTTTGAAGCAAATCATATTTAATTGTTAATGCCGCAGATTGATCTACAGTTACCCGGACCTCCATCTGTAGCATTGGCTAGATACAAGTCTTTCTAGTGTTTTCGAAATTGTACAGGAACAGTCAACCAAAGAATACTAGCATAGGCTGCTAGCTTGATTGTTCCATATGGAGAAGATGACATTATGTGTTTATTGGCACATGGCGTCTGCAGGACCTAAGTTCCATGAATTGTATTTCAAATCTACATGCTCAGCATTGATATATGGGAGCAGCGTTAGCAACTATGATGTGTTTGTCATCCTGAACAGTAACATTCAATATTATGAAGTTTACAAGATATTATTCAGCTTACAGTGCTTAAAGTTTATTTAATGTAGTGAGCAATCGTCGTTACTGGCTTTATTTAATGCACGCTAAAATTGTCAGTATAGACCACCGTTAGAGAGATACGATTGTGAACTTTATTAGCTACACTGATTGCTGAAATTATGGATTAGCATGAAGAGTTCAGGGATGTATCACTGAAAATATGCTACTGACTTATGATAGTTTTATTTTTGTGAACTTTCCTTTGTAAACACATTAAGGAAGTAATGTTGGGTAAATGGATTCAGCAAGTGCATTATCTTGCTTAAACCTCAATGACAACATTCTGTTACTTTACCAAATTACTCTGCTGCTCAATCCTCACTCTATGCCTAAGGAATGGAAATCTTTAAAAGGTGTTTTTCCTTGCTCTTGCCAGGTAGATATGATGCTCTTTTTTTTTTTTTTGCGAGGATGTAGATATGATACTTGTCATTATTACGCTACGGCTTGTGGAGCTTACTCGCTTGACTGATTCCTTCATAGTTCTGCATTAGGCTGGAGTTCTTAACATTAGGTGGTTTGTGTTGTTTTTTTTCTCTTTTTTTTTTGCCTTCCCCTTTTACATAGAGTATTTCCGGAATGGCAATATGTTAGCATGCCGTGCAGCTAGAAATTCAAGGATGTAATATGTGTTTGCTGAAGATGTTGGCCCTTATCTTTTTTTTTTTTTCGAGGAAGTTGTTGGTCCTTAACTTCATTTCCGTGCTGGTAAATTTTTCGACATGTTCTAGTTGACGGTTTTCAGACTCAACATTCATTATGAATGAAGCAACAGATATTGGACTTGGTTTGCTAATCAAGCACTTTCTTTCTTTTTTTTATTCCCAAATCACCCAACTTCATGTAAGCTGCAAGCCTGGCAAAGGAGTTCATAGAAAAAGAAAGGCGTATAATTTTTTTCTGTGTGTCTGTGGTAGAGAAAGACGTATGTTTTTTTCGGCAGGGGGCTGGGCGCCAGACCAGCCCAGCTCAGACTCAGACCAGCCACCAGCCCAGCCCCCAGCCATCCGAACTGGGCTGGCCAGAGAGGACCTGGGCCCAAAGTTTACGGCCCATACAAGGCGATCTCACTGCCTACACTCCCCCTTCCTCCTGTTAACTCCTCTCCGCCGCCGCCGCCGCCTCTCCGCAGGTTTGTTCGCAACTTCGCATCGGCAGCGCCTTCCACCCGAGCCGGCACCATGGTGAGATCTCCTCCCCCTCCCACTACCCGCGGAGGTTGCCCCGCCGCTTGTTCGCCGCAGAGATGATTGCGTTTGCTGACTCGTTCGCGTTTCCCCCACCCCTTTTTTTCTCGGCAGCCGAAGCAGATCCACGAGATCAAGGACTTCCTGCTGACGGCGCGGCGGAAGGATGCGCGGTCGGTGCGGATCAAGAGGGCCAAGGGCGCCATCAAGTTCAAGGTGCGCTGCTCCAGGTACCTCTACACCCTCTGCGTCCACGACACCGACAAGGCCAACAAGCTCAAGCAATCGCTCCCGCCAGGTCAGTGCTCCACAGCTCCGTCCATGACCCCCGTATCCATCGGCTGCTGCAGCTTCCGTTCGTTTTTCCTTCTTGCCGTTGCCAGTCGATTGTGTCGTCCGGGTGGTTTGAGATGAATCACTACGGACGGTTGTAGATCAGGTTGCTGGCGTGCGAGATAGATAGGGTAACATGTCTGAATACTTGTACCTAGATTTGGCATACTGGCCTGTTGCTGATTGCTTGCAAAATCCTGGTAGTTTCATGATTGTATTGACATTTTCTATATATGTGACATAGGAATTGAACTTGAGCCTAAAAGCCCATTTGTCTAAATGAACATTCAGTAGTGACAATATACAGGTTGTCGGACTTGAAGTATTTTTTTTTCATTTTGATGGCCAGTTTTCATCAGCTCATCACTTGCCACCAGTTATTTGGCTGCGGCTTTTTTAGTTGGTTGGTTGTCACAGTCTTGCAGTAGTCATACTACATAAATAGGATGATAGGATATGCTTCTGCCAGTGTTAGTTACTGCTTATGATTTAGTATGACATAATGTTGTCTACCTATGTATGACTGTTGTAAACTTTAGGGCAGTCACCGGTGTTTATCCATTATCCTACTATATTCAGACTATTATAACTATAGGTTACAATGGTCAAAACAAAATTGTGCAGAATAAATCCTTAGATTCATGCTATGTCATGTTTTGTGAATCCTGAAATTTACATGTTCTGCTTCTGCCAAGTCATTTTGATATCATGTCCAGTGTTCCATATCTATTTCGTTGAGATATGTGCTGCGCTGCAGCTTGAGGCTGGGCTGTGACCTACTGGTCTGGTCTGTGGGGTATGTTGTGCTGTGTACTTGTGTAGTTGCAGCAGTGTGCGGCTAGCACAACCAAACATGTGTTTCATTGCTTTTCTGGCTGATGTGTGTACAATTTGGTTGCAGAGTTGCCCTCCTATAGTTAACCCATACTGATTGTGATTTTTTCTTCTTGCAGGCTTGAGCGTTCAGGAGATTTAAGTAGAAGCCAAACAGACTACTATTGTGCTGTCAGAGATGCTTTCCTCCAGTATTGCTTTAGTATAATCCATAGGTGGCTTGAGCCATGTCTGACTGAATTATGAAATTTCTGTTTGAAAATTTTAATGTTGGAAGAGATGTATTGGACCTATAATCCTGTATTCCTGTGGTACATGGTATTTCCGTATGGAGAAGAATCGCCTATCATATTTTCCCAAGTCTGAATCTTGTGAATGAACTTGCTTTTTTCAGGTTCTTGCTTTCGTGCTCTGTTATCAATCGAGTTTAGGGTGCAGATCAATTTGGAATTACTAGTACCTCGAACAAAGTTTTGTCGTCATATTGGTTGGATACATTGAGTGAGTTTGAGCGAAAGGTTTGTTCAGTGAAGCCTTTATTATGTTTTGAAGTCGTGCACTTCCTTGCTGCATGGCTTAATAAGAATTGAAAAGAAGGGAAGACTGTTTTTTATCCAAGTATTACAAAAGTGACTTTCCTTATGTTTTATTTGGTGCAAATTAATGCCTAACCGAGACATCCCAAATTTACCCTAATTTAGCTTAACAATGGTTTAATAACATATTGGAATAGTTTAAGCTATGTAATTTTTTGTTACTAATGACAATGCATCTGGTCATGTCTATGGAGGAGACAGTTTTTTTCATTGAAAAAACAAGAAGTTCTTAGGAAAGCAAAAAAAATAAGTGAAACTTCGAATCAATTTGAAAGTTTTGCGCTTCATGGTTTAATATCAGCGGCTGCCAATATCAACCGTCAGATCCTTATCACTCTAATCCCTTCTTCCCCAATCCCCCCGGCTGGGCCGCAGCGAGCGCGGCGCCCTCCGCTTCCACGCCGTCCCCTCCGCGACAGGCCGCCTCCCGTTCTCACCCGTCGCGCCGACCTCGACGCTTCTCGCGACGGCATGGTTGACTGCCCGCGGCTGCTTCTACCGGCCGCGCGGGTCGCCGCCGTTCACAACCCCCGCTGCACTCCCAGTAGCTTCAGCCCGGGGCGCTTCTCCGTCTCGGTTTTTTCCAGCCGACGCTGCCGGAGCTCTGTTCCTGGTGAGTATGCTTCCTCATTCCCTCGTGCAAGCAAGCATATGCGATCTGGTTTGTGAAATTTCTGCAACAAAACCTCTTAATTTCAAGTTACAGAAGACTAAATCAGGATTTAGTTGCGGGGAAGAATTAAGCTGGTTCTGCTAGTTTAGCTCGAAAGAGATTTGGTGATTTAAGCATTAGTTTTCTTATCCTCTGGATGAAACGTTGACAGACTTGGATCAACACAGTGCAATCTGCATCCGCTGGGACCGGAAGCCAGTCAAGCGTTGCAGATGAACCGGAGGCTGCCGAATGGGCCATGCAGGGTAACCTTTCTGCCCGCACTCTTCATTTGTTGCATTTGCTAAGCGTACATAAACACACAGGTTAAACCGATAAGATAATCTTTGAAAAAACGTATCAGATTTCTATGCTTTGAGGAAGGAGGTTGAGTTGGCTATAGAGCGAGTCAGTGAAGTCAGGCAGTCTGCAGGTATGGAACAGCTTAAGGAGGAGATCTCTTCGCTCGAGAAGAAGTCAGGGGATAGTTCATTGTGGGATGATCCTTCCAAGGCTCAGGAGATACTTGTTTCTCTGACAGAGGTCAAAGACAGAGTCAAGCTTCTCAATGACTTCAAGTCACAGGTTTGAGCCCTCATGGCATTCCTGGTTATTTGAACGTACTACTTCACACTTCCTACGATAATAGTGATGACACATTTGCTGCACCTGCACATTATGCAATTCATGATAATTAATTAACAAGAGTAAGAATCTACTGCATCTGCCCCCTGCAATTGTTCTGAATTGTATATGTTATCACGTTTGGTGGAAGAACAATGCCATATGGCAGCAATCTGGTGTGTGAAAACCACTAGTTCTTAGTTGTAGTGTTCCTTTTCTACTTGTAGGTCGAAGAAGCTGAGACCATTGTGAAGCTTACTGAGGAATTAGATTCCATAGATACTGGTCTTCTTGAGGAGGCTTCAAAGATTATAAAGTCGTTAAATAAGGCATTAGATAACTTTGAGATGACACAGCTTCTTTCTGGACCATATGACAAGGAAGGTGCTGTAATTAACATTTCAGCTGGTGCCGGTGGCACTGATGCTCAGGTAAGTGTTCACTGTGTTTGCATGTTTTCTTCATACCGTTGAAGCATTCGTCTTAGTTAAACTCACTTTCCTTAGGCATGATGGTTGTATTCATTGACAAAGATTGAACACTGCTGTTATTTTTTTAAGATCATATGTATTAGTCATTTAGTACTTTGCATTAGAAGATATTAATACTGTTATTTTCTTTTTGTACTACCAGTTAGACAACTTTGCAGTAGCTTTTATTAGGCATATGTATATAGCCGGTTGTATGCCTAATAGCTTTTCTATTCAAATCTTAGTCTTATCTGTTCTCATAAAGAGTTGTCATACTCTGAAGAGACACTGACAAAATAAAAACTAGTTCAGAGATGTGTGAAGATTGGCTGTTTTCGAAAGTACAAACAATAAACTATGATACAGAGATGGCATTCTTGATGCCTACTCCATGCACTATGTTAATGGCTTGCAATATGTACATCATGATTTGTTACATCCGTGCTCTGTATATGTAGACATGTAGTTATGTGCCAGGCTCATGTAAGAATGGCAGTGACTGAATTTTTCAATTGAAAGCATGTTTCTGGTTACACAAAGTGTGCTAGCATTCTGCTAAAACTTGTTTGCTCTTTGCAGGATTGGGCTGACATGTTACTAAGGATGTATGTACGGTGGGGTGAGAAGCAGCGCTACAAGACGAGAGTAGTTGAGAAATCACCTGGTGAAGAGGCTGGTATAAAATCAGCTACAGTTGAACTAGAAGGAAGATATGCTTATGGCTATCTCTCTGGTGAGAAAGGGACACACAGGATTGTCCGTCAATCACCATTTAACGCCAAAGGGCTTCGGCAGGTAATATTTGCACTTCACAGTTCTAGTTCTGTAAATTTATCAACACTTCTTCACGAGCTAAATGGATAAAAGACTGTCATTTCCTCTCTGATTCTTAGTTTCTGCTACGTAAATTACTTTATGCAGACAAGCTTTGCTGGTGTTGAGGTTATGCCTCTTCTACCAGAGGAATCCATGGCTGTGGAAATACCTGAAGAGGACCTGGAGATTAGCTTCACAAGAGCTGGAGGTAAAGGAGGCCAGAACGTAAACAAGGTGGAAACAGCTGTCCGCATGGTCCATATTCCTACTGGCATTGCAGTTCGTTGCTCAGGTACTATTTAAGACCAGCTTGCATCACATATGCTAAACAAATTACACAATCACTCCTCTTTGCATAAACTCTGGATCTTTTTTTTAAGGCAAACTTAAACACTGGATCATAAGTTGACTTTGGCACAATATAGACATGAAAAGGCAAAAACATTTGGTAGTGAGAAAAAAAGTATTAAGCAAGATTTACTCTGCTTTTCTGAATGTTGGATTGTCAGTATCGCAGAATAAGATATTTATTACTTCGACCGGGATGGCAGAGATATCTTCAAATGCCTATTTGAAATCAAGAATAAGACGTACTTCAGGTTATACGAGATGATAAATCTGACGTTTGTGTTGCAATGCCCAATTTTGCAGAGGAGAGGAGTCAGCTGGCCAACAAAATAAAGGCTCTCAGCCGGCTCAAAGCAAAGCTGCTGGTGATCGCTTTGGAGCAGCGTGCATCGGAGATCAAGCAGATCCGTGGAGATATGGTGAAGGCAGAGTGGGGGCAGCAGATACGCAACTATGTCTTCCACCCCTACAAGCTTGTCAAGGACGTCCGGACGGGGTGCGAGACTTCGGACATCACAGGTGTCATGGATGGGGAACTGGATCCCTTTATCAGAGCGTACCTCAAATACAAGCTCACTACAGCAGCATCAAGCTGATGCTGAGGAACAAAGCGAACAAGTGACTGCCCCCGATGCAGTAGTATACATTCCTGATGTAGTAGACTTGCATTCGTAGTAATAGCATCTTATTTCTTGATTTGGGAATCCTAATAGGTAAAACCAAAATGGAATCATGCGTTGCGCGAGTCTTTCGTTCACCTCTACCGAATAATGAGAGAACTAATCCACCAGATAATTAGAGAACTAAAATGCACTCTGTTTTATGAAAATGATAATTCGTATAAAGTCCCTAAAATGTATACAGCAATATTGTGATGTGCATGTTGACGGGAGGGTTACAAGTTCGCAAGGGGAAGGCCGGAGGCGGCATGTCCCAAAGCATTCGGTATTCTAACCCGGCGGCCTCGCGCACGGAAGATGGTCGAGCGTTGCGGTAGAGAGCGACGGGTCTTCTGATAGAGTGATAGAGTTTGCGATTCGGTATCGCGGAGAAGTCTCCAAGGTCTACGCTTTTGGTGTCCAGCCCAATTTCAGGCGGTTGATATTCCTTGATGAAGTCGCTGCTATATAGACGAAGTCACTGCTTATCACTTGACAGTAGTCTATTAGATGAATACATACTTGTCTTCCAATTTTTTGTTGTCTCATGCTTCCGCCGTTTGTGGCATCATTCCGATTTGTGCCATTCCGCATTTAGTTTCATATTTTCTGCTGATGACCCAAAGCGCGTCCATTGATGTCGTTGGGCAGCACAGAGACTGCAGCCTCCAGCAAAACTGGACATTTTGCTGCAGGAACTTTGCAAGAAACTATGTAAACTC
Organism: Digitaria exilis; assembly: GCA_015342445.1. NCBI lineage: Eukaryota > Viridiplantae > Streptophyta > Magnoliopsida > Poales > Poaceae > Digitaria > Digitaria exilis. Next base: position 1,070,985 of record JACEFO010002272.1, on the reverse strand, counting down.
TACACAAATTTGTGCATTATTTGACGCAGTCTCCAATACACAAATATGGCTGCCAATTTTCAAACATGCCGCTACAGAGTACTAGTATTAACCAAACTATGACAATGTTTGCCCATTGCTACTATTACAGTTTCCAACAAATAGCACCAGTAATCATGCCAAATAAACAAAACGCCAACACTATACACCACTAGTTTAGTAATATGATCTACTTCACGTGAGTTCTTTCCTCGGTGTTCACACGGCTCGCTATACTCGCCTAGGCATATGCAGGGGGTGGATCGCCACACCTCGCCTTACCGGCCATAAAAACCTGAGATCGTGTTCTCGCAAGGTTAGCATTATTTAAGATACACATCACTGTGTTACTTTCCCCTTTTGCCTCCAATGTAAACTTCATAACCTCATTGTGTTGAATAAATGTTTTGGTTTTATACATCTACTCTCTAGACAATGAAGTAAGCTTCCAGTCACACGTTCTACCAGGGATGCCCCAAGAATTGAGATGACGACTACATAAAAAATGTAAATGTGAAGGCACAAAATTATGCCAGCCAGCTGCTATATATCTTAATTTATCCTATCCAGAATAATGTAAACAACTATGTATCCGACAACGTCGGTATACGTGAGCCGGTGTAGTTAGTTCTTTACCAACAGAAAATAATGTAATGCACTATGTACCATACAACGTTTGTATATCTGCAAAGTAACCATAGGGACTTATTTGGTAATGAGTTAGTATGAATCAATCAACTGAACTACGTGAGGAACCAGTGGAAAATGCAAAAAAAAAAGATGGAAGGAGGACTGATTTTTCTCATCTTCCTCCATCTCTATGTTTTTCTCTTTCCTCTCCCTCTTCTTCAACCTTGGAGCTCCCTATTCTTCAACTATGATGCCTAAAAATTTGACGGATGAGGGGGGAGGGGGGGTGTAGGATGTAGGGAGGCTAGAGCCCCTAGCCCCGTAGATTCGCCTGTGCGAGGAACTTACCTGGTGCATTTCTTCTTGTTTTATTTTTCCCCCTTCACAACAAAAGCAAATGACCGCTAAGAGTTCGTTGCTCCTGTAATTGGATGTACATTAATAAAGAGAATATATATAGCAATTACGATTGCAAATGTTCATATCAGAATGACTGAATGTATGTGCATTACATATTGATCTTGTCCGAACACCGGCGGTGTTCGTCAGCTGAGTTTGTTAAAAAAAAATAGTCCGCTCAAACTTCTGTTAGCTGAATCATCGTATCGCAAAGAAAAACTTCATCAAAGCGGTAGTTGCAAAGAAGCTGAATACCCTACCACCTTTCTTAATTGCTCCCTAAAGACATTGACCTAGAGGCTCTTCTTCCTCCTCTCTTCTTCCCACACTCTTTCTTTCTTCCTCATTCCTCTTCTTAAAATAGTAAGCAGTTTTCGGGGCATGTACGTGTGGTAGGGGGCTTGAGCCCCCCTCCCCCCAAGGCACTAGATCCGCCCCTGGCTTCTCCTCTAACAAATTATATAGGCACTTTCCACAGAGGATCGGCACCATGTCTGGAGCACATTGCATGACACCGTAGATGTTGTCGGAAGTCTGGAATGACATCCCAGTGCCAAACTTTTTTCGTCGAGTTTAGCAGTGTAGTCTGCAACTGAGTTGATGAGCACAGCCACAACAATGTCGAACACCATTGGCGTCGATGTGTTCTAGTAGCTAGGCAGTGAAGTGAAGTTGCCAAAATTGGAGTTGCTTAGGCCAGCCTCAGTGCACAATTTTTTTACACAATTACCAAGACTAAGAACTAGATAAACTCTGGTAGTTGAGTTTCATGGGGATTAAACTCCACTTTTGTCTCATGAAACTCCCTCTCTTAATTTGGTATCCATAAAATCCCCATTTAGACTAGCCTTAGTATGTTGTAGATGAAACATTGATTGAAATACCTTGGTAGTAGAAATTTTGTGTTAGAGCAAAATGGAGAGGTGCAATGTTATACCACAAGCACGAGTCCACTTACACATAAATATAGTAGTAGTAGCTTATTCTAACTGTCTTAAGTCGAATCATCTTAAATTGAAATTCGATGTTGTTTATGGTATCAAATAGATATATATTAATTAAGAAAACCTATCTTATGAATAATCTAATGACCCCTGCATTGTATTACAAATACTTCTATATAAAAATGTTTGCCAAATTAAATGAAAATAATGACAGTACACATCGATCATGGATCGAAAAAATTAGGTCAACATTGGTGAGCCTCGGATTGTACAGTCACTTACTGCGAATGACCGATCGAGCCCATGAAACGCTGCTAATTTAGTAATGTGGGCCTGGATCACCATCACGAAACTAATTAACCGCGATTCACTACTCGTACTAGCTTCCTTGAGGTGCAAACCCATTAAATTCGACTGTTCAATACCACTACAAACTATGTGTACCTGGCAATGCAACATGTTCTGGTCCACGTGAGTTCTTTCCTCGGAATGGTTTCCCAGTATCCTCCCACCAGAGGGAATTGAGCCTTCAACTTCAAGTCCAAGGAATCCATGTCGCAACAGTTGCTGAAACGACGTAGGCATCTCCTTGAATGCTGGCAATGTGGCTACATCGCCGTACTCAGGACTGCGATCCAGCCATAGTTGAGGAAGCAATGCGATAGATATCCTCTCGAGTGCTCGGCGTGCAGCCCCAACCCGAACAGAACATCAGCGAGCTCCATCTCACGGTCTGTTCCCATGAATCCTCTTATTGTTATCTCTCTAGTGAACCTAGCTGCAGCTCATCTCTACATGCTTCCCAGGGGTTGCAGTCAGTGCTTTGCCACTTTTTCACTTCAGTTTCATCATTACCCTGATAGATCAATTGGGAATTGGGATGAGGTGATACATTTCAATGTTCAAACCAGAACACAGAATTTCAAATATATATGTGAATGTACTTCTAATTTTACCCTTCCTAAATATATAATTCACTCCATAAGGAATAAAAAAGGAGAAATTTGATAGGCTACCAATAAAAAGGAGTAAATAGGTGTCCAAATACAGTAAGAGCCAGAGTTCATCGTCATGAATGGCAAAATTTAGAGCTGGAATGTACCAACTACCAAAAGGCAAACCAAGGAGATCAGATAACTTGATTTGTTGAATGACATTACAGAATATGTCTCTTTTAGTTTCCTTACTAGACCATCATTATTTGTTTAAGTAATACAACACCCATATAGTTAAGAGCCAGCAACCAATACAGTTCATATCAATTGTGAGTGCTATCGGCAATGCTTCTTTGTGAGCTTGTCGTCTGTATAATTTATGATCAACCATATTACCATACTAATATTAGAACCTCCTATTATCAATGCCTCTCGGGGTCTCATATATTTCTAGTTTACTTTCCTTAATTCCCATATGACCACGTGATTATGTATTATTTAAAATTTTCTCTTTTAAGAATTGTGTCGGGTACCTGTAAAAGGGGTACCCTAACTTAGGCCCAGAACTACTCGGTAACAAGGCCCACAAATGAGGTTGGCCTGGCACCGTGGCCCATCAAAGGCCCACCACGACAGACTTCACCACGGCGCTCGTCCCGCTTGAAGATCCTTGAGCGGGGACGTCCGTGACGATCGAGCCCGGCCCAGCTCGAGGGGGACGTTCACCCTCGAGCTGGCGTTTTCCGTCACGTTCGAGGCTCGGCAGCCAGGCTCGAGGGAGAAGCTCATGCAAGGGGAAGGGACACACACGGCAGGTCGACACACAACAAAACACAAAAAGACACTTAGCCTCCGAAAGGCCCAGGGACTTGGGAGCTCATCTCCTTCTCCCACCTTGCTTGTAACCCTCTACTACGAGCAACACGAAACCGGTGCTACGCACCACTGCTGGACGTACGGCCCCGTGGCTGGAACCAGGATAAAAACTCTTGTGTCCCTTGTCCGACACCAAAGCCCACCATCGGAACAACGAGTGACTAGCACCGCAATCACTTGTTTGTGCCGGTGTGACCAAATCAGGCACCGACAGTTGGCGCGCCAGGTAGAGGACCAGCGCTGCGCAACTCTCGTCCCTGATGGCAGCTTCAACTGAGGACGGCCCCCGCTGGGCGAGAGCGATCTGCTCCCAGTAGGGCAGGAGATCTGGTTCGGGAGCTTGCGATTCAAGCATGTGGTGATGATTACCACCTGCGCATCCTCCAAGAGGAACTAAGCAACCAGCCGGAGCCTCCTCAACCGCCACCGGCAGCTTCGCGACGACGGAGTCGTCCCGGATCTCGCGCACGACGAGCACGCGCTGCGAGGCGCGTCGCCGACGCCAGCATCCCTCCTCCCGCGAGGAATGAAGAGATCCTGCGATCAGGGTCGTGGGAGAGGGCTGTACCCTTCTTCCCGGAACCCATGTCTGCACCACGTGCTACGGCAGCACGTCCCTTTCCCTACGGGTTACGCGGCCCCACGGCTACGTACGCCTCGCTCATCTGCACCGCCATGGGTGCGTATGACGGCCAACCAGGCTATCATCCGGCCTCGGAGCGCAGCCTCGCCGCCCTGACGCCCGACAATTCCCACACCGAGTCGGAAGATGGACATGCCTTTGGGCACGAGAACCCCGGTTGGGACTACTCTGGTCTCCGCGACCCAGACGCCTTTTTGGTCTTCCAAACAGCGGCGGATTATTGCTTCGGCTATTCCGATGATGAGTATGATCCGACCAAGCAGTGTTTCGTCATCAGCGATGAGCGAGTCAGCGAAGGATCGACGTCAGGCGACGATGGCGAAGATGACGACCAGGGAGGCAACGACGGCGCAGATCCGGTAGGCGCACAGCCACCAGATCCGTCGGACCACTTGCCTTCCGAGGACGAGCGGCATCCACGCCGCCAGCCACGAATTGCTCGCCCCCACGACTTTGGAGACGGCGACGTCTCACCACCGGCGCGCTCCAACCACGAGCCGCCCAAACGAGGCCACGAACGGAGCACAGAGATGACGACCGCGCTCCCAGGACGAGCCAAAAGCTCATCGCGGCGGCCGCGCTGCTCCGAGCATGCCGGAGTCAGCTACCCCCAAGGGGCGGAAGCTGCATCTCGAGGCCCAAAAGCTGGTTGAGAACGCCGCACGACAGCAGGCCGAGAGCTCAGCCTCTCGCCTTCGGCGCCCCTCGGCCTCGAAGAACGAACGAAGGGGGGAGTCGTCGGTACGTTCACCCCGGCCTAACGGCAGAGAACGAACGCAGTCCCGGGGCGACTCCCACCGGGACATTGCACATCGCCGCACCGAAGGACCACGTGCACCCGAGGTGGAGCCACTTCCCGCACGGGCGCCCGCGAGGTCGCGCCTCCGGGACACCCGAGGCACGATGGACGATGGCGACGCCCGCAATACGCTAAACCAGATGAGGCAGCGAGAGGGAGCCTGGACCCGCCAACACGGGCGCACCGACGTTGGATGGAACCGGGATGCGGCCCCTAAACCGGCGGGAACGCGCGTGTTCAGTTGTAACATCCGCACCGCTCCGATTCCCCCTCGCTTCCGACAGCCTACTACCATCACCAAATACTCTAGGGAAACTGACCCCAGGGTATGGTTGAACGACTACCGCCTAGCGTGCCAACTCGGCGGCGCTACAGATGACGACATGATCATCCGCAATCTGCCACTCCACCTGGCAGATTCCGCGTGGACATAGCTCGAGCATCTGCCCCCCAATCGGATCCACGACTGGAACGATCTGGTCGAGACCTTCGTGGGGAACTTCCAGGGCACCTACGTGCGCCCCGGAAACACGTGGGACCTTCGAGGGTGCAAACAAAAACCCGGCGAATCCTTGAGGGATTTCATCCGGTGCTTCTCCAAGCGCTGCACCGAGCTTCCCAACATCACCGACCATCAGATCATCCACTCCTTCCTCGAGAGCACCACATGCTATAGCTTGGTGTGCAAGTTGGGGAGGAGCCCGCCCCCCGACGCAAACCGGCTATTTGAGGTAGCCTCGAAGTACGCCTCGGGGGAGGAGGCGGCCAATGCCATTTTTAATGGTAAGAAGGGAAAGCGTCCCGAGGAAACACTCGCGGGGGATGACAAGATGAAGGGCCCCTCGAAGAAACGAAAGCATGGCAAAAAGGGAAAAAAGCTCCGGGCCCCCCGCGAAACGGGCGACGTCGAAGACGAGGCTCTCGCAGTCGACCCTAACCACAAGGGACCTCGAGGTCCCCCGCGTGGTGGGGGCATCTTCGGCGACCACCTCAAGAAGCTATGCCCGTACCACAAGACCGCAGTCGCTCATACCCTCAAGCAGTGTGAGATGCTGCGGAAGTTTTACAACCGCATCCCTCGAAAGGACGCGGTCATCCCAAGGATGGCGGCGGCAAGGACGAAGACGGATACCCCAAGGTTGAACACGTGTTCTTCATTATGGGAGGCCCCGCAGCCAACCTAAAACCTCAACAGAGGAGGAGGGAACGTAGGGAGGTCCTGCTGGCCCGACCAGCGACCCCTTCGTACCTCGACTGGTCTTCAGAGACCATCTCGTTCGGTCGTGAGGATCATCCCGACCATATCCCGAACCCTGGACAGTATCCCCTCGTCGTCGACCCCGTCATCGGCAACACGCGCTTCTCCAAAGTGCTCATGGACGGAGGCAGCAGCCTGAACATCCTGTATGCTCCAACTTTGGAGCTCATGGGAATCAGCACCAGTGAGCTACGCCCCAACAATTCCTTCCATGGAGTTGCGCCCGGAAAATGCGTCCAAACTCTCGGGCAGATCGACCTGCCCGTCTGCTTCGGAACCCCGGCAAACTTCCGCAAGGAAGTACTCACCTTCGAGGTAGTAGGCTTCAAAGGAGCCTACAACGCCATCTTGGGAAGGCCATGCTACGCCAAGTTCATGGCCATCCCCAACTACACCTACCTCAAGTTGAAGATGCCGGGGCCTCACGGAGTCATTACGGTCGGCCCAACGGTCGAACACGCCTATGAGTGCGACGTCGAGAGCATCGAGCTCGCGGAGGCTCTTGCCCTCGACGAGTCCCTCGTAGCAGACCTGGAGGCGATCGTCAACACGTCCCCTGACGCCAACGAACGGCAACCTGGGAGCTTCACACCTGCCGAGGACACCAAGATTGTCCCCCTCAACCCCGACAGCCACGACGGCAGGGTGCTGAGGATCAGTTCTTCCCTCAGTGACAAATAGGAAGTGGTGCTCGTCGACTGTCTCCGCGCCTACGCTGACATCTTCGCGTGGAGCCCCTCTGACATGCCAGGCATTCCGAGGGAGGTCACCGAGCACTCTCTTGATATCCGCCCCCACTCCAAGCCGGTCAAACAGCGCCTTCGTCGCTTCGACGAAGTGAAACGGCGGGCGATCGGCGAAGAGGTACGCAAGCTTCTGGAGGCCGGGTTCATCAAGGAAGTCTTTTATCCCGAGTGGCTAGCTAATCCTATACTAGTAAAGAAGAAAAATGGGAAGTGGAGAATGTGTGTAGACTACACCAGTTTGAATAAAGCATGCCCAAAAGTCCCATTTGCTTTACCACGTATAGACCAGATTGTAGACTCCACGGCGGGATCTGAACTTCTATGTTTCCTTGATGCGTACTCCGGTTACCATCAGATTAAGATGAAGGAGTCCGACCAACTCACGACTTCCTTTATCACCCCTTTTGGCATATACTGCTACGTTACGATGCCCTTCGGCCTTCGAAACGCCAGGGCCACGTATCAACGTTGTATGCTCCACGTCTTCGGGGATCATATAGGTCGTATCGTAGAGGCATATGTCGATGATATCGTCGTAAAAACCAGGAAGGCGGACGACCTGGTACGCGACCTTGAGGTCATGTTTGGCTGCCTCAGGGCGCACGGAGTAAAACTCAACCCCGAAAAGTGCGTCTTCGGTGTGCCTCGAGGTATGCTCTTGGGTTTCATTGTCTCCGAACGAGGCATCGACCCAACCCCGAAAAGGTCACGGCCATCTAGCAGATGGAACCGATCCGTGACCTAAAGGGCGTACAGAGGGTAATGGGGTGCCTGACATCCCTAAGCCGCTTCATCTCTCATCTCGGGGAGAAGGGGCTACCCCTGTATCGACTTTTGAGGAAATCAGAGCACTTCACCTGGACCGCGGAGGCCCAGGAAGCTCTCGATCGACTCAAAACGGCGTTAACGAACACGCCGATCCTTACCTCACCGAAAGAGGGCGAACCTCTCCTCCTCTATGTCGCGGAGACCACTCAAGTCGTCAGCGCGGTCATAGTGGCGGAAAGAACCGAGGAAGGACATTCTCTGCCGGTCCAGCGACCGGTATACTACATCCGCGAAGTTCTGATCGAGACTAAGACGAGGTATCCCCACGTCCAGAAGCTGATCTACGCCATTGTGCTGGCTCGACGAAAACTGCGGCACTACTTCGAGGCTCACCCAGTGACCGTCGTGTCGTCCTTCCCACTGGGCGAAATCATCCAGAACCGCGAGGTCTCCGGGCGAATGTCGAAATGGTCGACAGAGCTAATGGGGGAGACCCTCACTTATGCGCCAAGGAAAGCCATCAAGTCCCAGATCTTGGCGGACTTCGTAGCCAAAAGGACCGACACCCAGCTCCCTCCCTCGAAGTCCAGCCTCGACTGCTGGGAAATGTACTTCGATGGGTCGGTGATGAAGACCGGCGCAGGCGCCGGCCTACTCTTCATTTCACCCCACGGGAAGCACCTTCGGTACGCCGTACAACTCAACTTCCCCGCGTCCAACAATATGGCGGAGTATGAAGCGCTCCTTGCCGGCTTGAAAATTGCGCTCGAGCTCGGCATTAAGCGCCTCGATATCCGTGGCGACTCGCAATTGGTCGTCGACCAGGTGATGAAGGAATCAAGCTGCCATGACGAAAAGATGGCGGCCTACTGCCAGGCGGTACGCGACCTCGAGGACAAGTTCGATGGCCTCGAGCTTCATCACATCGCGTGAAGATATAATGAGGAGGCTGACGAATTGGCAAAGATCGCGTCGAGACGAGCCACCGTTCCCCCGAACTTGTTCACCAAGGACGTCGACAAGCCCTCGACTGCCATCACCCTCTCGGCCAGAACCTCGACCGCAGTCGAACCTCAAGGGGCCGCCAAGGGCTCGCCCCTCTCCCCCCTCACGTGAGGGGGCCACCGCGACGTCCGCCTCCACGAGCGCCGCAGACGGCTCCTCGACGCGAGAAGCCCCCCCAGGCGCGGGGGTGGCGTCCTCGGTCCGAGCAACCTCGGCGCGGGGCTCGACGGCGCCCTCGAGAAGTTGAGGTGGCCTTGGCTCCCCGAGGACCCGGGACGCCTCCTCGCATGGCTGCCGCTCGACCTGCAGCCCCGCCTGAGCGTCGAAGAAGATGACGAAGTCTTGGACCGCCTCGTTCGCCGGGCCCAGGAGCTGCGAGGACGGGTGAGGCGACGAGCTTGGCCCGACCTTGAGGGCCTTGGTCGGCGCAAGGGAAGGTACGGCTCGTCCACCAGACCGACTGCGCCAAAGAAAAAATTCAGTCAGAAACAAAAATGATGTCTCGATGAACAAATAAGCGACGAAGAAAGCTTACCGAACGATGGGGAGCTTCCGCTTCAGCCTCGAGGCTGAGACAGGAGCCACCCTCGAAACCTTGCCTCCTGTAGAGGCGTCGGCCTCCCCTTGAGGAGCCACCCTCGAAACCTCCCCGCCTCCCGTGGAGGCGCCGGCCTCTCCTTGGGAAGCCTCTGCACCTGGCCCACGAGCTTGGGCCTCCTCGACAGCTCGGGTGCCTCACCTCGATCTTGGGGTCCCTCGGGGGCAGCCGCCGCTACCCCCGACGGACTCCCAAGAGCAGGCACCGTGGTCGACAGCGGAGCTTCAAGGTTGATGGGCTCTCCGCTGCCGCCCCCAGACGCTGCAGCAAGGGCGGCTCCACCAGGAGAGGCCCGGGAAGAGATGGAGAGCTCGAGAGGAGACGGGCTCCTCGCCCCACCATCCTCCTCGGATCCTTCACCAGCGGGATCTGGGGAAGTCTCCGACGTCGGGAGCGGTGAGAGCCCCTGCCTCTCCCGCTCGCGGTTCTCCTCCAAGTGCTTCCTCCTTTTTCGCTCCTTCCGCTTCCGCTGCGCCTCCTTCCGATCCTTCTCCTGCTTTGCCCGCTCAGCGCGGGCGCGGTTGGCGGCCTTGTCCTCTGGGACAGGGGGTTTGGAGGTGTGGCCGCGGGACAGCCCCTGTGAAACACCAGTCACAAGGTCAAAAACACGCGAAATTGAAACATGAAGCAAATACGAGGGTCGAAAAGCCGCTTACGAAGCTCAGGTGGCCAGCCTCGGGCCGCATGGGCACGGCCCACGGGTTGTCCAGCCGATCGACGGCATGCCGCGCCCGCTGCACGGCGATGGCGTCGGGCAACGGCTCCGCCGCCATCGCTGTGCCGGTGACGTCGGCGTCAGGAGTCATCCCAAACAGTGGGAGCCTCCTCTGCATGAGGGGAAGCACCCGCCACCGATGGAAGTTCGCGATGACGCCACCAGCAGTGAGGTCGTGCCTCGACAGGCGCTGGAGCGCCTCGATCAGGGGAGCAAGCTTGTCCTTCTGCTCCGGCGGCGACACCCCGTAGGCCCAGCGGTCCATCTTCTCCGTCAGCAGCTTGCCGGTGTAGGGCGGCAGACGCCCCGTCGTTGCGAAGGTAGAACCACCCCTTGTCCCAATCTTGGTTGTTCGAAACCATGGAATAAGGGATGTAGAGCTCCCTACGGTTCCTCCGGACTTGGAGCACGAGGCCGCCAGCACGAGCAGGGCGACGGACCCCCTTGGTGATGCCCTCTAGGAAGAGCTCGCCGAAGAAGAGGTGGCGCCACAGGTCCCAGTGGGCCTCGATGCCCAAGAAGCCCTCGCAGACGGCGACAAATACCGCCGCCTGCGAGATTGTGTTGGGCGAGAAGTTGTGCAGCTCCACCTTGTAGTGGAAGCACAACGCTCGCAAGAATCGTCCCGTCGGAACACAGAAGCCCCGCTCGTGGAGGCGAACGAGGCTGACGACGTAGCCCGCCGGCGGGGCGGGCTCCATAGCAGCCCCCGGTGAGATCCAAACCGGCGGTTCGCCGTCGACGTTTGGCGGCAACACTCCGACCTCCACAAGCCCATCCAGACAAGTCTTGGTGGCCGTCGATAGCTTCCACGGCGCAGGGTCGACGAGTTGGACCATGGTGACAGGTGGAAGCTTAGGCGAGAGAGGAGATGGGAACGCAAAGGCTTGAAGGCAAAGGTTAGAAGGCGAGGGAGACGTATCCTTGGCAGGAGCCCTGCCACGCTATTTATACTCCCCCGCGGAGCAAGGCGCGGCAGGACACCGGCCGGGACACGCCAGCCCCCTAGGCTGACAGTCAGGCCCGCCCCGGGAGACGTAACGGCGCTGGCCGCGTCAACCGCGCTAACCGCCTTAATCGCGTCGCAATACTCGAGGAGTCCGGCGCAGTAAACGTGTGGTCGTGTCGAACCGCGCCCGCACACCTCGCCTGAAAAGGCGTGCCCACTTCTCCCACGAAATCACGATATCTTCCTCGGTGGTCATCATGACCCGCGCGAAACAAGGAAGGGCGCATTCAAGGCGCCAACCCTCGAAGGGAAAGCCTCGAAGCTCAAATGCTCGAGGAAGACCCGTCGAGGGACAAAGGCCTCGAAAGCCTCGACAGACACCAGCCCCCGCAGGGTTGAACCTCACCCCTGCGGAGGCTCGGGGGCTACTGTCGAGTACTTGTAAAAGGGGTACCCTAACTTAGGCCCAGAACTACTCGGTAACAAGGCCCACAAACGAGGTTGGCCTGGCACCGTGGCCCATCAAAGGCCCACCACGACAGACTTCACCATGGCGCTCGTCCCGCTTGAAGATCCTTGAGCGGGGACGTCCGTGACGATCGAGCCCGGCCCAGCTCGAGGGGGACGTTCACCCTCGAGCTGGCGTTTTCCGTCACGTTCGAGGCTCGGCAGCCAGGCTCGAGGGAGACGTTCACCCTCGAGCCGGCGTTTCCATCACGTTCGAGGCTTGGCAAGCTCGAGCTTGCGGGCTAAGCTCGAGCCTGCCACGCCGAGAACAGCGCCAGGGACTCTGCGGCCATCATCACTGATCATAAATGACTCCTCTGCCGTCAAAAAGAAGGATTCACTGCACCACGCCACCGCCCACGCTGCGGAGAAGACATCGGTCAAATCCACCTGGCGCGGTGGATTCTGATCTGACACTGCACAGGCCTGTCCTGGCAGTGATACTGTGCCAACCACTCCTTTGACCGTGCTTGCCTCGGATGCGGTGCCATCCTCGAAGGCGACTCTCGAAGGAAACTACGAAGCTTCGATCCGGATGCCGTGCTCAAGTTGCAACCCTCGAGGTCCCGAGTTGTCACGAGAAGAGCGTCACGTCAACCACTGCCATGTCGTCAGCCGGAGTTGGAAGGCGCGATTCCCGCTCGCATCGTGCGCGACATGGGTAGCACAGTGCACCTAGTAGCGTCAGCCCCACGAACACATGTACTCGCACCCTCCCCCCTTGGTCTATAAAAGGAGAAGGGAAGCTCATGCAAGGGGAAGGGACACACACGGCAGGTCGACACACAACAGAACACAAAAAGACACTTAGCCTCCGAAAGGCCCAGAGACTTGGGAGCTCATCTCCTTCTCCCACCTTGCTTGTAACCCTCTACTACGAGCAACACGAAACCGGTGCTACGCACCACTGCTGGACGTACGGCCCCGTGGCCGGAACTAGGATAAAAACTCTTGTGTCCCTTGTCCGACACCAAAGCCCACCATCGGAACGACGAGTGACTAGCACCGCAATCACTTGTTTGTGCCGGTGTGACCAAATCAGGCACCGACAAATTGCATCTCATTTTATGTTTGATTGTCTAAACATATATTGTGTATGATTGTTTGATTTTAGTACTCCTTTTATTGTATAAAAAATAATTTAAGCCCATAGCAACGCACGGGTACGGACCTATATATAAACATAAAAGTACGATATGCCGTGTTGGTGACAATGCGAAAGAATTTCGTCATTGATACCTTTACACACCAAGGCAATATATATCGAAAGATGTTTCTGATACATATAAAACATTATTTTATTCGCATTGCAGGTCTAATATTTAATGGAGCAGATTATTGTTTTATAACAATGTAGCTGTATCATTGAATTATTATCTTTTGCAATGTTCTATGTTCGTTATAGAATTTTTTTCCTACCCGTAGCAACACACAGACATTGTACTAGTCAATGTTCAAACCAGCGCACAGAATTCCAATATATGCGAATATACTTCTAATTTTACCGTTCCTAAATATATAATTCACTCCGCAAGGAATAAAAAAAAGGAGAAATTTTATATGCTGCCAATAAAAGGACTAAAGAGGTGTCCAAATACAACCAGAACCAGAGTTCATCGTCATGATAATCAAACTCTCCTCTGTTTCTAAACAGCAGCACACTGTACCAACATGAGTAGCCGCGCAATAATCCAAGGCGGTCTCGTTTTTCTTGTACCCCAATGCTACACAAAACTCTTGGCAGGTGTCCAGAGTGCACCCGGCCATCTTGTAGCATCTCCCTGCAAAATGGAAAGAAAAAAGAATGGTCAAGGCAAGTTAAATTGAGCTCCCATAGCCATAAACTCTTTTAAGTATAATACGGTAAATGGCGCGGCGTACCAACTTCGGGTGCTCCTCGATCTGCATCGTTTCCTAGCCCAACGCTGGGCGACAAGACCAACGCCATGATCACGGTGGCCGGCAACAACAGAGCCCTAGCAACTTTGGCCATGCTCTCTGACTGCCGCTTGTTGCTTTGGATGTGGAGCTTCGATGAGATGCTGATTTGGCCATGCTTAAATAGAGGAAATGGGTGAAGCAACAACTTCGGCAGATAATTAATTCTAGATACCATGCTTCTTTTGTCATGCGTTATTTAGAAATGAAGATAGTAAATTTAATTATAGCCTTGTAGTCGTTATGGTGAATTCTGTATAGCCTGGAAACGGTAGTTGAGGCAGACATTTAATCTAGGATTATGGTACCATATATTTAGAAATGAAGGTAGTAAATTTAATTATTTTGAAGAAATACTGTAGGACTTTGATACTGGGAGAACGGGCGACTTTATTCAAATCTCATGTTCAGTATTTCTCATAACCATAATGCATGGTCCAAATACAGCCAGAGCCAGAGTTCATCGTCATGATAATCAAACTGATAACTATTCTGTTTCTAAACAGCAGCACACTGTACCAGCATGAGTAGCCGCGCAATAATCCAAGGCGGTCTCGTTTTTCGTGTACCCCATTGCTACACAAAACTCTTGGCAGGTGCCGAGAGTGCACCCGGCCATCTTGTAGCATCTCCCTGCAAAATGGAAAGAAAAAAGAATGGTCAAGGCAGGTTAAATTAAGCTCCCATAGCCATAAACGCTTTTAAGTATAATACGGTAAATGGCGTACCAACTTCGGGTGCTAGTCGATCTGCATCGTTTCCTAGCCCAACGCTGGGCGACAAGACCAACGCCATGATCACGGTGGCCGCCAACAACAGAGCCCTAGCAACTTTAGTTTTGTGAAACGCCATGAGACACCTTGCCTCTGTCTCTCTGACTGCCGCTTGTATGCTGGTTGCTTTGGATGTGGAGCTTCGATGAGATGCTGATTTGGCCATGCTTAAATAGAGGAAATGGGTGAAGCGACAACTTCGGCAGATAATTAATTGTAGCTATACCATGCTTCTTTTGTCATGCGTTATCTTTAGGTGCTATTTATTTGATGCCTTGTAACAGCACTTTATCTATGGGCAGCTAATTAATTATGGTTTGATATATTTGGCAGAATTTTAAAGGTAGACAGGCAGTCTAGCATAATTTGAGGCGGTTGATATTCCTTGATGAAGTTACTGTTTATCACATGAGAGTAGGTTTTTTCCATAAAAAATAATTATGGTTTCATATATTTGGCAGAATTTTAAAGATAGACAGGCAGTCTAGCACAATTTCAGGCGGTTGATATTCCTTGATGAAGTCACTGCTTATCTCTTGAGGAAATGGGTGAAGCAACAACTTCGGCAGATAATTAATTCTAGCTACTATGCTTCTTTTGTCATGCGTTATCTTTAGGTGTTATTTATTTGATGCCTTGTAACAGCACTTTATCTATGGGCAGCTAATTAACTGTGGTTTGATATATTTGGCAGAATTTTAAAGATAGCAAGTCAGAATTGAAGGCCCATACTAGGATAGACAGGCAGTCTAGCATAATTTCAGGCGTTTGATATTCCTTGATGAAGTCACTGCTTATCACTTGACAGTATTCCATTAGACGGGAAAAAAAATACTATCTTCCAATTTTAGGTCTTCCAATCAGAGCGGCGATCCGACGACGACGCTGCGGCGCGGCGCGAAAGCTTTGTGGGCTGACAAGGATGTTGCCATTTAGACAGCCCACGTAGGACATGACGACAGGGAGGGAGTTTCGGCCCACCACGTAAACATTATCAATCAGTTACATTTCAGCCCAACCTCTATCTCTTTTCCCCTGTGCACGACTACACTACACGGCGCTCGATCCGGCGCGGAGGCCGCTCGTCCCTTGCGCTGTCCACCACGTCGGATCACCAGATCGATGATGGTCCATGTACGTGTCTACACTGGCGGACCCAAGGCCCGGCGAGCCTGGGCGCTCGCCCGGGCTCCTCTCGCTTATAGCCTGTCGTAGTGTCGTGTGCATGTGCCTTGCCCATTGTTGTGCTGATTGCACGCGTATGCACACATGCAAGCAGGGAGCTGCATGCATTTGAATTCAGAAAAGGAGAGGATGTGTATGGAGACAACATGTGTGTAGGTGTTATACTGCTATATGCAGCCGGGGAAAATAAAAATACTCACGCTCACAACTCAACACACAGCAGCCATTTTTTTTGTCACTGCTTCAATTCAGAATGTATAGCTTAATAAATGAGTCTCGAGCACCTGCTTCCCTGGCCTTCTAGCCGTATGCTGACATCCATCGCTGTTACTTGCAATGGTACAAATAATTGCTGAATGTATAGCTTAACAAATATTGAATTATAGCTGCTCTTTCTTACTCCCTAAGGGTGTGTTTAGATTGTAGGGAAAACCATTGTAGCATAAGAAAAACACTGTAGCATTCGCTGGGAAACGTGTTTTGTGAGGAAGGAATAGTAAAAAGTTGGAATAAACAATAGAAAGTTGGTAAATCTAAAAAGGGTCTAAATGTTTGTTTTCCATTTCGATGTATTCGCCCCGGCTCCCGAAAAATCCTGGGTCCGCCGCTGCGTGTCTACACGGCGATCGGTCATGGCGGCCGGCAGCCGGTTCGAATCGCTGGCCCCGCTACAGGGTACCCTGGTCGGCCGGGTATCTCGCTTGCGGTCCTCCCGGGTGGGGCCTTGCCCGTACGTCATCGCCGAGCATCATGGAGTGCCCATCTGGCCATGGCAATGGCTGTCGCTGTCGTCGTCGTCTCTCTCTCGATCATCAAAAGAGCAAAAGCGTCTCGCGCCATCGTCGTTCCAGATCCAGCATGCGGAGCCCGCCGCTCGCCGGCGATCGACGCTGGGCCCGTAGCGGCACGCACCCTCTCCCCAAGGACAAGGAGGAACGTACACCGTGACGCGAATTCCAGAAACGCCGACGAACGGGGCTACGGTCGAAGCAGAACAACGAGCAACTCTTCAGAGCCTGTTGCAGTTGCAATGGTCAACGGTCAACCGTAACATTCCAAAGATTATAGTATAGCCCATTCCCACCATTCGTTTAGTAAATATCCATCCAAAGAATCACTGGGGGTAGTAGTGCTCGCCCATGACACAAGCGACAGGTGAATCGAGGTGATTCTAAGCATTGTTTACCAGCAAGCGCATGCTGCTGTACAGTTTGGCCTGACGAACAGCAAGTACAGGTACAGACACAACATTCCCCCCCCCCCCCCCTGAGTTCGGAACTTCAGAGACGCATGGACACCACGGGCACT
Source organism: Digitaria exilis (assembly GCA_015342445.1). Taxonomy (NCBI): domain Eukaryota; kingdom Viridiplantae; phylum Streptophyta; class Magnoliopsida; order Poales; family Poaceae; genus Digitaria; species Digitaria exilis. The sequence goes on along the minus strand of JACEFO010002272.1, from coordinate 1,053,991 downwards.
AATCGTAATCTGCAGCTGAAAGACACAGCAAATTAACAATCTAACACAATGCTATTACACTGACGAACACAGCTGTGTAGTAGCTTCTACCGGCAGGTTCATCACATCGTACGCACGCACGTACGTACGAGGATACGCACGCTGCTCTGCTGCATCTTATTGAGTGCGAGTGACATCTGGCACCACTTCGCCACGTGAGCCGGCATTACGTACGGTCCCCGTCTGCCGCGCTGCGCGCCCTGGGCGTTCCGTCGTTCGGCAGCCCGGCCGGCGTCGTGCGTGTCCGGACTCCGGACCAGAGTCCAGAGGTTCAGTTCATGTTCGACTGACGCGGCCGCAGGTGAGAATGAATGCGGTGGGATCGGCAAGGAATTAACGCTAGCTGTGCCGTGCGGCCCGTGCCAGGGCAGGGATCGGACAAACATACGGCCGGAGCAGGGCGACGCCAAACGGACACCGCCGTCGCATCGCATGCAACGAACGACGCGGCACGGACGCACCAGGAGGCAATGCTCCCCTTGCCAAATTTGGTCAGCTCCTGTGTGACTCGCCATCCTTTGGCCCTGTGTGACTCGCCATCCTTTGGCCCCGTGAGACTGGCAGCCAGGCCCAACAAATGTTCACGTCATTTGGCTTCAAAACGTCATTCCTTTTTTCTTTTATATAAATTCAAAAGGTGAAAATATCAAGCTTCTTAAATCACATCTATTTTTATGATGATTCAATAAATAACAAAGAACCTATTTTAACTGGTTTCAACTCAGAATCTTTTATAGATTTTAAATGAAAATTCCTCAAAAATGACATCCTTTTCTACTTATTTGAACTTACGTATATCAATTTAGTTTTGAAAATTAGGTAAAACATTTTAATTCATGTTTAACTCATTTGAACTTACGTGTTAGCTACACACAACTGGTCAGAATCAACGCCGTACCGATACTGCCTCTCCTAGAACCAACGCCGACTCTGCCCGTGCTACTTGTGCCTTTCTGCTCCGGCTCGAAGCAATGTTTTTGGTTTTTGCTCCCTTCCCAAGCAACCAACCATTCTCGGTCTCTTTTGGGGTCCTTCAACACAGAGCTGCCCCTACCCCACCCCTAAGATGCTCCTTGACCACGGTAGCACGGCTGTTGGAATCTGGATCAGTAGCCAATCACAAACTAAAGTTATGTGCGTAATTCATTGTTTTGTTAGTCTGTTTCATTGGGATTCTTGCACTTGTATTCCTCTTCAAAATGCCGGAGGGAAGGGGGAGGGGTTGGGCGGCGGGAGGAGTCGACGTTGGGAGTGAGGAGGAGCCAGAGAGAAGAAACTGGGTGGAGAGAAATGAATAAGGAAGAGAGATAAATAAAAAGATATGAGTCACTCATTTAAGATTCAACTATCCATAAAAAATTAGGTGTGAAGAAAGAAACTAATAATCGGGTGTGATATATCCAACCCCATTTTTATTGTTGTTGTGCCCAACTGAAAACCACTAAACTCATACCGCGATCGTGTCATATGAGAGACGTCCGTGAAAGTTAGGAGATGAGAGCATCTCCAGCAGAATAGCAAAAAACGACTCTCCATATCTTCATTTGGCTATTCACTTCATAAGATTTTCTCTCTATATTTCAGAATGCTCCAGCAAACTAGCTAAAACCCACCCTCCATACCCTATTGACCTACGTTTTATTATTACCTGGTTCAACATGAATTAAAATGTTTTACCTAATTTTCAAAACTAAATTGATATACGTAAGTTCAAATAAGTAGAAAAGGATGTCATTTTTGAGGAATTTTCATTTAAAATCTATAAAAGATTTTGAGTTGAAACCAGTTAAAATAGGTTCTTTGTTATTTATTGAATCATCATAAAAATAGATGTGATTTAAGAAGCTTGATATTGTCACCTTTTGAATTTATATAAAAGAAAAAAGGGATGACGTTTTGAAGCCAAATGACGTGAACATTTGTTGGGCCTGGCTGCCAGTCTCACAGGGCCAAAGGATGGCGAGTCACACAGGAGCTGACCAAATTTGGCTGCCCATCCTTGGGTATGGCGCATCAACAATGTTAGCCATGCAGTTGGCTAGTCTGCTGGACCTGGTCATTCCTGCAGAATCGCTGAATATGGAGATGGCTAGTCAGGTGGCGTCTCTGTTGGAGATGCTCTGAGATCGATAAAAAAAAACGGAGTGGCATGCCACTATGGACCGCCCGACATCGGCTCCTCCTCGTTCTTTCTATCAATGTCCATCTTGGTTATCGCCGTTTCTCTTTCTCCTTGCCACCTTTTTCCTGTTTTGCTTTTCGTCCAGCTGGGGATTGGGGACAAACCCGGCTGCGTCCAAGACTCATGCTCCGGATCAGCGGCAAGATGCTCTTGTTGTTTGTTGCCCGGGCACGCTTAATTATGCCAAATGATCCTTTGCCCGGCACTTCCCCGTCGATTCCACCTTTGCCCCTGTCGTCGTCCGCCTCCGCCCCACCGTGCCATTGTCGCTTGCGCCGCGCCGGCCTCGCCGTTGTTGAGCCTCTGTTCCTTCTTCGTCCGCCCGTCCGCTCGACACCATTGGCCATGCCTGCCCCCTCCTTGTGCTCCCACGAACAGGATCGAGACGGCGCCGTGACCCTGTGTCGTGCGGATCGACTCATCTGCTCAGTTTGTGTGGACCACCGAATGAACCTACCTCCTACTCTTCCAATCAAACACATACATAGAAACTGAATATACTATACTTACTATATACCCCAGTAGCTGGATATATTGGAACGATCGGCCATCAACTGATAAGTATGGTCTAAAGGAATATTGTAAGAGGTAACTTGGTATTGGGAGAAACATAGGGTATTCATTCAAATTTCTTTTGACATTTCTTGCTCCACGTCTAGAGCCTGAGCCAGTTATACTATGGTCGTCAACATGATACTCAAATCAATTTGTGTTCTATGTCTCTGCACAGCAGCACTCCGGAACAGCCTTCGGGCAATAATCCAAGGCGGTATCATTGGCGTACCCCAATGATATACATAACTGCCGACACTTGTCAATAGTGCACCTTGGCATCTTGTGGCAACTCGCTTGAAAATGAAGAAAAAACTAGTCAAAATTAAATACAGCACTAATATGCAAAATTGTTAGGTATATATATGATAGATGTCATACTTAAAATGTTTATAGTGTTTTGAGCATGACTTTCTTGCACAACACTGGCTGACAGTACCAACGCCATGATCATGGTGGCCACCACGAACAGAGCCCTAGCGCCCCTAGTGTTGAGAAGCATCATGGCAGATCTTTTTTTTTTAACCGCTTGTCTTATGACTGGTTTGGGTATGGCTTCCAGGTTATGCTCCTTTGATCAAGCTTATATAGAGGTAGATGGCTAGATCAAATATACGGCAGATAGTGAATTATCGTTGTCATGCTTCTATAGTCAGCACTATTTTTAGCTATCATTTATTTGGTGCCATGTAAAAGTTTTTTTAGTTATGGCAGCTAATTAACTACGGCTCGATATGGTTGGCCGGTTATTAAATAGCCAGGTCAGGTAGTGTAGTCCCTCCGGTTTCCAAAAGGAAATCATTTCAGACATTGACACAATATTTAATATTTTTTACTATAAAACATTTATAAAATATACTTAAAGAGTACTTTTATGTAATTATATTTAAATATGAATATACTCATAATAGTTTCACATTTCTAAACTTAACGCATAAAAATATTTATAGTTAAAGTTTAAAAGTTTGACTTAGCATAATCTCAAAACGACTTCCTTTTAGGAACTGGGAGGGAGAATAATGTAACTTTGCTTGGCATTGAAAATGGAAAGTTCCATGCCGCTGGTTCCACATGTACCAGTTTAACTTGTACTTGTGTACTGTAATTCCTGATTGAGTGGTAGAGTCTGGTATGCCGGAATAGTACTAGTACAATTTTTTCTTCCACACACAAAGTTGACAAATGCTAGCTGCCTGACATGCTGTTTAACTTGCGAGTTTATAAAACATAAATTTGATTAATATTTTTTTCTATAAAATATTTATAGAATATACTTAAAGAGTACTTTTATGTAATTATATTTAAATACAAATATAATCATATTAGTTCACATTTCTAAACCTAACGCATAGAAAATTGTTTGCAGATAAAGTTTAAAAGTTTGACTGAGCACAATCTCAAAACGACTTCCTTTCAGGAACGTGAGGGAGTATAATGTAACTTTGCTTGGCATTCAAAATGGACCAACGTTCTATGCCGCTGGTTCCACATGTACCAGTTTAACTTGCACTAGTGTATTGTAATTCCTGATTGAGTGGTACAGTCTAGTATGCCGGAATAGCACTAGTACAATTGTTTTCTTCCACACAAAATTGACAAATGCTAGCTGCCTGACATGCTGTTTAACTTGCGAGTTTAGGTCAATATATATCCCTGCAGTTCCTTGCGTGTTGCATCATCATGCATAACTTCTCTGGTCCTTGAGTGAGGCCCCGGGCTTCCATGCATGATGGATGGTGGCGAATTCTTTTTGCTTGGATCAGCGACGTGATACGAAGCGATGAGTGCAGTCTAAGTGACCATTTCCGTAGGATCCCAGCCTTGACGGTGCCTTGTGCGCGTCTTCCGGTGCTTACAAAGCGTTAACAAATGTGGCCAAACTCACAATATAAAGTCGTCGCACCAGACTTGGCTTGATTAGATCACAACATCAGAAGGGCTTTGAGATGTGCAGCGTCGAACGTGCGCATGCGTACGTCTGAAACCTCGATTAGAACAACTACTAGCAGCTCCATCCATGTAACGTTAATTTGTGAATTCTGATGATGATCGAGCCTGTACTGACACTAGAAGAAACTATAGTGATAGGCCTTCTACTTCGCTCGAGGGGTTACATTAATGTACTATCTAGTGAAGGAACTGCATACAGAAATGCACCACCATGCGTGATGCGTGTATGCATATGTCCATTGATTCAGAATTAAGATGCAGGGCACACTGGCGGGTAGCTTCAGCGACATCATCTTGACCAGATCGTACCATATGCAGGATCATCGCTTTGCCTACATGTAGCACAAGCAAAGAGGAGTTTGGCAACAAACTGATGTGATTCCTAAACATTCTTTTACTGAGTAGTGAGTAGAGCAGTACGGCATGTCGCCAGCATGATGCTGTTACAGTTAAGGTTTGACCGTGCGAGAGTAAACGAAGACATAGTGACAGACAGAGATGTGTGCTTGCTTCACTCAGTTAATGCAAGAAGCAAGGACCCCGCACGCAGGACGGACAGCCCTACTAATCTTTCTGAAGGACATGGCTAGCACTAGTCCCGCTTAGATTAGTTTAACCGCTAGCACTATCGGTCACTGACAGCGCTTTGCGGCGCGCATTCCGGGGCCTACATACACAGTTTACACACGGATCGGATGCTTTGGTCCACCGTTTACGTCACCTCTGCAAGCTCTTGAGAACCTCAACGCCACCACTGCTGTACCGGCACTGTGTCTCCGGTGGACCGATGCTGCTGCTGCCGCCGCCGCTGTGCCGATGCTCGGGCTGTGTTTAGTTGGGAGTGGAGGAAAAAACTTTTTCTGGGAAACGTGTTATGTGAGAGGAATGAATAGGAAAGTTAAAGAGAATTGAAGGGGACCTTTTCTACAAAACGTGTTTTGTGAGAGAAATGAATAGAAAAGTTGAAAAGATCTTTCTCTCCCCCTCCAACTAAACACGCCCTGGTTCTTGCCTTTCTCCTCCGGCTTGGGAACACCACCAACACCGTACCCCCAGGCATCGGCAAGCAATGAATAGCAGTGTTCTGATTTTGCTCCCTTCCCAAGCAAGCAAATTTTGGTCCCTTCTTGGGTCCTTCAGAACCTGCTGCCCCTACCCCCACCTCTAGCTTAAGATGCTCCTTGAGCGTTGCCCTTGAGTAGAGTAGCAATGTAGCATTGTCTTTGGAGTATGGATCAGTTAGCTACACACAAGTTAACTCTTTGTTTTCTTGGTCTATTTCATTGGGATTCTTACACTGGCATTTCAAATGGGAAACTTCCATACTCATTGGACCACCATATGTACTAGTAGTTTAACTTGTACCGTAATCCTCGTTTACGAATATATGGTACAATTGCTTCCACACACAAGTTGGTGTTGATCTCGCTATTGCCTATTAGAAAATTTGCATTGGAGAGTGCTGGATGCTTCGATTACATGTTGTTTACCTGCAGCTTCCTGTACATGTTTAACCGCTCTGATTTCACTGTCTGCCCCTCTCGTACATGCTGTTGGAAACTTGGAAAGTACCGTGGCTTTTCTATCTGCGACACTGTGGACCATAGTGCAGATGCTGCAGCACTAAAATCTCTGGATGACTGCACCAAAGGTGTTAGGGGGAAGTGTAGTGCGCATGCCTTCTCCTTGGGTGTTTTTTTTACCCCGGTTTCCACTAGAAAGCTAGGCCGCCACTTGTTTTTATATATTTTCTTCTTGTAATAAAACTCATGGCAAAGCTTTTGATGTCATTTAAAAAATCTCTGAATGACTAGTATAATCATCTACTGGACCGCCACTACTAGTGCTTTCACAATACTAAATGTCCTGATAGGGAGAATCCAAGACGACACTGAAGTCGTTGGGAGTTTAGGATAATCACTAAACTTAATTAACTTAAGATGATGCCCTTGCGTGGTGTACATATCCCAACATTTGACAACATGATGTGTTGAGCAATTGAATAATTTGGCTTAGTAAGCAACAGTTGAGAGCATCACTAGTGGCGTACTAATAACTTGTTTGATCCTGATCTGATTTGGCCAAATACTAATCCAACTCCAGTTGAATTTAGCTGCAGCGGCTAGAACGCTAAATTGCAGTGTAGTACTACATCAGTAATGTGTTCGAGTTGTAGTGTACATTAGCTATGTGTTCAGGCATTAATAGAATTCAGATGTGTTAATCTTCATGTATTTTACATGCTACCCTTGGCATTAATTAAGATGTCTTTGGAGTATCCTCTAGTGCAATTTGTACATGACGACCGACCCTACGCCCGTCGCCATCCCCTTGTGGCTGGCATGCCCACGTACGCACCACACCTGAAAATTGCAGACTCCACAGCAGCTGCAGGCTGCAGCTAGTGCCGATCCCGTCGGCCTCACTGACAACCGGACCCGTCCGCGGATCCGCCGGCCCCACGCGCACGTCCATTCCATATTTCCATGCCATCGTCCGGATCAGGGCAGGACGTCCATGCTTCCTGATGTTCGGATGTGTATGTGGACTGTGGTCCACAATCCACATACACAATTTGTGGATCTCGTGGAGGCCAGCAATCTTTTAATTTTGACCATGATTGCGATCGAACGAACTCACGACCCTGCGTCCAACAGATTGGAGGAGAAAAGTGAGTCGGGTTGCCATGGCTATGTGAGGGATGAAGATAATCTCCGGAGCACTAATTATGCTTGTTGGATATTTTTAAAAAAAACAAGTTCCATATTTGCAGCTCATAACAATCCTTTTTTATCTTTCCATGTCTTCTATTGCATAAAGAAAAAGTAATCATATACAACAAGGCCATGCATGTACTCAAGTAGTCAAGTGGCATGATCGTCGTACTATATACAAGCAATGTAGTAGATGTACTTCACCAATTACATTTCTGAAGCAAGTAAAGTTAAGTAAACAAGCTAGCTAAACCATTGTCAGATTCTCCGGGCATTCCAAAGAAAAGAATTAACCCATCCGCTGACCGATGCCTCCGGCGCGCTTTCCTCTGTCTGCCCATAACACAAGCTTAACAAAGTCATTAGTTGTAACAAAACCGAGGTGATTCCTTAGCATTACTTTTACCTAGCAGTAGTACTTGTCAGCATGTGCATGCTGCTGTACCGTTTGACCTGAGGAGCAACCAGTACAGACACAGATGCGTTTGCTACAGTTCAGACACATGGACACCAAAACCTGCAGGACATGGCGAGACACTGTGGAGTAGTAGCGCACTAGTGATATGCAACCTGACAGTGCCTACATTGGTAGATTAGGCCTGCCGTTTAGATTAATTTACCCGCCTCGCCTTAACAATCTCACTGACAACCAGCGCCCGCCCGGATGAGCCACCGTTTACGTCACTGCAAACTTGTGGAGAATTTCAAAGCAGCCACTGCTTCAACTGCCGTTCGCTCGTTTGCTTCCTGTGCCTACATAGCCCATGCCCCAGGCTTCTATGCCTTTCTGCTCCTGCTGCAGAACCCTAGGCATTCAGGCAAGCGAGATGTTTTGATTATGCCCCGTTCCAAAGCAATGTTTGGTCTCTCTTTGGGTCACTCAAAACGTGCCCCCTACTACGCTAAGATGCTCCTCAAGCTCAGTGATCAGCCAAGATCCATGCTTGCTAGTTGGAGCAGCTTGTGACATTGTTTTCGTGGCCAGTCTCGTTGTAATTCTTGCAATGGTACTTTTTCTACGCACAGCTACTTGAGCATTTCAAAATGGGAAGCTTCCACATGTTGTGGTACCGAGGTTGAGCTCTGATTTATCAGACAATTTGGCAGTTGCGGTTTCATGTGCTGTTTTGCCTGTGTCACCTGCATCATCGGATTCTGCTCAACCACATTGGCCCAACGGACATGATGTTCAAAATTACAGGCGTTCCTTTCATCATGAGTTCAGAATCTAAGATGATACACTCCGATCCGCTACGCAGACGTGGCTCTGTCGGCATTACAGCATAACAGCAATTTAATCAACAAGGCGCACACACGCCAACACTGAGGCCTGAAAAAAAAACTTTTAGGCGGCTGTCAAGCATGCCTGTGACCTTTAAAATAAGATGCCGTGCATACGGCACATCTAATATTCTTTAGCTGTTGAACAGGAGCACTGGGCTGCTGGTAGTGTTTCTGATTTCTTTTTCTACAATGATACTTGAGAATCCAAGACTAGCTACGTCACTGGTGAAGGGTGATACTCGGTCGGTACTAGTAAACTTCGTAATGTCCATTCCACTTGGATACGCACTACTATATGGATATTAAGTTATCCGACCATCCAATCAAATCTGCTTTGGTCAAATACATCCACGCACGCACGCAATTAACGATCGATACGGTCGAAGGCATATTGCGTGTGCCTTGCACTTGCTGACTTGCACACGGGCCACGGCCGTACGTCCCGGCGCCATCGCGGCATGCCCACGTCAGTCAGGCTCAGACCACGTCGCCGGAGCCGCTGCCTGCGTGCACGTAAGGTGAGGAGATGGGTGAACCGGCAGCACGATCGATCGATCCCGCCTTCCGCGCTGCGGCTGTGAGCAATTAATGCTGCTACTGTTACTAGGAGTAGGAGCAGCCGATCGATCCGCGCCGGTCGGCGGCGGCAGGCGGCATGTCCGGCCGTCCGGATCAGGATGCCCACGCGGCCCTGCACTGCGCTGCGCATGCCCACGCCGACGACAGGTGAAGAATGTACCGTCGACGAGGCCACGAGGGTCATAAATGCTAGCCTAGCCAAGCCTGCCGGGCCCAGGACTTGGGGCGACCTGGAACAGCCGCCGGAGCAGAGGAAGAGCAGGCAGCAGCGCCGTTCAGAGCTCGTCGTCGTCCCAATCCCAACCACCGGCGGCGTGCTCGTCACCGGAGAACACAAAGGAATATATTCGCCTAGTTCCGCATGCGGTGCACGGCGACACCGTTGCGTAGGCCGGCACGCTCCCCTGGCCGCTGTTGGCCTGTGGCGGAAAAAGGCCGGAGGGGAGGGAGGTGAGTCCGAGCCCGAGCTTGTGGGCACGACACGTACGAGACCGGCAGCCTTTTTGACCATGAGTGTGCTTGGTGACCTCTCCTGTAAAGATTTTGCTTGATTGCAGGGGAAAAGGGGAGATGCTTGTCATGTCTTGGTGACGAGCATCTCTTCTCTGCTGATGAGAGTCACTACCACTCTGCGTGTCCAACGCTTTTTTGTGTGTGTGTTGGCTGAGTCACCAGTCAGCAGTAGGATTGGTATACGAGTATTCCTTTTTGGAGGTAATGCGAAGTAAAGTAGAACGTACAAACAGTCTCGCTTTCCAAATCGCAACTCAGGCCACGGCCTGTTTGGAATTTTCAGCGGACCCGGACGTACTCTGAAGCAAAACACCAGTAATCTTCATTTGCTTAGGGCCTTGACAAAACTTCTCTTGGAACACGTTTACATTGAGCCACTGGGGCCTGGGGATACTACGTGGTTAAACCCGAAATCACGTAGCATAATTACCCTAGATTTTATGCTAGTAACAAAAAGGAGATTAAAAAAAATCTGTCAGGCACCCACCCAACCCAAAGAACAAGACTGCCTGGAATCTAACAAGCGTGGACTGCCTGTGGTAAGATCAGCACCATCATCGCGTCATGAAGCAATTGGAAGCGTGGCAAGATCACAACATGTGGGAGGTAATCTTGTTTAAGGTTGGACACTGCACAACACTCCTTTTAACCCTTGTTTTACCCTCTCGAAGAGCATCCGGAAAGTCCCCCCTCTGCCTAGAAAGGGGACTCGAATGCCCATGATCGTCTCTCTTTGGCCACTAAGCCTTGCGCATCAGGCTGTCAGAGCTGTCCTTTGCTTTCTAAGCACAGTAAAAGTGTAATTATCAGGTTGGGATTAGTTTACAGTATACAGGTCAACTGCTCCCCTGAGTCCTTACTTGTCATGATGTCATGTTCCTTGCCTGCCTTTATCGTGCTTTTACACTGCAAGCATGTGGGGTTAACCGGTCGCTTAGCAAGGACATGCAGCTCATAACTTTTTTCAATCCTTTTGATCTTAACTGACCTAAAGAAAGTGAGAGAGGTCATAGCCTCATACTATTAGAGCACTGCATAATCAGCATACTGGCTCTGTACTTGTGCTTAAATAAATTATATTATCTCAGTTTCTGAAGCAACGTTCAGGGGTCCTGAAGAAACGTTCGAGCAATTATTCTGTACACAAGCTATAGCGTCAGATTCTCCATGGGGCATGTCACATAATATATTTTTCATTCACCGAAGGACCACTACTCAACCTGGCTCTTCTTTCCAATCAACAAGAACTGATAGCACATCATACACAGAGGGAACTAGGCAAAAATGAAGCCAAAAAGAGAGAGACAATATGCAGATATGCTAAGACCTGCACTTGATTGATTCTAGCACTATGTACATCAGTATGGCACAAATGTGTTATGATCACCACTACTAATGGCGGTGTGGGGTGGATCATGAACACATCCTGGGGAGTGACCTGGCGGTGCGGCCGCCGCCTCTCCTGGCCTTCATCTTGGTCATCTGCGTCTTCATCCGGCTGCACACCTTCTCGAGCTCCATGACCCGCCAGTGCATCCCGTCCAGCAGCGACCGCAGGTTCTGGTTCTCCAGCGACAGATCCAGCCGCCCCGCGTACAGGATCACCTGCCCGTCGTTCTCGCCTCCGGCGATGCCGCCGCCGCCGTCGTCGTAGCAGGCCTCGCGGCGCTTCCCCGTGGACGGTGGAGGGGATGGAGACACCGGCTTCAGCTGGGCCGGGTCGCGGAGGACGAGGCTCTTGAGCACCGTGTGCTGCGACGCCAGCGCCTGAACCGCCGCCCTCGTCGGGAACCCGGCGTTCCTCGCCAGGTGCTTGCAGCACTCCGGCGACAGCTTCTCGTAGCTTAGACCCCTGCAGATCTTCATCTTCTCCTCCTCTGTCAGGCGACCGTGCACCTGCCACCATCAGCAGCAACCAGCATTTAATTCCGCTCCGAATTATTAACAAGTCGATTGGCGAACAGATTAACCCCAACTGGCAGTTAACAGGTCACGCAAGTTTTTTTTCTGGGACGTGTGTTATGTGAGGGGGTGAATAGAAAAGGTGAAAAAAAGAATTTCTAGGGATACGTGTTTTGTGAGGAGATGAATAGGAAGTAAAAAATACTTTTGGCAGCTAAATACAGCCTTTCTTTTTTCCTGACCAATCAATTGGTTCGGAGAACATTCAGAAGTTCTTGACTAGCATTGCCTTGTAACAAAGGATGAGCCTCAGATGGGGGCACTGACATGCTCGCAATAAATGCAAAGTAAATTGTGCTCTAAAGAAGTTAATGCGGTTTAGGGTGTGTTTAGATTGTAGGAAAAAACACTGTAGCATAAGAAAAACACTGTAGCATTCGTTGGGAAACGTGTTTTGTGCGGGAGGAATAGTGAAAAGTTGGAATGAATAGTGAAAAGTTGAAATAAACAGGGAATAGTTGGGAATCTGATAATGGCCTTAATGCGAAATGCTGTCGAAATTAGGACGGTGTCGGAAGGGAATGTACTCCATTAGCATACCTGGAAATATACGTCGATGCCGCGATAAAGCGCGTCGTGGGAGTCCCTCGCCGGAGCGGGCAGCGCGGTGGCGAGGTCGAGGAACATGGCCGGGCGCAGGGACGGGTCCGGTGCGACCTCGGCGAGGTAGAGGTCGATGAGCCTCCCCACCTTCTTCAACCTCGCCGTCTCGTCGTGCGCGCCGCCGCCACCGCGGAGGAAGGCCTCCAAGAACCTCAGCACCAGGCTGACGTCGTACAGGCTGCCCGTCCCCGCCGGCGCCGGCACGAGCAGGTTGTCCAGCGTCGCGTGGTCCAGCTTGCGGCCGATCATGGCGACGAGCCGCTCCTGGCACGCTCCGGACAGCTTCAGCGGCGCGGCGATCCTGAGGATGCCGAAGAGCCCCTTGCAGGAGACCGCGCTCCGGTCGAGCCCCGACATGACGGCGACCGACGAATCCAGCATCGCCTTCTTCTCCTCGGCGCCCGCGCCGGCGACGCGGCACTTGAGGTAGTAGAAGACGAACCGGGCGACGACGGCGTGGTCGGTGCCCCTGGCGACGAGCGCCGCCGCGACGCGCTCCACCGTGCCGGGGCGGAGCGAGACGAGGTCCTCGAACCACCAAGTGCGGCTGATGCAGGAGCCCCGGAGGCTGAGGCTGCTGCTCTTGGTGTCGACCGAGAACCGGAACGCCGAGCTCTCCGGCGAGGAGCTCGTCGGCGTCGTGTCCCCGGCCGGCGGGGGCACCGCCACGTGGGACGCCAGCGCGGACACGGCCGCGTCGAACGCGCCGGTGGCGTCGGCGAGCGGGAGCAGGCGCTGGCACTGCTTCACGGCGTCCACGACGGCGTGCCACGGCCAGTGCGGCATCTCCTCGAGCGCCTTCTCCGTCATCCTCACCAAGCTCGGCGCGGCCGTGGACGCCGCCGCCTCGGGCGCTTCGTCCGCCGCGGCCATGTCCAGGAACTCCGCCGCGCAGCGGAGCACGCAAGCGTTGGCCGCGGTCACCGCGCCGCCGCCGGCGTAACAGAACCTCGCGACGAGCTCGAACGCCTCGGCGCCGCCGGGGAAGCCGTGCAGGGCTACCCTCGAAGGTCGCTTCGCCGACTCTGCGCCAGCGACCACCAACCTCCTGATCTTACCACAGAAGTGCGCTAGAATGTCCTGCAATTTATAGCCAGGAACGCAAGCAAAAGCAATTCAGAACGAGAAACGTCAACACATTAAAGAATCGCACACGCACACCCGCAAGAATGCGAAGCTCCACCCACTTGGAATTGGAAGAATCTAAATTAACACCGACACCCGACGGGAAGGAAGATCAGCAGGTCTTTCTCTTTGCGGAGAAGAATGTAAGCTTTTTTCAAGTGGGGGGAAGAAGCTAGTAGTCGCCACCAAACGGGCATTAAAACTCGCATAGAAAAGGGCGAAGAAGATGAGCTGTAGCTGTTAGGCCATTAACGCCAGCAGTGGAGGAATGAGGAGGAGGTAGGAGGACGACGAAGCCCATTTGCAGGTGCGTGATATGCGCGTACAGTTATGCCATTAATAAGAGGAGGGAAGGACCAGGCATGGCGAGAGCTCATTGATGATGGTGATGGGGAAACGGACACAGCTTCACTGTGCTCTGCAGTTGAGCACACTCTCGAACTGCGCTCGGCTGCTCTGAAGCAGTTAACAACCGACAGTAAAATTTCAGACGCCGCAGAAGGGGATAATTGAAGTGCAGGATTAATCCGAGCAATACATAGACAGAAATTACTACTATGTGTGAACAGAGTTGCAGGTGAGATAATGAATGGAATCAAGGAGACTCCATTGGCGTGTGACAAACAACTGAAACAAAAGCCATCTACCACATCTACGGCCTTGTCCCTACACAAGACAGGCTAGAGCTAGCTCAGCAGCACAATTACAGCAAGAAGAGGCGACGAAGCGACAGACAAGCCTGAATTTTCAGTCTATGGGGTACTAGATGAATCAACCTCTGCAGACTGCAGGGGTAAGTAATCGCGAACTAGCTGTTCGAGACAGACATGGAACCATCTGGATGTGACACCCAAGACCTGCGGCGGGGGTAGAAATCAAGGGGAAAACCTGCGGGGAAGTCTGGAAGGAAGGGGGTGGAAGAGACCGAATTGGGGAAGAGGATGGAGAGGTGCCGCCAAAAATCTGGGGACTATATGATGCGATTTTCGGACAGAGGAAACTACAACGAGGAAGAATCGAAACAGGTTCGATTCCAGCAGGATGCGGCGAGCTTCGCTCATTCCCTATGCCGGGTGCCCGCTAGAAACAAGCGGCTACATAACAGTGCCGGTACAAGAAGCAAGCTGCCAATATAGGAAAGAATACAAGAACAAAAGCATCGGCATCATAATTCACCATCGTTCCATGGAGGAACCCAAGTACAGGAAAAGCAAAGAAGAGACCTTGATCCATGGAGGAGACGAGCAAGCAAGAACATCCAGGGAGGAGAGAAATTAAAAGAAAATACCTTGTCGACGATGAAGAGCTCCTCGCCGTTCACATCCACCTCAAGGACGACACGGCTCATCTTTCCGGCAAAAGACGGCTTCGTCGTCCCCAATCCCCCACGAGCTTTGAGCTTTAAAGCAACATGGCGGCGATGGAGGAGCAAAAGGCTGCGTCGATGGGGATGGAAGCAGGGGATGGATGGATGCAAAGGTGAAGCCGCCAAACGGCTAGACGGCCAAGTGCGCCTGCTCTGCGCAGTCAATGGCTTTGGCTTGGCTCCGAAGTTGGTGGATCCTGACTTCTGAGCTGAGCTGAGCTGAGCTGCTGCTCCGAGTGGAGTTTTTGCAGGGGAGCTTTGGGGAATATGTAAGGCTGGCTCCTGATTTTTCTCCTCCCCTTTGCAGTTTGCACGTATCCTATATGTGCTTGGCCACTTGTGCGCTACGCTGTTGTGGGAGTCCTTTTCTGGACCAAGATATGGGCAGCAAAAAGATGGTGGGAGAGAGAGGAGGGGAGGTTGTTTTGGATTCTAATGCGGGGGTGGGTTGGTTGCTGGTGAAGACGACTGGGGGAGAGAGATGGGTAGCTGGTTAGAGACAGGAGTGCATTGTTTTGTGTGAACTGAGATTGCAAGCAAACAGCATCTGAGTTGGTCATTTCCATGTGACGCTCAGATGTCCGGTTCTCCGATATGCATGGGATTATCTTTGGGTCTTTGGCTATGTAGGGGGTGAATGAATGTTTTTTTTTAAAAAAATTCACTTGTTCCTGATGGAACACGATGTTTTGCTTAATGGTAGTTATTAACCCACTCTATTGGCTAGCTCTCATGAAACAAAAAAACATCTAAAATACTAGTTGTTGGGAAAATAGTGCTCCACCAGGCTCCCATTACATATCACTTTTTCCAAAAATTATTGGGGCATTCCAATAATCCACCTCAAATCTCCTCAAATAAAGGGGGAGTTTAGTCTCTCCCAATATTGTAGTTTATAACGGGATGAGATTATTGGGAGTCTGCAAAAGCATGTCTCCCAATAAACCATGAAAGTGGTATTGGGGCATCCCAATAATAATTTATTGAGAAAAACTTATTGGGAGACTGATGGAGATGCTCTAAAGAGTGTTTGTTTCATCCCACACTCTACATGCCAATCCAAAATTTCAGCCATGGCATAGTAAATTTGATCTCCAAAAGATTTGGTCCCCCTGTTTGGCAGATTTTTCTCACCTAAAATAAAAAAGCAAGTCATCCAATCCCACAAAAAGGAAATATCAATGTGTGTCCTAACCCCAATTCGAGCGACACGACACCATGGTTTTCCACAGCTACTATTCTTCCACATCAGTTTAGGGATATGTAGTTGCAACGGCACATCACATGCAAAGTGACCCCTCAATCCCGGCCCCAAATGTACTGTACAGTATACTAAACGGGTAGATCAGAGAGAGGCATTTCGTTCTGCCTCGCTCAGTTGGGCTCGGTTGCGGCCGTCGCCGTGTGCATTTAAGAGGAGAGGAGAGCGACGTGAGTGGACGTCCCCATGCATGCAAATTTAACCTGATCGGCTGATCGACTCGACGCCGGACAGTTTGTCGCTCTAGGGGAAAAATCAGAGAGGATTGTAAGCCCCTGATGAGGAACAGAGAACCTGTGGCTGCACTGCTCGACACACACACACACACATTCCGCGGAATGGTGGTGTCCTATTGATTCGATTCGTCGTCTCTTGGCGTAGGCGAAAGATATGATACGGCGCCCGCTGTTGAGCTGATGATCTCAGGGATCACACGTACAGTACAACAAGCACGAGACGACGTTGCTGTTTCACCGTGTTATGGGCCGTGAAGGAAAGATTGGGTTGTGGGCTCGGTGTCGGCTTGTGGGCCGCATGATCCACACCACACTCACATGAAGAAGTAGAAGAAGGCGAGATCTGGAAAAGATAAAGGAGAGGCAAGGAGGTAAATTTTTTTCATTTTGGTCCTTTTCTCGTAAGATTTTTACATATAGACCTCTGGGCGAAAGATTTTGAAAAATGGACTGGAAGTTAGACGCCAGGTCCCTTAGCGCCCAGGTTGCACGGGTGGGCGCCAAGGGACATAGCGCCCACCCTTGCCACGTGGGTTCCAGCGTGGCTGCAACCCTAGATCGGGCGCGGGAGCTGCCCTGGCGTCCACCCGTGCAACCTGGGCGCTAAGGGACCTGACACCCGGCTTTGACAACTTAAACGCACCCGCGGGCGGCCGCCCCAGCCGTCCTCTTCTTCTTCCTCTGTTCAAACAGAACAGAGGGGCGTCCAGCGCCTCCTCCTCCCGCCCCTCTCCAAATCCCCCACTTCGGGAGATCCACTCGTCGCTGTTTGCCGCCACCACGACGTTGGGGAAGGTAAGGTCACTCTCCTCCCTTCATTTTGGTTTAGTTTTTTTGCTTGTTAATTGAAAAACATAAAACCCTAGGTCTAGTAATTTTGTTGAAAATAGCATAGTGTATGTAGTTTTAGGAGAAGTGAAGAGTCTAGAATGTCAACGTATGTGGTGGCAAATATGTGTGTGCCTACTTGTGCTACATTGCTAGGTATAAAAGTGATAGGTATAGTTGTGAAAAATGAGAGCCTAATATGTTTTTTTTTATAACCGTTAGTTATGGATGACTTGTGGCGTCAGAAGAAGTGGAAGGATCGTGCTCAAAAGAACTATCCCGATGTGTCTTCCAAGGATGCCCCAGTCCCTCCCGCTCTCCCTAGTCCGCAATGTGAGTGTGGTAAGCCCGAGCGGGTGACTCAATTGACGCATCCCGACACTGTTGCTCGAGCGTACTACAAGTGCGGTGATCATCGTGTAAGTAGTTGTCATCCTAGATTCGTACTTGTGGATACAATATTCTCAACACATTCGGTAACTTTTTTACGTTTGATGCAGGACTGGGAGCAATGCAACTTCTTTCAGCGGATCGATGGTCCTGAGAAGGTGGATGAACGCATCCTTCTCTTTCGGCCATCTTTGTCAAAGAATTACGAGTCTTTTCAGCGATGGCTCCCTCCTCCTCCTAACCCACCACCTATGACTAATGAGGAGAAGAAAGAAGCCATTGCGAGACGTCTAGAAACACCACCATTATGCCATTGTGGTGATCCTGCTCAGATTCATCGCACCGTGAAGAATTGTTCTTTCACCCCAACGTTTGAGTGTCGCAATAGAACAGAAGTGAGTTAACTTAAACTTTGGTTACGACGGCTTGATAGATTGGCATGGATGTTTCTTCATTTGTTTGTATTTCTCAAAGCAGGGTGGATATCTGTTATGTTCTTTTTCTGAGTATGATTATGACCCGAAGTCATATTGGCCTGTGGATGAGGAAGGTAGCAAGAAATAGGAGAAAGAGAGGTGCATCGCACCGGATAGACTATGTTATTGTGGGATCAAAGCTAACTATGGTGTAGTGCCATCAGAGCTTGGAATTGGTGATTATTGCGGTCACATGGTTAGGGATGATTTGGTGAGTTTTGTGTTCTATTTCTATATGTTTCATACACTCCTTCATTTCTTTGACACGTCTAAGGTACAAACTTTATGTTTTTGCTTGTAGCGAACTCGAAAGTGTCAGTTTAAATTTTATGGTGAGAAGCCAACAGTGGACACTCATATTTGGTTGAAAAAGAACAAGGGAATCCATCCTGAGGTGTTAAACAGCTATGTCAGGCATCGTAAAAAAGATACAATTGAGAAAGCGAGAAGAAGGGGACTATGGCCTAGATCTAATGGTAGAAAGGATAGCACTGGCCAGAACAATGTTAGGAGGAGGTCAAATGAAAATATTCTTAGGAGTTTGGATCCATATAACAGGGAGGTGGAGAACAACAAGAAGAGAAGGGAAGATGCATCAACACCAAAAGTTTCAAGAAGAGTTAATGAAATCACTTGTTGCTAACCTACCTAGGCCTGATGAAGAATGATTGTTGCACTATGTGTGAGGTCTGGCATATATGTGTCAGCTATATATTCAAACTTTGTATTCGGATTATGTGTGAGCTACGTGTGAACTATGTTTGTGAGTTGTGTAACTTTGTATTCGGATTATGCGAGCTATGTTTGAACTATGTGTGAACAAGTTATGTACCTCTCCTTTCATCTAAACCGCCTTACCTTTCATAATCCGTACCACCACCGCCTCTGAGCTCATCCGCAATGTCACCTACCACATCATCAGCAAAGCCACCTCCCATATCATCAGCAAAATCACCTGCCATATCATGATCACAACCACCACCTGCCATATCATGATCACAACCACCACCTCCCACATCATCTTCTTCCGGTACTTGCGTCACCGCAACCCCACAACGACCTAGATCAGCCACCAAGCCTCGAGATAATTGTCTCACCACCTTCCCCACAATCAAATCCAACGCTCTAACTTTACTATTCATCACAAGAGTTACATAATTGTTCCAATCCACTTCACCAGCAATTGGGATCAGTCGTTTGTTATTTCTCCCATTCAACCCGACATCAATGACTCCTTGAACCTCAACATAAACACCAGACTCTGACCATAGCAAACTATCCTTTATTCGTCGCACAAGCACACTATACGACGGTCTAGCATTGAAAAACAATGAAACCACTTCCATCTTCTCAAATTCAAAATGCCCCATACGATTTGTCCTCATGTTACCACCATAACGCAATGTGACTAATTTATCCATCTATTGCAACAAAGACAACAAAGACAATTTAATTGCATCACGAATATTGCATGAACCTCAAATCAAACTTTCAATTTGAAATTCCTATATATTTCCAATAAACATAAGGGATTTTATATTTATTTTGCTAAACAACACAACAAACATCATAGAAATTGATAAAATTGCTAGCAAAACGGTCACACACATCCATATTATCCATCTACACAGCTAATTCAACTTAATCCCCGCAATAATCAAAGATTCAACTCATCATATATTCAAAACCTAGGGTTTCATTTTCAACTACAAATACAACAAGAACTTGATGAAAAAAGAAGAGGAGAGGGAGGCTACCTTGCTCCTTGACGAGGATGGCGGCGGAGGAGGCCGGCGGCGGCGGCGCTGGGGGCGCCGGCGGCGGCCCTAGGCGACTCTGGTGAGGAAAGAAAGAGAGGAGAGGAAGAAAGAAAGGGGCGGCCGCAGTTCTTATGTCTCAAAGCTGGGCGCCAGGTCCCTTAGCGCCCAGCTCCCGCACCCGATCTAGGGTTTCAGCCACGCTGGAACCCACGTGGCAAAGGTGGGCGCCCCCTGGCGCCCACCCGGTGAACCTAGGCGCTAAGTGATCTGGCGCCTAGCTTTGGGTCCATTTTTCAAAATCTTTCGCCCAGGGGTCCATATGTAAAAATCTTACGAGAAAAGTGCTAAAATGAAAAAATTTTACAGACAAGGAGCATGATATTTACAGTGCTGATTTGTCGTTCTCGATCGTAAATTAACCGAGCCACGATGCTGTTACAGTGCTTGTTAGAACGCAAAGGAAGCACCGAAGACCTGATATGCATGGCTTGATGGCCAGAGAAAGGACATGGGCATTCGAGTACCTTTCCAGGCAGAAGCAGGGGAAACTTTTTACCCTGGGGGGCTTTTTGGATGCTCTTTGAGAGGGGTGAAACAAGAGGATTAAATTAGGAGCAGGAGTGCGCAGCGGTCGACGTTAACAAATGTTACCTCCGTGTGGTGATCTTATGAGTCAGGTTTCCAATTGCTCCATGATGATGTTGATCCTATGACAGGCAGTCCACTTGGGTTAGATTCTATATCCGGTCTCGGTGCTGAGTGCTGACAGAACTTTCTGTTTCCTTTTTTTTGTTGCCTCTCCTAGAGTCCTATTACCCAAAAAAAAAAACAGTTTTGATGCTAACTGAAGCCTGTTATTAAGCCCAGCACACACATGGTCAGTAGTACTCCAAGAGTCCAAGCAGCTCTCCATTTCAATTCCATGTTTCGTACAATGTGACTAAATATGTATAAGGAAATGCTAAAGGTCATGAATGGTCTGTTTATTTTCTTCAAATCCTCATTTTTCAAAAAAAAACTACTGATTCCTCTTTTTTTAAATTCAAACACTACTCGGCTACTGATTCTCTCTGTCTTTATTCACCATGGATGGGAATAAGCAAGCGAGATTGGAGCGCAGAGAGTGTCAGGAGCTCTGATCAGAGGTGAGATGCTCGTCACCTAGCCGTGACAAACCTGCCTTTGGTCCTCCCCAACCTGTTCATCTGCAGTTCTGCTGCACAGGTCTGGATTCAGGAACCACACACACTCATCATCATGGTCAAAAAGCTAGTAGGCTGCTTTGCTCGCTGTAGTATGTCGCTGGTCGCTCCCTCCAGAGTCCAGAGCAGAAGGACAGGGACCAGCCGTTGGCTCCACCTCCAATCCACTCCACAGACGTACACAAAGTAGTGAACGTACAGCAAGAAGGCTGTTCCGTCTTTCCGTGCCCCCTCCGGTGCCCCAGCCGCTCGTACCTGATCCAGACGGACTGGACGGGCATGCCCGCACGCGCGACGCCAGTAGCTGAGAGCTTGAGGTAGCTACGATCGAGCCCATATCGGCGGGTGCAGACCACTACTAGTGCACAGGTCGCTCAGCTACATGTGTAGTGCCAGTCGCGTTCGGAGTTTGGGACCGGCCGGTTCCTACAATTGGTGTCCGATCTGGCCTGCGCATCCACTACGTGTAGGGACGACGTACGAACAGTACCATTCAGCCCGTTCTAGCCAATGCCCCAGCTAACTCTACCAGAAATAGCTAATCGTGCTAGTAGTAACGTTCAGCTGAGAGCGATTGCATTTCACGGGAGAAGGGACGACCATCCGAACATGCCATGCTAATGCTATTACATACTCCTATATGTGGGTCACTATATACTCACTAACAAGCTGGAAAAGATCGGTCGGGCCAAACAAGTGGAAAGCCGGATCATCGAAAGGAAATTAAAGAGAAGGCTGGCTGGCGATGAGCATCAATACAGTACGTGGGGGCGGCGACGGAGATGTTGCCTGCTGGCTGCTCTGCATGCATGCCTTTAATCTCGAGTTCATCAAAATTGACACTATGATTGCTGTGGTGTACGTCAAGCATATATAGGATCGCGACAGCGCCGTGCCTTTCTTCTAATCTGATGAGGATATGGACCCACGTGTCTGTGCTCCTATCTTTAATTTGGCATGTACGTGATTATTACATGTTCATCACATTTTTTTTAAAAAAAAATTTGATGACAGCAAAAAAAAAAAGCACGCAGGGTCGTCGA
Source organism: Digitaria exilis (assembly GCA_015342445.1). NCBI lineage: Eukaryota > Viridiplantae > Streptophyta > Magnoliopsida > Poales > Poaceae > Digitaria > Digitaria exilis. The sequence goes on along the minus strand of JACEFO010002272.1, from coordinate 1,031,926 downwards.
CTCGTCGCTGCTGATCTAAACAGAATTCGCAGCCAACTGGGCGTGCTTTTATCCCCGGCCCGTTCCTGAGCATTGCATGGTCCATCCTCCATCGTAGGTACCAACACAACACGGCAGTGCCAACGCGAAAGGTCCATACGCGCATGGCCTGTATCTATAGCTCGTTTAATGTTTTTGCCGAGACCTTAATTAGCGAAGCTTAGAATCAGAATGATGGAGTATATCCGTGAGCTTTGACCGAATTTTTTATGTCGTGTTAAGAAACACCGGATCGGAGGTCCGTGCGCTGTCCTAAAGAGTTTCCTTCGTCGATCTTTGAGGCTCGGCAAACTATAACAAGTTGGCGACAGCCTCACGCATGCGTCATGCTCATGCGTGCGTGCATGGCGTACGTTGTAGGCCTGTAGCGCGGCTGCAGGCATCTTACATTAATTGAGCTCTGATTATACTACTAGTTGGAGTAGTACTGTACGTTATTAGGCGAAATTAAGTAGTTGAGCACGCAATTGTTCAATTCCTTTGAGCACACTCATGTTGGGGTACTGTATTCAAGTGTCAAGTGTGTGTGTGGTGGGGGGGGGGGATGATTAGTTAATCAGCACTGAGGCCATGTTCTAGTCTTAATTATTAGTTAATCAGCAATTAACATAATCTCGCACGACTTGGTGTCGTATTGGATTCTATATCTCCATAGACATTTCATCGATGTATACTAAATTAAGAAGCACAGCTGGTGTCAGTCCACACAGCTCTCCTACAACGACTGTTAATTCAGCTGCTTATATACTGCCAATCCAAGATCTAATCCATTGCGTGTTAATTGATCCCACATCCGTAATAGAGATTAGATAACCAGGATCCCTGCAGGTATAAGCATAAACAAAACACACGAAGCAGCACGTCCAAAATTTGCTGATGAATCAACATCTATATAACCTGTCTGTGTGTGTTGTAGGCAATTATAACATTGTCTATATTATTCTATTGTCCACTCTAGCTAGTAGTGAGCCAATGAGGGTATGTAGCCTCCCATTTGAAATGCCAAAGTAACCCGGCAGAAGAACTACAGTGCAAGAATCCCAAGGGATCGGAGCAGACCAAGATAAAAACAATGAATTACACACATAACCGAACCTGTGGCTTGCATTGTGAGCGACACCACGTAGTCCTGTTTAGATTCCAGAGACAATGCTACCGTCCAAGGCCATACAATTCATCAGTCAAGGAGCAGCACACGACGGAGGTGGGGTTAGGGGCAGCTAGCAGGTTTTTGAGGGACCCAAAAACAGACCAATATTGCTTGGTTGGGAAGGGAGCATAATCAAAACATTGCTTGCCTGGGGTCCCGAAACAAGAAGCATGGGCACAGAGCTAGCAACTCCGGAGGCATTGGTCCACCGGAGAAGGCCGCCAGGCCAGCGTACGTGGTGGCTTTGAGATTCTCGCAACAAGGCGACAAGCCTAGTATTAGTAGCTTGCAGGTGACGTAAAGGGGGTGGCCCATCCGTGCCGTGCGTGCGTGCTCATGCATGCCGGCATCGGAATTCGCGCCCACAAACCACTGTCAGTGGAGGTGTTCAGGTTCTTGACAGCTAAACTATTCCCTGAATCAACACAGAGGGAATCAAACACATTTGTCTGTTACCGGCTGCTCATCGATCGTCAGGTCAAACGGCACATCTATCAGCATGCGGCGTGCACATACATGAATGCTAGTCACCTCGATCTGTAACCACCATGACACGACTTAACACTCATGTTGCTTGTGTTATGGGCAAGCATATGGCGGGCCGGGCAGTAAAAAAGAGAATAATAATAATAATGGGCCATACTGTTTTCTCTATCTTGAAATGTATACGGTTTTTTTTAGGGTATTGAAATGCTTACGGTTGACCAATCGCAACTGCAAATACCAACACACAGCTTCTGCCCCAGGGCCTCCATTATCTAAAGAGAAAGAAAAAGCTTTTGGCCCTCAAGTGATTAGTGTGATCGATGCACCTTTCGCTTTACATGATGCATGGATGGGTCCCGATCATATGCCAACCTGATCCCTCTCTTCTTGCAAGAGAGTGCATGGGAATTAGCGGCGAGGTAGAGAGGCAGACAGCGACGGCGTCCTCCCGGGAGGGTGTAGCGCGGGCCCAGGTCGCCGGCCGGCGATGATGGAGTGGGAAGATCTTGCATGGCGAAGACGTACGGACGGCAATGTGACAGACCAGCGTAACAAAGTGGTGGGGGGACGGACTGCCAGACGCCGGGCGGGACCGTGCTCGAGCCTGCCATGGAGAAGTTATCCCTATCCGGCCACCTCGACGGTGACGACGGACCAGTTTTTTCTTCTTCACGGCAGCTAGCAGCGAAATGGGTGGAATTTAGATAGGATAGATAGATATTGGGCCTAAGGCCCATACCGTCCAACGACGAATTGTCATGAACTCCTTAGTGGGCCTTAACAGCCTCCAGCCTAGTGCCCTGCCACCCCAGTCTCACAAAATAAAATGTCAGCCCAGCCCAGTAGCCGCCTCCAACTAACCTCCCTCCCTGCGCTCCCCATCTCTCCGATCGATGTTTCTAAAAAAAAAAAAAGAACTCTCCGATCGATCGCTGAGACAAAAACCCCTACCGTCGCGTGCGAAACCCTCGTCTCGCGGCCGTACCATCCCCGGCGGCTGATTGATCACAAACAAAGGAAGCGTTCACGGCGATGGCCGGAAACCTTGCGCTCGTCCCAGTTGTTGGCAGCGACGATGACGACCGCCGCCGAAGACGCCGTGCGCTCATCAGCTACTCCCTCCCGGAAGACATCTTCGAGCACGTCCTCCCCTTCCTTCCACCCGAAGACGCCGCGCGCTCGTCCGTGCTCTCCAAACGGTGGCGCGCCCGCGCCACGGTCCTCAGCCTCTCCGACGAGCACCACCAGGATGACGGCCAGTTCCTCCCCTTCGCCCGCGCGGCGCTCGACCGGCACGGCTCGCCGGACATCATGGCACTCGACGTGACGATCGGCTGCGCCACCAACCTCGGGCCCTCCACCGCCGCGTGGCTCGGCGACGCCATGGAACGCGCCGTCGGATCGGTCTCCGTCACGGTGACCGCGCCGAGACCACTGGACGGCGAGCTGGTCATCCCGCGCCGGCTAACAGCCAAGTTGACCAGCCTGACACTGGGCGGCGCCGACTCCATGTTCAACCACGGCCGGCTCGTGTTCCCGGCCGAGCTCGGCGGCGGCGCGGCGACGTCGCCGACGTCGTACGGCGCCCTGGCGGAGCTGAGCCTCTCGAGGGTGAGGCTGGAGGAACACGACGCGCGCTCGCTGGGCGACTTCCTGTCGTCGTGCTGCCCACGGCTGAGGAAGCTGCGGCTCCGCAAGGTGCGCGTCGGAGGCGGATTGCGCCTACCACCCCTGTGCCATTGACCGCTGGTGCTCCGGTTGGAGCTGCTCGAAGAGCTCGAGATGGATGACGTCGACAACGCCGCCGTGGGTGAGAGATCGGCGCCGAGGCTTGAGATATAGGCGCCATGGCTTGAGATGCTCATATTAGGGCACGACGGCTTCGCGAAGCACGTCAGCTTCCCGGCTGGTGGAAGTGAACAAAGCATCCGGCGGTTGGCTGGTGGACCCTGTCTCTACTTGCCGGGGAAAAAGTCCATGTCGATCGCCGCGGTGCGGTTACTGGAGGCGTGCTCCGAGGCTCACGACATCAGTGCTCGCATTGACATCCCAGACGACAGCAGCCCGTCCTGGCTACTCACGAGGTACCAAAAGTGTAGCTTCTGTTCTGAAACTTTAAGCAGGCTCAAGCTCTTTTATCTCATGATGAAATTTGTTCAGAGTCCAGACTTGAGACACATGTTCAACCACTTGTTGATTTTGCATATGCGTGCAGCACTTGGAGCATGTACCACACCTTCCCAAGGTCAGAGTACTCTCTCTGCAGGTGGTGGCGCTCCTGCAGCGGTTCAACACCTGCCCAATTGCCCCAGTTATCTTGTCCTTCATCAGGCAGTGCCCCAACCTAAAATGGCTCCACATCGACCTGACAATGACGCATTGGTTTTCAAGGTCGCATCAAAATTGTCTTATGGTTCCGGTAAGCATTTACACGCATACTATGTTACATGCAAAAGCTATATATACTCATGTCTCCTAAAAAAATCATCACAACTAATTTCTGATTTCTCATCACATCCGATATATATGAACCAGGATGAAAGAGAAAAGGAGGCCTCACCATTGCAACCCACATACTCGGATCGCCGTAAAGCGCAGAGAAACGAGATGTGTCTAGCCTCTCTCCAGGAGATAAGGCTGACCGGCTTCATGGGGACGGTCCAAGGATGGAGGTCGCGGATATCCTGTTTGGAGCCGACGCCGCGTGGCCGTCGCTGGAGAGGGTCTCGATATCACTGTTCCCTCTACTAATAAGGCAAGGTGCGGAGGGTGGGTCAGTAGCCACAATGCCGGCGTTTGAGTGGATGTCTGCAACGCCTGCTCAGCTATGGCGACACTTGGAGGGCGTAGTCGCCAAAGTGCAGGCGTGGTTCCCTCTTGTAGGAGGGCGTTGGGAAACCAACCCAGGTGATGCTTGGACCAGGGCGACGACATCGAGCTAAAACTGTACTCCCTCCGTCCTAGAATAAGACTAGTTTGGGATCCGTGTGCATCTCACAAACACGGTTCCCAAACTATTCTTATTTTGGGACAGAGGAAGTACGTCCTAATCCAAGAAAGGCCACTAAAATTGAATGGAGTAGCAACAAGAGTGGAGTAATTTCAAAGGCTTTGTCTTTTAAGTTTTAAGTCTTTTAGGCTACTGGAACTACATTTTTTATGCATCTTCCACGAGATTTGAGTTTTCTCACATTTCAATGTTTGAGATATTTGTGCGTTCATTAATGGATTTAACAACATCGTCATGCCTCCTCTTCCCACATTCTTAACCCTAAGCTGGGGCCTCCCTCATCCCACCCATGTGTGCCACCCACCCCGCACCCTACCGCGCTGACGCCAAAAGAAGACGTTGCCCAATTCACCGTTCAACATTTTAAAAATCACATTCCGTGTTTCCATATTCAACATTTCGCCTTTACAATTTTAATATTTATGTTGAACATGCTTAAGGAAAAATATATATTAAACATGTCTAAGGAAAATTTTGAATATGTTTATCTCCCCAGTTCAGCTAATTGGATCAAAGTGAGATTTAAAAATGGGCGGCTTATCTATCTTTCACAAGATGGATAGGAAACACTACTAAAACGCCCGCTATTTGCTAAGCTAGAGTAAGAGCATCTTCAGCGGTCTCCCTTTCTCCAAACCAATTGTCATATTGAGAGGTTTTTGGGAGAAAATAGTGCTCTGACATAATCTCTTTGCATCTCTTTTTGTCCAAAAATTATTAGGACAAACCAATTATTCACCCCAACTATTCTCAAATAAAGTGAGAATTTAGTCTCTCCATATATGATAGTTGCTAATGGTATGTGATTATTAGGGACTACAAAAGTATGTCTCCTAATAATCCTAATATAACATATTTTTAGGAACTAATTACTGAAAGACCAGTGGAGATGCTTATCTCCAACACTCTCTCCAGCTATTATATTGGGAGAGGTAGTGCTCTAGTAGACTCTCATTATACCTTTATTTTCTCAAAAAATATTGAGTCAATAATCAATTCCAACTCTATCCAAATAGAGTGAGAGTTTAGTCTCTCTATTGCTCTAGTAGGGTAAGATTATTGGAAGACTGCAAAAGCGTATGTCCTAATAATCTATGAAAATATTATTAGGATAGTCTAATAACACTTTCGTGAAAAATATTTTTTGGGAACCGGAGATGCTGACCCCATAGCTTCTTCCCTTGTGCTCATGCCACTTTACATACATCGTTTTTCACATAATTTGCTTCGGTTATGAGTGCAATATCTTGATCAAGGAAAGGACTATCGGGAAAAAAAAATGAGAACGGGAGGTCCTTCACTTACCTCATCACTCTTAAAACCCTGCATTACGTACCCAGGATTCAACGTGGCAATGATAAGGGGTTCCCCCGGGAAAAAAAAATCTGTGCAGCCGTGCTGCAATCTCTGTCCTGTCATCTGTGAACCCGAAAGTGGTGTGCAGGATTGGAACATCATGTCATGTGTCTGAAATAATTTATCAAAAAAATCTCCTTTGTACATGTATTTTTGCTGAAATTCACCAAACTAGCAAGCCAAAGGCCCAAATCGGCTGCCTTGTAGAGAGGCCCATACCGACCTCCGTAACTCGGCCATGCATGACTTTCGGAATCCACATGCTAAAAAAATGAACTTCCGGAATCCGGATTCGATCCCAACGCGGGATCGCTGAAGCCTAAAAACCGTCCGGCACCGCTCGATCTGTGACCCCCACCGTCAGTCATCTCCGTTTTGTTGGAGGTTGGAACCATATGCCCTAGGCTCCGCCCCAAGCGCGCGGCGCACTAGGCTTCGTTCGCCTTCCGCACCTCGTCTCGCGGCCGCCGCATCCCCGGCGGGCGTGGCTGGAAGATCACACAAAGCACACGATGGCCGGAAACCTTGCGCTCCTCCCAGTTGACAGCGATGATGATCGGCTCAGCGATCTCCCGGAATACATCTTCGAGCACGTCCTCTCCTTCCTCCCGGCCGAGGACGCCGTGCGCTCGTCCGTGCTCTCAAGGCGGTGGTGGAACGCCTGGACCCGCGCGCCCGTCCTCAACCTCTCCGACGAGCACCACCATGGCCACCGGTTCCGCCACTTCGCCCGCGCGGTGCTCTCTCGGTACGGCTCGCCGGAAAACATCCCGTCCCTCAACGTGGTGATCAGTCGCGAGTCCAGCCTCGGTGGCCGCCGCACCTCCGCGTGGCTCCGCGACGCCATGGAGCGGGTCGTCGGATCCGTCTCCGTCACGGTGACCACGCCGGGTGGAGCGCTGGGCCATCTCGTCCTCCCGTGCCGCCTGCGAGCGGAGTCCATCAGCCTCACAATGAGCGGCAGCGCATCCAAGCATGGCACGCTTGTGTTCCCGACGGAGTCGTACTCGCTGGGCGCCTACTTGTCGTCGTCGTGGTGCCCCAGGCTGAGGAAGCTGCGGCTCTCCAAGGTGATCTTCGCAGGGCTACTGCTGGTGCTCCGGATGGAGCTGCTCGAGGAGCTCGAGATGGACGAGGTCCAAATCGTTTCCAAGCTGCATGTGGTGACCCCAAATCTGCGTGCTCTGTACGTGCGCATCTGTCGGAACCCCGGCGACGCCATGCTTGAGATCTCGGCGCCGAGGCTTGAGACGCTCAGATTGCACAACAACTCCCAAGAACACCTCAGCTTCCTGGATGGCGGTCAATGCGTCCGGCGGCTGGCTGGACTCTGCTTCTACTTGCCGGCGAAAGAGTTCAGATCCATCACCGCGGTGCGGTTGCTGAAGGCGTGCTCCGAGGCTAACGACATCAGTGTTCGCATTGACATCCCAGACCACTGCAGTCCGTCCTGGTTGAGTCGAGAGGTACCAAAAGCATCATGTGTTGTGTATACTTTTGTTCTGAGATTTGTGACTAGCACATGCTCGATCTTTTGTCTGCTCCTCGTGAATTTGTTCGACACATCGTTAAGTGCGTCTTTGCCCTCATGTTAATTTTGCATGTGCGTGCAGCAATTGGAGACCGTGCCACAGCTTCCCAACGTCAGGGTACTCTCTCTGCAGGTGGTGGCGGTCCTGCGGCTGATCACCTACCCCATTGCCCCAGTTATCTTGTCCTTCATCAGGCGGTGCCCCAGTCTAAGACGGCTTCACATCGACCTTACTGCGACGCACTGGTTGTCAAAGTGGGATCCGAATTATCTTATGGTTCCGGTAAGCATATCATGTGTACTATGTTACATACAGAAGCTATACTCCTGTCTCCTATAAAAAATCAGAATTAACTTTTTATTTCTCATTAATTACCAGGATGACGATGAAGCAAGAAAAGAGGAGCCCTTGCCGTTGCAACCCTCAGACTCCGATCGCCTTAAAGCACAGCCACAGAGAGACGAGATGCATCTAGCCACTCTCCGGGAGATAAATCTTAGCGGCTTCATGGGAACGGGCCAAGAGATGGAGGTCGCAGACCTCCTGTTCGGAGCCGGCACCACAAGGCCATCACTGGAGAGGGTCTCGATATCGTTTTTCCCTCGACTTATAAGGCAAGGTACGGATGGTGGCTCAGTAGCCACCACGCCAACGTTGGAGTGGATGTCCGTGCCGCCAGCTCAGCTGTGGCGACACTTGGAGGGTGTCGCCTCCGGTGTGGAGGCACGGTTCCCTCTCGCCGAAGGCCGCTGGGAAACTAACCATGGTGAAGGCCTTGCTTGGACCAGAACGACGAGATCGAGCTGAGCTGCCAGCTTGTAGCTTCATGGGCTGAGCGACGAAGGCTGTTGATCGATGTTGGATGTGTACAACCCAATCTAAAGAAAGGCCGCTAAAACGACTGGATGAAGTAATAAGTACGTAATTGAGGGAGGACACGGTTAAAAGTGTAAAAAGTCATCAAGGGTGCTAGAAGGAAGCAACCCTAAACTGTGTACATCTGTAGTTTTTTTTAGAAACTTACATCTAGTTGTGTTACCAAACTAGCGGGCCAAAGGCCCTAAGCTGGCTGCCTTGCAGAGAGGCCTATACCGGTCTCACTAAAGAACTTCCAATTCCAGCCCAACGTGCAGTCGTCCCAAAACCCTGCGCTCCCGAATCCGCCACGAATGCACGAGCACGATGATCGTAGAGCGGCTAGAGCCAAAAACCTACTCGCTGAGCTCGCTGGGCAGCTTCTTGTCGTCGTGCTGCCCGGCTGAGGAAGCTGCGGCTCTGCAAGGTGAGCGGCGGGAAGGCGATACACTTGCCGCTGGTGCTCCGGATGGAGCTGCTCGAGGAGCTCGAGATGGATCGGGTCGAAACCCTTACCCCACCAAGCTGCAGGTGGTGTCCCCAAACCTCCGTGTGCTGGACGTGCGCTACTGCTTCTATTCTTGCTCTCCCGACAACACCAGGGTTGAGATCTCGGCGCCGAGGCTTGGGACGGTCATATGGCACGGCGGCTACCCAAAGCACCTCACCTTCGTGGATGGCAGTCAAAGAAGAATCCGGCGGTTGGCTGGACTCTGCTTCTACTTGCCGGCGAAAGGGTTCCGGGCGATCACCACCGCGGTGCGGTTGCTGGAGGCGTGCTCCGAGGCTAGCGACGTCAGTGTTCGCATTGACATCCCAGACCACTACAGTACTCCGTCCTGGTTGAGTCGAGAGGTACCAAAAGCATCATGTGTTGTGCATACTTTTGTTCTGAGATTCGTGCTCTTTTGTCTGCTCATGAATTTGTTCGGCACATCGTTAAGTGCGTGTTTGCCCTCATGTTGATTTTGCATATGCGTGCAGCAATTGGATACCGTGCCACAGCTTCCCAACGTCAGGGTACTCTCTCTGCAGGTGGTGGCGGTCCTGCGGCTCATCACCTGCCCCATTGCCCCAGTTATCTTGTCCTTCATCAAGCGGTGCCCCAACCTAGGATGGCTTCACATCGACCTGACAAGGACACACTGGTTCTCAAAGTCGCACCCAAATTATCTTATGGTTCCGCTAATGGTAAACATTTACACGCATATATACCATGTGATACTACACAAGTTACTCGTGTTTCCTCAAATAAAAAACAATCACCACTAATTTCTGATTTCTGTTAATAACTTCCAATAACCTGCAGGATGACGATGTAGCAAGAGGAGAAGAGGCCTTGCCGTTGCAACCCTTAGAGTCTGATCGCCTTAAAATGCAGAGAGACAAGATGTGTCTAGCCTCTCTCCGGGAGATAAGGCTGAGCGGCTTCACGGGGACGGGCCAAGAGATGGAGATCGCAGACCTCTTGTTTGGAGCTGGCGCCGTGCAGCCGTCGCTGGAGAGGGTCTCGATATCGTTGTTCCCTCGACTAATAAGGCAAGGCACAGAGAGCGTGCCAGCAGCCACGAAGCCAACGTTGGAGTGGATGTCCGCACCGCCTGCTCAGTTGTGGCAATACTTGGAGGGAGTCGGCGCCCGGGTGGAGGCTCGGTTCCCTCTTGCCGGAGGGTGCTGGGAAGAAACAAACCCGGGTGAAGGCTTTGATTGGACCAGAACTAAATCACATTCAAGCTCATCTACAAGTCTGCAGCTTCATGGGTCTGGTGAAGGCGGTTGGTTGACCTAGATGTTGGTTGTGTAGAGAGTCGTGTTTGCGTGGGCTTGTCCGTACTCCCCATGACTTAAAAAAGGGGGTAGTTTTAGGAGTTGGGCGCGGGAATTAAGAAGGTGAAAAAGTAGAGAGCGCACAAAAAAACGAGGATGAATAAATGAGGAGAGAGATAGAGATAGAGTTGCTAGAACTACTTCTATTTTAGGACAAAACTTAGACTTTAGAACTTTTCTTTTTTGGGACGAAGGGAGTAGAGGTTACTGGAGATCTTCCCGCCGGCACGCCCAATGTCAGAGACCAACTGCGAGAGGTTGATATTGCTGAGATCAGTCGTCACACGCTACCATCGCTACATACGCCATGCGTGTTCTGGATCTTGGTTCGTCCCTGGTTGACGTGGGGGTGTTTAGTTCCTTCAACTTCTTCAGCTTTTATTTCATAGAAAACTATGTCCTCTCAAAATACATGTTTTCCAACAAAGTTACTATAATGTATTTTCTTCAACTTACCCAAAAAAAAAAAAGCTTCTAGCTCTATCTAGGGTCGCTCGGTGGCGTGATCGAGATGGTCCTAGCACTCACCTGGCAGGTTAGCACCAGCCACCAGGGGCATGGCGTGCGTGGCGCCACACAAGGGGTACAGAACAAGCACAACTATTTTACCGGAAGCTTTTTGTTTGATAGGTTAAATACATGCTCCGTTTTTTTAGTTTGTCTTCTCACTTTATTTGCATAATTGCAAAAGTCAGTTGAATTAACGGACACCGCGCATTTGAATTTATGTCTTTTAGACATTCTTAGTTGAGTACTTAATTTTATATTAGACTTTGGGAGAAAGAATTCTTAGTTGGATTAAGATGCTATTTCGCTTGTGTCAATACGTGGAGCGGAAAAATATCTCTGTCATTGTTTTTTTCGTGATTATGAATTGTTTCCTATTTTACTATTCATTAGAAAAACACAAACTCCTAACATTGATTATTTTGCATTGAATTGTCCCATATTTTGTGTTACCCTAAATGATAGAAAACCAGTCACATATTGTTTAGCTCTATATTCAAACTAAACGGCCATTTAAATGGGTTTAACAGCCTATAAATGGCTAACTAAACCGGCACCTCTACCCACCGTGTAGTGTGCACATAGTGTGTAAAACAGGCTAAACAAGACAATGCCCGTATTTTTTAATAATGTATATTGAGTACGGATATTTAAGTTAAAGTGTATGCCTATGCATCTACATGTTGCTACAAACGTTTTATATAATAAATATCGATGCTCAAAGAATTTATTTTTCCCGCAAATGAACCTATCTTACTATGTACTACATATAGTTGTATTAAAAAAATGATTGATTCCCACACAGGAGGATGGCCAAACTAGCAGGCCAAAGGCCCTACAAAACGGACTTCCCAATTCCAGCCCAACGCGCAGCCTGCACTCCCGAATCCGCCACGATCTCTGCCCCCACCGTCGTCGCCGACATCCTCCGACGTCCAATCTCACCTCCACCGTCGTCTCCGGCGTCTCCGCCTTGTTGGAATCACACGCCCTAGCGCGGCGCACTAAGCTCTAGGTTTCGCCTTCCGCACCTCGTCTGGCGAGTCGCGACCGCCGAATCCCGTCGGCTGATAGATCACAAAGCGTTCACGCGATGGCCGGAAACCTCCCAGTTTGCAGCCATGATGACCGGATCACCGACCTCCCGGAGGACATCTTCGAGCACGTCCTCTCCTTCCTACCAGCCGAGGACGCCGTGCGCTCGTCCGTGCTCTCCAAGCGGTGGCGTGGCGCCTGGACCCACGCCCCGGTCCTCAACCTCTCCGACGAGCAGCACCAGCAGGGCCGCTGGTCGTTCCTCCCCTTCGCCCGCGCGGTGCTCGGGCGGTACGGCTCGCCGGACATCCCGTCCCTCAACGTGGCCATCGGTTGCGCGTACAACCTCGGCCCCTCCACCGCCGCGTGGCTCGGCGACGCCATGGAGCGCGTCGTCGGATCCGTGTGCGTCTCGGTCACCGCGCCAGGAGGACTACTGGGCCAGCTGGTCCTCCCGCGCCGCCTGAGAGCGAAATCGATCAGCCTGACACTGAGTGGCGCCACCTGCTCCTATAACACCCCACTCGTGTTCCCGTCGGAGCCCGGCGCCGCCGCGCCGGCGGCGTCGTACGGCAACCTGGAGGAGCTGAGCCTCTCGAGGGTGCGGCTCCAGGAACGCGACATGCGCTCGCTGGGCGCCTTCTTGTCGTCGTGCTGCCCCCGGCTGAGGAAGCTGCGGCTCCGCAAGGTGAGCGTCGAAGGGCGCCTACCCTTGTGGCCGCTGGTGCTCCGGATGGAGCAGCTCGAGGAGCTCGAGACGGAAGAGGTCGACACCACCGTGGTTGAGATCTCGGCGCCGAGGCTTGAGACGCTCATATGGCACGGCGGCTTCACAAAGCGCATCAGCTTCCTGGCTGGCAGTCAAAGAAGCATCCGGCGGCTGGCTCGGCTCTGCTTCTACTTGCCGGCCGAAGAGTCCCGGTCCATCACCGCGGTGCGGTTGCTGGAGGCGCGCTCTGAGGCTAGCGACATCAGTGTTCGCATTGACGTCCCAGACCACTGCAGTCCGTCCTGGTTGAGTCGCGAGGTACCAAACAAATTAAAGCTTTTATATCTTTTGTGATTTGTTCGACACATGTTAATGTTTATTTCTCAAATGTGTGCAGCACTTGGAGCATGTACCACTGCTTCCCAACGTTAGGATACTCTCTCTGCAGGTGGCGGCGGTCCTACGGTTCATCACCTGCCCCATTGCCCCAGTTATCTTGTCCTTCATCAGGCGGTGTCCCAACCTAAGATGGCTTCACATCGACCTGACAATGACGCACTGGTTCTCAAAGTCGCGCCCAAATTATCTTACGGTTCCGATAATGGTAAGCATTTACGCGCATACCATGACACTACAGAAGTTACTCCTGTTTCCTCAAATAAAAAAAATCATCACCACTAATTTATTATTTCGCTTAATAACTTTCAATAATGGATGCACCAGGATGACGATGAAGCGAGAGATGAGGAGGCCCTGCCGTTGCAACCGTCAGACTTTGATCGCCTTAAAGCGCAGAGAGACAAGATGCATCTAGCCTCTCTCCGGGAGATAAGGCTGAGTGGCTTTATGGGAACAAGCCAAGAGATGGAGGTCGCGGACCTCCTATTCGGACCCGGCACCGCGCGGCCATCGTTGGAGAGGGTTTCAATATCGTTGTTCCCTCAACTTATAAGACAAGGTACGACGGGTGGCTCAGTAGCCACGACACCGGCATTGGAGTGGATGTCCGCGACGCCTACTCAGCTATGGCGACACTTTGAGGGCGTAGTCACCAAGGTGGAGGATCGGTTTCCACTCGGCGGAGGGCGCTGGGAAACAAACCCGGGCAAAGGCCTCATTGGACCAGAACGGAATCACGTTCGAGCCCAACTAGCTTCATGGGCAGGGTGAAGGTGGTTGGTTGACCAAGATGTTGGTTCAGTCTTAAAAAGGCCGTTCATAGTGGATGAAGTAGTAGTTACGAAGTTTAAAAGGCTTTGCTGAGTCATTTGGGTCGTTAGACTATAGAGCTCGAGTTGCGTGGGCTTGTCCATGCTCCACCCCTCAAGCCTGTAATTTCTGTTACCTTTCAGTGTTTGAGATTTGTGCAACTAATTGTGGTCATTGGGTCTACCCCAACCCCTCCCTCCCCCCGCTCTCTCTCTCTCCCACCGCCTCCTCCATGGCTCAGCGTCCCCACCGTCGAACGACGCGACATCCATGCCATCGCCTCCCTGTGCACCTGCATGTGTTGCTCACTGCCACGTCGTGCCGCTACCTCCATGACCGTCATCTTGACCTCCACGCGCGCTAAGCGGCTCTACCTCCCTATCGTTGGCCGGTTTGAGCTACCACGCCGCCGCCAGTGGCGGATGCAGTCTGGGAGGTTAGGGGGCTTATTCCTCCTCTTGCTTCTCCATCCTCTTTTTTTCTTCATGATCCACATTTTTTCCTTCATCTCCTCCTTATTTACACGAATGTATTGGCTGTAGGGGGCTTGAGCCCACTGTACCCTGCACCATATAGATTCACCACTGGTCGCCGTCCTCCAGCATCGCACAAGCCCATCGTCCGTGTCTGCCGCCCTCCAACGTCTTGTGTGCTTGCTGCCCTGTGCTGCCACCTTCTAGCACCTCTCGTCGCGAGTTCTGCCGGTCACTGTGCACCCGCAAGCCCCGCCGCCGTTCATCGGGCCTTGTGTCGCCACCGCTGTTGCCGGATAAGAAGCATTGGATATTTTCAACATTTCGTTCTGTCTATTTCATTATTCCGTTCTCCCTCAACATTGGGGTATGCCTGTTTCAACATTATAAAACAAAATGTTGACCTCTGTAAGAAAAATGTTGGACATGTGTAACAGAAATTTTAAAATGCATAATAAAAATATTGAATAGTGTGAAAATATTGAAGGAAATACCTCTTTAACTAAATGAGTCAAAGTGAGCTTTAAAGATGAATAATTTATATATCTTGCACAAAACAGATAGAGCCTCCCTCAATCCTCTCACTGCCAGGTTCCCAGAGATCTCCCTGTCGGCGCACCCAAAGCCAGAGACCAGCTGCGAGAGGTGATATTGCTGAGTGAGAGCTCATGCATGGCTTCCCTCATGTTCCTGCCACTGCACCCGTCTGACATTAGTAGTCACGTGATGTCCATACATGTCCCCGGTCTATCGGTTCATCTCATGCCGACGTGTCGCCAAGGCACAAAAGCTTCTAGCTCTAGGGTCGCTTGGTGGCTTAGGGGTTTAGGGCTCCATGTCGATCGAAATGGCCCTTTCTCCTAGCAGGTTAGCACCAGGGGCATGGCGTATTGGCGTGGCACCGCCCCAGGGGCAAGGGTGCTGGGTACAATACAAGCATAACTTGTTTGATAGGTTACTCTATTTTTTCAGTTTATCCTCTAACTTTATTTGCGTAATTGCAAAAGTAAGTTGAATTAATAGTTACCTCGCATTTGAATATATGTTTTTTTTAGACATTCTTAGTTGAGTAATTAATTTTATATTAGAGTTGGGAGAAAGAATTGTGTTCGGCACTGTATGTTTTATCTCTTGGGTGATTGATACCTATGTGAATTAAGATGCTATTTCGCTTGTATCAATACGTGAAGTGGAAAAAATGTCTCCATCATTGCTTTTTTTTTTTGTGATTATGAATCTTTAATATACGAATCCTGCCCATCCGATCGGGCCGAACTAAACGAACACCGAACCACCGTATACATCTATGCACATAGCGTGTAAACGGGCTAAACGGGACAATGCTTGTATTTTTGAATAATGTATATCGGGTACACTTTGCCTATGTATCTACATGTACAAACGTTTTATATCTACACCCTTTAAAAGCACCACTTCGATCTTTCCTAGGTCCACCTAATCTTGTGTCCCCAACAGAGATGGGTCTCCTAATCCCACACAGCTTTGTGTACCCAGAAAACCAACTCTATTTAATTAATGATTCAGATTTAATATAATCCCTCCTCACTCAAATCTATTCTTATTTAGATCTCCTATCCTCCCTCACCTCCTCCCAAGTAGCGGTTCCACGTCCGCGGCCAGGCCTCTCCCCCGTGCCCCGATCCTCACGAAAATCCTCGCGAAAACGTCGGCGCCCGAAACTGCTGGCTCGGACTCCCAACGCCGGCGCCCAAAACCTTTCCACGCCACCATCAACGTCGCCCGTCGTCGCCAACGTATCGACGCCTTCGACGCCCGCCATCGGAGCCCTTCCACGCCGTCGCCCGTCGTGCCGTCGTCGCGGACGCCGCCGTCGCCCATCATCGGAGTGCTTCCACGCTGGACGTGTGCGCGTAACTTCCTTGACGATGCCGGATCCTATGGAACGACCTGATCGTAAAGCCTCTGGAAGCTTTGGAGGATGATCTGCTGGTGGTGCGTATTAATTGCAGCAGCTATCCACTTCTTTTCTATGTGTAGTTAAGTAGTTCTGTACTGTATTGTCTAATAATAAGGGGTAAATTTATGATTTGTGGTATGACCAATCAGGTCTGAACATCCTTAAGAACAGCGAGAAGGTTGCACGCATTGTAGAGATACTGCCACAGTCAGATTTGCATATTTGTCAGTGTGATCTTTTGCATCCAATACGATGCCCACGAATACTGGAAATAATTATAGTTTCTCAAGTACTTGACCGCATATTCTGTCTCATGTGCTTATAATTTGTAATATTTTTTTCTAACTGGACAAGGAAGGGACTTTAACTTCATTGGTAACATGTGTAGGATCAGGAATTAAACCTAATAGAACAGAACATGTATGTCTATCTATTTCAAACATTTGAGGATTTCGACACTCTTCTTGGTTGGAGAAGATGCGGTGAGGAGTTTGGGTCTTGGATATACAGTTGTGCACCCGGTTCCACCGCAGGGCCCTTGCTATCAACCTAAAAGCAATATTGTTATCTGTGTATCATTCAACCTGGTTGCATGATAACCGTGGTAATCCTTCTCATATTATTTCAGAGAGAACCTGGTGATCAGCGTGCACTGATCTTTGATCGAGGGAACAAAATCTCTCTTCTTTCAGGTGAAATATACTCAGCCATTAGTTTATGTGATGCCAAAATGCTGATCATATGCTATATCCTCTTCTCATATTATTTCAGCGTTGTTTGGTTCTCTTATGGCCCAAATTTTTTAATTGCGGATTGCATAATTAAACAATAATAACAAAGTGACAGTGTGCCGATTTCTGTTTGTGTAACTTTCCTGCAGATCTTTTTCCAGTTTTGATGAACCAATTTATACTTGCGAATCAAAAAAAAAATAGTAACTGTATTGAATCACTATTGTATTTACCAATTTATGCATTCATATCGTGATATAATTCTGAGACCCACATGGAGGAACCTTCTTTTACCTTAACTTCTGCAGTTATCTGTTGCATTGCCTGGGCAAAAGGTTGAACAATATTTTACTAACTGGTTCTCTGTGGTAACATGTAATACCAGCACAGAAGTTGGCTCTCGTAATAGCTATTATTACCACTTGATTTTTGTGTGAATATGAAATCTGTCTATGTTGGTTAGCCCAACATATATCATGTTTTAGCTATTTAATTTTGATCACCATACTTATCACCAAAGCAGGGATAATAACCATTCCATCGATGGACTCTAATGGAGGACGACGAATTCCTTTTGGAGATGTGTCAAACACTGTCAATAGAGGTACATTGTCTATTTCTTACATGGTGCAAATCATACCGATGTGCATACTTGCTACATTCAGTTAACGAACAAAGTGTTTCCTCAACCAGAAACTTCAACTTCGGCAGATGAAGAGCATAAGAGGCAAGAGAAGAATAGAAAACAACGTGAGTGGCGTGCAAGAAAAAAGGCTGATGAAACCATCAAAGAAAAAGAGGAGAGAAATAAAAAGCAACGTGAGTACAGGGCCAGGCGTAAAGCTGAGATATCAACGCCATCTATTGGTGGTGATTTTGCCAATACTCCTATATGCTCTGAACTTTTACAAGCAGGACAGATAGGATGCACGGCAATTCAAGACACCATGGGTAATTCTTTAAACCAATGCATAATAACTTCTATAAGCATACCATTCTCAAATGACAGGGGCATATTACTTATTTTTGTAGGTGCCTCAGACGTGACCAGGCGAATATCGACAAGTCACCACAATGTCTCTTTAGTTCAACAGTCATGTGTAACAATAGGCGAAATTCAAATTTCAGGACAAGATGAACCAATTGAATGGTTACATAGAAATGATAGCTATGTCCCGCGTTCGAGGCCCATATATAATTTACATACAGTTGCGCCACGTAATGACTGTCTGCAAAAAAGCGAGAAAGATATCAAAGTATGGAACAGGACAAAAAGGAGCAGTTATTACAACGTCAAAGGGAGTACAAAAAGTTCAGAGCAGCCAGCCAAAATGTGAACCAAACTCTGAATTCTAGGTCCATGGCAGATGATATTGATGGTGAGCCATCTCCGGAATTAACTATGGGCACAGGTAAACAAAGCTTGTGAGACTTTCACACTGATCTCAATTCACACTGTAATACTCTCTTTACCGCTGGTATCATGACTCTAAATTCTAAAACAGAATGTCTAGTAGGTGAAGAAGGCCAATCGTGTCATGTAGAGTACGACCCAACCTTGTTCGAGCCTGCACAACATGATACTGATGATGAAGGTGCTTACAAATATATAGTTGTTTTCAATCATTTCCATCCAATATGTGTTTCTTTATGCGATTTCTTTTCCTGGTATCATATGTTCTCATGCCCACATGTAGAAAGTCACTTGTATGAAGAAAATAACATGGCGACTGAAGATGCCACCCCTGATGATGATGAAACAAGACTATTTCTTAATGCTGATGGTATTGTCACCTTTTTTTTTACTAATGTGAACTTTGTATGCTCTATGCTTATTACACTTAGTTAACTTTTTTTTCATTTCTTTACCTCTACAGATTGTGCTTTCGAATCTAATCGCATACTTGTGGGTGGTGTTGATGAAAACAACATTAAAGATCCATACGACTACGTGTATGCCGACTTGCCAGTTACACACCATGTGTTGAGAAAAGTGCCAGACTGCCAGTACTGCGGTGCCATTAGATTTCAATTTGAGCCACCAGGCTTCTGCTGTAGGAAAGAGAAAGTAAAGGTCCATATTCCTGATGTCCCTGCTGAACTAAAGAGGTTGTTTACAAGCCATGTGGATCATGATGCAAGGTATTTTAGAAAGCATATCAGGTATTTCATCTCACACTTCTCGTTCACAAGCCTGGGGGTCAGCTTGGACCGTCGAGTTTGCACCGCCGCTAGGACAGGGGTTTACACATTTCGGGTGCATGGTGCTTTGTATCACCGTCTCAACCATTTGGTGTCGGGTTCCAAGGGCCCTCGGCATCTGCAACTTTACTTTTATGATACTGAAGATGCTGGATTAACACGCAGAGCACAAAGGTCCCCTGACCTTGATATCAATCTGATCAGAAATCTTGTAGATATATTCACAGTACATAACCCTTATGCATAAACTTTTAATAAAGTTGGTGCTATTCCAAACCTGGATGACTACGTGATCGAGCTCAATACGAATGTCACGCCAGACCAAAGAAGGTGTGTTGTACCTCTGAATGCTTGTTTACCTTTGTATTAATTTATTAAGCATTAAAACTAATTTATTAATATGTGACATAGGTATAATGCACCTACGGCATTACAAGTAGCTGCTATTTGGACTGAAGGAAATGATCCACAAAGGTGTTTTTGATAGGAGTGTCCTGATATACGCGAACGGAGAACGTCCTCGCTATATCAAAGCATACCACGGTTGTTACAGTCCTTTGTCGTATCCTCTATTTTTTCCCAAGGGAGAAACTGGCTGGAATCAATTTATGCCATACAATAATACACCATTGGCGAGTGGTGAGCAGTATGAGACACCACCTCCTAATCATCATCGTGTGGAACCATCCCCATCTGTGCCTTACATGGAACAATCCACTTCTGTTGACCCTACAGGTGCAGTGCAGATCACCCCAAATTATAAATCTTAATTGTATGAAATCTTGATTTTATTATTGAAGTGGCTTGCATCATATAAATAGTGTATGATCCTTCTATCCAATGTCATACAGTTAATGTGAATTCCACGGAACAAGCGGATTCTGTCAACCCTACAGGTGCAGTGCAAAATCGTACCTACCAAAGAGCTATTTTTTTCAATGAAATTGCTTACAATATTGCCTCATATTGCTCAATATTTAAATAGGACATGAACAAGAAGAGGACGACATTCAGGAAGACGGAAATGCCAATACACCGAATAATGAGACTTAGTCTAAAAAGTTTGTCACTGCAAGGGAATACTACTGTTTCCTCATGCAAGTTAGGAAGGGCCTTTTTAACATTTTGTTATTTGGAGAAAGGCTCTTCCAACAATGGGCAGTTGACATGTATATCAAGATCGAGTATATGAGGCTAGATTGGTATTCTAACCCATCACACCAAAAACTCATAAGGGCAGAGCTATACCAGGTGAATTAATTTACATGTTTCCTAATGTTCAAACAAAGATTGTCTATATCCCTACATTGACCCTTTCATCTGTGTTTTTTTAATTAGGGCCTGGTTGATGTTATTTCTTCTGGGGAGACAAGAGCATCAGAGGTTGGCTGGAGAGTTGTATTGCCACGTACCTTCCCAGGAGGTGATCGTGATATGCAACGAAGATTTCTTAATGCAATGGCTATTGTTCAACGATTCGGTAAACCAGATTACTTCATCACCATGACATGCAATCCGTATTGGGAGGAGATTGCAAGCAACCTTGAACCAGGACAGAAACCACAGGATAG
Source organism: Digitaria exilis (assembly GCA_015342445.1). NCBI lineage: Eukaryota > Viridiplantae > Streptophyta > Magnoliopsida > Poales > Poaceae > Digitaria > Digitaria exilis. The sequence goes on along the minus strand of JACEFO010002272.1, from coordinate 1,011,295 downwards.
GCCAGACCTTGTGGATAGAGTATATAGGGCCAAACTACGTGGCATGAAAGAGTTATTGATCAAGAAAAAATATTTTGGGGAAGTCCAAGCATATGTACATGTAACAGAGTTTTAGAAGAGAGGCCTACCACATGAACACATACTATTGATCATGAGATCTGACAGTAAGTTAACAAGCCCTAATGCATATGACAAGAAAATTTCCGCAGAAATACCTAACAAGGACAAGTATCATGTATTGCATAGTTTGGTGATAAAACATATGTTGCATGGACCATGTGGAGTACTGAATAAAAATTGTGCTTGTATGATCGAAGGAGAGTGTCGCTTTAGCTATCCAAGACAGTTCTGTGAAGCAACTCAGCAAGGAAAAGACTCCTACCCTCTATACAGGAGAAGAGATGACGGACGTCGTGTTAGGATAAGAGGTGCAGAATTAGATAATAGGTGGGTCGTGCCATACAATCCTGGTCTCCTTATGAGATATAACTGCCACATAAATGTGGAGGCTTGCTCTAGCATCAAGGCTATTAAGTACCTGTTTAAATATGTATACAAAGGTCATGATCGTGCATCAATTTCAGTCAACCCTGGTAGCACGGAAGATGGAGTGATCAATGAGATTCGTCAGTATAGGGATGCAAGATATGTATCTGCCCCGGAAGCTATACATAGGATTTTTGCTTTCCCACTATTTGGTGCATATCCATCTGTTTTGCAACTCCAGTGTCATCTTCCAAACATGCAGTCAGTAATTATTGATGAGAACCAAGATCTAGAAGATGCTGTGAATGATCCATCAAATTCAATGACAACACTCACAGAATACTTCAAGATGAACCATACTGATAGTTTTGCAAGGACACTATTATACAAAGATTTTCTAGAATACTATCGATGGATCAGCGGTAAAAAGAAATGGCAGAGAAGGAAGCAGAAAGGACAGATTGGGTGGATTGTTTATGCACACCCTGCAGAAGGGGAGCGATATTTCATGCGAGTGCTTCTAAATCATGTAAGAGGTGCAACGTCGTATGAGAATTTGAGAGAAGTGGATGGCATCACTTGCGCTACTTTCCGAGAAGCATGTGAGAACAGAGGACTCATAGAGACAGACAGTACCTTGCATGATTGCTTGGATGAAGCTGTAACTTTTCAGATGCCATCTGCTCTACGAATGCTATTCGTGACTATTCTTGTATTTTGTGAGGCTACAAACATCCATGGTATGTGGGACAAACACAAGGATTCTATGTCTGAGGATTACAGTAGAAGCAATTCTAATGCAACAGCCGTAGAACAAATGGTTCTTAGGGAGATAAGGGATTTGGTTCACTCAATGGGGAAGGATATAAAAAATTATGACCTTCCTGAAATTAATGATGAAGGTATGTTTTTTCATAATCTCTGATTATTGAGATAACTAATTGTATGTTAACCCATTCATCAACAAAAATAGCCTCCTGATTTACTCTTCCTCTGTGCAAATTAGGTGGATTTTCTACTGACATTCTAAGAGAGGTTAGGAAGGAATTTTCTATGGGCGTAGACCAAGAACATGTGGATATATATAAATCCCTGAACAAGGAGCAACTTGCAGGATTTCAAGAGATCATACAACATGTGTGTGAAAAGAAAAGCCAGGTGTTTTTTGTCGATGGACCAGGAGAAACCGGCAAGACATATCTATACAAGGCACTTCTTGCTAGAGTGCGGTCACAGGGATTAATCGTCATTGCAACGGCAACTTCAAGGATAGCAGCATCTATACTGCCTGGAGGGCGCACAGCATACTCAAGGTTCAAAATTCCAATTAAACTTTCTGACAATAGCATGTGTAGTTTCACAAAGCAAAGTGGTACCGCGGAGTTACTTCGTAGAGCATCCTTAATTACCTGGGATGAAGCTGCAATGATAAAGCGTCAAGTAGTTGAGTGCCTTGATAGGTCTCTGCAAGACATTATGAACTGTTCATTGCCATTTGGAGGAAAGGTTATGGTTTTTTGTGGTGATTTTAGACAAGTACTTCCTGTTCTTACACGTGGGACAAGAGCTCAGATAACTGATGCTACTTTACAGAGATTGTATCTATGGGAACATATAAAAAAGATAAGATTGTCACGTAACATGAGGGCTCAGACTGACCCCTGGTTTTCTGAGTACCTTCTTAGAATTGAAAATGGCACTGAAGAAACAATTGGAGATGACCACGTTCGCCTACCTAAAGATATTGTCATTGGTTATACTGATGCCGAAGAGTCAATAAACAAACTCATTCAAGATGTTTTCCCGTCCCTGGAGGAAAATGCAAGATCAATGCCATATATGAGCACCCACGCCATTCTTTCAACAAAAAATAAGCATGTAGATCAGCTAAATGCAAGAATGATTGACAGGTTTCCGGGTGACGAAAAGATATATTATAGCTTCGACTCTGTGGATGATGATTCAACAAATCTCTATCCAAATGACTTTCTGAACTCACTCACTCCAAATGGACTCCCCCCACATGTGCTGAAATTAAAGATTAATTGTCCTGTGATCCTTCTCCTCAATCTTCCAAACAATGGTTTGTGCAATGGAACAAGGCTCATGGTTAGAGCTCTCCAAGACAATGCAATCGATGCTGAAATTGTTGGTGGCCAGCATGAAGGCAAAAGAGTGTTCATACCTAGGATACCTATGTCACCATCAGATGATATTTCTCTTCCTTTCAAGTTCAAGAGAAAACAATTCCCCATTCGCCTAAGTTTTGCAATGACCATTAACAAAGCTCAGGGGCAAACCATCCCAAATGTTGGGATCTACCTTCCAGAGCCTGTATTCTCACATGGCCAGCTTTATGTTGCATTGTCCAGAGGTGTGTCAAGGAAAACAACAAGAATATTGCCGAAACCAAAGAAGGAATTGGATCCAACAGGGAAGAGCACAAAAAATATTATGTACAGAGATGTTCTCCAATGATGCCATATTGGTAAGACTTTAATGTTTTATATTGGTAGTTCTAAATCTACCACGTTCTTATTCTTATATTATATTTTCTACTTGGTTCAGGAGAAAATACAATCAGCTATATGGTGGCATGGTGCAGAAGGCTGGCAGCGTAGTTCATTTTTTTTCCTAATACAATGATGCATTGCATTGCGACTGTGCATGGGGGAAATGAAGGGGATTATACCGTGATCTTTAGGGTCCGTGAGATGAAATATGGTTTTATATTTTAGAAACTTATTAGTATTTAAGTGGTTTCAATATATTTAACATTTGTCATGTTAATTGCTATAATACTTTTTGGTCACATCTCTTTTGGAGTTATTGTAAACATTTTAAGTATTTTAATTTTGCCGTAGCGTTAGCACGGGCACTCTACTAGTAACAATAAAGACCGACGCGGGAGGATACCAAACTAGCGGGCCACAGAGGATGACCAAACTAGCGGGCCAAAGGCCCTAAAACTGGCTTACCTTGCAGACTTCCGAGTTTCAGGCAACGCGTAGCCGTCCCAAAACCACCTGCACTCCCGAATCCGCCACGATCTCGGCCTCCACCCCGTCGCCGCCGATATCCTCCGACTCTCCGATCTTCACCTTCACCATCGTCTCCGCTTCTTTGGGACAATAAGCCCTAGCACGACGCACTAGGCTCTAAGATTTCGCCTTCTGCACCTTCGCCTCGCGGCCGTCGCATCCCCGGCGGCGGCCTGATACATCACAAAGCTTCTTACGCCATGGCCGCGCACCTCCCAGTTTGCAGCGGTGATCACCGGATCAGAGACGACCTCCCCGAAGACATCTTCGAGCACGTCCTCGCCTTCCTACCAGCCGAGGACGCCGTGCGCTCGTCCTTGCTCTCCAAGCGGTGGCGGAACGCCTGGACGCGCGCCCGTGCCCTCAACCTCTCCGACAAGCACCACCATGGCCGCCGGTTCCTCCCCTTCGCCCGCGAGGTGCTCGCCTGGTACGGCTCGCCGGAGATCCCGTCCCTCAACGTGGTCATCGGTCGCGAATCCAGCCTCGGCCCCGGCACCGTCGCGTGGCTCCGCGGCGCCATGGAGCGGGTCGTCGGATCCGTCTCGGTGACGGTGACCGCGCCAGGAGGAGCGCTGGGTCCCCTGGTCCTCCCACCCCGCCTGAGAGCGGTGTCGATCAGCCTGACGCTGAGCGGCGGCGGCACCGGCTCCAAGCACGGCCGGCTCGCGTTCCCGTCGGTGTCCGGCGCCGCCGCCGCGGCGGCGATGCCGTACGGCGCCCTGGAGGAGCTGAGCCTCTCGAGGGTGCAGCTGCAGGAACGCGTGGGCGCCTCCTTGTCGTCGTGGTGCCCGCGGCTGAGGAAGCTGCGGCTCCGCAAGGTGAGCGGCGGAGGGGGAGCAACGTGGCCGCTGGTGATCCGGATGGAGCAGCTCGAGGAGCTCGAGATGGATGAGGTCAACAGCGCCGTGGTTGAGATCTCAACGCCGAGGCTTGAGACGCTCATATGGCACGGCGGCGGCTTCACAAAGCTCATCAGTTTCCTGGCTGGCAGTCAAAGAAGCATCCGGCGGTTGGCTGGACTCTGCTTCTACTTGCCGGCGAAAGAGTCACGGTCGTTCACCGCGGTGCGGTTGCTGGAGGTGTGCTCCGAGGCTAACGACATCAGTGCTCGCATTGACATCCCAGAACACTGCAGCCCGTCGTGGCTGAGTCGAGAGGTACCAAAAGCTTCCAATTGTTCTGAAAGTTTAAGCTGGCTCAAGCTCTTTTATCTCATGAATGTCCTTCAGGCACATGTTAAATCGTTTTTTCTCATCTGATGTTGAATTGTTGGTTTTGCATATGCGTGCAGCACTTGGAGCATGTACCGAAGCTTCCCAACGTCAGGGTACTCTGTCTGCAGGTGGTGGCGGTCCTGCAGTTCATCACCTGCCCCATTGCCCCGATTATCTTGTCCTTCATCAGGCGGTGCCCCAACCTAAGATGGATTCACATCGACCTGACAAGGACACACTGGTTCTCAAAGTCACACACAAATTATCTTATGGTTCCGGTAAGCATTATTTAGTATTTACACGCTCCAAAAAAAATCATCAGCATTAATTTGTAATTTCTCATTAATTACCTTCCATGTATGTATTCACCAGGATGGCAATGAAGCAAGAGAAGAAGAGGCCTTGCCGTTGCAATCCTCAGACTCCGTTCGCCTTAAAGCGCAAAGAGACGAGTTGCGTCTAAGCTCTGTCCGGGAGATAAGGCTGAGTGGCTTCATGGGGACGGACCAAGAGATGGAGATCGCGGACCTCCTGTTTGGAGCCGGCGCCACGCGGCCATCGCTGGAGAGGGTCTCGATATTGCTATTCCCACAAATAATAAGGCAAGGCGCCGAGGGTGGGTCAGTAGCAACCACGCCGGCGTTTGATTGGATGTCCGCGACGCCTGCTCAGCTGTGGCGACACTTAGAGGGTGTAGTCGCCAGGGTGCAGGTGCGGTTCCCTCTCGCCGGAGGGCGCTGGGAAACCAATCCGGGTGAAGGCCTTGTTTGGACCAAAACGAAATCGAGCTCAGCTGCCGGCCTGTAGCTTCATGGGCCGGAAGGCGGTTGGGTTGACCTAGATGTTGGTTGTGTACGGGCCAATCTTAAAAAGGCCGTTAAAACTGCACGGAGTAGTACTGGGCAGTTTAAGAGGCATTGTCATTTGGTTAGAAGGCTGCGTGGGGTTGTCAGTAATGCTCTCCTCCCTCCTCGCCCTCTCTACGACTTCCCCCAGGACTTCTTTTTTGGAGTAACTTCCCCCCGTTCGTCCCAGGCCGGCGTGTCACAAAATTAAAGCTTTAACATGTAGTAAATCAAAAATTTATATTGCATACCGGCTAAGTAGAGCAGGCATCTGTCGCTGAAACGCGTGGTTGTTTCTTCCCATTGGAATCCTATTGGACTGGACTGAACTGAACTGATTGCTGTGGGATTCCTTGACCCTATGACCTATGGTCCAAATTAAAGGAACCACATTTTCAAGCCATTCTAGCTCCAGGACGATCGAGATGGTCCTCTCTCCTAGCAGGCTAGCGCAGGGGCTACATGCTCCCGATCATCGGTGCATGGCGTATTGGCGTGGCGCCGCATCGAGCCGTTCTTCCTCTCCCTATCACACATGGCTAACGGAGCCATGGAGGGACAGAGAGCATCCATCACTTGAGCTCCTGAGACGGACTGCTCATGCATGGATCTTATTTCCTGGGAAGAAAAGAGGTCCGGGGCCTATCTGAAAAGGGCCCTGAAAATGATCGAGCTGCGGAAAGAGGACGCACGCACGCCTTCGTTTTCACACGGATCTCGATCGCCTAGCTGATCTGCTTCGATCTAGGCCTTGTTTTGCCATTGGAGCTGAATCGGGTGGAGAAAGGTCAGTTGCATTGCCAACAAGTGATTCGCAGTGGTTTTGGGATTGTGGTCTTTCACCATCATATCCTTGGCGGCCAAAGGTGTGGCACAAAATTAAAAGGAGGCGAATCTATCGTGTTCATTACGTCTTTAGTGATCAGTCTCGGCCGCACTGAGATGGACTAATCGATCGATCGTGTTTATCTTGAACACGCTTGCTTTGTAGACAGACTGCTCGATTCTAATTAAACAAACGTGTGCAAAATTGCTTTTTTCCCCTCCTTTCGCATCATTGGGACGCAAAGTAGAGAGCTTGTTTCAAGTTTCTCCAGCTGATTAATTTGGATTTATTAGCATACCTTTCTTTTTATCGCAATTGTACAAGTTCAGTTGTTGAATATTAAAGAGGTGGTAATAATTAGATAAAGACCCAAATGAAGAGTTGACAATCTAAAAAATAATGAGAAAATCAGGCAATCATGTGCAGTTCTTGAGAACAAAATGCAAGTGGCCTGTTCAGTCCCCCAAGGCCAAGGTAACTTGCATCCAAAAACAACAAGGCCATCAGATTAGCACATGGAGTCAGGGCCCAAAAAGCTTCCAATTGGCGGATTTAACTATCTGACCAGCTCAGAAGGACGATGTCTCAGATGCAACTCAACATCACCTCTCCAATGTATCTGCCATGTTGGTGTCCTCTCAACCTCATTTCAATTTGATTGAACCTGAATTTCCCACTTGTCTGGTGGACAGAGCGCCCTTTATTCTATGAATAAAACCAGCAGGTATTTTCCACCCTTCTTGTCATATGATGGCTCCAAAGGCCCTTTAGTTGGCCACCACCAATTCAGGCAGAGCCACATGGAACGGTTTGAAGTTGTACTAGAGGATAAAAATGCTGTCGTTACTTTTAAAGGTTTAATTCTGTCACATGATGCCATGGCAACCTTATTGGGGGTTATTTGCTTGAAGGTTTCCGCTAAGGTTTCTTTTTTTTTTAATCTTTAAGAGTTGTGAGTGAAAAAAAACTGTCATATCTTTCCTCACCAGTTTATTTTTCCAAAAAAACAAAGGCTATTTTTTTTCACTCCCAGGTGGAATCTGACTCCCTTAATGCAGTAATATTACAATGATATTATTTTCTGAAGGAACATTGTGGTGCATGCATAGAGTTCCTGGTGGAATTGGACATCCTTGGAATAGAAACTTCCAATGCAATGGGTGAGTGGTATATAAAGTTAACAGAAAGATTGAACAAGGTGGCCGTTGAGGATTAATCATAGGACATGTGTCCTTGTCATTTAAATTAACAATCATTCGCCTCTTTTTGTTCTCTTTTGTTGCTTTCCAATCTTTGCCGCTTTTCTTTTCTTTTATATTTTTCTCTTCTGGGTTTGGTGAGGTCGGCTTGCACAGCCTCTGCCAAGTGCCTAGTGACATCGCTCGGACTCAGCGTCTCGTTACTACTCCTTTATTCAAGGTTTTCACTTTTCATGCAACAGCACAGTAGTTCTCAACTAATAATTACACAAAAGTTTCTTTCCATGCTTCACTTTCGACGAGAGTTACAGAAAGTATTGAAGCCACTGAAGTAGTTTTGCAAAATGTTGCATGTTCTGAAGCAGTTAGTTCAACTATTTCTCCCCCTTTGCATTGGTTCTCCGAGATCGAGTCTGATACTAAACTTTGTTGATTAGGTCAAGCTAAGTTTGAGTGCAAGCCATATCACGGTATCCTCAGTTAACTTTATTAAGTTGATCTGTTAAAGAAAGGTAATGGGCACTGCTGAGTGCTGGACCGTAGTAGTCTTTCTATTCTCATGTACATATCCTGCCAGATACTGCTGTGTTGGATTTGTGATCCGAAAGTGATGGAAATATAAACAAATGTGCATACATCTATCAAGGTTTTGACGTCATGTTTATTAATAGAAAAGATAAGATAACCAATATTTTGCAACTCTTGGCCATTGATCATGTCTGATGTTGTGCCAGCTCAGTAGATAGAAGCAGAAAATGAATCAAGGATAAACCCAGGGGCGAAGCAGAAAATGAATCAAGGATAAACCCAGGGGCTACTATATTTCTAAATACATAAAATATTCCATCCAATGGGCTGGTTGTCTTTATATTTTTTTTGTACGGGTATGGTTTGATTTATATTTGACACTACCCCTAAAGATTTCCTGAATGTGACCGTGCTGTAGGATTGCAAGTGAGTTACAGGTACACAACACTGCCCTTCAGAATTAAGATCCTGGAGATGGCTACTTATACAGAAAGTTTCTGTTAAACTTTTGTGGAAATTTTACTTTGTTTTTTGAACGAAATGTGGAAACTTTACAAAAACGTCTTCAATCCGCTGAAAAACTACAATGAGTTTTTAGCCACCCATGCGTACAAAATTCAAAGGTCATTAGTCATCAAATCATGCATCATGGTACGCAGTAGTGCCAATGCAAAAAAGGGGGATAAACAAAGAAATTACCATGTCTGCGCAAGTCAAGATACAGGTGACGTGTAGATGTGATCTCCGGGACCTTTTATCTCAGCAACCTGGACTAATTGAAGACTAACAGAGCTGCCGGTTCAAAGTCAGAAATCACTGAAAAAGCAGAGCCTGTTTCATTTTGTGTGGCCAACATGTGACAAATAGTTTCCTAAAAAACAGGCGATAAATTAAAATTTCACCACATATTTCATAGTTCCTTGTGCATGCACGACTACCTCGAGAAAAAAAAAAAGAAATGGCATGACCGTCCGATTGCGATCGAACGAATGGTTGCGGACCTGGTCAGAAGTCTTTGATGAACAAGTGGCATGGTGGTTGACGTCTCACTGTCGAGCCATGCCATGAGCAACATAGTATCAGAAAACTGATAACAAAACAAGCTACTTGCAAGTTGAAACTACGGCATGGACGGCAGTTGAAATAAATAAACTCCGTACAGCCTGCACTGCAACCAAATAAATAAAATGGGGGCAAATGCACAGCTATTAACAGAAAAAAAAAATAGTATGTTGCCACTATTGTGAGTTCCTGAGCGCCATCACTAATTGCCTCATCCTGTGGAAACAGGTCCAGCTTTAGGTACAACAATGTTGATGTTCTTAGTGGAGTAATATCATTGCTGTGTAAAGCCCTTGTACAGACACGTACTATGTTCATCTTTTTAACTCATGCCATTTGCATCCTCAGTGACTCCCACTAGGACCGTTTCGACAATGCCATCACCTTGATGGCATGGACCTCTTCCAAAACTCTAAAACACAGGGGGTAGAAAAACCAAGCAAAGATTCGATTCGAGGTATTTGCAAATTTCCTTTGAAATAAAACTATAGTGGTAATTATAAGGAGCAAGGGCAGTTTTGTCATTTGAAACGACAACTAACTAGTGGTTCAATTCAACCCCCGGCCTGTGCGTATAATAAGCACCAATCCGCAGCCGCCCACTATACAAAACCCTCCCCGTGATGCAGATCAGCTAGCTAAAGCTTTCAGTTCAACGGTAAAGCTAAAAAAACAGGGGAGCTAGCCGGCCTGCTCACACGTTCGCACGCGCGCACATGAAGCTGTTCGCCTTCGTGAGGCGCGCGCGCCGGCCGCCGCCGACGTCGCCCGCGACGCCAACGCCCACTCCGGCGCCCGAGGACGCCGCGCCCACGGAGAAGCGGCGGCGCAGGCCGTCCTCATCCTCGTCGTCATCGGGATCGTCGGCGGCGTGGAAGCCGACGCTGGGCGCCATCTCCGAGGACGCCGCGATGATCGCCGCCGCGTCGGCGCCGGCGACGACGAAGGCGCAGGCGAAGCCGGCCGCCGCGGCGAAGGCCAAGGCCAGGTCGGGGTCGCCGCGACGCGCCGCCCGTGCCGCGAGCTACGACGACTTCCGGTGAGTCGTCAAGTTCCCTGGGCGCGTGCGTCCTGCGTGTTGCTTGCGTGCGATTCGCCGCTGAATTTGCCGGTTTGGGGAGGGACGGCGGCGACCCGGCGAGGGAGAGGAGGGGGCTTCAGGTCGCGACACGCAGCGCCCGTTGACCGGGCGTTTGCATTGGGATGGTCACCACGTACGTGTCACCGACAGGCGGGGCCCAGGCTAGTTCCTGCGCACACGTTTGTACGTGAGCGTGACCTTGGGTTTGGCGGATGCTGGTGGATAACCCTTGAAATGATGGGTGGCTTTAGCTAGTTGATCAACATCAACTCGCGCCACCTAATTTTAGTTGGGAGATTCAAAAGTCCACTCGATGGAGGCTGCCTCACACGAGTAGCAGCCCTCTCGATCGGGTCAAAGCTACCCTTTTTTTCTTCGTTAACTTGCAGAGTTGCAGTCAAGTGACCTTGCAAGTTGTGGTATCGTCCTCGTTTAGCATTTGCAACGGACCGCGTAATCTGCCTAGCGTTCTTCCGATCCGATGGTTTCTCCACGGCGGACAACCTCGTCATCCTTATCAGCAGGATTCAGGACTAAAGCTGATGAAAAAAAAAGATCTATTTCTGACGAGGTTGTCCGCTGAGCTCGGCCGTGGTCATCAGCTTTAGTCCACCTCTAGGTCATGGTCAAACTCAAAGCTGAGCTCGGCGCTGCCCTGCACTGCCGAGTGACCCGGGGCTGCGCTAGCTTAGCTGTGCATGAGCAGCATGGCCGAACTGAAACTACCTATGAGTCCGTGACCGTGGTGCTAGTGCCTACCACTACCGCAAGTCGTCCCTAGGAACCGATGGATCGATGATCATCGGTCACCTGAAAAAAGATCTCATCTGCATATGCAGGCATGCACTGCAGATTGCACGACGTACGTACTAGCAGCGCATAAAGTCTTCCCCAGCGATGTTTTCAACTTGCATAGCTTAGGGCATCTGTAGATAGATGACGTCCAGCGTTCATCACTCGCTTATCTTGTGTTTAATCGAACCAGCATTCAGTTGTTGAGTTCACGCTGACCCATGTGCATGTATCTTCTCTTCTCTGCCTGCAGGCACTACGCGCCGCCCACGGTGCTGCCGGCGTTCTCGCCGACGGCGTTCCTGTTCTGAGCTCCGGCGAGCTGCGGGCCGTGCGACGACTTCGGCGGGGGTAGCTCGCGTGTGTGTGTGGGTGGGTGTCGGTGTGGCTCGACGACGAGGACTCTGCTTTGCGCTCCCAACCTGAGCACCTGACGCTCGCAAAGCTGGTCCAGTGTTCCTAGGATGTGCATACAACTCCACTGTTTCAGATTCTTCCCCACTTTGGCTTGTGCTTGTGCTGTTGTACCTTTCAGTCCCCACTCGACTTTTGGGGTTCGTCTCCAGTGTTCGCTCGGGGGATCGAGCAGCAAAATCTGCCCGGTTGGTGCTTCCATGTCACTCAAATCTAGAAACTAGAACACCCAGAACGATGTGAGCATTTTTCTGAGCAATTCGACTCGAGTTGCCAAATTCCAAGCTCGTCCGCAGTACACAGAAGATGAGAAAGAAAAAGATAGGGTCTCAGCAATCTCACCCAGCCTGCTTCCGCTCATCCGTGATATACGTTTGTAAGGCATGCATTTCACTAAAACGTTAAAAGAAACCCAGAAAACTCCTACGGAATCTCATGAAATTCACGGCAATCTAAGCAGGGCTTAAACAAAGCATGACAACAAAGGTTGAAAAGCTAGTTATCCTTTGATTATAGCATAATTGAACTACAGTCCCATGTACCAATGGTAGGCTCATAAAACCAACACAATGAAATCAGAATTTTGTGCCGTCAGAAGGGCACATTTCAATACACATATGCTGCGTATAACCAACATTCTGGCAACATCATAAAACCAAGCACGCCAGAAATCATTACGGCACCTCCAACTAGCAGAGCAGCATACCAATTATTCCCCAGCACTTAATCACAGGTAGCATGGCTGAAGAACAGAAGCAGAAATTGTTTCACGAATTCACATCTTTGGGTATCAAGAGGACCCGATGAACTTATGGAAGGAACCTTTTCTTTGCTAATTGAGATTAGAGCCCCTCATGTGCCACCGTTTGACAAAGCAACAGCTGGACTTCTCCGCGCGGGAACAGTTGAACATGAAGATACCGCAGGGCGCTTCATTGAGGACCATGATACTTCTTGAGCCGAGTCATCATGGCACATGTAATATGCCGTCCCAAGGATCAGTAACCATTTATCTTTCGATGTGAAGGGCTAGTGTGTAACGATCTGTTGTCAGTAAGTCTTGAAAAGCCAGACTGATCCCTAGCCCCGGGGCTTGGTGGAACCCTTGGACTTGGAACACTGGTCAACCGGCTCTGTGGCACGGCATCAGACATCGACGTTGAGAAGGCTTGGGCGAGCTCCAATGCAGTTGCTGCTTTCCCGAAACGAGGTGTTGTCACCTCAGGCTTCGGTGGCTCCACCGGCTTACGCCAGGTTTCAGGCTCTGGGCGTGGTTGCTCCAGCGGCTTCTCCACATCTCTAGCGACCCTCCTATTGTCCTCCCGACGAGTAGTCCTATATGCATCAGTCCTGTCCATATCCCGCTTGTAATCTTTCTTATCAGCATTCCTTGGGCCTCTATGACCAGCTGGAAAACCCTCAGCCCTTTCAGCAGAAGGGTTAATGGACATAGCTTCAATCTTCTGCTCAACCTTTGCAAATTCACTTTTAGACCTACAAATGACAGATTATCAGTAACTATAGCATAAATTCAACTTGTGCTTTCCTCCAGTAATCTCTGTTAGGTAAAAACTCATTCAAGGCAATTTTAACAAATTTCTATAAAACAAGAAAAATCTAACAAGGTTCACAGCAAACAACAGTTTTTCTCATCAGTCACATTCCATGATTCATCAAATGCAACCTAGCGAGTTTCTATGATATGAATACAAAATGATCCTTGTTTCTAATAAAAAGTTAAATTATGTATTTACATAGTGCCAACCCCAACACATTCTTGAAGCACACTACCATTTTTTTTTTGAAAGCGCAGGAGAGCTGCGTTTCATTGCATTAGAGAGAGAGAAAAGTCCCATTACAAACCCCAAATCTCATATTGGGATCAAGTATGAGAGTTGGACACAAGCACACTACCATTAGCACTCAATTATTTGGACACAAGCACACTACCATTAGTCACTCAATTATCAAAGTTCAACCAAACACCCAGTAAAGATCAACTATGCTATGTCATCTCTATACAGACAAATTCATGTTTACGGTTCTGTTCATGTAATAATATAATAAACAACGAAATCTAAATAAGACAGCCCCTCTGATGTTAAATTCCAAGCAATACATAAAAACATTAGAATCCATGACTGCAAAAAATAGCGAGTTGGAAAAACAAGAACTCAAATGGCACAAAACTTATGTCCAAATTATATAATCACAGCTTAACTAAAATACATATATTAATATTAACTTAAAGCATCACATCAAAATATAATAACCTGCCAACTGGTGAAGTCTTCTCAAGATCACCGGCCAAGACATCTACTCCACGTTCTTTGAGAACCTGAGTTTATAAAGGAACAATATTATATTTTGATCCAGACACAAAAAAAACAAAAAATAGCATATCACTGAAAGGCACATGAAGAGAGGGTAAGCAGGGTACATACCTGTTCCCGGGGGCGAGCACCACCAAACAGAGATTGCTGCCTGAAGCATTCCAAATGTAACAGAAAGAAGTTAATATAGTAAAATTATTTCACACTATAAATACTACATACAGTACTTGAATATATTAGTTTCAAATATGGTAGCTTATAGGATATCAAATTGCCTAGAAAAATAAAAATCGCTAACAAATTATTAAAAAAAGATCCCAAGTTCTCAAATACACACAGAAAGAAGAATGAAGCACTCGTACCAAATCAACGAATCCAAACACTATTCTGCTAGAACCACCCATAAGGCCATAACAACCACCAAAAATCTCCTTATCCACTATTCTTGCATATATCATCGCAAGCATAGCTATATTTTCTTCCTTTTGAATGAAATAATAAAATGTTTGCTCCGGGGTTCTTAAGGCGATAGGACGCTTTGTGGCATCCTAGCCTAGGTATGCCTTATCCCTTATTGCATACGCGAAGCCTGAGCGACAAGGCGTAACTAGGCCCTTGTGGCACCCTGGGTACACCTAGTCGCCTAGGCGACGCTTTTAAAACACCGGTTTGCTCCATGTACACCATTAAGAATTTTCCAAATGCAGTGAAGACCGGAGTGACGCAACATCAACCCGCTAAATTTGACAAAATTCAACGTGTTGATGGAACTATGCTGTGTCATTTCTATACAGACAAATTCATGTTTACGGTTCTGTTCATGTAATAATATAATAAACGACAAAAACTAAATAAGACAGCCCCTCTGATGTTAAATTCCAAGCAATACATAAATACATTAGAATCCATGACTGCAAACAAGAACTCAAATGGCACAAAACTTATGTCCAAATTATATAATCACAACTTAACTAAAATACATATATTAATATTAACAAAGTATCACATCAAAATATAATAACCTGCCAACTGGTGAAGTCTTATCGAGATAACGAAAACTAAATTTTCAAGAAATTTCAAAATTAAACATCACATACCTTTCCTTTACAGCAATTTCATCAGACTGTCCTGTCACACTGGAACGAGGTTTCAGATTCAGCCGTGGTCGTTCTGCTACCCTGATCTCAGTATCTGCTCCTAACACCCCTGTTTTATCTGCCATAGCATTCTGATGCACATCATGAACAACCTCAACCTTCGTGATATTGGTGGTAACCTGGACCTGGTGCACCTATACAATCATGATAGACATTACCAATGAAAATACTATTATATTTCAACCATGTCATTGTGAATGTTTGTAAACCAAGTATTTAGTTATAAAAATAACAGAACCATAACAAATACAAAACTATGTAACACAATCCTGTAACATTTGCATGGGGATATCTATATGTAGCTTTTTCAGATTTGCCATAAAAAAGAAGCAAACTGGTTTTATAGCAGGCTGCTGCAGCACTGTTGCTATCAGATGAAAGACATGACAAAGAAATTTGCATCTGATGATCAACTAAAACAAGCAACAAAATAACAAACCTGCTTGTCTTCAGCATAGGTAGGAGATGGTTCAGGAGCCTCGATTGGCTTGGACCGAGGACGCAGCTTCAACTTGGGTCTCTCCGGAGCCTCTGCGATTCTCGCATCCCCAACCCTTCCTTCATGCGACGCGGGTCTCACTGGTGCCGCACCTCTCTCGACCCCAGCGTCCAGCTCTCTCACTCCAACAGACCTTGGTCTCTCAATCTCCGGCAGGGCCACGAGAGTCTCTGCCACCGGAGCAGAAGCAGGCGTCGGCGGAGACGAGGGCTTCGACGGATTGAATCTCCCGGAGATCACCTTCTCCACTGCGCTCGCCTGGGCGATGCGTGTCGCCGACCAGATCTGGCCGCCGGCAGAGGCGGGGGCTGTACCCACCGGGGACGCGGCCGGAGCGGCCTCCCTCCTTGGGCCCCAGGCGTTCCCGGGCCCGGATCTGGCAGGCACCACAACGGGGGCGGGAGCGAACGACGTGGGCGACGGCGCCGGGCGGCGCGGTGCGGCAGGCTCGAAGGGTGTGCGCTCATCCTCGTCAAAGTGGCGGCCGATTCGGGACGGGGTGGTGAGGAAGGAAGGCATCGCGGCCGCCGCCGCCGCAGCGGCGTTAGGGGAAGCGACCGGGACGCGGGGCCGCGCGACTGCGGCCGCGACGGGGGACGGCGAGGCCACGGGGCGGTCAGCCGGGCGCGGGGTGCTGCGAGGAAAGAGATTGAGCCTGGTTAGTTCACATCCGAACGAGGGGGGCGGAGGAGCAGGGGAAGGCGGGCGAGGAGGGCTAGGGTTTGACGAGGAACTTACACTCCTGGAGCCGAGGGGAGCGGGAGCTCGGAGGGGATGGAACCGCCGTGGAAGTCCTTGAGCGTCATCGTCGTGAGCGTCTTCTTCTTCGACATGGCGGCGACCGGCTCGGTGGCCGTCGAGCTCCGCCAACGCCGGAAGATGAGCGGCTGCTGGTGCTGCTTCGGCGCGCCTGATCGGTGTGTCCCGCGCCCGCGTGATTCCGAAGGACTGGAGGAAGGGGAAGGGTTTGTGACTTGCGTTAGATGGAAGACTAGGTAATTTTACGGCGTGGACCTTGCACTAGTGCGTTATCTGGTTGGCTGCGAGCGCGCCTCAGGATGTGGTTTATATTTTACGAGATGCTAGGGACCATTTCTTACAAATGTCATGGGATTGGGCCTGAATCTAGATCAGGCCACAGTAGATCCGAATTCATGGTCAGGGCCAGGCCGATTTAACCCGTGTGGAAAAAATAGGACCACCAAACAACAACAGCTGCTCCTTTTTTTTCAGATGCTCTTGGGCCCATTAGCTTTCTAAGGCCATGTTCAGATTTCCAACTTTTCACTATTCATTCTAACTTTTCACTATTCATTCTAACTTTTCACTATTCCTCCCTCACAAAACACGTTTTCCAACAAATGCTACAGTGTTTTTCTAATGCTACAGTGTTTTTTCCTACAATCCAAACACACCCTAACATTCTTCTTTTGATGAGTGAGGGACTTGTTACAAAAAAACATGAAATCACTCCCGTGCCATGTTTTGTGTGGCAGAACCGCCCAATTTAAACTGGCTCAAGTGCGTCGAAACACCCTAACTCAGGGTATTCCTCACACGCACTTCAAACAGTTTAAACCCGGTAGTCTGTCGAGTGTCTCCGGGACATCCCGAATCATCCACTGACAATAATTTCTTAACCATAGCTTAGGATCCTTACCAAGTTGGGAATAACACAACAGGCATTACCTTTTTACATACATACGGAAAGGTACGAATTATTACAAACCGAGTTTTGAAACTCTCTTAACTTCAAGCCATAGTACTAAGATCCAAATACAAACTAGATTTATACAACTGAAGAGTCAGAAGAGTTCTAGAGTACTCTAAACATTTAGAGCTATCCGGGACCTCCGATGCTCTAGGGCTTCTGGCTCTCCTCATCTCCTTCGGGTTGTGGGATCTCCTCTGGAAAAACAGAAAGGGAAGAACCCTGAGTACAAAGGTACTCAGCAAGACTTACCCGTCTTACCAACGAAAAGACTCTCAAGGATGAATGAATAGGCTTTTGGTGGTTGTTTGGCTGACTCGACCTTTGCGGAAAAGCTTACTAGGAGTGAGTCCTTATATGGCAGTTTTATTTCAATTTATTGTTAGCTACTCAACTAAGTGGTAAATATCTTTTTCACTCAAGTGATACTAGGTTCAAACAGCATTTTGGATCACTCACATATAACAGTTCGACTTGTTTCCTCTACGATGTTTAAGACCTGATCAAGTGCACTCATGACCAAGAGCAGTGTTGATCCGGATCCATGTACATCCTGCAGGAGATACCTAGCCCCCAGTTACGTACAGCTGCGCCAGCTGTCCGCAACAACCTTTCAATCAGTTGGACCAAAGACCGGAAATATCCTTACCCGAACCCGGGAACGCATCCCCACGTGGGCCCCACGTCTGGCGACCACCCCGTGAGTTCCAGATGACGATCCCGCCTTTCCCCGACCCAGCAAGCACCGGTAAGCGATATTTCCAATCCACGAGCCAGCTAATCTAGTTGGCTTTACTGGCCCCATTACCCAGTAAGAAACCAGGTAGAATCACTTGATCAAACTTTTAAACAACGGATCGGTCCTTAGTGACTTTATCTAGTGGGCAGAACTAGGGATCGAGCGACCTCAATCCATTCTATCACCTTCTGCCCACTCTCTCTCTTCTCTTATTTTCTCATATGTGAATCATCTATGATTAGTAAGCACCTAGATGATCATCATCACATTTAAACCTAGCAAAGCATAACTTAGTGGATGCTCTATAAACCATTTACTTTTCTTCCTAACAAAGGTAGTACTAGCAAGGAGTAGTTCATGCATCAAAAGTTTTCATTCAACTCCTAACCTAATGCACATATAAAATCATAATATTTGGACTCGTGATCTTCTGAAATAAAGTAGGTAAAGATGCATCCGGGGCTTGCCTTGAGTTTCGAAAAGGTTAGCGGTCTCGGTGACTTCCTGAAATTCGGGAGCAACCACTAGAACCTCCTCGTACTGAACTGGATCGTCGGAGAATTCCACGTACTCCACTTCCGAAGCTTCAGATTCTATATGCGATGCAAGTTAGTGATGAGAATGCACAGTTTAAAACATAGCATACAAGCTTTATATCTCGATACAGTTGCAAGCCAACAAAGCTACCCAAACTTGTCCCAAAGAAAAGTTATTTTATAAAGTGGGTGAATTAATTTCTATTTCTTTTATTTTGTTATTAAAGGAAAAATTTCCTAAATGTGATAAAATTATTTCCTATGAACCCTAATACTTAATTTATCCAAAAAAAATGTTTAAAACACAAGAATTCTATTTTAGAATATGTTTAACATTATTATAGCCATTTTTAATAATTACTTCCTAAGATGGTATTATTATTAAATTTTTAATTACTATAAATTTAGGGTTTAGCATTTTTATAAAATAAAGGAAAATCTAAGGAAATGATCAAAATTTATTTCATATTTTTCTGATTTTTCTACAATTTTCTAAAATTAAAACAGTGGAAAAACACAATTTAAATCTATTCCTAAAGTCTAATTGGTCTTTTTACAAAAACCCCCCTGGTTTTTCTGTTCTTCCCCGCCGAGGTCCCTGCCCACGCGGACAGAGTCCCCCGCGCGGACTGCCCCCTCGCCGGCGTTGACTCCCGCGTACTCGCCGGCGGCGAGGTCCCCCGACGACAACGACTAGCCCTAGGGCCTGCCTACACCAACGCGCATCCATTCTAGGCGTTAACGCATGCGGCAAGCCCTAACCCTAGCCTCCTGGCGGCACGGCGGCGAAGCTCGGCGGCGTTCACTGCTCCGGCGAGCTCACCGCACCAGCTTGCCTCACGACCGGCTTACAAGCATCACCGAGCCTAGAGACACCTTACGCGCAACCCTAACGACCCCGCGTGACACTGCATGCTCGAGCGCACCACGCCGGCCATGGCGGGAGCGCGCGTGGCGCACACGGCGGCGAGCGCCTAGTGGCTCAACCACGGCGAGACAAACTTTGACAGCTACCCTACGAGCACCAGCGACCCTCCACGCACCAAGCGCGCGCATCCGCTCGGCCGGAGAGGGTCCGAGCGAGGCTGCACCCGTGCGGCTGCCATGGCGGAGGAGCGCCACGGCGACGAACGCCGTTCCCGACCGTGGAAGCGTCGCGACCTAGCCACTAAGCCCCTCAGCACACTTCCTGACCCAAGAACACCCTCATAGCAGACTCAAACCTCAACCATAAGAGCTATAAAAGCACGAGCACGGCGAACGGTTCTTACCCCGGCGAGCCGTCGACGGTGAGCTTCAAGAACTGGTTGCGCCGGGCGATGGAGTGAGGGAGGAGGAGCAAGAGTGGGTGGAAACGAACCAGGGAACGGTGGCGAAGCTTATGGTGGCTAGAACAGCGCGGAGCGGCTCAGACGGTGGCTGCAGAGCTCCGGCTCGACGGCGGCGAGGAAGAAGAGCAGAGGAACAGCGCGGCAAAGAGGAGAAGTCGAGACCGTCGCCGAGGCTTTATCCGCGGCGGAGACCGCCGTTGCTTGCCACCTCCAGCTGCGACGCCGCTCGAGCTGGCTCCCGGCGCGAACGACGCGTGGCCGGCGAAGTGGGCCGCGCTGCCCGCCGCCGGCAGCTGCCTGCTAGGCATGACGTCACTTTTCCTCCTTTGCACCTCCATTTCCCCGAGATTGGAGCTTCAATTTCTCCCAATTTCATATGGCAACATCAAAAACTCCCAACATGAAACTTGTAGCTGGATCATTCAATTTCATTTCTTATTTTGACACTTCACTCATTTGAGCACGAATTAAAGTCGAATTTGAGCTTCAAAGTCCCTGCTGCAACTTGTCCCCAATTTCAGAAACCTTAACTGAATTTTGCAAAATTACTCTCGAAATTTGAATAGAACATGCCTCTGGTGATAAAGACAAACTTGAAATTCATCTTCAGGCGAACAACTTCCTAGTTGGAAGTTTTTGCCGAAAACTTCAAACTCGATCTCAATTTACCCAAATTCAAATCTGCTATCAAACACACTGAATTTTCTGAAAACATAATCTGACCGATTTTCTTTCGTGTTTTTCTCCTTGATCCAGCCAAATTCTGAGTGTGACCCAAAAACAAAAGTTGTTCTTCATACTTCCCTTAGCAACTTTGTTTAAGACACCTTGGTCATACACCCCACAGATCAACCACTAACCTGCCTTGAAGTTCGCTGCTCGTTATGAATTCCCGACGAAAAACGGACAAGTGAGGAAAAACGGACAAGTCCTGTTGTCGGACGAGGAACAGTGCCATTTTTCCTTTTTCTTTCTTTCTTTTTTTTTTACTTTATGCTTAACCAATACATTCATAGTACATTGACATAGACTAAAAGATGGGATGTGACAGCCCTTCCCCCTTAAAAGAATCTCGTCCCGAGATTCCAATAGGGATAAAGCTCAAGTTTTGACAATGGAAAGGATAATGTGTCATTACCCGAAGTCTTTGCTTACTTCATAAAGGAACGAAAACATCGAGTGTATCTTACTTTTGTACAAAGATTTTCCTTGCTATTCACTTAAGCAACTCAGGATACTGGGAAATCAAATATGATTCTTGTTCCCAAGTAGCTTCCTCGGGAGTATGGTTACTCCACTGTACTTTATAGAACTTAATGCTTCTTGCTCTGGTATCTCGAGTCTTTTCATCCAAGATTCGGATTGGCTTCTCTTCATACGTCATATCGGAACTTAGTTCCACTTGCGTATCACCGATAACCTTTTCTGGTACTTGTAAACATTTCTTGAGCTGGGATACATGGAATACATCATGCACAGTCGACAGTTGTGGAGTCAAAGCTAGCCTATAAGCCACCGAACCTTTTCGTTCCAGAATCTCGTACGGACCAATATACCTTGGAGCTAACTTTCCTTTTACTCCAAATCTTTGAAGTCCCTTTATAGGAGATACACGTAGATAGACGTAATCTCCCACTTTAAATTGCAATGGCGTTCTTCTTTTATCGGCATAGCTCTTTTGTCGCGATTGAGCAATCCTTAAGTGCTCACGAATTTGAGCGACCTTCTACTCGGCTTCTTTAACAAGATCCGGCCCAAAAGTGAACCTTTCTCCAGCCTCGGTCCAATTCAATGGTGTTCTACACCTTCGGCCATACAAAGCCTCAAAAGGTGCCATTCGAATGCTGGACTGATAACTGTTATTATATGAGAATTCGGCCAGATGTAGGCACTCATCCCATTTCTTGGAAAAGGTTAATGCACATGCCCTCAACATGTCTTCCAAGATTTGGTTGACTCGCTCTGTCTGCCCTCCGTTGCGGATGATAGGCAGAACTTTGAATTAAGGTGGTACCCATTGCTCGATGTAGTTGCTCCCAAAACCGAGATACAAAATGTGAGCCTCTATCTGAAGTAATGGTCTTGGGTACCCCGTGTAAGGACACAATTCGCTCTAAAAACAAGTCTGCATATTTGTCCGAATGATATGTCGTTTTGACCGGTATGAAATGAGCCGACTTAGTTAACCGATCAACAATAACCCAAACGGAGTTATATCCCTTAGATGTGGTAGGTAAGCCCACAATAAAATCCATGGATATATCTTCCCATTTCCACACAGGAACGCTCAAAGGTTGTAACAATCCTGCAGCCTTCTGGGTGATAGGCTTCACCCTTCGGCAAGTGTCACATCTCGACACATAACGAGCAATCTCCCGCTTCATTCGAGTCCACCAGACTCTCTGTTTTAAATCATGATACATTTTTGTACTTCCAGGGTGAATAGAGTACCTGGACAAATGTGCTTCATTCAAGATCTTCCTCCTTAACTCCCAGTCTTTTGGCACCACAATTCTATTTTTGAAATAAAAGATCCCATTCTCATCTTGAGTGAAACAGACGGGTTTTCCCTCAGCGATACGTTTCTTTAGGATTTTCATTTTCTTATCTTTTAATTGGGCTCTCTCAATCTGCTCTTTCAAGGTATCTGGAATCACAATATTCCTTACCGAGCCTTGAATAACCATTTCAATTCCCATCTCTTCCATTTCTTGACACAGGGTTTTTGCCCTTCTATGGACTGTCAAACAATGACATTGAGCCTTTCTGCTCAAAGCATCGGCTACCACATTAGCCTTACCCGGATGATAGTGAATATCCAGGTTATAATCCTTAATCAACTCCAACCACCTACGTTGTCGCATGTTCAACTCGGATTGGGTAAAGATGTACTTTAAACTCTTGTGGTCGGAATAGACATGGCACCCACTACCCAGCAGATAGTGTCGCCATATCTTAAGAGCGTGCACTACGGCAGCAAGTTCCAAATCATGTGTAGGATAATTTTCTTCATGTCGCTTTAACTGCCTGGAGGCATAAGCGATAACCTTACCCTCCTGCATCAACACACAGCCTAAACCTTTCCCGGAAGCATCACAATATATATCAAAAGGCTTTTCTATATCAGGCTGAGCTAGAACCGGAGCTGTAGTCAACAGCTTCTTTAACTTCTGAAATGCCTCCTCACATTGCTCGCTCCATTCATACTTATTGTCCTTTTTAAGTAACTCAGTTAACGGTTTAGCTATCTTGGAGAAATCTGGAATGAACCGCCGGTAATAGCCGGCCATCCCAAGAAAACTCCTAACCTGAGTTACCGATTGCGGTGGTTTCCAATTTAACACCTCCTCCACCTTACTCGGGTCAACTTCTACACCATCAGCCGATAAAACATGACCCAAGAAAGGTACCTTTTTCAACCAAAACTCACATTTACTCAATTTAGCATATAGTTTATGATCTCTCAACCTTTGCAAAACGATGCGCAGGTGCTCGGCATGTTCTTCTTCATTCTTAGAGAACACTAAGATATCATCTATGAACACCACTACAAATTCATCCAGTTCAGGCATAAACACGGTGTTCATTATGGACATAAAATGCGCTGGGGCATTTGTTAACCCGAAAGACATCACTAGATATTCATAGAGACCGTATCTAGTGGAGAAAGCCGTTTTGGGGATATCTTCCGGCTTAATCCGGATCTGATGATACCCAGACCGGAGATCGATCTTAGAAAAGACCTTTGCTCCAGCCAATTGATCAAACAATAACTCAATCCGGGGTAAGGGATATTTATTCTTGATGGTTACCGCATTCAGAGGACGGTAATCAACACATAACCGTAAGGTGTGATCTTTCTTTTTCACAAAAATTGCCGGACAACCCCATGGAGATGCACTGGGCCGAATAAAACCTTTATCAAGTAGTTCTTGCAATTGCACTTTCAGTTCTGCTAGTTCTTTAGGTGGCATTCTATAAGGCCTTCTAGATATAGGAGCTGTCCCAGGTTCAAGCTCAATGGTAAACTCCACCTCTCTTACGGGTGGTAACCCCGGTAGATCTTCCGGAAAGACATCCGCAAACTCATTAACCACCGGTATTGACTCGAGAGTCACTGCTCTCGTCTTTCTGACCATACAATCTAAAGTTTGATGGGCAGGTAAACTGATCTTCACCTCCCGACCAAGAGCATTATTAAAGCAAATTTCCCGAGATCCCGTATCTATCAATACCTTGTTCTGGGTCATCCAATTCATTCCCAAAATTATATCAATCCCTTGATCCTCAAGAACTAAGGGTAGAACATTTATCAAGTGACCCTCTAAACTTAAAGCCACATCACTAGCCACAAGATTAGTAGTTTGCTTTGCCCCCGTAGATTCTATCACATACTTATTTCTTAACTCTCGAGTGGCTAATTTATGTTTCTCAACAAAAGCTTTGCTTATAAAGGTATGCGAAGCACCGGAATCAAATAACACAACGGCGGGTTGGTTGTTAAGAGGAAACATACCTGCCATAACGGGTCCCCCTTCCGGTATTTCCTCAACATTCATATAATGGACTCGTCCAGTCTTGGCATTAAAAACCTTCTTCCTCACAAACCTCTGACCCACGCCTTGCCCTGAAGTTTGGGCCTTGATATTCTGAGTACCACCCTGCTTGGGAAGACGACAATCACGAGCAAAGTGTCCAGCTTGCCCACAATTGTAACAGGGCTGCTTGTTGCCTGGCGTTGCCGGATACCGGTTACCTTGGGACTGAGGATTAACTGGACGAGGTGCATTGTAGGGATTCCTCACCGCCCATGATTGCTGTGGCGGCTGCGGTTGCGGGGCTCGGAAAGTAGGACGAAGATTTCCCCGATATACCACCTTGTATCGCGGTGGGACACTACTTGAAGCTCCCACGGAAAGGTTCTTTCTCTTCAGAGCTTCCTCCCGCCGGAGAGATTCATCCAATGCTTTCATCTTCGCCTCAGCTGAGATGGCCATACTGACTGCTTCTCCATAATTGTGCAGGGTGCAAGTAACCAGCTTCTCCTGCATCCGGACGTTAAGCCCTCGGAGATAACAGTCCCTCTTCTTAGTCTCACTGTCAACATGTTCCGAAGCATACTGGGCCAAATGTTCAAAGTCACAAGTATAATCTAGCACACTCCTGTTACCTTGCTGTAACCTCAGAAACTCCTCCAACTTCAACTTCAAGATACCCTCAGGGATGAAGTGAGCACAGAAAATGGTTTTGAAGTCCTCCCAATTCAGTGCTCCTCCCGCCGGTTGTCGAGACAAGAAACTTGCCCACCAGGTACCAGCGGGGCCTTGCAATTGAAGTCCTGCAAACTCTACCTTTTGGGCTTCAGTACACTGGGGAATAACTCGGAACTTCTGCTCCAGAGTCTGGATCCATTCTCGCGCTTCAAGTGGATGTTCGGCTTGACTGAAGACAGGGGGATGGGTCTCTAGGAATTGGGAGTACGTAACTCCCTGCTGACCAGCTTGTCTTCCAGACGAACGGTTGCCCAAATTCTGAGCAATCATGTTCAGCAGCCGGGTTTGCTCAGTTCCGGAGTTTATCAGGTGAGCAAACGCGTCTGTCAAGGTAGGAGGTCCAGGTGGAGTATTGGGATCCTCCCTCGAACTCGACTGCTGGTTCCTTTGATTTGCCATACTACAAAAAAGTTTAAGGCAAGAGAACATTATCTTCCATTCAACTGATTTATCAAGACTTGCAACAGAAAACAAGTAAACTCCTTTCGGAACCACTTTCACATAGATACAACAACCATCCTATATCACATATATATACTCATTCACATGACAGTAGTTCAGATATCATAACATTCACACAACTCTCTAGGAGTTAGAGCCTACAAACTCGGACCATCACACATACATACATAGCTACAAACCTAGGGTTCCAAGTACTAGCATACGGGTTACATGTACATATGCACAAACACTTCGCTCATAGTCTCAATCAAACTCCCCAAAAGAACCCTGCAAACCACGCTTCCCTCACTCTCCACCCTCCATCGGAGCAGGCTGGTTGACGGAGTTCTCACTCCCATCCGACCTGACTGCACTGGAAGCCGACGACGAAGTCGAAGAAGACGAAGAACTGGTGACGGTGGTCATTCCGGACTCTCCCTGGATCTCACTGGGATCTTCCTCATCACTATCCTCGTCCACCACCACGGGATGGAACTCCAGTGGTCCAAGTCCTTCAGGATCAAATCCATCTGCATTTGCATTAGCCCATGCAAACGCATTTGGATCCTCTGGCAGCGCTTCATTGTGTTCCTCGACCTCGAACTCAAAACCCTCGAAACCTTCCAGAACCTCATCGGCGAACTGCGCATCCTCTGGTGCAGGTGGTGCAGCTAGAGCAGGCTCCATGCCCACTATGTCCACCTCTTCATCTGCCCCTTCCTGCGCTGGCTGCTGATCCCCAACTGGAGCTGGTGGTGCTTCAGCCTGGTGGTTTGCAGCTGCTACCAACTGCTCGTACTGTTCCAACGCTGTCCTCAGAGCGACAATCTCGTCCTGCTGCATGGAGATACGGGCCTGCAGCTCCTGAGTGTTGGCTCCCATGGCTTCAGTCTGTGCTGCGACAGTCTCTGCACCAACTTCCTTAAGATGTTGTATCTCCGCATCCTTCTCGTCCATCCTACGAGCCATGTCCCTCATCGATCTCTCCATCTCATGCTCTCTATCAAACATAGCCCGCTGGGCTTCTTCCAGACCAGACTTCATTCCCAGTATCTTCATCTTGAAATCCGTGTTCTTCTCCCTCTGGCGCTGATAGCTCTTCTGACATATCTGTAGGAGGCTGAACATGGACACCATGTAGTCCACTGAAGATGCTGCAACCTCATCACTCTCTACCCTTGACTTGTTCTTCAAAGCCTTGACTCGACGCTTCCAGACCCCATCTTCTGGATCCTGTAGCGGAAAGAACCTGGCAGAGCTTGTACCAATCTCGAACTTATTCTTCTGGCATAGCTCAGTGAGAGCGGTCAAAGCTGCAGTCTGGACAGTATCCTCAAACTCAAAACCTTGGACTCGAGTCTCGTCCAGCTTCCATGTAGCATGAGTCTCTGACTCTGGAATGTGTACATAGACAGTACACCCAACCTGCTGCAGAGTGTCGAACTGCTTCCAGATGTACAATGGTGGCTCCTCAAAGCCCTTCTCCTGCAAGATCTGCCACAGAACTCTGGTAAAACCAGGGCGATCATGGTAGCACCCCTGGGTCCAACCATCCTGATCCGTGTGCTCCATTGTCTCCATCTGTAGAGACAACCAAAGTCAACAACGGCACACACCAAAGCCCCCCAAGAAAAGTTTTGAAACATGCAATGCACATGATGCAACGTTTTCCTACGCCCTCACAGACCCATATCTCACTCGTATAAAAGTATGGTGGCATCGTATAGCTCTCCCTATTTAAAAAGTCTACCGTATCTAACGGTATGCTAACAGTCAGCATCTGCAAAACAACAACCATTAGACTACTGCCACCTAACGACACAACCTTTTTATACTTTAAAATAGGTCCCTGAAGTTTTAAAATAGTAACACCTCTGAGTTACCCCAACCTACGGCTCTGATACCAGCTGTGGCAGAACCGCCCAATTTAAACTGGCTCAAGTGCGTCGAAACACCCTAACTCAGGGTATTCCTCACACGCACTTCAAACAGTTTAAACCCGGTAGTCTGTCGAGTGTCCCCGGGACATCCCGAATCATCCACTGACAATAATTTCTTAACCATAGCTTAGGATCCTTACCAAGTTGGGAATAACACAACAGGCATTACCTTTTTACATACATACGGAAAGGTACGAATTATTACAAACCGAGTTTTGAAACTCTCTTAACTTCAAGCCATAGTACTAAGATCCAAATACAAACTAGATTTATACAACTGAAGAGTCAGAAGAGTTCTAGAGTACTCTAAACATTTAGAGCTATCCGGGACCTCCGATGCTCTAGGGCTTCTGGCTCTCCTCATCTCCTTCGGGTTGTGGGATCTCCTCTGGAAAAACAGAAAGGGAAGAACCCTGAGTACAAAGGTACTCAGCAAGACTTACCCGTCTTACCAACGAAAAGACTCTCAAGGATGAATGAATAGGCTTTTGGTGGTTGTTTGGCTGACTCGACCTTTGCGGAAAAGCTTACTAGGAGTGAGTCCTTATATGGCAGTTTTATTTCAATTTATTGTTAGCTACTCAACTAAGTGGTAAATATCTTTTTCACTCAAGTGATACTAGGTTCAAACAGCATTTTGGATCACTCACATATAACAGTTCGACTTGTTTCCTCTACGATGTTTAAGACCTGATCAAGTGCACTCATGACCAAGAGCAGTGTTGATCCGGATCCATGTACATCCTGCAGGAGATACCTAGCCCCCAGTTACGTACAGCTGCGCCAGCTGTCCGCAACAACCTTTCAATCAGTTGGACCAAAGACCGGAAATATCCTTACCCGAACCCGGGAACGCATCCCCACGTGGGCCCCACGTCTGGCGACCACCCCGTGAGTTCCAGATGACGATCCCGCCTTTCCCCGACCCAGCAAGCACCGGTAAGCGATATTTCCAATCCACGAGCCAGCTAATCTAGTTGGCTTTACTGGCCCCATTACCCAGTAAGAAACCAGGTAGAATCACTTGATCAAACTTTTAAACAACGGATCGGTCCTTAGTGACTTTATCTAGTGGGCAGAACTAGGGATCGAGCGACCTCAATCCATTCTATCACCTTCTGCCCACTCTCTCTCTTCTCTTATTTTCTCATATGTGAATCATCTATGATTAGTAAGCACCTAGATGATCATCATCACATTTAAACCTAGCAAAGCATAACTTAGTGGATGCTCTATAAACCATTTACTTTTCTTCCTAACAAAGGTAGTACTAGCAAGGAGTAGTTCATGCATCAAAAGTTTTCATTCAACTCCTAACCTAATGCACATATAAAATCATAATATTTGGACTCGTGATCTTCTGAAATAAAGTAGGTAAAGATGCATCCGGGGCTTGCCTTGAGTTTCGAAAAGGTTAGCGGTCTCGGTGACTTCCTGAAATTCGGGAGCAACCACTAGAACCTCCTCGTACTGAACTGGATCGTCGGAGAATTCCACGTACTCCACTTCCGAAGCTTCAGATTCTATATGCGATGCAAGTTAGTGATGAGAATGCACAGTTTAAAACATAGCATACAAGCTTTATATCTCGATACAGTTGCAAGCCAACAAAGCTACCCAAACTTGTCCCAAAGAAAAGTTATTTTATAAAGTGGGTGAATTAATTTCTATTTCTTTTATTTTGTTATTAAAGGAAAAATTTCCTAAATGTGATAAAATTATTTCCTATGAACCCTAATACTTAATTTATCCAAAAAAAATGTTTAAAACACAAGAATTCTATTTTAGAATATGTTTAACATTATTATAGCCATTTTTAATAATTACTTCCTAAGATGGTATTATTATTAAATTTTTAATTACTATAAATTTAGGGTTTAGCATTTTTATAAAATAAAGGAAAATCTAAGGAAATGATCAAAATTTATTTCATATTTTTCTGATTTTTCTACAATTTTCTAAAATTAAAACAGTGGAAAAACACAATTTAAATCTATTCCTAAAGTCTAATTGGTCTTTTTACAAAAACCCCCCTGGTTTTTCTGTTCTTCCCCGCCGAGGTCCCTGCCCACGCGGACAGAGTCCCCCGCGCGGACTGCCCCCTCGCCGGCGTTGACTCCCGCGTACTCGCCGGCGGCGAGGTCCCCCGACGACAACGACTAGCCCTAGGGCCTGCCTACACCAACGCGCATCCATTCTAGGCGTTAACGCATGCGGCAAGCCCTAACCCTAGCCTCCTGGCGGCACGGCGGCGAAGCTCGGCGGCGTTCACTGCTCCGGCGAGCTTACCGCACCAGCTTGCCTCACGACCGGCTTACAAGCATCACCGAGCCTAGAGACACCTTACGCGCAACCCTAACGACCCCGCGTGACACTGCATGCTCGAGCGCACCACGCCGGCCATGGCGGGAGCGCGCGTGGCGCACACGGCGGCGAGCGCCTAGTGGCTCAACCACGGCGAGACAAACTTTGACAGCTACCCTACGAGCACCAGCGACCCTCCACGCACCAAGCGCGCGCATCCGCTCGGCCGGAGAGGGTCCGAGCGAGGCTGCACCCGTGCGGCTGCCATGGCGGAGGAGCGCCACGGCGACGAACGCCGTTCCCGACCGTGGAAGCGTCGCGACCTAGCCACTAAGCCCCTCAGCACACTTCCTGACCCAAGAACACCCTCATAGCAGACTCAAACCTCAACCATAAGAGCTATAAAAGCACGAGCACGGCGAACGGTTCTTACCCCGGCGAGCCGTCGACGGTGAGCTTCAAGAACTGGTTGCGCCGGGCGATGGAGTGAGGGAGGAGGAGCAAGAGTGGGTGGAAACGAACCAGGGAACGGTGGCGAAGCTTATGGTGGCTAGAACAGCGCGGAGCGGCTCAGACGGTGGCTGCAGAGCTCCGGCTCGACGGCGGCGAGGAAGAAGAGCAGAGGAACAGCGCGGCAAAGAGGAGAAGTCGAGACCGTCGCCGAGGCTTTATCCGCGGCGGAGACCGCCGTTGCTTGCCACCTCCAGCTGCGACGCCGCTCGAGCTGGCTCCCGGCGCGAACGACGCGTGGCCGGCGAAGTGGGCCGCGCTGCCCGCCGCCGGCAGCTGCCTGCTAGGCATGACGTCACTTTTCCTCCTTTGCACCTCCATTTCCCCGAGATTGGAGCTTCAATTTCTCCCAATTTCATATGGCAACATCAAAAACTCCCAACATGAAACTTGTAGCTGGATCATTCAATTTCATTTCTTATTTTGACACTTCACTCATTTGAGCACGAATTAAAGTCGAATTTGAGCTTCAAAGTCCCTGCTGCAACTTGTCCCCAATTTCAGAAACCTTAACTGAATTTTGCAAAATTACTCTCGAAATTTGAATAGAACATGCCTCTGGTGATAAAGACAAACTTGAAATTCATCTTCAGGAGAACAACTTCCTAGTTGGAAGTTTTTGCCGAAAACTTCAAACTCGATCTCAATTTACCCAAATTCAAATCTGCTATCAAACACACTGAATTTTCTGAAAACATAATCTGACCGATTTTCTTTCGTGTTTTTCTCCTTGATCCAGCCAAATTCTGAGTGTGACCCAAAAACAAAAGTTGTTCTTCATACTTCCCTTAGCAACTTTGTTTAAGACACCTTGGTCATACACCCCACAGATCAACCACTAACCTGCCTTGAAGTTCGCTGCTCGTTATGAATTCCCGACGAAAAACGGACAAGTGAGGAAAAACGGACAAGTCCTGTTGTCGGACGAGGAACAGTGCCATTTTTCCTTTTTCTTTCTTTCTTTTTTTTTTTACTTTATGCTTAACCAATACATTCATAGTACATTGACATAGACTAAAAGATGGGATGTGACATTTTGTATATAATATATTCTTAAAAAACCGTGTTTTGTGTTTATCCAATGCACCAAATTTCATCAATGTTCGCCCTCGTTTCCATGATTCCACAGTCAACTAAATACTCCCTGGGTATCAAAATATGTACTATTTTCAGACTTTTGGTCATAACGTTTGACCATTGTCATAATAAAAAAAATACATAAGAGCTTCCTTTACTATTGAAGGTGTATTGAGCATAAATTAATTTTTCATATTTACAATAAATTTTTGAATAAAAAGAATGGTCAAGTGATTGCTTGAATTTCGGATAAAGAGAACGGCTCTAGACGTAGTGTGGTCTAGTTTCCGAGCAAGGCTGCATTGAGTCAGGCAAAATCTCAGGATTCCAATCAAAAGGCTCAAACCGAACACCTTTACACAAAAAGTGTATTGAGATAGTACACGTAATTTCCCTTACATCTGCTTCGTTAGCTTTCCTGCAACACAAATTAACAAGCATGTGCTCAAACTTTACCACAGAGAAGATCATAAGTATAAAAAATTTCCGTTACAAACAAGCTTTATTTCCTGGCTGTCAAATACTAGTAAAAGAAAAGATGGAGGGCCCGGAAATATTTGCACATCAACATCCATGAGCCATGGAGCCCTCAAAATTAAAGTTCATATTAGTGACTCCCCTGCCCTAATCTATGATCCAAAATGTTATTTTCATTTCCATCAGTCACTTTTAGACTGCTGCCTAACATGGCAGTAGAGATCCGTTCACTATAGTCTAGCATCTCCCCCAATCCCCATGGGAGGAACCACAGTTTCGAATCGTGGCCATGATGCTCCATCGTTGGTGTGCAATATATTAGGGCCCTGTTCGGCTGGCTGCACTGCAGCCAGCGCTGGCTGGTGGTGGGGTATATTAGGGCCCTGTTCGGCTGGCTGCACTGCAGCCAGCGCTGGCCGGTGGTGGGGCGTTGACGTGTGGGGCTGGCTTGGATGCAGCCGGGCTTGGATGCAGTCACGGAAATAGAATAATAGTAGTATTAGGAACCACAATCTCCACAGCTATGGCCCAATGATGAATCTCAGGGAGACTGTTCAATTGTCTCCCCACCTGTCGATTCATCCACCCTCCCATATGGCGAGGCCCATCATCAACAACCCTTACACCTCTGCAGCTCCTCCCATCCACTCGTCTTCCTCTCTCCCGTCTCCCCTTCTCTCTTTCCTTCCCTTTCGAATCCCCTTCTCTCCCGGGTGTGTTTAGATTGTAGAAAAAAACACTGTAGCATAAGAAAAACACTGTAGCATTCGCTGGGAAACGTGTTTTGTGAGGAGGGAATAGTGAAAAGTTGAAATGAATAGTGAAAAGTTGAAATGAATAGTGAATAGTTGGGAATCTGAACATGGCCTTAGATCCGGCAACAGCGGCGAGCTCCTAGGTGGAGTAGGGGGGTGACCTTCTTTTCACGGCGATGACGTGCTCCCAAGGAGCAGGTACCCGACAATGCGGATAAAAAGCAGGGGAGCCGACTATGGGGGCCCCAAGGGCCGTTGATTTTCTTTTCTTTTTTCTCCTTTTTGTGATTTTTTATTCAAAAGTTGTCATTTTGATGCAAATGTTTTCTTACAAAATACTTCCAAAAATTTTTTTACAAAACATTCTACATTTGTTTTGATATATAAGCTTTTTGTTACTTATTAGATTTCTGCCCCTATGTTGCTACTGGTGAAAAAAAAATTAATATACTCTATCCATTTCAAATTACAGTTCATTTGACTTTTCTATCTCAAGTTTGATCGCTTGTCTTATTCAGAAAATTTGAGGCCGCTCATTCTTCATCCTCCTAGCCACTCAGCTCCCCCTCCCATGATTCAGCACGAAGACGGCAACGACCGGAGCAAAAAGCCTGTTGCTTGGTTCTGCGACTGGGAGGAGAACGAAGAGACCAGGAGGAGGCACAGTGTGGCGGGTCGCTGTTTACGGTGATGATTCGAGAAAGGGGATTGTGGGGAAATGGGAAAAACGGGGGAAAAAAAAGCAGGGCAACGATTAATGAGGGGAAAACGTGGAACAGGGAGTGTAGCGATAATCCACTAAGTTTCAGATCTAAAATTTAATTTAAAATCTGAAACTAGTATCGACCATTTAAATGCAAAGATGGCTCTAAATGGAAAAATTTTGAACTACAAACTTGCACATATCGTCGATAGCTACAATGTTCATATAAAGATCATCTTCATCCAAGGTCATATGAAGTAGTATGATTTTTTGAAAATTTGATGTCCAGTGTTTAGATCTAAAGTTCGAATTTTAGATTTGGAATTTAAGTGGATTATTTGAGCACTAAAGTGGCTCCAGATGGAAAAAAAAAATTAACTACAAAGTTGCACATCTCATCGTAAGCTATAATTTTTATATAAAGTTTATATCCATCCAAGTTCATATGAATTAGTAATGATTTTTAGAATATATGCTATCCGGATAGCCAACATTTTGCTGGTTGAACGGGTGGTATGTTGTGCTACAGTAGCATTCTCTGATTAATCCAGCTATAGCGGTTTAAAACGGTGGGAGTGTTGTACTTCTACAATTTTTTCAATATGGTATTTTTTTCTTAAAGAAAAGCGTAAACTAAAAAAATATAAAAGTCCTGTTTATTCGGACGGTGTATAGCACCGGTTAAACAAACGATCTGGTTCTCAACAAGCACACGAGCGCAAACCAACTTGTAGGTAAGCAGCAACGTCAGGCGACAAGTTCACGGGACGGGGAGCCGGACTGAGATCCTCTGCAGTAGTGGTAGAGGTTATTTCGGTCACTGACGTATGGGCCAGGCCTCATGTGTCGGTGACCGAGTCCCTTTCACAGTTATCGCGGAGGAACCTGTTCCGCCCGGAGCCACGTTCGGGAGCGAGCGGCCCCTCACTCCTTCAGCTTGTGGATGGTCTCCATGTCCACGACCTCGCTGAGGGTGCCCTTCTCGACGTGGTCCCACCAGCGCATGAGGAAGTTGTCCACGATCAGCCTGAACCAGGGGGAGAGCTTCACGCCATCCTCGCCGGCGTCCGCCTTCTGGATCAGCTCCTTCAGCTGCTCACGGTTCACATACTTCACATCGGCGACCTCGTCTGGGTTCGGCTGCAGCTTCACGTCCCGGACGATGATCAGGATGGAGTCAACTGAGGATGAGAAGAAACGAACCGGCGTTAGCTCTGAGTGTTTCCGGTTAAACACCTTCCAGCAACAATGTCCGGTTTGAGCCGAGCATTCTAATGAATCAACTGGCGCCAACGAACATGACTATACCAAGGTTGTGACAAACAACTTACGTTCATGTTCGCCCCATTTTCCATCAGATGGAGCCTTGTAGAGCATCCGCCCAACAGGGGTGAACTGGTCCACTGGGGCATCTTCAGCTGGGATGCCCAGCTCATCCAGAAGCTTCCTCTGTGCTGCATTTCTCACACCTGGACATCAAAAGGTAGCTACTTATTACTGGAGGAGAACGACAAATGGAAGAAAACAAGTTCACAAGCTTTTCTAAAGCATACCAAGGTAATTCTCCTGGATAAGCTCAGATTCACGGTACAGAGGATGGCTGCAGCAGGTGTTCGTCCAAACTAAAGGAAATGTAACCTTTGTAGCAGACCTTTGCTGCAAAAAGAGTAGAAACATACTTATAAGAAACAATTTGAAGAATAATAGGATAGTGACGATTTATTCATCCTAAACATCGAATGCAGACTAATTTTGCAAACCCAATCTTGGTCCCTGGGAGGAGTAACTGCTATCAGAATAACTTAGTCACAGAAACAACAGCTGTTGTTTTTAAAGCATAACACTAAGCAATGGTTGTTCGTCTTGATGGTGATTCAAGGCATGAGCCCAACTTCCAGCAGGAGATCTAGTGTTACAAGCTACCAGAGTAACTTGGGACTTCATGATTTTCCATTTAAAACATAACATGAAACCCAAATGCTGTAGATTTAAAACCTTTGCAAGATTGCGAATAGCACAGCAAAATTGAAAAATATATCATAAATAATGGAAATTTAAAACCTTTGTCAACCAGCGAATAGCGCAGAAAAAATTGAAAAAAATCTATCATGCAAGTAAAGAATTAAAAGAAATACAAACCTGTAGTAGCAGCTCATATTTTGAGTTGAAAAGGAACACACTGAAAGCCCTGTGGAGCAGATTCTCAGATTCAATCTTTTCCATCAGATGGCCTATCATAGCATGGATACAAATGAGCAGTCAAGTGCAATTCCAGCAGCCAAATTGAAGGAATCAACAGGGCACAGAATCTAACTAGATCAGCGTCTAAAAACCCTTACAGTTGTACTTTGATTCATGGCCAACAACATTGTCCTGCTCATCCACCAAAATGCACCTGTGAAATAACCAAGCAGCATGGTAAGAAAATAAATTCAGGAATGACTTGTCATCAAGCACTGCTGTAAATAACTCATCAGAAAGGCCCCACACAGGAACTATAATTGTGTATTATAACCCTCATAAAGAACGATTCCTCAAAAACTCTCATAAAGAACAATCAGTAACTGTAATCAACTAATCATAGCATCTCCCTGTCAACTCTGTCATCCAGGACCTCTGCTTCTAGTACCACTATCGCAGGACAAAATTTCACACTCTAAAACATTTCGTATAAACTCGTCCACCATTCAACTAAAGAAAAGGAAGCATACTCGCCACAAAATCATCTCACAAAATACTTAGTGAACCCTGAATTCCAGATGCCAAAACAGATTAGCTACCCTTTATTAATTATTATCCTTTGCAATCCTGTCCCCGCGTCACCTTCTGAGCCTGCTGTGCGTGCGCACGCACGCCATGCCCGGAGTTCTACACAGACCTAGCCAACTAACCCCCGACAGCAAGTACAGAACGACACAGCACATCAAGCGCGTGCGCGACACCAAGTCGACCACATCCTGTCACGGGCGCAAAACCAAACCGCCCCCGCGTTCCGATCGCCGCGAGATCCGGCGGGGAACACGACTAGGCAACCGAGAAGAACGCACAACCACGGGGGGTCTAGAACAATCGAGTAGTAAAACCCAGATGCGCGCCCCCAGAACGAGCAGATCGCGGATACGCGAGCGTACACAGACGGGAGCAAGGCACCCGAGTGGGGGAGGAAGGAAGCAGGGGAGGAAAGGAAAGGAAGGGTGCTCACTCGTCCTCGAACATGAGGCGCCTCTGGACGGCGTCCATCCCGGCGTCGTCACCCGCCGCCGCCATGCCCGCCTCGCTCTCTCGGGTCGCGGCGGCGAGAGAGAGGGGAGAGGAGCGTTGGCGGCTGCCGAGAGCGTGCGGACTGCGGAGTGTGTGAACAGCGGAGGAGACGGGGGAAGCGAAAGACGGAAGGGGTCAGCTGGCGGCGTGGCGAGCTAGCCCCACATGTCAGTGGACCTGCGCGGCGCGGGCGGAGATTCCTTCCTTCCTGGCCCGGTCCGCCACGTTTTCACACTTTCCCTCGTTTACCCTCGCCCGGGTAAAAACATGTGCCGGACCAAATTTGGCTCTTGGCAACTGGCAAGCGATGGATTGCTAGTTGCATGAATTTTCCCTCTCGTGCTCTTCACCTTCCTATTCATTCCCAATGGAAATTCAGAATTTACAGAAGGGGCGTGGGAGAAAAATTGAAGATTGCCCCCGTGTTGGAGGAGGTTGGTGGGCAGGATGACGAATTGACGAGACAATGGATGCTAGTCGCCGGGCCTCGTTCGTTTTGGCATGGAATGTGCCATTTCACATGGAATATCTCTGCATAGAATCAATTCTAATCCACCTAAAATGTGTGTTCGGTTAGGCCTGGAAGGGTTTGAAACCCAGCATGGTTTGACCCCGTTCCATGATAAAAAGACCTTGTTTCGTTCCATGAGTCTGACCTCATGGAACCAAACCGCATGGTTTGAGTGACATGCATGGAACCACTCAAACCATGCGTGGAACTGCACATAAAGGGTAACTCCAGAGGGGCATGGAACCACTCAAACCATGCGTGGAACTGATCAGTTCCACGCATGGTTTGAGTGGTTCCATGCCCCTCTGGAGTTACCCTTTATGTGTATATTGTATTATGAATGGATGAAATGTCCTCATAAAGGATTACATTATAAACTATAGGCATGGTTTGGCATAAATGGTAGCCATGCCCCTTGGATCGTTCATGCAGTGTGAGGATTGACGACTAAGGGTAAAAAGAACTATTAAAAAAAGGAGTACTTGTCATCTGCATATTCAGCTCTAACTACTGGGGTTGTGATTAACGTCTTAAATTTCATGGGTCAACCTGAGCCTACATTTACAATGTGCCCAGGTGTAACACTAATTTGCGAATCCACAAAATTAAAACGGGACCAAGGCGCGCATCTGCACCGACTATTTATCAACATTTTTTTTGTACGCGTGAGAGGAGGACCGGGGGGGGGGGGGGGGTACGAAACGAACCGGTAGAAAAGAAGGAATTTACCCACACAAAAAGAAAAGAAGGAATGAAAGTAGAAACATCACGCGTGTCCGAGTTAGGTTTATTTTGGCTGGAAACTGAATACAGCGTTTAGTTTGCTGCCAAATGTTCGCGCACTGATTTGGTAATCTATGAGGTGGCCTACACTTGTCCAGTTGAAAAAATTGAACTGGTATTTCAAAGGTCAGAGAATCTTTTCCAGATCGGTAACACTTTTTTTAGAATGATCAGTAACAAATTACCGTAATACATTAAGTGCTAGTCAAACTCGGTCAACACATTCCAAAATTTGTGATACGGATCGACAAAGATGTCCTGGAGACCAAACGAACCACCAAATAAATCTGGTCAATGCTGCCAAAAATTGTCGAAGCAAGCATTACCGAATATTGGTTGCAACTTGTTTGTTTGTTTTTAGAAGAAAAAAAAATAATGGTTGCAAACTTGCAATCCAAGCTGCCCCCGGTACGCTGGTAGTAAAGGGATTTTTTTTTCGTCGCACATGATCGGGTTCAGAGCGTGCCCTGTGCCCTTGGTCCGGCTCGTGTTCTTTGGTCGGACAGTCAGTCAGACCCACATGCTTAGAGGTAGATCTAGATCATCATCAGACAGAGAGACAGACAGACATTGAGATCCATATGAGTACAATATAATATCAAGATGGATGGATATAAACGTCTGGCAAACAGACTATATCAAATGGGTGTGCGGTGGAAGTCAGAAAACTGTGCGGACTTCTTAAAAAATTTTGTTTGAGAATTGGAAAGTCTGAAAGAACCGTATCGGCTGCTGTACATTGTGAGAGTAGCAGCTAGCGCAGGCAAGCAAACCCTCGCAGACCCTCTGGTAAAAGTTTGGAACGGCTCCGGAAGTCATGGTCCATATCGATCCGATCTGATGAGCCTCCAGGTGGCAGAGAGAGAGAGAGATACCGTCCAAGATCCAGGGGAGTTTTCTAAAGTTAGCGAAAACGTTGCGAGGCGAGAGGAGAGAGTCTGTAGTTTGCGGATGTATAGGCATCGCATCACGCGCGGCGAGACCATCGGAAGGCAGAAGCAGACACTGTTGTTGTCCGAGATCCAGGAGAGTTTTTCGGGGGGGGGGGGGGGGGGGGGGGGCAGGGCGATGCCGATTCGGGCGCCGGGGGGAGCCTTGATCGATCGAGCTGCATAGATGAGCGCCACGCCACGCGACAGCAACAGATCCGATCGAGCTCAGCCACAGGCATCACTGCATCAGCCCAGCCCAGGAGTAGGGATGGCACCCGCGCATTCGGGTGCGGGTTTTGCCAAAACCTGCCCGTAGGCAAATCCACGGGGCCAGGAAAAACCCGCCCGCAGGCAAATCCACGGACGGATTTCTGCACCCGCGCCCGCACCCGCCGGGTTTCGGGCGGGTTTCGGGCGCCCGCGGATTTCAGCATCATAAAAACTTTGTAGCAGGACAAAGCAACATATATGGTCTCCAAACGACATAAAAATCCACATACAGGTAGCATTACAGCAGCACTTGAGTTTTGCAAATCACAAAGCACTCAACATTAGGTCTCAGATAAAACATTACAGCCAACAGGTTGCAAATCGACAAATAGCAGTGTCGGTGCCTGATTCGGTCACACCAGCACAAACAAGTGATTGCGATGCTGTCGGGTACCTGTAAAAGGGGTACCCTAACTTAGGCCCAGAACTACTCGGTAACAAGGCCCACCAACGAAGTTGGCCTGGCTCCATAGCCCGGCAAAGGACCATCGCAACAACTCCTCGGCACCCATCCCGCTCGAGGTGGACGACCACCCTCGAGCAGGGATGTCCATGACGATTGAGGCTCAGCGACCTCGAGGGGGACGTTCACCCTCGAGCGGGTGATTTCCGTCACGTTCGAGCCCAGCCAAGCTCGAGGGGGACGTTCATCCTCGAGCGGGCGTTTTCCGTCTCGTTCGAGGTTCGGCAGGCACGAGCTTACGGTCCAAGCTCGAGCTTGGCACACTGGGAACGACGCCCAAGGCTCTGCGACCCATCACTCCAAGTCATGATGACGCTCCTCTGCAGTCAAAAAGCAGGGGAATCACTGCACCACGCCACCACCCACGCCCCGGAGAAGACACCGGTCAAATCCACTCGCAACAGTGGACTTCTGAGCGCCATGCTGCACGGCCAGACCTAACTAGGCAACAGCACTGTGCCAACCACTCCTTTGACTTTGCTCGCCTCGGATGCGCTACCATCCTCGAAGGCGAACCTCGAAGGAAACTACGGAGCTTCGATCCGGGCGCCGTACGCAAGCTGCCATCCTCGAAGCCGTGAACCGTCACAAGAGGAACGTCACGTCAACTGTTGCCATGCCGTCAGCCGGAGTTGGAAGGCGCGATTCCCGCTCGCATAGTGTGCGGCATGGGCAGCACAGTGCACTTAGCAACGTCAGCACCACGAACACATGTACTCGCACCCTCCCCTCTTGGTCTATAAAAAGGGGAAGGGAAGCCCATGCATAGGGCACGGCCAGACGCACTCAAGTCCACACGCGCTAGAACACACACCACTTAGCTAGCGACAGCCGAACTTAGGGACTTAGGAGCTCATCTCCTTCTCCCACCTTGCTTGTAACCCCCTACTACGAGCAACACGAAACCGGTGCTCGGCACCACTGCTGGACGTACGGCCTCGTGGCCGGAACCAGGATAAAAACTCCCGTCTCTTCACCCGCCATCGGGGCAACGAGTGGATTAGCACCGCAATCACTTGTTTGTGCCGGTGTGACCAAATCAGGCACCGACAGTTGGCGCGCTAGGTAGGGGACAGCGCTGCGCAACTCTCGTTCCCGATGGCGAACTTCGACCAAGGACGGCCCCCACTGGACGAGAGCAATCTGCTCCCAGTAGGGCAGGAGATCTGGTTCGGGAGCTTACGGTTCCAGACATGTGGCGATGGTTACCACATGCGCATCCTCCAGGAGGAACCAAGCAACCAACTGGAGCCTCCTCATCTGCCACTGGCAGCACCGCGACGACGGAGTCATCCCAGACCTCGCGCACGGCGAGCGCGAGCTGCGAGGCACGACGCCGACGCCAGCATCCCTCCTCCCGCGAGGGAAGGGGAGATCCTGCGATCAGGGTCATGGGGAAGGGCTGCTCCTTTCCTCCCGGGACCCATTTCTGCACCACGTGCTGCGACGGCACGTCCTTATCCCAACGGGCTACATGGCCCCACGGCCATGTACGCCTCGTTCGTCCGCACCGCCATGAGTGCGTATGATGGCTAGCCAGGCTGTCGTCCGGTCTCGGAGCGCAACTTCACTGCTCTGACGCCCGACGTTTCCCGCACGGAATCGGAAGATGGATATGCCTTTGAGCATGAGCGCCCTGGTTGGGACTACTCGGGTCTCCGCGACCCAGAGGCCTTTCTGGCCTTCCAAACAGCGGCGTATTATTGCTTCGGCTATTCCGATGATGAGTATGATCCGACCAGGGAGTGTTTCGTCATCAGCGACGAGCGGGTCAGCGAAGGATCAACGTCGGACCATGATGGCGAGGATGACGACCAGGGAGGCAACGATGGCGCGGATCCAGTGGGCGCACAGCCACCGGATCCGTCGGACCACTTGCCTTCCGAGGACGAGCGGCATCCACGCCGCTGGCCACGAGTTGTTCGCCCCCACGACTTGGGAAGTGGTGACGTCTCACCACCGGCACGCTCCGACCACGAGCCGCCCAAACAAGGCCACGAACACAGCACGGATGCACGGCGCGCAGCGCGAGTAGCTCAGGCCCGCATCCTCGCCGAAGGCAAAGATGACGACCTCGCTCCTAGAACGAGCCAAAAGCTCATCACGGCGGCCGCGCTGCTCCGAGCCATGCAGATTCCGCGCGCACATGGCTCGAGCATCTGCCCCCCAACCGGATCCGCGACTGGAACGACCTGGTCGAGACCTTCGTGGGGAATTTCCAGGGCACCTACGGCGCCCCGGGAACACGTGGGACCTTCGAGGGTGCAAACAAAAACCCGGTGAATCCTTGAGGGACTTCATCCGGCGCTTCTCCAAGCGCTGCACCGAGCTTCCCAACATCACCGACCATCAGATCATCCACTCCTTCCTCGAGAGCACCACATGCTATAGCTTGGTGTGCAAGTTGGGGAGGAGCCCTCCCCCTGACGCAAACCGGCTATTCGAGGTGGCCTCGAAGTACGCCTCAGGGGAGGAGGCGGCCAACGCCATTTTTAATGATAAGAAGGGAAAGCGTCCCGTAGAAGCATCCGCGGAGGACGACAAAGACAAAGGGCCCCTCGAAGAAGCGGAAGCACGGCAAGAAAGGAAAGAAGCTCCGGGCGCCCCGCGAAGCGGGCGACGTCGAAGATGAGGCCCTCGCGGTCGACCCTAACCACAAGGGGCCTCGGGGTCCCCCGCGTGGTGGGGGCATTTTCGACGACCTCCTCAAAAAGCCATGCCCGTACCACAAGACCGCGGTCACTCACACTCTCGAGCAGTGTGAGATGCTGCGGAAGTTTTACAACCGCATCCCTCGAAAGGATGGCGGTCAGCCCAAGGATGGTGGCGGCAAGGACGACGACGGATACCCCGAGGTGGAACATGTGTTCTTCATCATGGGAGGCCCCGCAGCCAACCTAAAACCTCGACAGCGGAGGAGGGAACGCAGGGAGGTCCTGCTGGCCCGACCAGCGACCCCTCATACCTCGACTGGTCTTCAGAGACCATCTCGTTCGGTCGCGAAGACCATCCCGACCATATCTCGAACCCCGGACAGTATCCCCTCGTCGTCGACCCCGTTATCGGCAACACGCGCTTCTCCAAGGTGCTCATGGACGACGGCAGCAGCCTCAACATCCTATATGCTCCAACTTTGGAGCTCATCGGAATCAGCACCAATGAGTTACGGCCCAACAAGTCCTCCTTCCATAGAGTTGTGCCCGGAAAACGCGTCCAAACTCTCGGGCAGATCGACCTGTCCGTCTGCTTCGGAACCCCGGCAAACTTCCGCAAGGAAGTGCTCACCTTCGAGGTAGTGGGTTTCAAAGGAGCCTACCACGCCATCTTGGGAAGGCCGTGCTACGCCAAGTTCATGGCCATCCCCAACTATACCTACCTCAAGCTGAAGATGCCAGGGCCTCACGGAGTCATCACGGTCGGCCCAACGGTCGAACACGCCTATGAGTGCGACGTCGAGAGCATTGAGCTCACGGAGGCTCTCGCCCTCGACGAGACCCTCGTAGCTGATATGGAGGCGATCGTCAACACGCCCCCTGACGCCAACGAACGACAACCGGGGAGCTTCGCGCTCGCTGAGGACACCAAGACTGTCCCCCTCAACCCCGACAGCCACGACGGCAGGGTGTTGAGGATTAGCTCTTCCTTCAGTCACAAATAGGAAGTGGTGCTCGTCGACTGTCTCCGCGCCCACGCTCGAGCAGCGTATGCGCGGAGACAGTCGACGAGCACCACTTCCTATTTGTTACTGAGGGTGGAACTGATCCTCAGCACCTTGCCGTCGCAGCTGTCGCCGCGTAGCCCGTAGGGATAGGGACGTGCTGTCGTAGCACGTGGTGCAGAAATAGGTCCCGGGAGGAAGGGAGCAGCCCTTTCCCACGACCCTGATCGCAGGATCTCCCCATCCCTCGCGGGAGGAGGGATGCTGGCGTCGGCGGCGCGCCTCCCAGCGCGTGCTCGTTGTGCGCGAGGTCTGGGACGACTCCGTCGTCGCGGAGCTACCGGTGGCAGTTGAGGAGGCTCCAGCTGGTTGCTTGGTTCCTCTTGGAGGATGCGCATGTGATAATCATTACCACATGCCTGGAACCGCAAGCTCCCGAACCAGATCTCCTGTCCCACTGAGAGCAGATTGCTTTCCCCCAGCGGGGGCCGTCCTTGGTTGAAGCTCGCCATCGGGAACGAAACGAGAGTTGCGCAACGTTGAGCCCTTACCTGGCGCGCCAACTGTCGGTGCCTGATTCGGTCACACCGGCACAAACAAGTAATTGCGATGCTAACCACTCATTGCCCCGATGGCGGGTGGAGAGACAGGAGTTTTTATCCTTGTTCCGGCCACGGGGCCGTACGTCCAGCAGTGGTGCGGAGCACCGGTTTCGTGTTGCTCGTAGTAGGGGGTTACAAACAAGGTGGGAGAAGAAGATGAACTCCTAAGTCTCTGAGCCTTTTGGTGTAGTTGGCTAAGTATTTTTGTGTGTGTACTGTTGTGCGTGTGCTCTCGTTGCCTCTTCTTGCATGGGCCGCCCTTCCCCTTTTATAGACGTAAGGGGGAGGGCGTGAGTACATGTGTCATGGTGCTGACGCTGCTAAGTGCACTGTGCTGCCCATGCCACGCACGATGCAAGCGGGAATCGCGCCTTTCAACTCTGGCTGACGACATGGCAGTGGTTGACGTGATGTTCTTCTCGTGATAGCTCAGGACTTCGAGGATGGCAACTCGAGTACGGCGTCCGGATCGAAGCTCCGTAGTCTCCTTCGAGGGTTGCCTTCGAGGATGGTAGCGCATCCGAGACGAGCAAAGTCAAAGGAGTGGTTGGCACGGTATCACTGCCAGAACCGACCTGTGTGGTGTCGGATCAGAATCCACCGTGCTAGGTGGATTTGACCGATGTCTTCTCCGCAACGTGGGCGG
This sequence comes from Digitaria exilis, assembly GCA_015342445.1. NCBI lineage: Eukaryota > Viridiplantae > Streptophyta > Magnoliopsida > Poales > Poaceae > Digitaria > Digitaria exilis. Next base: position 966,892 of record JACEFO010002272.1, on the reverse strand, counting down.
TGGCGTGGTGCAGTGAATCCTTCTTTTTGACCGCAGAGGAGAGTCATTATGATCGGTGGTGATGGTCGCAGAGCACCGGGCGCTGTTTCCGGCGTGGCAGGCTCGAGCTTGGCCCGCAAGCTCGAGCTTGCCGAGCCTCGAACGTGACGGAAAACGCCCGCTCGAGGGCGAACGTCTCCCTCGAGCTTGGCCGCTGAGCCTCGAACGTGACGGAAACGCCAGCTCGAGGGTGAACGTCCCCCTCGAGCTTGGTTGGGCTCGATCGTCACGGGCATCCCCGCTCGAGGGTTTTCAAGCGGGATGAACGTCGTGGTGGAGTTTGTCGAGATGGGCCTTTGCTGGGCTACGGAGCCAGGCCAACTTCGTTTGTGGGCCTTGTTATCGAGTAGTTCTGGGCCCAAGTTAGGGTACCCCTTTTATAGGTACCCGACAAGCAGTGTTGAAGCATCACCTCCACCAGAGGATGGAGCAGGTGTCAGTGGCCTACTCCCAGATCGACGAGGAGGTTTATTTCCTTGCACTCCACTGCCACTATTTGCCCCAATAGACATGGTTGTTCAAATCAAAGCAAAACAAAACCTCACTACATCATACATACGTTCCCAGATTCAATCATAGAGCATGCTAATTGGCCACCAAGATTCCAATATTCAATCAAAGAGCATGCATACCTGCTACCTACCGCAGTCCCTGGTGTACCGCCGCCGCAGTCCTTGGCGCGCCGCTGCCCCTGGTGCGCCGCCGCCGTCCCTGGTGGCCTGGTGCGCCTTCGGCCTTCGCTGGACGGCCGGAGTGGCGGGCTGGCATCGTGGTGCGGCGTGCAGCGTGCGGCCGGCGGGCTCTGCGAGGACAGCGGCGCAGCGTGGCAGCGCCTGGGCGGCCTGGCCTAGGGGCGGCTGGCGGCTATGGGTGGGTGAGGGAGGGTGACGGCCTGACGGGGGTGAGGATGAGGAGATTAGGTTTAGGGTTGAGTCTGTTGACTTGTTTATGTTGGGCTGGGTTGGGCTGCAAACTAAGGTATGTGGGCCTTTTTTATTTTTACGGGCGGGTGCGGGTGCACCCGCGGGTCCAATCCTGCACCCGCATCCGTCGGGTCCAAAACCCACGGGTGCCCGCATACGCGGGTCAAATTGCCATCCCTACCCAGGAGGCTTGCTGTCGACGAGGGCATAGCATATGTTGCTGTGTTCAGATTGAAAGTAAAACGTACTTTTTCTAGATAAATAGTGCACTAGGAAGTGTGTTCTATGGATGAGTGAATAGAAAAAACTTGTTAGAGAAATACTTTTTTCTGAATCTGAACACAGCCACACGCACGACGGGTGCATGCATGCATATGATGCCAGCAGTCAGCCGGGCCACACAACTACCACCCACCAACGCTCATCTTGGCGTGTCGCCGTCGGCATTCGCGGGCGATCGCAGCCGATGATGGGCACCCGGTCGCCGTGGCACGGAACTCGGAAGCGTCTAGTGCGATCATTATCGACGAAAGTAACGGGGGCGCCAGCGGCCGTCTGGCTGCTTCATGGTGGCGCTGGCGCCGCCTGTCGCCCGGCACGAGCAGGGCATGGAGCAGCCGCCGCTTGGCAACATTCAGGGCTCGCACACCAAACGCATGCGCGCTATATTTGTTGCCTGTCATCGGAGGTACTTGAACGGCGCTCAGCGATACGTACGGCTTCGACTGGTTTCAGACAGAAAAAACATCGGACAGGACAAGAACACCGCACAGCACAGAGATTTGTCTCGTGAAGATCGAATGGGATAGATGCAACTTGCAAGAGTATGCTTCTGCAACTTGCATTATCATTCTCGAGAACTAAATTAAGAAAGTGATGCACTGATGGCTCGGCGTGCGCATGATCCAGATCGTAAGAATAGATGCAGAGCAACAAGACGGTCTGACGGTGTACAGAAACAAAAAACGAAAAAAGATTAAGGTCAGGCCTTCTCCAGTGGTGGGTGCGCTGCATGCCTAGAAAAGTGAAAATATTCTCTTTTTTTAGAAACCGGCTCCTCCTCCAATGGTGTATGCATCAACCGTACCCTCTGTCTCCCCTTTTCTCTCACATTGGATTTTCATCTCACAGATGTTTTTTTTTATCTGGGAGGGTTCGAACCCAAAATAGTGTGCGGTGCCCCTCTCTCTCCTCGAGGGTGCGCATGCTCCAGTCGTGGGTGCGGTCTCTCTCGCTGCCACCTAGGATGAGGGTGCGGCCACTGGAGAAGGCCTCATGGAATCTGTAAGATAAGGGTCCCAATATGAAGATCGGGACCTTAGATCAGTGGTTCGGACCTGTTGTTTTCACGCATTATCTCCATTTGTTTAGTTTGCATCAACTAGTTCTGAGGTTAAGATGTGCACAGTCTAACCTGTTCTTTAGCAGTCAGCAAATTGATTTGCATTTAATATGGTCATAGGGTGACAAAGAAACTAAACAAGGAGCACCGTTTGTGGATCAATAAGATGGAGACAGCTGGGCAGGGACGAAGAAGGCTCTCCATCTTATTGAGACTGTATTCAATTATGTTCACTTAGGGTGCGTTTAGATACAAAATTTTTTCCAAAAAAAAAACTATTCATCCAGCTTTTTACTATTCATCCCATCCCACCCACGCACAGAACACTATTTATCTACAGTGTTTTTTCAGAAAATCTTTCCCAATCAAAACATACCCTTAACATGTGAAAAAACGTAGAGCAAATCACTTCTTGTGTTGTTAGCATATCTCTTTTCTGGTATGCTCTGACTGGCAAGAACTTCGTTATTCTGACAATCTGACATCGATCGGTCACCTCACGTTATTCCATTGCCGTTTATTTATAGATCATCGGAGCCACGGCGCGGCAGCCAGCCTCCCCCTCATTCCTTCAGGTTGTGGATGGTCTCCATGTCCACGGCCTCACTGAGGGTGCCCTTCTCGACATGGTCCCACCAGCCCATGAGCAAGTTGTCCACGATCAGCCTGAACCAAGGGGAGATCTTCACGCCCTCCTCGCCGGCGTCCGCCTTCTGGATCAGCTCCTTCAGCTGCTCGCGGTTCACGTACCTCACGTCGGCCACCTCGTCCGGGTTAGGCTGCAGCTTCACGTCCCGGACAATGAACAGCATGTGGGTAACTGGGGTTAAAAATGGGACAATGAACCGGAGTTAACTCTGAGTTTGTGCGTAGTATTCCAACCAGCGTTTCAGCAGACGATTTGAAACACTGCTTCGATATTCAGTCAACTGTATCAAACGATGTGTCAATGGCAAAGAGGCTGTGACAAACAACCTACGCCAACTTACGCTCATGCTCGCTCCATTTTCCGTCAGATGGGGCCATGTAGATCATCCGACCGACAGGGGTGAACTGGTCGACTGGGGCATCTTCAGCTGGGATACCCAGCTCATCCAGGAGCTTCCTCTGTGCTGCATTTCTCACACCTGGCGAACAAACTGTTACTGAAGGAGCACGGGAAACGGAAGCAATCAGTTTCAGTTTACAAGCTTCTCCGATCCGTAGCATACCAAGGTCGTTCTCCTGGATGAGCTCAGATTCATGGTACAGAGGATGGCTGCAGCAGGTGTTGCTCCAAACTAAAGGAAATGTAACCTTTGTTGCGGACCTTTGCTGCAGAAAAGGAATAGAAAGATGCATGCTTATAGTAAAAGAAACAATACGAAGAATAATGAGACAGTGACAGTTGTTTACGAGATTCCAAACCTGGAGTAGCAGCTCATAATTTGAGTTGAAAAGAAATACACTGAAAGCCCTGTGGAGCAGATTCTTTTCCAACAGATGGCCTAGCATGCCATACAAACATGAAACAACTAGTCAAGTGCAGTACAACTGTAGTCTGTAGAAGCAGTCAGTTTAACTAGATATGCTAGAGGTCTAGAACCTACAGTTGTATTTTGATTCATGGCCAACAACATTGTCCTGCTCATCCACCAATATGCATCTGTGCAAAAAGGCAGCATCAGAAAGGCTCCACACAGAAACTTAAACTGTGTACTAAAACTTTTTGCAATGGACGGGTCAGTACGAATAGCATTGCCCTGAAATGAAAAGGAGCACTCACCATCCATGACCCTGCTTCGTCTAGCACCACTAGTGTAGATAATTTTTTGCAATTTTTAAAACTTATAAATGATTCATGAACAAAAAAAAAATCTATGGCAAAGCTTTTGCCGCCATTTTGAAAACGAAAGCGAAAACGTGAGGAGGAGTAGGAATATGGAAGGGCGCTCACTCGTCCTCGAACATGAGCCGCCTCTGCATGTCGTCCATCCCGGCGTCGTCGCCCCCCACGCCGGCCATCTCTCTCAACTCTCAAGTCGCAGCGTAGGAGCGCGATCGACGCGAGGGCGAAGGCGTTTGCAGCTGAGTGTGTAGTGCAGCCATGGAGATAAATAGCGGCCCGGGGATGATGGGCTGGCGGCTGGCAGGTTGACGGCATGGCGGCCGGACATTCCCGGCAGAGTCTCTCCCACGTTTTCGGTTTTCCCTTGCAACTTAAAACCCGGGCAAAACACGTGCCGAGCAGAATTTGGCACGCATGTATGCCAAGTTTTGATGCTACCAATTTGGCAGCAATGGAAGGGATTTGCTGAAAAGGAGAAGTGAAAAGGAGCCATGCACATTGCACGTCGTCCTGCCTCGGATCATTAGCAGTCGCTGTATTCCATCCAGGGCGGCGATCTTCGGAGCCACGGCGCCCGGCACCAATGGAGACGGCCATGCGGCAACGGCCTGGCAAATGGCAATAGTGCAGGGCTCACGCCAACCACATGAACTTAGGTATCTTAATCTGATCTTCAAGAGAATCCAGCCATATGCATACATGTTCAAGCTAAAAACATCACATAGGACGACGCTTACAGCAGCAGCGTGTAGGTTGAGTATGAGGAAGTACAAACCGGATGCAACTCACATGATCATTTTGCTCAAGAACTACAGCAGGAAAGGGGTATACATAAAATACAGATCATAAGCAGCCAGCAGGATAGAGAACTTGAAAGGGTAAAGGCCCAAAGGTTGGATATTGTTTTTCAAAAGGTAGCACAGTAGACAAATTAGACTTCCAGTTAGTACAGACTTGAAGACAAATTAGACCATAGACCATACCGCGGGATCCTCCCGACAAACTCCAAACACATACAAGTTAAAAACCATCACAGCTAGAAGTGGATGCTGTACAATACCTAAATTAGTACATTATCATGTTAGTAGTTTCCACCCAGCCCCTTTTTGGTTTGCACCTGTGGACTAGAGCAATAGAAATCAACCACACAGCATTGTTCCATCTCATGGAGGAGGAATGCCCATAACTGTGAGTAAGGCCAGTCGTACAGAGAATAATAGCATCTTCCCAACCAGGGTGATATTGATCGCTTAAAGCATCTCAGATAATGGTTGCTATGCCAGTGGCCCATCCCTCCGCACCCTAACACGCTCACCATTGAAATGGATGTACTTCCACTTCTTCAAGTATTTATCAAGCACATACTTTTCTTTTTCTTCTTGGCCAAAAGCCACAAACGCTTTTCCAATCCGCCTAGCTGTATCCTCATCTGGACGAACCCCTAGTTCCTCCATGTCAGCATATACCTGAAATAGGAAACAAGAACAGAGTACGGTTTCAAGCATCTTGTTTTGAATTAAAAAAAAAAAAAAGCTGAAAGTTTCAACTCTGTCCAGACAGCTAGACCAGTGCAACTGAAAACGGGCCTGCTAAACCAAATACCAGACCAGGAACAGGTTGCCATCCAGTTCCCATACAACCAGTCAGTCAGGCTGCTGCATAATCAGTAGCTGTATATTCATAATCATTTCCCATACAGCCAAGGATACCTGTTAGCATTATTTAAAGACACTGAACTGCACATGACATGCATAATATTCGGCACTAAAGAATTGATCAATTCATAATTATGTTCTTGATAACATAACTGAATCATAATTGTTGTCACAGAATTATTCATGCATGCAATAGCCAGCAAATACAGTTGGAATAGAAGAAAAGGTAGAAATGAGCCACCCGTTCAATTAGTGGAAGTTAAAATTAAGATGTACCTCCAAAACTTTATCTGGATTATCGCGGATGTCATACATCAAGATCATCCGAGAGAACAACCTCTTAGGCACTGAGCGCGTATGAGTCTGTATAATAGTATTCCAAATAGACTCAGCCTCATCTACCCTTCCATCCATAAAAAGTGCTAGCAGAAGTGTATCATATGTCGTCCATGTTAGCACCTGGCCTTTGCTCATCAACCACTTGGTTACCTACAAGAAGCAATGAAAATTGATAGGAGAGTGAAATACCTAGGTTGATAACATAATTAAATAAGAAACAGTTGCTTTTGTCAGTAACAACCATACCTGGATGATTCTTAGCCATTTTCTTCGCCTTTTCAGCATCTCTAGAGCTTTTGCTACTGCTATAAGAGGGAATTCAGGCTCAAAAGCACTCCACTTGTCTAATGCACCATAAATAGCTTCCTTCTGATTTGGTAACTTTGAAACCTAAAATACGTTTCCACAGACTGATTTAAGAACATATCAGTTTCTTGATAGACTAATGTCAGAATAATTTATTATTGCTAATCAGGTAATATCATAAGAGAAATATGACAACAGATTAAGTGATTTGTTCAACATATTTCACATGTTAAGTGAGGATAACTGAAGGGTGACAAAGAGGCCTTATATCTTACAGCATCAATAAGACGGAGAGCCTTCTTCCCTGATCCAGCTGTCTCCTTCCTGATCCACAAATGGTGCTCCTTGTTTGGTTTCTTTGTGACCCTATGATTAAGTAAATGTAAATCAATTTGCTAGCTGATGAAGTGGTCAGAGTGCACATCGTAATCTCAGAAGCAGTTGCTGCAAGCTGAATAAATGAAGATCATGCATGAAAAGGAGCAGGTCCAATTAATACCAGAAAGGGAGAACAAACTAATAAATTTCATCCCATCTCCTAGCATTTCTTAAAGCTATTGTCTTGCTTTTGTCAAGATCTCTTTGAAACCAGCAAAGCTCATTACAGGTAGGCTACAATATATAAAACTGCAGGTAACAACAAATAATTTTGTTTTTCCAGCAGAATTCCTCATATTTCAAGTGAGAACTTGGGCAGGTTGTAACTTCTTATGGTCATGTACAAGAAAATTTAGGTAGAATATATGGTCATCTCGAAGAATCTTAGAACTAGAGGTAACACGAAATTCGATTGTGTAGAGTTGATTCATATGTGACTTAAAGCCATGTAGCTGCTCTGCGTCCTAAACATAACAAGTCAACAACAAAACACGGGCATGACAGCAAAATCTGGAGGGCCTGTTGATATCAGGTACTCCCTATCTCCTTACATCTCTTTAGGTTCATAACAAAGCTTCTGATGATGATACATTGATACGGATACAGGATAAGCCGCCCCGAGTCACGAACGGCTAGCTCATACGCATACCCTGAATGTGCCTTGAACCGGATCAGCAAATCAAAGCAAGCGAATCTGGGGAGAAACGAGCTTCTAAGAAATGCGATTCGTCGAGAAACTAGGGCTGCACTTTCGTGGAGCAAGTCGAGGGCAACGAGCGCATACAGCTATGAGAAGAAACCTATCCCCACTTACAGCGGTCTGCTGCCTCCACCGCGACTGGCTCCTCCTGCACCTGCGCTACCCTTTCCCTTCCCCGGACGCGCCGCAGCGAGGAGCGGCACGAGGCGGAGGGCATATGCTCCGGCCATGGCCCCGCCCTTCCTCCGGGCCGAGCTCCAGCGAAGCGGGGGATTGGGCGAATCGGATAGCGTTGGACACGATGGAGAGGGAGTTGGGGAGGGAGGCTCCAGCACTATGATGGGCCTGTTTGCCTCTGGGATCCAGCCCATGAAGGCCTAGTTATCTTTCGTGGCGGCAGATTAGGCCCGTTTGAATGTGTTGTTAGGACCCAGCAGACGGCTCGTCCGGCTTTTAAAATATGATATTCTTTTTTTTTGGGGGGGCGGGGGGGGGGGGGGGGGCGCAAAATATGTTATTCTTTCGCGGCCCTAAATTTGGATTAAAGCGTTCGTCACGAAAATTCGGTAAAATTTATGTGTTCCAAAGAATACTAATAGGTTCTAATACTTTGAGATGCCGTGAGACGCCGGGCGCTGACCATCCATGCTAAAGCTCAAATGCCTTGGAGAAGCAACAAAGGAATCTCATCCCTTTTATCATGGAACTCTTTTTATCATCTAATCCCTTTCGCTGATTCTTAATGCTTTTCTGCAAAAGGAAAAGAAGCATCGTGCTCAACGTTTGTTGATTAATCGCTTTTTTTACATTTTTTTTTCATGTTACGCAAGGGTCCATGCGGCATGCTTAAGTAGCACTGACAACCTTGGCAGCCATGCAATGTTTGGATGGACCGGAGAACATTTCGCAGTAGCCTGTAGCTCGAACTCCGGAGTTTGGATGGGTCGGACAATCGCGACTTGTCGTCGCTTGTGTAGTTGTGTTTGGGATGCTCCGACTCCGAGCGTCTGGTGCCGTGCCGCATGCACCCTGGAGCTGTGGAGCATAATAATGGCCCAGAATTTCTCTCGACACATTCAGTTTGTTCAGTTCTAGAGAAAAGGTATCGCTTGTGCTAAAAAAAAAGATAAAGGTATCGCTTGTTTTGTCTACACTATGTCTCAAAAATAGTGCCATCATCTTCGCAGAAAGACATATTATAGCTATGCCCTCCTCTCCATCTGTTTTTCGGGGATGATGATCCACACTCAACAGATCACAAACAATGTCACATTGGCCTGCGCAGAGAATTCGATCACACACCAGTAATCTCTACGATCAAAAGATTTGTGCTTTCCATATTCCCTCCTGGGGGCATGTTACAAAAGATACACACTCTGCTCTCTGCTAAGCATCTCAGCACGCTTGCTAATTAACAAGAGCACGCTAAGGTAAGTAAATCAAAGATAGCACAAGACTGACAGGAGCGAACACAAGAAAATTGTAATTATCATGCAGCTACAATCTAATGTCAATGTTTATCCTGGTCTACAATTTAGGGAAAAACTAAGATACAGTGTCATGAACATGTACAACAAAGGCCATCTTTTCTGGAAAAGCAGACCAGGGAATTCACTATATATATATTTGTATGTAAGAGAAGGTGTTTACTTTGTTCTTCTGAAAACTTATTGTCAGTGCCACGCCGAAGCAGATATCAACTTCCTGTTCTTCCAGCCAAGCAGCATAGCGCCGTCCTTTTCCTCCAGGGTGTACTTGTCGGAGTAGCACACGAGGAGCTTCCTGATCACCGAGTTCACATATGAGCTTAGTGGGTACGGCTTGAACCCAGCCATGGTCAGCCTCGATTTCCACTTGCCCAGTAGCTCATGCCGCTCCACCCGGTCTTTCCCCTCACAGGCGATGATGTTGACAATGTCCTTGGCAAGACAGTGCTGCTCTACGTTGATCCGCTCCTTGCTATCCCGTGGTAGGTTGGTGTCAATCGACTCGAACATGGCTGAATAGTAGTCCATGGTCTCACTGAACCTCATCAGGAACGGCGTTGTGTTGGTATGCGACTCCTGCTCCACCAGTGTGGTCACCTTCGGGGATAGCCCTTTCACCATCCGGAGCAGCCCATCCCGTGGGTTGTTGACGTCCACACTCTCATCTGGGGTGTGGTGTAGCTGCAAAGTGAAGTTGACAGCAAGTGCTTCGCCTGGCCTGATGTCTAGCATTTCTTTTGTGACTTGGGTGGCATAGACACCAGGTAGAGGGGTAAACTCCAGAGGTATCCTAAATTCTTCAGACATGCTTTTCAACATCTTCCCAACAAGGTCCAGACCTTCACCGCGCGCATACTCTGACACTGGATCATCTATTCCAGTGATCCGCACATGTGGTGGACCCCCAGGCCTTGCAGCTAGAGCTTGTATCAGTGTTATCCATTGTGTGCCTTGAGCAATCTGGAAATCAATTATATGGATTTTGTCCTCATTTCTCAATGCCTCTGCAATAGCCCCATTGGCAGCCATATAGCCAAACTTGAAGTATGGACAGATATTGTATAAAATCTTCATGTAGGACAAAAGTTCATTACTCTCCGGCTCACGGCACTTCAGAGCACGATATATGTTTGTGCCAGAGTTTCCATGTCTAGCAACTAAACCCTCAAGAAGGTAAGCACCTAACCGCTGCATTGGCTCCCCAGTAATTGATACAACTCCACGAGCTTGCTGAACAAGCTTAAGGAACTCCTCGATCCTCTCCTCACTTAATGCTTCAGCACATTTGGTTAACAGCTGTTTCACCATGTTCTGCGGATCCTCTCTTAACTCCCTTTGTCGCTTTTCTGGGCGGAATTCATAGCTTGTTGCAGGGTATCCAGATGTAAATTGTGTCCGGACAGCTCCTGGTGATGGCTGTCTTGATTCATGACTCCATGTCCTTGACCTCTGCCTCATCAGCTGAGCAGGCTTGTGTTCCTCAAACTCATGCTTGGTGCTAGTGGCAGCATCCTCAGCATCAGGTGCCATCAGAACAGTCTCTATCTCCCGTAAAGCGTGTTGCATATTATGCCTTGATGTTGTGTATAATGGATCAGGTCTCACTTGGGTGTTTTCCCGGAGGATGGCTACCTGTCTGTACGAGCTGTCAACTTCCAGCGGCGATATTGGTTGTGCTGAAATGGTTTCTGTGGAGCTCTGATTATCTGGAGTGTTGCTAAGAGCAGACAAATTGTCACACTCAAGCTGGTTTGAAAGAGGAGTGTACGGGGAGTTGCTGAACTCAGACTTCAGTGGAGTAGCTGGCCAGGGAGTATTTGCTAAGTTGTTCTCTGTAGGAAATTCGTAGAAGACGTTAGCACCAGTTTTTCTGTACTTTAACAACTGGTGCAAGTCCATAATAAATGAATGGGCATTAGCTGTTCATGACCTGTACATAACAGAAAATAAGAAATGATGAACAACGTATTTGAAGAAAGATGGAGCAAACAACCATAAGAGTGTTTGAAATTTAGCAGTGCAATTAAGAGAAGATCAATCAGAGAAAAAAAATGAAGAAATGAAGACTGTAACGGAAACTAACTTATGCAACTTAGAATATCCCAAAAACATCTATATGAGATCATTCTCGGGGTACATCCAACCTAACATGAAGTCCCCAATAAAGAGACACAACCAACAAGAAAATCACAAGTATATATGGTTCTGTATGCCCAAAAAATCGTACTACCTCTATCTATGAGGTTCAGGACAACTTTTTAGCTTAAAAAATAAACTGACCTGCTTGTCCTAAACGTCACATATTTGAGAATGGAGAAATAGCAGGCATTATTTATATCTAAAGCTCTGAACTAATGAAATAATTCAACAAAAGGAAATGAATCTTAACAACTAGCACTATTTTTTTTGCTTCAAGATGATAATCAGAATATATGAGATGCGTAGAAATGATAAGTTTGCAATTGAATTTATGACTAAGGGGCTACAAAAAGATGAATCAATCAAACTAAAAAGAAAATGCTAAAAGAAAAACAAACACATTCAGACTGGCAGTTCCACACAGTTACCTAGAGCATATCATTTTGCAGTTGTTATTATGTTACCAAAGTAATACAACGGTGGAGATATAGTAGATATGCTATAACAAGATGGGAAAACATTAATAGGGCATCATTGCAATTTGCATCCAGTTATGTACAAGTTTAGGGATCCCTTTGTTACAAAAATAGCAAATCAATTACATTTATCACCAAAACTGTCATGCCACTCTAAGTGCCAGTCAGACAGGACTTTGTTTACAAAGTGTCTCAATCGTATTACTGTTCTATCCCAAAACCAAAGGATCCTTAGACATTAAGTTTTTGTATTCAGAATGTCAAAAATCAAGCAACAAAAAATGAAATTAGATTTTTCACAAGAAACAAAGGATGGTGTTCAAGTATCAATTTGACATACTCTAGGCGAAATAAGTATAAGCCTATCAAGAAAATGCAGCCTAGCAAGGGTGCTTGTAGACCAAACAACACGAATATGTAGCACTCCCTTCAGCAGAGCACACAAATGAACAGCTCTAATAATTAACTAAATCAATCTCAGACATTCTCTAGTTGTTGGGAGAGGATTGACTACACTATTTGATGGTTAATCGTCCTCTAGACCAACTATCATCACCAACCTTAAGCAGCCTCTAAGTTCTCCTGTTTGTTGAAGGACATTGACCGACTCTGTTTGTTTGACCAACAGTCTATTGCTCCCCTCTGAATTCCCAAGAAAGAACGCCCAACAAGAAGTTTGACCAATCAACCGAGTGGAATCAACGTCAAGTTCGCCACTTAAAACAAGAAGCCAATTTGCATAGCCACTGCTCGGAGGGTCTGAAACTTGTACGATCCTGGACGCTGTTTGACCATGCTAAATCATAAGTTCAAAGACCTCCACCCCTGTTCTCCAAAAAGAACCTCGATTTGTTCTTCCCATGGGGTACTTTACTCAGCAAACAAAAAATCTCGCAGGGATTGCCATCAGGAAGGGCAAGTCATATTGACTAATCAGGGCGGGATACCATTTTCTAAAACATGTCGTCATCAAAGAAACAAATTGATCCTAAGTTTCAGCACCTAGGGGGGAAAGCATTTGTTATACAGTGTCTGTCCACTACTCGCGACAACAACAACAGCAGCAAGATACTGTGTTCTTCATTAGCTCCTAAATTAGATTTAATTCCATCAAGTGAACTACACGCCATGCTGAATATAGCAACAAATGAATAAACCACAGTTAGTTATACCAACTAAAACCTTAAGTGAAGCATAATTACCGCCAATCCACCTATTAAGAGGCCCAAAATTAAGAGGAAGATGCAACAGTAGTTACCACTACAGCACTGCCATAGCAAGATCAAGCCATGAATCCCGAAATGGAAGCGCTCTCACGAAGCCAGAAACGAAATGCTCCAAAGGAGCGGCCCCTGATCCTGATGAACCGATGAAATTGGCTCAAATCCCCAACTAATCGGTACCGTTGAGCTAGCAGAACCAAACAAAACCGCTAAATGAGCCCAACAGCTACTCCAATGCTCACGACACATCCCCAAACAGCGCAAAAATCCCCATCTCCATATTCTCAAACCGATCAAACAAGGAAAACCCAAAAAAATGAAAACTCGGCTGTGAGCAAAATCAGCAGCGCAGCAGCAGAGACACAGAATCCAACGAGATACGAGGACAAGAGCTCTCACCTCCTCCGATCCACACAGGCGATCCAACTTCACCGCCAAGGCACGGGCAGCACCACCGCTCTCTTCTCTCTCGCGCAGCTTTTCTCCTCTCTCTCTCTCTCCTCCGCGAGTTCTCGTGTCCTAATCCTTCTCTTGCTTGCGCCCCCTCTTTTTGTGTGCTGCGAATAATTATATCTGAGAGAAAGAGGGGAAACCTCCAAAGCGCCACGCTATATACCCCCTCCCCTGACGGCGACCGTTACCGCCTCTGCTCACGCCGTCACGGCCACGCCCTACTCCGCCGGTCAGCGCTACCGCGTCGCGGCCTCTGGGCCCACCCGCCAGCCCCTGGCAGTCACCTGACACAGGCACCACCTGCCATCCGTCCGATCCGACGATCCGTAACCGACGGCAGTGATGCGACCGAGGGACGGACGCGGGGACTGTCACGTGCAGGGAGAGGGGCGCTGGGGCCAACGACACGCGTGACGCGCGGCGAGCGGGCACGCGGTCGGGCGTTTGACCTGACGTGGATGGGGTTTGAACCCGCTGCGGGCCGTCCGTTCGGGATCGGACGGACCTCGCAGGGCGTGGGAGGTGCGTCCCGGACTCGCGGCCGTCCGATCGCTGCGCGAGGAGAGATAAGGTGGTGACGTGGGACCCGTTTGTGGGTGCGGGGCCCGCCACCGGGAAGCCGACAAAGGAGAGTGAGGTGATGGGCCGATAGCTCTGCCTGGGGGGGCGTCCATTTCGACCGGGGAATGCGATGCCATTGCCTTCCCTTTGCTTCGTGGAGAAACTTAAGAAGCAGACAACATTTTTATTCTGTGAAAAATCGGTTATCAGTTTGATATCCCAATTTGAAAAACATTTTCATTTAGGCCCCTTTGAAAGGCTTAAATCTAGCCTCATCGTTGGCTACCGTCGAAGCACTGCCAAAGGGTTATTCTCAAAACGGCTTCATTGCTGAAGTCAGAGAAGAAGCCAAAAACGGCATATTCGCCAAATATAAAGCGAAAATTGGCTCATCCTCACGTCAAGAGTGTGAAGATGTAGAAAAGACTATTTTACTAAACATTTTTCAAAATGACTCCAACTCTATCAAAAATACTTCAGAAAAAAGCCACAACTTGATTCGTTTTAACATGAATCGGAGCCCTGTCAAATAGGGTATCATTATGCATATAAGGACAAGTTAACACTTTTCATTAAATATTCTGGTGTAATGCTTGTGTTCATTCATAAGTTGCATTTGGAGCTAACTCTCAAACATAATAGCTTGGACAAAACACGTGAATTTTGAATCTCGTATTCACCGCTAAACCTCGTGCTACCCATTGGAAGTTTTAGGAGTCCATTGGTTTAATTAACCTTTCTCGTATCATTTCATTTATTGCATTATGGAATAAAACGTCATGGACTCTGCATCCTAAAATGGCTAAGCACGCAGACAAGACATGAACGACAACGATTATTCCTGAACAGTAACGTCGAGATATGAGCGATTAGATACTCGGACATTGACACCCACGAAGATTCAATTGACGGCCTAATGACCAAGTAAGACCCCATCTCTGACTGTACTAGCACAGTACACCTCGGAGAAAGCAAAAGCGAAATCGGAGCTTGCAAAACCCTCTAGCTCTACCCTGATCTCCTGAAGTCTGAACATGGCAAGAAATCGGCTTCTAGAATGTCAGGGCCCGCAAGCCTCAGCCAAGGGGAGAGACACCCGCATCCTCAACACAGCCGGGGAGTGGGCCCTCCTCCCCCCGACCCCACCCAGGCGCACTTCCCGGCCCACGCGAATTTTGCTTGTTTCCTAGTGGCGGATGGCTTGCGTTGCGAGTTGCGTTGCCGGAGAAGAAGAAGATGACAGGAGCGCACTCACTGACGTCGTCCCCCCGGGCAGGCTGATGCCGATTCGACGAGAGTGCCAACGAGAGGCGCTCAACTCTCGGATGACCTCAAGTGGTCGATTGATCACCCGAAAACAAAAGGTAAGTGGGAAAAAAAAATCATCTCAAGTGTTCCGCTTTAATTTGCTTTTCTCGATCGCTGCTTTGTTAAATTGGATCTTTTGTACTACGACGATGTAGGAGTGCGTATTTATATGCAGATAGAGCATGCGAATCATTGTTGCCAACTCTGAAAGTGATCCGGTGGTGCAGGGCTTTTCGCTAGTGTTGTCACGGTCACTGCTCACGCACCGGTGGTTCGTAAATGTAATTAGCATGTCCTATGTGATGGAGGGGATGAACGAGTGCATCAGAAGTTAAGAGACTTAGATTTTAGCTAGGACTTATCGCGGGCATGTTCTTCGGTTAAGAACGAAAGGATCAATTTGCACTGAAGGAAGGTTGTTTAGGGCCTTTTTAGCCTAGCTAGCTTCTATGAACGAGCGCAATATTTAGTTGGTTATAATTAGAGCATCACCAACAGTCTTTCTTTCCCAATATAAATTGGAGTTATAAAAAATAAAACTCTAATTCATTTACATCTTCCATTTTCTAAAAGTTGTTAGGACGAGATTATTATGAGACCATAAAATCAACTCTCATTAACTCATGAAAATGGGATTGAAACATACCAATAACACCTTATTACCAAATATCTACTCCCCCATTCCAAATTATGGGCCATTTCAACTTTTTTGGAAAGTAGAGGAGATCAGAAAGTTTAAGGCACCAAACAGATATACTATAAAAATATTTCATGAATAAATTAATGATACTAATTTGGTATCACGAGTGTTAGTATTTTTTGTATAAATTTGATCAAACTTGATATGGTTTGACTTATAATTTGGAAAGAGGGAAGTACTAGAGATGTTCTTACTAGCCTCAAATATTGGTAGGTTTATATGTTGTATTATACTTAAACAAGGAGCGCGATATTATTCTTTTAGAATCTAAATTTCTAAAATGAGCTGCGAAGGGGATATTGTGGCAGAACCGCCCAATTTAAACTGGCTCAAGTGCGTCTAGTCACCCTAACTCAGGATAATACCAGCACGCACTTCAAACAGTTTAAACCCGGTAGTCCGTCGAGTGTCCCCGGGACATCCCGAATCATCCACTGACAACTTCCTCTCAATCATAGCTCAGGATCAACACCAAGTTGGGTTACACAACAGGCATTACCTTTTTACATAAATACGGGAAGATACGAATTATTACAACCCGAGTTTTGAAGCAGCCTTAAATACAAGTCATAGTACTAAGATCTTAATACAAACTAGTTTTATACAACTGAAGGGATATTATAACCCGAGGGTACTTTATTCATCTAGAGACATCTGGGACCACCGATGCTCTAGAGCTTCTGGCTCTCCTCTTCACCTTCATGTTGTGGAGCATCCTCTGAAAACAGAAAAGGAAAGAACCCTGAGTACGAAGGTACTCAGCAAGACTTAACCGCCTTACCAAAGAAAAGACTCTCAAGAATGGATGATTAGGCTTTTTGGTGGTTATTTGGCTGACTCAACTTTTGCGGAAAAGCTTACTAAAAATGGGTCCTTATTTGGTAGTTTTAACTCAATTAGGTATTAACTACTCAACTAAGTTTTAAATACTTTTTCATACAAGTGGTACTAGGCTCAAATAGCATTTTGAATCATTTCTTATATAATGTTCAACTAGTTTCCTCTACGATGTTCAACACCTGATCAAGAGCACTCATAACCAAGAGTTGTGGCGATCCGGATCAATTTACATCCTGCAGGAGATACCTAGCACCCAGTCACGTACAGCTGCGCCAGCTGTTCGCAACAACCTTTCAATCAGTTGGACCAAAGACCGAAAATATCCTTACTCGAACCCGGGAACGCATCCCCACGTGGGCCCCACGTCTGGCGACCACCCCGTGAGTTTCAGATTACGGTCCCGCCTTTCTCCGACCCAGCAAGCACGGGTAAGCGATATTTCCAATCAACGAGCCAGCTAATCTAATTGGCTTTACTGGTCCCATAACCCAGTAAGAAACCAGGTAGAATCACTTGATCAAACTTTTAAACAACGGATCGGTCCTTAGTCACTTTAGCTAGTAGGCAGAGCTACGGATCGAGTATACCCCAATCCATTCTATCAACCTCTGCCCACTCTCTTCCCTTATTAAGTCTTACATGATTCATCTATGATTAGTGAAAACCTAGATCATCATTTTTTTTATATACCCTTGCTAAGCATAGCTAAGTGGATATTTCTAATCAATTTATTTCCTAGCAAGCAAAGGTAATTCTACCAAGAGTATTTCATGCATCAAAGGTTTTCATTCAACTCCTAACCTAATGCACACAAAGGAATAATATTTGGACTCGTGAACTTATGAAATAAATATAGGTAGAGATGCTCCGGGGCTTGCCTTGAGCCTCAAAAGAGTTAGCGGTTTCAGTGATTTCTTGAGACTCCGGAGCAATCACCAGAATTTCCTCGTAATGAACTTGTTCTTCGGGAAGTTCCACGTACTCCACCTCCAAGGCTTCAGGTTCTAACATGCAATGCAAGTCAGGGATTAAAGATGCAACAGTTTTAAAACATACCACACAAACATTATCTCTCGATACAGTTGCAAGCCAACATAACTACCCATCCTTTTCTTAAAGAAAAAGTTGTCTTATTTGTCTAGGTGAAATAGTCCTTATATCTTTTATATTTATTAAAGAAGAATTATTAAGTGTACTAAAATTATTTTCCAAAAATCCAAAACCCTTTATCCCTTTTAAGTGTGCTTGTAAAACATGGATCCTATTTTTAAATACTTTAAAAATTATACTAAATATTTTTAGCAATTAAATTACCAAGAATGATATTATTATTAAATCCTAAACAACACAAATTTAAAGGTTTAACATTTTTATAGCATAAAGGAAAATCTAAGGAAACTATAAAAATTTATTTCACATTTTTCTGATTTTTCTATGGTTTTCTATAATTAAAACAGTGGAAAAACATAAATTAAATCTAATTCTAAAACCTATTTGGCTTTCTTGCAAAAAACCCCCCTCGGATTTCTTTTCTTCTACCCCAGGGTCCCTGCCCACGCGGAGCAGAGCTCCCGCGCGGACCGAGCCCTCGCCGGAGTTGACCCGCGCGCGCTCGCCGGCGGCGGGGTCCCCCGACGACGACGACTAGCCCAACGGTCACCTCCCGCGTTGGCGCATCCATTCTAGCCCTAAGCTCCCGCGGCAAGCTCTAACCCTAGCTTCAAGGCGGCTCGGCGGCGATGCTCGACGGCGCTCCGCGCTCCGGCGAACTCACCGCCCTAACTGATCCCACAACGGGCTCGCGAGAAACCCCGAGACCTACGACACCTTGTGCGCACACCAAGCTAGCCCACGCGGCACTATGCGCGCCAGCGCCTTACGCCATCCATGGCGGGAGCGCGCGCGGCGAGGACCATGGCGAGAGCCTAGCAGCGCGGCCAAGACGAGACGACAGACAACATCTACCTCGTGAGCACCAGCAACCCTAGACACACCTAGAGCGCGCAACAGCTCGCACGGAGAAGGCCCGAGCGAGGCTGCTCACGCGCGGCAGCCATGGCGGAAGAGCGCCACGGCGGCGAACGGCGTTCCCGGCACAAGGAACGTCGCGCCTGACCATCTAAGCCCCAAACACGCTTCTCGACCTAAGAACACCCTGCTACACTCTCAAACCCCGGCCAAACTCGACTGTAACAGCACAAACACGAAGAGCGGCTCTTACCCCGGCGAGGCGGCGACGGTGAGCTGGGAAACCGAGCTGCGCCGGGCTGTGGAGCAGTGGAGGAGGAGCAAGAGCTAGCGGAAACAAAAGAGGAGATGACGGTGGAGCTTTTGGTGGAGAGGAACTGGGCGGAGAGGGTCGGACGGCGGCGAGCGCGCGACGGCTAGCCGGCGGCCATGGCGGGAAGCAGAGGAGCGGCACGGTGAAAAGAGGAGAAGGAGAAGCCGTCGACGGTGCTTTAACCGCGGTCAGTGCCGTGGCTTGACACCTCCTGCTGCGCCTCTCACCGAGCTGTCCCCGAGCGGCCTCGACGCGTGGCCGGCAAACCGACTCAGCGCCGCCGCCGGCCGCTGCCAGCTCGGCCGCCGTCACTTTTCCCCATTTCGACAGTCCAAACGGTGATATTGCAGTCCAAATTTCTCTGAAAAATATATGGAAACTTCCAAAACTCCCAACATCAAACTTGTAGATGGATCATTGAATTACATTTCACTTATTGACACTTACTCTTTGAGCAAGGATTGAGGTCCAATTCGAGCCTCCAAGTTGCTGCTGTAACACCTCTCAAATTCAGAACCACTAACTGAATTTCTCAAATTACTCCCGAAATTTGAATAGAAAATGCATCTGGTGTCAAAAACCAATTTGAAATTCACATTCAGAAGTACAACTTCCTAGTTGGAAGTTTTTGCAGAAAACTTCAAATTCAAACTCATTTGGCCTAAATTCAGTTCAGCTATCAGTTTACTGAACTTTCTGAAAACAGTTTCTGAACTATTTTCTCTCGTGTTTTCTCCTTAATCCAGCCATCTTCTGAATGTGACCCAAAAACAAAAGTTGTTCCAAATCCTTCCCTTTACAACTTTGTTTAAGACACCTAAGCCAGACAACCCACAGATCGATCACAATCTCACCTCGAAGATAGCTGCTCATTATGCTTTTTCAGAGAAAATCGAAAACAGCTAAGTGCTGTTGTCGGACGGTGAACAGTGCTCTTTTTCCATTTCTTTCTTCCATTTAATTGAAGCATTATTTCCACAAATTTTCTCACCACTTATAGACAACTAAGTTTCTTATCTTGTGAACTATATTTAGAAATTCTTGGCTTCCGAAAATTCAAAATGTAGCAACTTTGTTGACTTTTGGTCAAAAGTTTGCTTAAAGAACTCTTTTGTCTTTTCTATTTTCTTTTAAACTCACTCTCCCTCCATCCACCATAATTCTAACACATGCTTATTAGGGGATGTCACAGATATTGCTCGGCCCAACAAGGGTTTAATTTATTTGAGCAATTGAGCTAGGCCTGATACAAAATTTAGTCTCTAGAAGTTGACACCAGACAAATCGGAACTCTTCCTTGAAGTGGGTGCCTAGTTCATTTTGTTCTCTAGACAAGCTAGATAGCTACATCCGGTGTTTGGAACCTATATATGGTGTGATATTCGATTTTTTTCCCTAACTCCAGCAAAGAATCTTAGCTTTAGAGCATGCATGCCAAACCGCAGCTACCGCCTAAGGCACGAGCATAAATATGAATAATTAGGCCATACAAGTATAGTAGGAGTATAGTTTTGGCAACAAGCTAAGATAGCATGATCTGCTTTTCTTTACACTCTGGAAAATATTTTTGCTCCTGAATCAAATAGAAAGTGAGTATAACCATTGTTGTTCTTATTACCGGAACCAATTTGATTTTAGTCGAGAGAGGAGACCGCCTATATATTCTAGTTGAGTCTGACAATTTGTCTTGTTTTTTCTTCTTTGTTAATACAGTAACACGCATGCGCATGTCTCCTCTGAGTTCTTTCGGAATAAAGGTTCAGTTTTGTTTCGCTCTTAGCTTGTCTAGGAATCGGGTTCTCCGTTTTCGGGATCTAGGAGCTCAGAAGACTGTGCTAATATTACTGCATAGGAAACATATTTTAACCACGATTTTTTTTCCTTTTGGTTTTGCCAAAGGAACCAAATTAATTTGACCCTGCAAATGATGTTTGTTTGGCCGTATGCTTTGGCTTTATGCGTAAGCCTGCATTTACCCACAGTCCAGTGAGTGTCATTGTCGATTGAATAGAAGCTCAGTTCGTAGAACTGGTCGTCATACTCATACATGTTGTTAGGTTTATCCAAGTTTGGGGTCATCTTTAACTGAAATCTAGAAACCGAAATTCATCGATATTTTTTTATAGAAAATTTATAGAACGAAGGACCACCCTTGTTGGTATTTGTAATGTCTCTCGTGTCTGAGAGCGAAGATTGCAGATCTTGCATATATCGGAGTACAGGGCTACTGTATTGGGACGTGGTGGCCACATCCCGGTGGTTGGCCGGTTGTGGTTGGTGCCGTCGTGCCGAGTGCCCACGGGAAACATATGCTGTTCACGCAACAAAAATAATGCAGACCGACCTGCAGACAGACGCTCCTGGCTGTGTTCACATTCAAAAAAAAAGTACTTCTTCAACAAGTTTTTTCTATTCATCCCACTCACAGAACGCGCTTTCCAGTGTACTATTCATCTAGAAGAAGTACTTTTTATTTCTAATATAAACACAGTCAAAAAAAATAGTACAGTACTCCGAAGAAACCAAGAAACAGGAAGCTTCCCAAAAGACTCCCATCTGGAAGAGGTTAAACGAGACAGCATCTCGATCTGTGGCGCAAAACGCTGGGAAGATTCCCTCGATCAATCACAGCCGCCAAGGCCAAACAGGCGTACGTACGTGCGTGTACACGTGCGCTCGCATGTTATCGACTATCGTGGCAGCAAGATGAGATCGCGGTACGTGTGTGCGCGCGCGCATCAGCGCATGTGTCATCCACGATCGCTTTGCGCCAAGAACCTATGAAGTATGAACGTATAGCCATTTGGTGGCGAGCACGACTGAAACAATACTTTCAGTTACTGGAGCATCAGGCCTTTGTAATGCATTGCTAATTTCCAGTCAGTCCCAAAGTTTCGTTTACCTCTCTCGGTCGATCTACAGATACCACGCAGAAGCTGCCCAGGGCACCAGGTGATATCAGACACAGGTTGGATCTCGGTCGGCAGTCTGCGAGACTGCAACGTCGTCTGCTTATAACGCGCATTCGTGTCCCGTTCGGTTCCGTGAGAAGCGACGATTTGGACAGCAGATCATTCTTCGCCTATCGACGTAGTACACTCGATAGAGACACTGGGGGTATCTCGGGGTATCTCACCTTAGCTATTAAGCCATCGGCGACGCGGCACGGGCGATGACGTGCGCGCACATCTCATCCTCAGTTCACGAGAGCCGTACGTCCGTTCGGTCGTCGCTTGCCTGTTTGCTTATTATTAGTGTGGTGGTTACTGTTAGTAAGAACAAATTAAGGACCAAAATTGCACTAGACCGGAGCAAAGGTTGTGAAAAATCGGGATTATGGTCCTTTAAATTTGTGTGATGTGATCCAACAATAATTCCACAGACGCCCAGTGCAAGTCAGATGGTATCTATTCTAGCTTGATCATTTCAGAATTGCATTCGTATCAGACGCGGGGTGATCGATCGTAGCCGCAGATCAATCAGATCTCTGGGCCTTGATTGGCCTAGAGAACACAGCGATGCTTGCCAGTCTGCGGGAGCTTAAAAAAACAGCCTACATTTACCACGAGTTTTATCTGAGCAACATGTACGCCGTCACGTGGTGTGGTCTCGAAGATCGAGTCACTGCCGGGCGTTTGGCGATGACCGAGCGCAACCAAACCTCTGCCTCCTCTGTTGCGAGTCTTGGAAGACACCATGCATGCATGCATCATCAGCTGGGAATTAAAGACGTGGTCTATAAATGATGAAGCAACGTGCAACGGCTACGTGCTAATTCGGTGCGTGGTTGGTGCCCACGGAAAACATGTGCTGCCTGCTGATCTATTCACGCGGCGACACAACTACACAAGCAAGCCTGAAAGCTACAGTTTGAACTGCAAGAGAAGAATAATTAGAAGTGATCGATATGTGTATGTAGGCTATGGGCTGAAAGCAGCCGCATAATTAATAATCATCCAGAAACAGCATCAATTCTCAATTCGGAGATTCTCCCTCGTCGTGGCACAATTGCCCAAATCCCAGAAGATCCCCTCCATCACACGGCTGCGCCTGCTGCACGGCACGGGTGCATGTTTTGGATCATGGATGCCATCGTGGGACGGCGCCGCATGCAGGCCCTCACCTCGCGCGGGCGGGCCACCAGGATTCAGAAAAGCGAGCGAGATCGCCGTGCGCGACGGGGTTCCTCTCGCCGGCAGCCACACCACACCGCCCCAACTGGCCAACACCCGTGATGAGTCCGTGACCCACCGCTTGATCGCGTTGCGCCCCCATTCGACGATATATCGACCTGTGGCCGCTTGCTTTTTTTTTTTTGTGACCGGTCATCTCTCGTATGAGATGTCGATTCGACTCGACCCCCATCAGATTTTCGGACCCCGAAAAATCATCCGCCGCCGCCGGAGGTTGGAGCAGATCATGGCATCTGCTCGTGTGGGTACAGGGTACTATACGAATGATTGGCCATCACCCCGCCCTGCTGCTTTATCCGTTGCGCCGCCCTCTTTCCACCACGTTTTAATTTCTCCAGCGCCATCATACATATTGGTGCTGTGGGTGCCTGCCTATAGCATTTCAGTATTTGTTTTGGGGACCATGGTGTGCGGATAAAAGATCTTATTTCGATATTCTTAACGAGCACAACGGTACGCTTGCAATGCATTGAATGTTTGTATGACCTGTGTATCTGCGCTTTAAACCATGCCCTCCCCTACATGATGTAAATCGCGCTTGCAGCAACTTCGGAATCGGTTCAGGCCGGCGCATTGCCTGCCGTGGTTTTCTTTAAAAAAAAATACATAATGACATGCCCCACCTGCTTTTTTAACTTGGTGCTAGCGAGCGAGCCAGCGCTCAATTCGGGCGCCGTGCAGCAGGATACCAGATGTTAGCTCGTGATCTCTTGTCCGGCGAAGATTCAACCTGGCACCGGGTAAACTGAAATGTGACCGAGAGTAATTTCCAGTTAATAATAACTCCAAAACGTTGTCTTAGACCAACGAGCGCTTCCAGTCATGCAGTCACGCATCGCACAGTCGTAGTTCCACTTCCCCGTTCTCCCGCTACTGGATCGATAGCGACGTCACGTGTATCCGTCGCATAGCCCCGATCCATCTCCTCTGTGCGCTGCAGCAGTATCTATCTGCACAGCACATGCACGCGATGACGCGGAAGCCCCCGGCCCACATCGACTGTTATTCGTCTCGCGAAAGCGACTGTGCTGAATTGCTGATAGCTACGAGCAAAATCGATCGACAGGAGAACCCAACAGGAAACCTGCCGGTGATGACGAGCGCGCGCGCGTCATCCTCCGCCGCGGGGCCGTCACAGCCGGCGACCTCTTGGTCTCTTTTCTTTCCCCCATCCGGCCAGCCGTCGCCTGCTCGGTGCCCAGCTGGCGGCCATCTGTGTGTGTGTGGGTGACGCAGTACGGAATTACGGATGTGTGAACGGGCCGCCGGCGGTGTGAACGCCTGCCTGCACGGCCGGCCGGCCGGCCCATCGATGGATGGATCAAGCTACAGCGGCGGCCTGGTAAAGTGGCCAAGCTCCAAATCTCTCCTGGATAAGTAAGTAGTGTTGTGGATCATCATCAGGATTCAGAACACACGAGAGGAGCTCTGGATGGATATTAGCTGGAGCGTTGAAGGGGTCTATGTCTATCGGCCGGGTTCATACACGTCACGTGCGGTGGTCGGCATGCCTCATGGCACGTGCTTAAAACAGGCATTGTAACCTCTTTTTTTTTTTAAAAAAAAACACTCCAGGCTGCACCTGTGGACTAGTGACACGGCACGAGGGAGTAGCTTCGTAGTTTGACGCGTCTTGGGTACGAAGCGGTACTGGTGAGCACGGGACAAGACCCGACCGGGCAGGAGGAAACGGTTCGGGAACACGTGCAACATTGGATTTTCTGTTTATTTGCGTTTAGTAATACTCACTCCGTCTAAAAAACAATTCTTACGCCTGGACAAGTCAATCTATCATCAACCAAATTTTCATATCATACATATTTAGCTTTGTAAAAGATAATAATATTTTTTTTACAAGTTTTTATCAAACCTGTGAAAATTTATTTTGTCTAAACAGATAATTGCATTATTTCTTGTAAGGAGTAGTATGAGTAGATTTTACCAGACCTTATTTTTTTTCTGGTGGGGTGCCGTGATCGCAGGTCGCAGTCGCAGGTTTCACAGCTGACCAAGCTGCCACACACAGTACCGGGGGACTGGGTTCTCTGGCTTTTTCGGGCCGAAAATGCTACCGGGCCGATTTCAATGGTCCAAACGTTTGGGCGAAAGGAATTCTCAGCTCCTTTCCTACTCCCCAGGTTTGATGCTACATACACAGAGATCGCAAAATCATCAAATCTAATAACGTATTAAAAAACCTCTTATTTTCTTTTGTTATGTACATGCACATCAAGCGCTAGCAGAGCAATTCCTTGGAATGCTCAACTCCACTAATTTCAGGGTAGTGTGAGGTAACACAGCTCGCAGTGTGTCATAAGCCTCTTGATCGACTGAAGGTACCTGCGAGTGGTCTCGTCGTTCATGATGTGGGCGGTATTATTTGTGCAAATCTTCTCCCGGGCAGAACGCTCGTGGATACCAACCATAGTGACACCATAGGCCAAGCCGCATTGCCGATGGCCAGTTTGATGTAATGCTCCTCTGCCTGTAATAGTCATGCCTCATGCAGCATTCAACGATATCCAGCAATGCCTGACGGATGTCATCAGGAAGAATCTGAACAAATAACTAATTTCGATCAGAATTGCTGAACAACATACAATGATCAAAGACTACTAAACTTTAAACTTGGACAATATTCTAGTGCAAGCATTAAGGACAAGCATAGTAGTGCCACATAAAGCAGGACCGATGTGCCAAGCCAGTAAATAATTATCTCAAATTCTTGTATTGAAATATTCTCTTAAAACAAATAAAGTTGGTGTTAGGTTGATCTCCTCAGACCCAAAAGGCCCAAAGGCCTTTGGGCCTTGATCTGCGCCCTGATCGGGGGCGCCCAACCCTAATGGTTGGTGGGCCCCTGTCGCCAGCGCTATATAGAGAGGGGTGGGGGCCACGGCTCGGATCACGAAGTTGTACTGAGTTCCAACTCCACCTACACTCAAACCCTAGACCGATCTGAGGGTTAGCGCTACGGCGGCGGGAAGCTCCACCACACCCTTCATCGCCGTTCCCGGCCAAAGCCGGTGGCGCCCTGAAGGACGTCGGGACCTACTGCGCAGAGCTACGGCATCAACATCTACTCCAACCGTCGCTGCCCGTGCGCAGACCTTCACCGACGAACCCGCCATGGCATCAACAGAGCCATCCAACACCTCCACACGCGATGGTATAGATCCAAACCCTTATTCTTATCCATTCCTAGACCTAGGGTTTAACACGCACCCACATACACATACACAGTCACATACATATGCACATACACATAGATCAAGCATTGTGAAGCCTAGATCTACACTGCACTCGAATAGAACCTAACAATTGGTATCAGTCGCCTACAATTAGCATAGATCCAGTGTAGATCTAGAGAAAAGAGACAAAATTTCGCAAGAAATCAAGTCAAAGATCAGATCCGAATCCGAAACCCTAGATCCAAACCCTCGAAACCCTCAGATCTCGAATCCCCACACACAGATCCGGTGAAACACTGGACAAAGACAACCCGAAACCCTAGATCCAAATACTCTTCACCAGAGAACCATTCGAGATCCACAGATCAATATCCCCAAACACCACAGATCCACAAATCCCACACATAGATCTGGCAACACAAGCCGGAGATACGTACCTCCGACGCCGTGAGGGCAGATGCGTGTCGCCGCCGGGACGCCGGTGTGCGAACGCGCACACAGACAAGCCGTGTCGCCGCCGGGACGCCGGTGTGCGCGATGGCACAGATCCACCACCGAGGAACCGCTCGACGGCGGTGCGTTCATCCCCGATGAGCGCACGCGCCGGCGAGAAGATCCATGGTGGCGCAAACCTTCTGCTGCCTCTGTTTGGCCGTGGAAGGAGTGGGGAAGAAAGATGGGGAGAAGGAGAAGAAGAAAGCCCCGGCCATGGTGACATCCATGGCGCGGCGGCGCGGAAGTCGAGGCACGCCGGCACTGAGGAGCCGGCGGCGCTCACACAGAGACGTCGCGGCCGGGTGAGGGGAGAAAGATGAAACTGAGCTAGGGTTAGGGTTCCGCGCGTCGCGGCCCCCTTTTATACCCCGCGAAAACGCCGCTGAGCCGTCGGATCGATCCAACGGCCGAGATCGAGGCGGGGCTGACGCGCGCGCGCGCTGGGCCGAATTGGCGGCCCAGGCCCAGGTTGCGGCCCACAAGCCGAGCCAACACAGCGCGAGCGAGCCGAGCCGAACGAGCAAGCCGAGCGAAGCGAGCGAGCCGTGCAGAGCGAGCCGAGCCGCGCAACGCGAAAGCGCACATGGGCCGCATGAGCGTGCAGATGGGCCGCGGGCCACGCGCGCGATTTGGGCCGTATGGGCGGCCTGAATAGAATTTTTTTTTTCTATTTGTTTTATTCATTTCAGAAGCTATTTATTTGAATTTGAATATGAATTTGCACAGAATTTGAATCTCTATTCATTTTGAACCAAAGGGATAAATGTTTAGAGAATAGATTACAGAATTTTTTCTGCTTCTGAATAGAATAATATTATAGATTCCGCTGCATAGATAATTATTTTTGACTTGAAAATTGAATTTGAACCAAAGGGATGATTTATTTTTTCAAGTCATAGATTAAAATTTTAGAATAATTGTGATATTATTGTTTTCTGACCAAAGTTGAAAATAATAATATTATGATTTCATAGATATGTTTATTCCATGCATTATTACTTTTTTCTGCCCAAAGGTGATTAAGTTTTAATGTGAAAGGTCACTATATGTTTTATTTTCTGACCAAAGTTGATGATAAAACATATAGTCATACTCAGATTTATTCTCATAAATTGTTCTCACTTGTTCCTAATTGATTTCAGCTGGAGTTGCCATCAGAGATATCCCAACTCTGAGGGGAGATAATTATAATGAATGGCACAAGAAGCTGAACCTATTCTTCACCATGCAAGAATTGGACTGGATTCTCACACACCCAGTGCCTGTAGAGCCTCAGGCGCCAGTCAGAGGGGATGACATGACAGATACTGCTTGGCAACAAGCACAGGATGTTTATAAAGCATCCAAAGAGAGTTATGACCTTGTAGTGATTAAATGGAAACCTGCTAACAAGAAATGTGTAGCAGTGGTGGAGAACACCGTAGAGCCTACCATTCTGGGGGCAATCACAGACTGTAAGAACGTTGTTGAATATCTAGAAAAGATCAAGAATCAGTATACTGGTTCTTCCAAGATTTATGCTCACCAGTTGCTTGAGAAGCTGGTTGGTGTAAAATACAGAGGAGGTGGACTTAGAGAGTTCATCCACAATTTGATAAATATCAACAACAAACTCAAACCGATGAACTTAGAGTTCAATGAGGGTCATATTGTTTATTTGATCTTCAAATCACTTCCTGCAGAGTTTGAGAACTTTGTGGTAGGTTATAACTTGAGTCCTGAGCAATGGGACCTAGAGAAGACAACGGCGATGCTTGCCCAAGAGGAGGAAAGACTTAAGATTGCACATGGTGGCTCTGTGAACTATGTGCACAACCAGAAGAAGAAGGGTCACTTCATCAAGGGTGAATCCTCCAAGTCTAAGGCTCCACAGAATCCCCAGCAGTTCCAGCAGCATCAGCCCAAGCTTGGGCAATGCACTGTGGACAAAGATCAGTGTCTCTACTGCAAGAAGAAGGGACACTACAAGAAAGATTGTCCAGACTACTACAAGATGCTGTGTGAAAAGAATGGTGAGAATATTATTTCATTTGTAAATGAATCTCTGTATATAGATTATGCGAAATCTACTTGGTGGATTGACTCTGGAGCAACAATTCATGTTGCAAATTATTTACAGGGATTCATCCAAACGCGAACAACTC
Organism: Digitaria exilis; assembly: GCA_015342445.1. NCBI lineage: Eukaryota > Viridiplantae > Streptophyta > Magnoliopsida > Poales > Poaceae > Digitaria > Digitaria exilis. The sequence goes on along the minus strand of JACEFO010002272.1, from coordinate 937,891 downwards.
AAAGAAGAGAAAGAAAGATTAAAGTCGCGAATGGAGTGGAAGCCGAAGTGGAGGCGGTGGGAGACCTTCTCTTGGTTCTTGACACAGGATTTGAGTTGCTTCTCAGAGATGTTTTCTATGTTCCTTCTGTTAAAAGGAACTTGATTAGTGTTTCAAAACTTGATTTTGATGGATTTGAATGCCGTTTTGGAAACGGCAAGTGTGTAATAGACTACAACGATTCGATTGTTTCTATTGCCTACAGAAAGAACGATTTATATTTACTATCACTTCGTGAATGTGTGAATGCTATTTATGATGTGAATGCAAAAGAATCAATACCCACCAACAGAAAAAGAAAGAGAACTCAGAGTATGTCATCGAAATTGTGGCACTGTCGCTTAGGCCACATTTCGAAGGGGAGAATAGAAAGGTTGGTTAAGAATGAAATACTTCCTCCGCTTGAGTTCTCAGACTTAGATAAATGCATCGAATGCATAAAAGCGAAATATATAAAGATAACCAGAAAACATGCGGAACACAGCGCAGGTATATTAGAAATAATTCACACAGATATCTGCGGTCCGTTCCCAATTACGAGCATAGATGGTTATGACTCATTCATAACTTTTACAGATGATTATTCCCGTTATGGATATATCTATCCGATTAAAGAAAAATCAGAAGCATCGGATAAATTTAAAATATTCAAGGCTGAAGTAGAAAATCAACACAATTTAAAGATTAAGACAGTACGATCCGACCGTGGAGGGGAATACTATGGTCGGCATACCCCATACGGACAAGTTCCAGGACCTTTTGCAAGGTTCCTACAGGAACAAGGAATTGTTGCCCAGTATTCAATGCCGGGCGACCCACAACAGAATGGAGTAGCCGAAAGAAGAAATCGTACCTTGATGGACATGGTACGAAGTATGATAGGCTATTCCACACTGCCAGAGAGTCATGGATGGAGGCCTTAAAAACCGTCATCTACATTCTCAACAGAGTTCCCAGTAAAGCGGTGCCTAAAACACCGTATGAACTGTGGACAGGCAGAAAACCCTCATTAAATCACCTAAAGGTGTGGGGGAGTCCTGCTGAGGCAAAGATATTTAACCCAAACATTGGAAAACTAGATCCTAAGACAGTGAGTTGCCATTTTATTGGCTACACAGAGAAGTCAAAAGGATATCGTTTCTATTGTCCAGACAGATTCACAAAATTTGTGGAAACAAGACATGCTGCCTTCCTAGTAGAAGAAATGATTCGGGGGAGCACGGTAGTTCGAAAGATTAATCTTGAGGAGAAGCGGGTATGTGCGCCCACTCTAATGATCCAGGAGCCATTTTTCTCACTACCGACTGTGGCTGCACCCTCAGTGTCAGTCCCTGAGTTGTTCCCTCCTGTGGCAATACAGAATGATAACATGGAACCTGTCCTTCAGGATCCTATAGATAATATCGCCGCAGATCAAGGGGAGCAGCATCAGCCTCCAATAGAAAACGTACCAAATAATGAGGCCCTTAGAAGGTCTCAAAGAATCAGAAGGACAGCAATCCCAGATGACTATGAAGTGTATGAAATAGAAGAGTTTTGGATGGAGGATGATCCCACCACATTCGAAGCTGCCATGAGAAGTGAGCATTCATCCAAGTGGCTTAAGGCCATGGAAGATGAAATGCAATCGATGAGTTCCAATGGAGTTTGGGACTTAGTAGAAATTCCTGAAGGAGCCAAAACAGTAGGCTGTAAATGGGTCTACAAGACTAAACGTGACTCCAAAGAGAATATAGAAAGATATAAAGCTAGACTCGTGGCTAAAGGATATACTCAGAAGGAAGGTATAGATTACAATGAGACGTTTTCACCAGTCTCTTGTAAAGATTCTTTTAGAATTATAATGGCTCTAGTAGCTCATTATAATCTAGAACTACATCAAATGGATATAAAGACGGCATTCCTAAATGGGGATCTAGAAGAAAATATTTACATGGCGCAACCTAAGGGTTTTGCTGTGAAAGGAAAAGAACACATGGGATGTCATCTTAAGAAATCCATTTATGGATTGAGACAATCCTCAAGACAATGGTACTTGAAGTTTAACGAAACGATAAAGAAATTTGGGTTTAAAGAGAATATTGAGGACAATTGCGTATTCGCAAAGTTCAAGAAAGGGAAATACATTTTCCTTGTACTGTACGTGGATGATATCCTACTGGCAAGTAGTGATATTAGTCTATTACTAGAAACAAAGAAATTCTTGTCCTCTAACTTTGATATGAAAGATCTCGGTGAGGCTTCCTTTGTTTTAGGAATTGAGATTCATCGAGACAGAACAAATGGGGTTCTAGGATTGTCACAGAAGACATACCTAGAAAAGATTTTAGAGAGATATAATATGCAGAAAAGTAATCCTACTCCTGCTCCGATAGTCAAGGGTGATAGATTTGGGAAATTCCAATGTCCCCAGAATGAATATGAAAGACAACAGATGAAAGCGGTACCGTATTCTTCGGCTCTTGGGAGCTTGTCTTATGCACAAACGTGCACTCGCCCTGACTTAGCCTTTGTCACAAACGTGCTAAGCAGATATCAAGAAGAACCAGGAATAGAACATTGGAAACTGGTGAAGAAAGCTTTCCGTTATGTGCAAGGCACGAAAGGTCTCATGCTGACTTACAGAAGATCTGATTCCCTAGAGATTAAAGGGTATGCAGATGCAGATTATGCTGGAGATGAAGATGACAGAAAATCCACGACAGGTTACATCTTCATGCTTGCTGAAGGAGCTATTTCGTGGAGAAGCTCAAAGCAACCAGTTACAGCATCATCAACGATGTATGCTGAGTTCATAGCATGTTATGAGGCCTCGACGCAGGTAGAATGGCTAAAGAAATTCGTACCCGATTTACGAATTGTGGATAGCATAGAAAGACCATTAAAGATGTACTGCGATAACCAGCCTGCAGTATTCTATGCCCACAACAACAAAAGAAGTACGGCTACCAAGCCGATACAAGTAAGATTTTATTCGATAAAAGATAGAATCCAGGATCACACCATCAGTCTCGAGCATATGAGATCAAAGAATATGCTTGCGGATCCGCTTACGAAAGGCCTACCACCCAATGTGTTCAAGGAACACTTAGCCGGTATGGGTTTAAGGGAAAGCCTATGATTCCTGGATTAGAAGGCCCGATAAGATATAAGAATTCGTTTCTGACTAGAGGCGTGTACGGCGGCTATTGATTCTATCGATAAAGAGTCGTGACGATGAGATAAGCTCTGTACATAAATCTAAGATGAGATGAAAGAAATACTGGAAAAGAAAATAAGATAAAGAGTGAGATCAAGGGGGAGATGTTAGGTTGATCTCCTCAGACCCAAAAGGCCCAAAGGCCTTTGGGCCTTGATCTGCGCCCTGATCGGGGGCGCCCAACCCTAATGGTTGGTGGGCCCCTGTCGCCAGCGCTATATAGAGAGGGGTGGGGGCCACGGCTCGGATCACGAAGTTGTACTGAGTTCCAACTCCACCTACACTCAAACCCTAGACCGATCTGAGGGTTAGCGCTACGGCGGCGGGAAGCTCCACCACACCCTTCATCGCCGTTCCCGGCCAAAGCCGGTGGCGCCCTGAAGAACGTCGGGACCTACTGCGCAGAGCTACGGCATCAACATCTACTCCAACCGTCGCTGCCCGTGCGCAGACCTTCACCGACGAACCCGCCATGGCATCAATAGAGCCATCCAACACCTCCACACGCGATGGTATAGATCTAAACCCTTATTCTTATCCATTCCTAGACCTAGGGTTTAACACGCACACACATACACATACACAGTCACATACATATGCACATACACATAGATCAAGCATTGTGAAGCCTAGATCTACACTGCACTCGAATAGAACCTAACAGTTGGTACATAAAACAATTTGGTGCCGCCAAGTTTATGAACTGATGATGTGGACAAAAAATGTCCTCCTAAAAAATTAGTCACCAGGGGTCAATTATCCGCCATCCTCCCCAAAAAACTTTAAAAGTTGCACAGATAACTACTCCATCCGTATTGAAATATTTGGTTTGCGTTTCAAATCGAAGTTTTTGTGCAAAAATAACTAATATTTAGTGGGTATATGGCATCATATTTAAATGCAGCAAAATATATACTAGTAATTGTTAATTTAAGCAAACCCTTCAATTCGTGTAAAACCCCAATAACTCTCACCTTCTTCCTGCAGAACTCAAACAGGGGGGCAAGAGATCGCGCGGACTGATCGAATCCCGCAACCTTCCTCTTCCCGTTCGCTGTCCTCTTCTCCAACTCCGACATGCCATCCAGCTGCTGTTTCCACCCGCCAAGCAGCCTGTTGAAGAACACCAAGATCTTGTCCTCCTTGCAAAGCTCATCGAACTTGGCCTCCACCATCAGGCTCTTGGAGTCCTTTTCAGCTGCATTCGCGTCGTCATCCCCGCTCCCGCTGAGATCCCCATCCTCCTCGTCGGTCGTGTCCCCGAGGAAGTCGCCGCTGTGGACGTCGATGGCGGTGGACCTGATGAGCGCAAGCTTGAGGCGATGGGCGCGGGCGACGTCGCCCTCCCCCAACAGAGTGGCGGGCTGGCGCAGCACGCGGAGGCGCCGGATCACCTCGTGCCGCGGGAGGGTGAAGCTAAGATTTTCCGCAGCGGCGGATGGGTTGTTGCGGCCGGTGGCGGTGGGGTCGGACTCCGAGGCGGCGGCTGCGGTCTGTACTGGGACGTTCGCCACCAGCGGGCCGGCCTTGGGATTGGAGTGTTGCTCATCGCGGCGCTTCTGGAGCTGCTTCTGCTCCAGCAGCTCGGACCGTCGGACGAAGCTGTTCCCCGCCAAGTCCTGTGTCGCCGCCTTCCGCTTCTTCTGCAGCTCCCGCTTCAGAAGATCCATCGTGCGACGTACGTGCCGACGGCGCAGCGCTTCGCTTCCTCGTGGTCGTGGAGAAGAGGGTTTGATGGCCTACGACTACGATACGAGGTGGCCGGTCGGTCTGCGTGTATTTGACACAGCTCTTCCGACTGCCAGCTGATGAAGCCCTAATACTCCGGTATGGCGGGTATTCGTAGCCGACTCGGGAAGCAGAAGCACCATCCCAACGGGGAAATATTCGCGAAATTGTTTTTTGTCATGAAAATAAAATATTTGGAACAATCTATGACACGTTGCCTAGGAATAATAACTAGGAGGAAAAAAAAAGGCAAAGCCTCCACTCCAGGCTGTACCTGTGGAGTACTGAGTTCTGTTTTTTTTTTCACTAACGTCTGCGAGTAGTACGAGTACATTGACGACATTCTTTATTTTCCTGTGGTAGGATTCCCGATCTGACGAACCAGATAGAAGAGGTGCAATAGGGGAAAGCGGACACGGCCCCACGCCCCAGGCACGGCCGTGCCATTTTGTATTTCCAGATCTGCTGTGCTCCTGACGTCATCTCGTGGCACGAGCCCTGGCTGGCTGGCCAGCGGCGCACGGCGGGAAGGTGAGAGCTTGCCGGATGTATAGCTCGTCTCAAACCGGCCGGTGTAGCAGTAGTCTTCCATCTCGGTGGTGCTCACGAGCACCCGATTCATGAAAACCAAGCCGCCCGTGCTTTTTTTGTTTTTTGTTTTTTGCGGGTAGATTTCTTGTTATTGCTTTTTTTACGAACTCTTATTATTGCTGTCATGCGGTGAGTATGAGTGGTGACCAAAGATTTGCCCCCTGCCCCTACCGCACGATGGCACATTTCCGGACCGGGCGTTTGAGAGAGCTGATGGGCTAGAGGCTAGAGGTCCAAGTCCAAGTGTCCGACCAGAACCAGGTTGTTTTGGGCCAACGGCTACCACCGGGCCGTTTACAGAAAGGCCCAAGCCGCTAAAACATGCACCACCTTATTCATCAAAGAAATAAAAACCCTGAAAAGCTAGAAACGATCATCCCCTTCACTGCAGGAAGTGTTTTGTTTTCGCTGAAAAGATAGCTGCACCAGGATGGACAAGATCAGTGGCCACAAGTTCAGAAACAAAAGGTCTGCTAGAGGGCCAGATGAACGCACCACCAGGCCTCATTTCAGCTCCAAAACATGCATCTATGGCGATAGTGAGATACTGAGATCTTACAGGGTTGCTTCTGCTTCCACCTGCGGAGATGATCTTGCAGGGTTACTCCTGCTTCCGCCTGTTCAGCATATGCGCAGTGATCTATGCGCCCAGTCGCAAGAGCCCACAACTTGTCCATGTTCATTACGAATGATAAAACCCATCCACCTGAGCGAGCATGCGCATAGAAGGCACCATCAGTGTTATTTTTTCAGATAGTCGGGTGCTGGTGCACTCCATTTCTTCACAGGATTGCACATCATCACCATTCTCGTGGTAGGCATTAAGGCATGTAGAAATTCAGTGAACTGTCTTTGTATCATGGAACTGGTTTGAGAAGGCTGTTTCACATTTTCATCAGCATTAACAACTTTTCTTAAAGACCGCAGCTTCCACAAACTTCGATATGCAATTCGTCTTTCCATCATGGAACTGGTTTGAGAAGGCTGTTTCACATTTTCATCAGCATTAACAACTTTTCTTAAAGACCGCAGCTTCCACAAACTTCGATATGCAATTCGTCTTTCCATTGCCAGATCTGTAACAAGATTTCTATGGAAGACTGCAATGCTACCAGGGCCAGTCTCTCCTCCAGAAACGATTCTCTCCACACTGCTTTTGAGTATTTACACTTAATGAACAGGTGGTCTCCATCTTCATTCTGCAGCCAGCACATAGGACACCTGGTATCAATGTCAATGCCCCGTGTACACATCTTCCTTCACATCAGTAAGCTCGCCACATAGAGTGCTTCACTTTATTCAGACATTTCGGCTCCCGAATGTACTTCCAAAGAACGAGGCTTCCATTGACAGACGGTGAATTGTAAATCCTGAACTCAGGCGGTCAGGCCCTGTGCTTGCTAGACTGCAAACACCCACCTTGTATGCAGATTTCACACTAAGTTCTCCTTCACCAAAGTTCCAGGCGACTAGTCTTGCATTTGATCCTTCAGTGGAATTGCGAGGAACACATCGTTGTCATTGAAAGTGTGCCTCACCAACTGTTGATCCCACATTGTTGTTTGTAGATGGATCAACTCACTTACTTACCTCAGCAGCGAGCGGCCACATGCAGTGTGCTAAGGCCCTCCACAATGTGTTCTTCAAGTGATGCCCAAACGAGAGAGAGAAGATTTTAGCATCACTCTCTACGTTGTGACACACGGTGCCAATTTCGAGAGATGCCCAGAAAACTTGGAGCGGCGAGGCGCCGGTGCCCATTCATAAAGAATCATTTTGTTGGTCCTGCTGCTGGTAAGCGAGACGTGCATGAGCCAAACAAAGTAGTAGTATATTGGTGTGTGGGTCCCAGTGATCAAAAGCAAGCTTCGCTCCTGTTTTTTCTTACTCTACAGCTTTTCTCCTGTGATGCTCATTTGCTCATTGTGGAGCCCAATTATTTCTGGCACCACTAGCACATTGTGGAGGGCCTAAGCTGACGAGTATAACCTGTTGGCAGCCATGGATCACTCCATATTTCAGCCATTCCACCATCACCAATGGGCCATATGGCCTTGTTGAGCAGGTCAAGCCCTTTCAACAAACTCTTGAATGTTTGCCGCGCTAGACATTGGTCCCAGTCATTCTCCAGTGTTGGGATCAATTAGCTCATCCGCCCAATTCTTGGGTACGGCTTACGCGTGGGAGATCCACGAGGCAGCAGCGCTTGCCTGCAGTCATTGCATACCTGCAGTGCTCGATGTACTCTGCCTTCCGGCGTACGGATCCGTCCGCGACAGACTCCAGTCCTCTACTAGACTCGACTCGTCCTTGCCAGTTGTCACCGCACATTCCGGGGGCCTGACACAAAATCGCCAAATCTTCCTCGTATATTTAAGAACCAAATCGATTTCAGAATCGCCAACGCATTCCCAAGTTTCCAACGAACAACGGCCATGGAGGAAAGCCAGCACGAGCAAAGCCCCGCCCTGGGCCTCCAGCGCCCCAACACCCCGACGCCCGGCGCCGAGGCCGCCGCCGCTGAGCGCGCGCCCGAGATCACCACCGGCGGCAGCGAGAGCGCGACTGCGCCCGGCGCCGGGGACCCCCTCATCGCCGTCGCTGGCGGGGAGCCCGCGGCCGAGACCAGTATCCGCGGCGGGGAGAGCGCTCCTGCGTCCGGCACCCGGGGCCCCTTCACCATCGTCGCTGGCAGGGAGCGCGCGGCCGCGACCACCATCCGCGGCGGGGAGAGCTCTCCTGCACCCGGCGCGGGGGCCCCACTCGCCACCGACGCTGGCGGGGAGCCCGCACCAGCGACCAGCGTCCGCGCCAGCGAGCCCGCCCCTACGGCCCCAGTTCCTGCCGGTGAAGGAGCGGAGGATTCTGATCGGCTCAGCTTGTTTGCCGGACGACATCCTCCTCCTCATCGTCGGCCGCCTCCCCGTCGGCGAGGCCGCGCGGACGTCGGTGCTCGGCCGCCGCTGGAAGACAATCTGGAGCCATCGGAACACGATCATCATCACCGAGGAGACCGCTCCACCGGGGCGCTTCGGAGATTTCGTGGACGGCGCGCTGGCCGGCCACGACGGCACACCCCTGGATGTACTCGCAATTCACGCGAAGATCGGTCGTGACGTCACCGCGCGGCGGATATCATCATGGCTCCACGCCGCCGCTGTCCGCGTGACAGGAGAGTTCTTCTTCTCACTTGCTCCGCCGAAGCTATGCGGAGACGATGGCGAGCACTTGATATTGGAGGTCCCGCGATTCCAGGCAGCATCCAGCCTCGTCCTCACCAGGGTGTACCCAGAGGTCAGGTTGCCGACACAAACGTTCAGCGCCTTGACGCGATTGATTCTGGATGGAATCAGGTTCGCCAACGCTGGACCAGACCTCGGATTATTTGTCTCGACATGCTGTTTGAAATTAGAGACACTTGACATGATCAGATCTGGGGCACACCGGTGCTGAACATCACTTCACCTCTGCTTTCGCAGCTTCGCCTCGCTCGCATTGACGAGCTCCAAGAATTGGTTGTCAATGCCCCAAATCTTAAGAAGCTAGAAGTACTGGACTGCTTAGCGCCAGACTTTGAAGGCAAACCAGCTGCGCTAGATGTCCCAAGGCTTGAGGTGATGGGTTGGCATACTTTATACCCGGACAATGTGGAAATACGCCATCCGAGCAGGCGTCTGGACAAGTTCAGCCTCTCTTTGGAGCAGATTGAGCTCACGGAGGAAATTCTTTCCGAGTTTCAATTCATTCGTTGCATAGAGATAGTCTCCAGAGAGGTAAGTTCTGTTCTCGTTTCGTAATTACCATTCAGCATGTAGCATTTTCGTTTCTGAATCATTCAGCGCAGCATTTCGTTAAGTCAGCTGGCAACTAACTTGAGCTATTTTATGCACAGAATGAAGTTACCACGGCAAAGGAGCTTCAAGCGTACAAACTTCCCAAGCACAGCGAACTATGCTTGAGGTTCGAGAAGTTTGACGATTTGACTGAACATGAATGAGGTTCGAGTATGAACTGAATAGTTGGTAGGCAACTTCTGTAGAACTGGTTTCTAATCTGCGAGGGATCCATGCGGTTCACGGTATACACCTGTCTGAGTAAGCGGAAGAATAATATACACATAGCTTGAAAAGCCTTCTTTTGCAGCCTTGAAGTGGTTGATTTCCCATGCCAGATCAGTGGAATTCAAAAGTTTGGAATATACACCTGCACCAGAAACAATGTCATGCACTTACTACTACATAACTTGAAGGTACCAAGAAAACAATACACTACAGCATGAATAATTACACTGTCTACTAATACTACAAAACAATCCTAAAATACATTCATAAAAGATTATGCACAATTAAGAGGTTCGAAAACACATGTTTCAGATCTTTTTAGAAAGGTGGGGTGTGTGTTCGTGTCCCTACTTTGATGTGAAATTGTGATTTTTCCCTCGATTTTTTAACTTTGAATTTGCCATGCGGAAGATTTCCTTTGAGTTGTCCTGCAGCCGTGCAGTATTGCTCATATGACGATTTAGCTACCATAGTATGGTGTGCTCATCACAGGATAATATGTAATAGCAGCTATGTCTATTGCATAAAATGAAATTGCTCATCCTAACTGGGTATTTTGGTATAATGTCCATAATTCCAGTATAAAGCTGTTCTTCCCCACGACCTGGTCTACTGTCAAGATATTTATATTATGATCTTGTAGATATACGTTTTATAATACTACTTTCTTAACGAAGCATACATAACCATTATTTGTATAACTGCTGCTTCTTTCTGAACTGGTACATGTTCATTTGATTTAACATGGATATGGTGTGATTTGTTTGGGAACATGTACAACATGTGAATTTTATATACAAATGTCATTTCTTTTGTGCTTAAGTGTACAAGAGCAATTATTTTATTCAGATATACTTGATGTTATTCCCAAACAAGCATATGGTACCAAAAGGAACCAAATCATAACCAAAGGTTTAATTTGTTCCCAAACCTGTACCCAAAAAAAAAAAGAACTTCTCAGAATATATTATGTGAAAATGTTCGGATATTATGATTTTAGACAAACAAACCATGTTATGGTTTTCTTGAATACTCCAAATTTGCTAAACTAACGGAGAAAAAACATCCCCGAACCAGTTCTATAACAAAATGCTTTTAGTGCTTATAGAAAATAATAAGAGAGAGAAAATGCATTTGATACTCTTCCTCAACTTCTTTTCCATCTCACTGAAAACTAAATTTAGAAAGAAAAAAAAGTAGACACCTGTGCTGACAGTTAGAAAATGAGATTTTTTTTACTCAATTTGTGTCTTGAAAAGGAAAAAAAATGATATAAGTAGGAAAGAAATGGTCCTGTCCAGTACATAGCAATGACATCATGGACTTGTATCTTTTGAAGAAAAGTTTGGAGGAGAAAAAATCATGGCAAAAAGGCTACCTGTGTACCCTCTTAAGGAAAAAACTTCAAGTGTTCTCTTCTTCAAGGAAAAAGTAAGAACGTCTCAGTTCATGTGGAGAAACATATTATTTACACACATGGTTCATAAAGTAAGAAAGGCTCAGTTCACGTAGAGAAACAAATTATTTACACACATGGTTCATCACCAAGTCACACAACGGAAGGAAAGAAAACATCTCTTCATGTGTGGTTTGTTAGTTTGTTTTGTACCAATGACGGCTAATTTTATAACTACTATGAAAACCGGCTTATCAACCAACATTTACACACAATTAAACCTAAAAGAACTAATTTTCGGTTTGAGAGCTACGCATTCAAAGCCTTTCGATTGGAATATAGAATACACAGTGTAACTACCACACATCATACCTGGATCTTCTTTAAAAAAAAAAATCATCTCCAGATCTCTTAAAACTGAACCTGCAAGAGACAGGCATGCAAACACGTGAAAAAGATGGGGAGAGAAGCCAAAAAACATAATAATAATTTTTGTCCTAATTCAGCAAGAAGTATCCTGAGAAGATCGTTGTTTTCTCTAAAGCAACAAAATATGCTCGGCATGAGCAACAGGCAAAGAAAAACTGAAGAAACAAAGAGTCGTAGCAGAACGGCACATAATGGCCAGTCCCAACCCAACTGTACCTTCTCGCGGCTTTCTGGGCCGCGTTGTCAGGTCGGCCGGTGAGCTCCGGACACCGATACCTTCTTGTGCCAAAACCATAGGGCATAGATTCGAGACCGTCGACCTATACATCCTGGCCTGATGCGGTGATGCCGAAATCGAAAAGAAGGGCTACAGATCGGTGCTGAACCGGCCCTGGCGGCGGTGGCCGAGGCTATCTTGGCACGGGGGGCGGGGTGGGGGGGCGGGCGGTGAGGGTGAGGGCCTGAGGGGGGGTCCTTCTCGCGTGTAAGAGATGCGAATCCGCCTGCCCAACAGCGATCTAGATCTCGGAGCACCTTAGGCCCCGTTTAGTTTCCCAAAGTTTCTCCAAAAATCCACTATTCATCCAACTTTTCCCTATTCATCCCACCTCTTCTACTCACATATCACTATTCATCTACAGTGTTTTTTTGATGAACAGTGTATTTTCGGGGAATCTTTCCCCAATCTAAACACACCCTTACCCGGCCATGGCGCACAGGGAGGAACAGAGTACTCAGGAGTCAGGAACAGGTGACGGGGCCACAGATCCTCGGACAGAGGATTGTACGGAGAGACGTCCGACGCGGATCACCGTTGCTTGCGTATCTGACGGTAGAGAATCACCCCAGCTGGTCTCTACTAAGGCCCCGTTTAGTTTCCCAAAGATTCCCCAAAAATCCACTATTCATCCAACTTTTCCCTATTCATCCCACCTCTTCTACTCACATATCACTATTCATCTACAGTGTTTTTTTGGTGAACAGTGTATTTTCGGGGAATCTTTCCCCAATCTAAACACACCCTAAGGCCTTGTTTGGTAAGGCTCCGGCTCCTCTTAAAATGGCTCGGCTATGGCTTCTCTCGTGGAGTGGCTTTTTAGTGGAGCTGAAGTTATTTTGTACAAGTGTTTGGCAAAACAGCTTCTCCTATAATTAGTCAATAGATATGAGAAATCAAATGTCTTATATGCCCTTGTCTATGAGCCTTGTTTTCTATGGGTGGCAGGCTAAATGCTTAACAACTTTTTATAATTTATTTAAACTGGCATAAATAAAATTAAGAAAACAAATTAACACCATCTTTTTTTTTCCTTCCTGCGCACCCTCTTTTTCTCCCTGCGCTCTCCCTCTTATCCAGTCACGGCTCTCTGCCTCTCTTTCTTCCTTATCCAGGCAGCCTCTGGTCCAAGCTCCGACCATCCCTGCGCCTGCTGCCTGCGCTAGTATGCAGCTGCCTTCTCCCGGGCTGGTGGCCCATGCCGGCACGCCGCCGTTTTCTACGCTCGTCCTCGGTCGGCGCCTCCGCTCAGCACCGAATTGCTGCTCCCTCCTCGAACAGTCTCGCTCCGCCGACCCGCTCACATGCCTCTCCCGAGGGCAAGGCCGGGAAGCGATGAGAAGGAGCTGCGAGGAGCCAGTTTTCTTAGCTCCCGCTCGATGGAATGGCTCCAGTCAGCATGTTTTACGGGGCTTCTCCACCAGAGCAGTTTTGTTTGCTGCCGTTTGGTATGGTTTCGGCGGAGCCGCGGGTGGAGCCATGCCAAACAGCCCCTAAACTTGACTCCTTGAGTTACTGACGTGGCCCAGACCCATACGTCGACGGTAGCAGTGCCACGCGCACTGGCCGAATTGCTTGTCATCTGGCATCTGTGATCCGTTTCGTACCCGACCCCCCTCGGCCCCTCCTCCCCTTCGCCATCTGCGACGCCACGTCCGGACACGTGACCTCCGCGCACGCTCCAGCACCGGCGAAGGTCTCCTCCGTGGCGTGCGCCTGCCACCAGCAAACGCCGCCAGCCCGGACGACGATGTTCACGGCCTCCATCTCCATCGCAGCTCGAACAACATCCCAAAGCGGCTCCGGCCGGCGCGCACTGCACTGCACTGAACTCAGGGTGGGTTTAGATTGGGAGAAAAAACACTGTAGATCTAAAAAAATATTGTAAATCGTGTTGGTAAGCGTGTTCTGTGAGTGGTAGGGATAGTATAAATAGAAAAAAGTTGGATGAATAATGTTTTTTTAAAAGAAGTTGAGTGCACCATGAACTGAACTGGATGTGGCCGCTGCGCTGCGACGCTCCAGAACAGTCCGCCGCACGGGACCCCCGCTGCTGCATGTCCACGATCAGAGCAGCCGCCACTGCCGCTCTCTGGCTGATCCGTCGGGTCCAAATTGCCCACCCATAGTTTTGCAGAAGCCCCTCACATGTGCGTCGCCGAGGTCTGGTCGTCGTCTCGCTCGTCTACAAGCAGACCTCGTGCTCCAAAGTGGTTCATCGTGCATGCAGCCATCCACCACCGGGCTTCATCGTGCATGCGGCCACCCATCAAAGACGGTAAATAGAAGACTTATAAGCATGTTATCATAATAATGATCCAAAAAATCATTAATCTTAGAAGTTATTTGGTTTATACTCGTAGCAACAAGATAAGAGAGAAGCGAACTGATCTAGATCCTAGACTAGTTGGTTGGGTTTTTTGTGGTTAAACCTACCCACCAGGGTTCAAATCCTGATGCTCATATTTTTCTGGATTTATTTTAGGATTTACTGGCGCTATGCATTTGGTGGTAAGCGACGTCCCCGTCGACAGCGAGGCGCCTGTGGTGACTTCGTGAGTCTCAGTATCTACCGGCTCAGTCCTTCGGATGTGCTCATTTAAAAAAGCAAGATAAGAGAGAAAAAAGTGGGAAAAAATATAAACAAAAAGAGATGAAAAGAAGAAATGAGAGAAAGATAACACCATGTAAACAAGATAAGAGAGAAAAAAGTGGAAAAAATATAAACAAAAAGAGATGAAAAAAATATGGGAGAAAGATAACACCATGTATGGAACAAAATAGCTACAAACAACCCATTATATAAGCTCTCTGTTTAAGCTGTTTATTTGTGCCAAAAAGATAGCCACTGTCTACGCGATTGTACTTGCCCGGAATCCCTAATAGCCTTGACGCCGAGCTCAGGGGCGCTGTCCCGGAAACTCGCCATCCACACGCCATTCTATGAGGTAATATTTTTATTGTCTTCCCGACGTCCCTGGCCTCGACGTCTATTCACAGAGCGGTCGAATGGCCTTCAGTCCACCATATGCGTTGAGATAGCAAAAGTTTACAACATTTTATGTAATAGAACTTTATTATAGCAAAAATTTACAGCAAAAATTTATAAGAAGGATCACGAATTGCAACTTTGAAACAAAACTTTACCCTTTTTTTACGCCAAGAAACGGTGCTTGGTTAGCAAAATTTTGCGTTTTCCGAACACTCCGACAAAATCGACCACACTTTTTCCTTTTTTGAAGCATCAAATCGACCACACTTGATTCACCGGTTTCCCGAACTATTCCTTGACGGTTTAAGAAAATACGGTTGCTTGATGGCGTAAGATTCCGATTCTAGTGTATCCTTCCGGATATATTATTGGATTTTTTTTTCTAGCAATACGTTAGTATCAATAGCTTCACAACGGTTGTGATATCTTTTTTCTTAGGTGCTGCTTAGACCCAAATGCCTATATTTGAAGGTACTAGACTTTAATACTACCTCATCTAAATAGGAGGGCTAATAGAGGTGGACGGGCCTAATTGTTAGGATCATATGATCATGTTACCTGTGATCTTCACGGCAATGGTGTTGCAGTCAAACTGAAAAAATAAAGGCAAACATGGTCCATAGTCCATACTTGTTTTCATATGGTCTGAATCCTTGGATTTTGATGATCAACACATCTTAAGCTATCACAACTTTACAATCATGTGCTACTTGCACCACCATGGTTTGCAACTAGGGTTTACCAAACCTTACGAATTAACACCACAACAGCAAGGCCCAAAATACTGGTTTTCTGTAAGGGCTTGTTCGGTTCCATCGATTAAATTCGGGCTGAGAATAATAAATATAACATGAAATTTATGGGCTTATTCAGTTCCATCGGATTAAATCGGGGCTCGGAATGATAAATATAACATGAAATTTATGATAGATACAATAAGAGGCCGATATTCATTCCAGGTCAATGGCTAATTTACTCACCATAGTGACACCAAAAAATCAAAAATCAATTCACTAGTCAAAAGGTGGGAAATCATTCCGGTCTCTTGTTATATCCATCATGAGTAAATTAGTTTTTAACACGGATTAAATCTCGATCTCTAGCTGTCTATCATTAATTTCTTCTCATATCTATCATTGCCGGTCCGAATTGAATTTGATGAAACTGAACAAGCCTAATTAAACTGGATGTAATCCTGGCATTAGTGGGCCTACTCCATGGCCCGTTCTGTCGTCGTGTGCCTCGGAGAGTCGGAGTGGCGGTTGTAGTCCTGTACGGTCTCGAACTGTCTCTCCATTGTACGTACGCCGCCGTCTTTTTTGCGTGTCACAACTCAAAGAAAAAAAAAGAAAATCGTTCGGATCTGAGAGAGTCGTCGAATACAAGGCGGCGGCGCCTCACTCCGACCGAAGAAGACAAGGCGGCGAGACCGCGAGAAAATGGATCTGATGCACAACGGGTTCGAGGAGCTTTGCGAGGAGGACCAGATCTTTTTGTTCTTCGAGAGTCTGCTCGAGGGGTGGAGGCAGGAGCCGGGTGGCATGACGGAGGCGGAGGAGCAGACTGCCAGGGGGAAAGCGAGGGTCGCAACCTTCGATCAGTGCGCGAGGAATCTCGGTCCCCTGCTCGAGCTCTGCAGGGAGAAGGTGAGGGCTCTCTTTGGCTCTTGGAACAGAAGCAGTTAGCGGCGCAGAAAACGAACCATGAAATCGATTGAGGGTGCGTTTAGTTCACTTGAAAAAACACTATTCATCTAATCTTTTTTTATTTTTTTCATCCTTTCCACTCACAAAACACTATTAATCTACAATGTATTTTTGATGAACAGTGTATTTTTGGGAATCTTTTTCCAATCTAAACACACCCTGAACCGTTGTCTGGCAGTTCTGTGATTAACTGCTTCTTGCTGTTTAATGTGTTTTCAGGTTCTTCACTTCTTCCCGACGACGTCCGTGAAGCTTTGCTTGGCATCGTTGGATGCTGCATGAATCGTGACTATTTAGAAGCGGCGGAGAAGTACATCAGGGTGTCCATTAGCAATGCGCCATGGCCTGTGGGAGTCACCATGGTCGGCATCCATGATCCTTCTGCCCGAGGAAATATCCGCGCAGGTAGGGTCGCTCACGGCATGGACAACGAGACAACTCTCAGGTACCTTCAGTCAATCAGGAAGCTAATGACCTTTTGCGAGCGGCACTACCCGGCGCTACCCTGAGGCCCTGTTTAGTTCCCAAAATATTCCCCAACTTTTCATTATTCATCTAACTTTTCACTGTTCATCCCACCTTTTCTACTCACAGAACACTATTCATCTACAGTGTTTTTTTTGGTGAACAGTGTATTTTCGGGGAATCTTTTCACAATCTAAACACACCCTGAGAATCAATGGTTACAGCCTGCCTAGCCTAGCGAATGGAACTGACCTGCTGGTGATTTTTGTCGGAGATTGGATATGATTGTAAATCGAGCTTGATATCTTTGTGTAACATCAACTTTCTCTGCTTTTTTTCTTCTGTTTTTCTGATGAGGTGAACAGCAGCACATCCAGTCGTCCATGTGGTATCAAATTGCAAAGATAGCGCAACTAATACAAAAGCTGCTAACCATGTTTGCATTTTTATATAAGGTTCACGAGGTAGAATTTTCATTGCCACAAATTCCGGTCCAGCTAGGCTAGCACTTTTAAGAGTCTCACTAGGTCGGAGGATACATCTCCGTTTAGTTCCCAAAAGATTTCTCAAAGATGTACTATTTATTTTTTTATTCATCTTATCTCTCTTACTCACAGAACACTATTTATCTATAATATTTTTTTTGTGAATAGCGTGTTTCTTGAGAATCTTTTCCCAATCTAAACACACCCGGATCTGTCGAGACAAGTACACCTTACAAACAATTCAAATTCTAAGACAAATCATGACACTAGCCCGAAAACAGCCACAAATTGCTTATTAGTGGCTCCACTAAGCAACATATTTTTTGATTTCACAATGACCATTGCACTTCACATTATTCTGTTGTTGTCTCTATCTGAGGACCACCCCACAGAATGTGGACTAAGGCCCCGTTTAGTTCCCAAAAGATTCCCCAACTTTTCACTATTCATCCAACTTTTCACTATTCATCCCACCTCTTCTACTCACAGAACACTATTCATCTACAGTGTTTTTTTGGTGAACAGTGTATTTTCGGGGAATCTTTTCCCAATCTAAACACACCCTAAGGGCAGCGAAGGATGCGCAGTCAAAGGCCCGCCCGCCCTATTGGAGAGAAGATGCCAACGGAAACAAAGTGGGACCAACATAACTATCGTTTCTAGGTGTCTGATCAGACTCATTACGGATTCCCGAAAAGCCTTTCGCCTCGGAAGGCCGAACCTGCCAGCAGGTACATAGGGGAAGGGGGTATCCTCAGTGTTTACGTGGCAGAACCGTCCAATTTAAACTGGCTCAAGTGCGCCATAACGACCTGTTACGGTCATCGGACGCACTTCAAACAGTTTAAACTTGTGATCTGTCGAGTGTCCCTAGGACTCCTCGATAAACCACGTTAACTCATATCTTTGCCATACATCGGGATCGTTTTCGGTAAGGAGAACACAACGAGCATTACCATTTTTACACAACATACCAAGATTCTTACTTATTACAAGCCAGGTTTTAAAGAGAACTGAAATGCAAAGTCAAGTCGTTACTAAGAGTTTAATACAAACCAGTCTAGGTAGTTCTATATCACAACTACCTACAGCCTCCGGCTTAACCCTAGAATCACCGGGACCACGATGATCTAGGTTTTCTGGATCCTCTTGGTGATCTCCTCCGTAGCTTCTTCTGAAAAACACAAGGAAGATTCCCTGAGTACGAAGGTACTCAGCAAGACTTACCGGCCTTACCAAAGAAAAGACTCTCAAGGAACATAATTGGCTTTATGTGGATTTGGCTGACTGGACTCTTTTGCTTAAAAGCATTACTAAAACTTGATCCTTATATTTTCTTTATTTTAGATCAGTTGAGTTGTTACTTATCTATCTAGGTTATAAAATATTTTGCATACAGGTTGTACTAAGCTCAATCAGCATTTATGAATCACACTGATCTTGTTCAACTTGTTTCCTCTACGATGTTTAAAACCTGATCAAGTGCACTCATAACCAAGAGTTGTGTCGATCCAGATCAATGTACATCCTGCAGGAGATACTTAGCCCACAGTCACGCACAGTTGTACCTACTGTACGCAACAACCTTTCAATCAGCTGGGCCAACGACCGGAAATATCCTTACTCGAACCCGGGAACGCACCCCCACGTGGGCCCCACGTCTGGCGACCACCCCGTGAGTTACAGGCTACGGTCCCGCCTTTCTCCGACCCAGCAAGCACGGGTAAGCGATATTTCCAATCAGTGAACCAACTAATCTAATTGGCTTTACTGGTCCCATAGCCCAGTAAGAAACCAGGTAGAATCACTTGATCAATCACTTAAACAACGGAACGGTCCTTAGTCACTTAAGCAAGTAGGCAGAGCTATGGATCGAGCTTACCTCAATCTCTCCTACCAGCTTCTGCCCACTATCTTTCAACTCGAATCTTTCGTGATTCGTATAAGATTGGTGTTGGCCTAGTTCATCATCTTTTACTTAACCTTTCTAAGCATAGCCGATGTAGATATTGCTAATCAAATTTCTTAACTAAGCAAGGATAGTTCTATCAAGGAATTGTTCATGCATCAAAGGGTTTCAACCAATCCCTAACCTAATGCACATAAAATCATAAGATTTGGACTCATGAATATTATGAAATGAATAGGTGATTCAAAGATGCACCCGGGCTTGCCTGGAATCACAAGCACGTTAGGTCCCTCCGCGCTACGAGATTCCGGAGCGATGACAATCACTTCCTTGACTTGTCGCTGCTCCTCCGCGAACCCAAAGCTCGTACTCCGAAGCTTGAGAGACTAAAACGTAATGCAAGTTAGTGATATGATATGCAACACTTTTCAAAGAAACTATGCAAATTTCCCTTCTCGATAAAGTTGCAAGCCAACACAAGCTACCCCAAGATTTTTAAAAGACAAACCTAGAATTTTTCCTTTAATAAAACTTGCCTTAAATTATTTTAGTTTATTTTTAATGATTTAAAATCATTTTCTAAAAGGATAAAGCATTTAAATAAATACATAAAACAATTTTAGAAATCATTTCTAATTATTAAAAGATTATTCAGAATTTTAACATTTTTAGTAATTATTAAACAATTATTTAATTAATCTAAACAAAGGAATTAAATTATTTATCTACACAAGGTTATTTAACATTTTTAATGGATGACAAATTTTAAAACAAGTTTAACAAAATTGGTTTCAATATTTTTGGACTTTCCTATGATTTTCTATGAATTAAAAGGTGAAAAACACGAAATTTAAATCTATTCAGAAAACCTAAAAGGCAGTTTTGCACAAAACCCCCTAGAAAAACCCGCCTTCTCCCCCAACGCCCCTCCCTCTGTTTCAAAACAGAGGGTGGCGCAGACCGGCGCCCGCCGGCCTTGACCGCCAGCGCCTCAACGGCGGCGAGCTTCTCCGGCCACTGAAAGGCACCTACAGCACCCCCACGAACCAACGCACCTCTTTCCCCTCACTACTCCCCCGATTCCAACTTTCATGTTGCAGAGCCTCGCCGGCCGGCCAAACCAAGGCGGAGAAACAACAAACCTCTAGCCTATGAGCACCAGCGAACCAAGGGGGAGCTATCTCACCCACTAAACTGGACCGAGATGGATGGAGGAAGGCTGCTCACGTGCGCCGGCGTCCTTGACGGGTGGCGGCTGCTGGCGACGAGGAAAACGGCGGCGCTCAGTTTAGAGATGGTTGAAACTCAACGGGAATTGATCGGGAAGGTAGAGGAGTTCAAGGCGAAGTTACAAGCAAAAGAGGAATTGGATGGAGATGGCTGGACAAGGGTGCACGACGATGAACTTCGCCGGCGACCGAGAGGAACCAGAAGCGAGGAGGAGGAAGAAAAGAAGAAGAACTCAGGCGTAGAGCGGGTATATGTCGATGAGAACCGCCCTAGGACGACCGCCACCTCCTTCTTACACACCGCCACGGCGCTATCATGCACGACGACGCGTGGCCTCGGCCACCGACGTCGAACCGCCATTGCCGGTCTATCCAAGCTCTAGAACCGAGACATTGCGGGCCATATTTCTCCCAAAACTTCTTCTAAACTTGTCAAACTCCCAACATAGAACTAGTAGAGGAAACATAGCACTCCAACTTTCATGTTGCAACCTTTTCGATTCAAGCAGTGTGCAGCGCGGATTCGAAGCTCCAATGTCGGCCCACTCTATTCCCCATTTTCAGACCCCGAAATCGAATTCTTCAAATTACTTTTGAATTTCCATTCAAACTCTCCTCGATCCCCAAAAGAAACTTGTCCGTAACACATTCAATTTCATTTTCTATTTTGGCACCATACTCAAATTCTCGATCAATCGCTCGTATTCAAGCCTTGATCCCCGGTCGACTAGGGTGTTCATATGAACCCTGAAACCCTAACTTGCTTCAGAAGTTCAAAATCAAATTACTCCCAAAATTTGAATAGAACATGCCATGCCTCAAAACACAAAAGTTCTTTGCCTTGACTTGAATTTCATTTCTTATTTTTTGGACCTCTATCAAATTCTCAACGGTTTGAGCTAAATTTGAGAAATTCCAACTCAGCCTCCGAAACTCTGAATTTACTGAATTATTTTCTGATTCGATTTTCAACCAAGTTTTTCTCCTTGATTTACATCTAATCTCAAGCTGAACCCAAAATCAAAGTTGTTCCCTATACCTTACTTTACAACTTTTCTTTTTGTACCATGGTCAAAAGATCAACCAATACATTTTTACGATCACTCAAACATTGCTGCTCTAAATGGCCAAAAACTGAAATTCCAACTCCTATTTTCAGATTTCCAATAGTAACTCTTCTCATTTTTTTTCTTCATTTAATTGAGCTATTTCCATACTCTATTTCATCCCAAATTTGTGTCAAATATTCTCCCCCAATCTTCTTGATCAATTATACATTTTTACTTCAAATTTAGGTCGAATTTTGACCAAATTTTGACTTTGGTCAAACTTTGTTCCGATAAAAAAATCGGGGATGTCACAGTTTAGTTCCCAAAAGTAATTTTTACTTCCTATTCATTCCCCTCTGTCACACCTAGTTTTATACAGAAAATCAGATGCATCTTATATGTGTGCCAAGATCAAGTTTCACACATATGATAGACTCTATGAATAAACAGAACACAAAGTTACAGCAGAAATAATAAAATAAATACATTACAAACGTTTTCTAGCAGCGGAATCTTGAACTCTTCACCACAGGCAGTTGACTGGGGGTTGCGTGCGCCTAACATCATCTTCAACAACTTCACACACCTTCTGAATACTGAGCAGCAATAAGCAAGGATGAGTACACTTATGGTTGGTACTCAGCAAGGCCACCGAAATAACCAGAACAATTTAATTAATATCAACTTTCGATAAATTAATCATGTAAGGGTCCAGGCCGTTCATGACCGCGAACACGGCTGTTATAACAGTTTTACACTCTACAGAGGTTGTACACTTTCACCACAATTCGCGTAAAAGCTCCGAAGAACTTTAAACCCAACCATGCTGTATCGGCACATACCACGCTTCTTAGGTGTGACTGCATAGGGACGTTACGAGGCCTTTACAAAGATTCCCTAGTTAGAAACGACCCGCTAAGGTTTCCGGATCGGAAGCAGGCATAACCCTCCCTAACGGGCATAGTGTCTTAGCTAAGCCCACTTCCCGAGAGGACCGGGCTATACACCGTCAACCGCCACCCCCCATACCCTTTCGGTAAGATCATTCCAAACCAAGGTTTCTAATTAATTAGCCAAGACCAGAGCCATGTAGTATTATGGTTGTACGGGTAATCCTGGGTGGTTCTCCATGTTTCGATTAACATATATGATCTTATAAAACACAGGTAGAAGGATGGTTAGGGACACTTGTCTTTCCGCAAAAGAATACCACTGCTCAGTCTTCAACTCTTGTTCTTGACAGCTTCGGAATGATGCTCCTCTAATCGTAGCAAACATTGAGCACAAGCACAAACATGCAAGCAAAGAAACAGATACAACTAAGAACAATACACCAATCAAAAGAAAAGCTTTTAAAAGAACGTACAAAACGATGAGGCTCGTTACTACGATCGCGAGGGTGCAAGAAACGCTGACAACGAAGCTATGGTTGGAAAGGTATAGCTATGGGGAGATTTATGTTACAAAAGAAATAAAAGACTATATGCTTCTTTTTATTTTAACTTAAGAAAAGATATTCAATATTTAATTTAATTCAAGTTACACTTTCATATGAAAAGACGGGTAATGCCTAATTAATTTTATTTGCAGATATTTATATCATGATTATACCAAATAAGCATTTTAACTTGCAAGAAAAGGATGTGAGACCATCTAGCGCACAACTTTTTGCGTGATGTTCAACTAACCATATTGTTATTTAGAAAGAAATTATAATAGTATTAATTATATTAGATTTATTCATAGAAACGAGTTTCAAGCCTATTTTGGCTTTTAATTAGAAAATCTAGTTAGTAAATATTAATCAAGTTAATAATTATTTATAAAAGACGATGTATAAACCTAGTCAAGTTTTATTTAGAAAACAAGATTCAACATTGAGCATTAAGCAAATTAATTATTAGTTTATGAAAACCAATATATGAGATAATTAGATTTTATTTGTAAAAGCATATGAAATAAACATTATTCAAATTAATACTTTAAATAAATTATAAAAACAGGGGAACATTGCTTCTAACACGTTGTTTGAGTTGATAAGAATCTATCGCAACGAGAACGAGATTAAATGGAGACTAAACGTGGAAACGACTAGCTTTTAAAGGATGCAGGGATCTATACGCGATAAACCATAAACCTAGAAGACTGAAAGAGAAGTTTGCATAGACTCAGTGAATAGTCACTGTGAATAAGCAAAACCTCAGGGTTAGGTTCAGAAAAGTTCTCGGCTTGCCATATCTAGCAAGCTTCTAAACAATCCAGGGGGTTATCTCTAGATCCACCGAGACACAACGAAAAGGGCACTAATTATCGAATTGTATAGGGGCCTAAGTGCAAAAGCTCTACGAGCTTCTCCCATCTCCCATGGCCGATGGGCGGCTCTGGGCACTTGCTCGCCGGCAGTTCGGTGGGCTAGGGCCTCGGATAGATGCAGGAATCGAGAGAGGAGGAGAAGGGGATCGCGTAGACGTGCTCACCAGGCGATGGGAAGAGCAGTGGCGGCCGGAATCGGAGGAGGCGACGACCGGCGGCCGGCGCACAGGGCTCCAAGGGACGGCGGCGTTCCGGCAGCCGATTGGCGATGGGGACGAGTCGAATCGGTGCGGCTCGGCGTCGCGAAGCTCCTGGAGACTTCGGTGTGCTCCAGTTGTGGGTCCTCGAGGCGAATCGGAGAAGATGGCCGGCGACGGGGTGCTCCAAGCGGTGGCGATGCTCCGGTAGGCAACAGGCGACGTTGACCAGACAAAAGGGCACGCCTCGGTTCGGTGAAGGTTGTGAGGCCATCAATTTGTCCCGATGAGGCTCCATGGCGACGAATCGAAAGGAGAGGCGGGCCTGCAGCTCAGCTCCGACGTGCTCTCATGGCGGCGGCGTTGCGCAAGGAGGGGCGCAAGGCAGCAAGGCAGCGAGGGGATGCGGCGGCGCATTATATAGGGTGGGACAGGGGATCCTTGGAGTGCGCGCCAAGGGACGGAGGTGAGGGCGCGGCATGAGCTCGGACTCGAGCTTGAGTTCGAGTTGGGCACGGCAGGAGGTAGAAGATGACGGGCAGGACCCACGGCTCAGAGAGAGAGAGTGCAGGTGGGAGAGAAGGGAGGATGACGAGTGGAGCCCGAACGACAGTGAGAGAAAGGGAAGGAGAGAGGAGGCAGAGGGAGAGCCGGGCTGGATTGGGCTGGGCCGAATTGGCTTCGCGGGCTTGTGGGAGAGGAAAGGAAGCTGGTCTTGCGGATGGACTTGGCCCAAGAAGTAAGGAAAATAACTTTTATTTCGGGAAATAAATTCTAGTTCAAAAACAATTCTAGGAAATCCCAGATAATGCATTTAAACCATAAAAAATATTCTGAAATCTCCAAAAATCCTAGGAAAAATTCCACAGATAGAGTTGGAGAGTCTGAACCAAAATAAAATATTTGAAGCTCAAGAAAAGAGATTTAAAGCCTCCCAATAAATGGATTTAGCTCTAAGGAAAAGAGAATTAATTCCCAGAAAATCTAGGAAATTCTCAGGAAGGATTTGATCGACGTCTAAACTTATTTTGAAAACTTACACTCATAAACACATGATGCAGTTCAGCATGAATGCAACACTTCAATTAAAACAACAGAAAAGCATGTTTATTTTATTTAGAAAGTTGATTTTCTTATAGTAAATTCCCTGTAAATTAAACAAAGGTTGGAAAATTTTAATAACTTGTGAAAATTGTTTATTTAATTTATTTTTTCTAATCACATCCCGAAATCCCAAATTTCGGGGTGTGACACCCTCACAGAACACGCATCCCTAAAATTCATTTTTCACCTTTCCTATTCATCCCCCTCATATAACACGCATCCCAGAAAAAACGTCATTTTTCTACCCTCAACTAAACACGGCCTTCTTCACGGTGGGACACGTGTAAAGGCAGGGGAAAAGACAATAATGCCCTTCCATGGCTTCACCTAAACAGGCTTTGGCCTGCCTCTGTGCTTCAGGGGCATTAAGGACCTTCTTCAAGGCCAACCCTAAGGGCAAAAGCGTCTTAGGGCGAGACCGACCACTGGGACTTTAAGTAGATGCCCTAAGATTCAAGGGACCTACTTGATCCAAGTCTTGTAATAGTTCAGTCCTCTTGAAGCCCTTGTGGGAGCCTCTCTCGCTCCCAAGGACCCACATACATTGTTTAGACTTTTGTAACCACCAATAGTAAGACTCTGGTGTATCCACCAAATTTGGGCCTTGCGGAGCAAATCCAAATTACCTTGGACTTCCCACCATACCCCACTAGAGAATTACTTAAAATATTCATATCTTAGTGGTAAAAATAATATCTTTATGCACAATTTGATCAATACAACGACTCTGGTGCCGTTCTCTACATCTTTGTACAAGTAAAACAGAGAATTGATATTACACAAAGATCTCAAAATCATCCAAACTATCATACTAAAGCAACCTTCTTTTTTTTATGTACAATGCACATCAAGCAGAGCCATTCCTTGGAAGCTTTGACCGAACCATTCTCCTCTGATAAACACCAACAGGTCGCTTCCATCTGGCCAGGCTGCTCAACTCAACTCAGGGTGAGTTTAATTTAGGAAAAAAAATATTGTAGGTCCAAAAAAAAAACACTATAGGTCGTGCTGGGAAACGTGTTCTGTGAGTGGAAGGGATGAGATGAATAGAAAAAAATTGAATGAATAGTGTTTTTTTGAGAAGTTGAGTGATATAAACGTACCCTAATCTTCACGGGAGTGTGAGAGAACGCGGCACGCAGAATGTCATAAGCCTCTTGATCGACTGAAGGTACCTGCGAGTGGTCTCATCGTTCATGATGTGGGCGATACTATTTGTGCTTATCTTCTCTCGGGCAGAACGCTCATGGATGCCAACCATAGTGACACCAATAGGCCAAGCCGCATTGCCGATGGCCAGTTTGATGTAGTGCTCCTCTGCTTGTAGATAGTCATGCCTCATGCAGCATTCAACAATATCCAGCAATGCTTGACGGATGTCATCAGGAAGAATCTGAACATAAAAAGAAAATCGGTCAGAATCGATGAACACACAGTGAGTAAATAATGATTTAAAAATTTAGCGGTATCACTAAACTTGCACAATATGCAAGTGCAAGCAGAATTAAGCACAAGCAGAACCGATGTGCCAACAAGCTAGTAAATAATTATATCGAATTTTAATCACAGGGAAAAATGATTTGAAGAAAGTTCAACCGAATTGCAGTGAACAGTTATTTTGCCTGATATATTCTGAATCTGCTAACAAGAAACAAGTTAGAATACATGAACCATAAAAATTCTTTTAAGTGTGTGATTACAGTTTTTCAGATTATCAGTTCATATAAGGGCTTAACATTTGTTGCATTGGGTTCTGCCTCAAAAAAAAATATCCAGTGTTACTATTATACAACAGATTTCATCAGTTATTGAAGAATCATCTCCAGGTATATCGAGCCCTATACCCACTAATTTTTTAGTTATTTTTGCACAACAGCTTCGTTTTGAAATGCGAACCAACTTATTAACGGTTAATTTAAGCAAATCCTTTAATTGGTGTAAAACCCGAAGAACTCTCACCTTCTTCCTGCAGAACTCAAACAGGGGGCCAAGAGATCGTGCGGACTGCTCGAATCTTGCAACCTTCCTCTTCCCGTTCGCTGTCCGCTTCTCCAACTCCGACATGCCATCCAGCTCCTGTTTCCACTCGTCAAGCAGCCTCTTGAAGAACACCAAGATCTTGTCCTCCTTGCAAAGCTCATCAAACTTGGCCTCCATCAGACTCGAGTCCTTTTCTGCATCCGCGTCGTCATCAACCGTGACATCCTCATCAACCGTACCCTCTCCAGCACCCCCGCCGGCACGACGCTCGTCGCCCCTTGTTCCGGCGGCCCTGTGCCGCTTGCGCGCCTCGTCGGTCGTGTCCCCATGGAAGTAGTCGCCGCTGTGGACGTCGATGGCGGTGGACCTGAGCGCAAGATTGAGGCGATGGACGCGGGCGACGTCGCCCTCCCCGAACAGAGTGGCGGGCTCGCGCAGCACGCGGAGGCGCCGGATCGCCTCGTGCCGCGGGAGGCCGAGCTCGTCGGAGGAGCTAGTGCTAGGATTTCCCGCAGCGGCGGATGGGTTGCCGCCGCTGGGGTCGGACTCGGAGGCGGCGGTGAGCTCCAGGGCGGAGGACGCCAGCTGGCTGGCCTTTGGGTGGTGCTCATCGCGGCGCTTTTGGAGCTGCTTCTGCTCCAGCAGCTCGGACCGTCGGACGAAGCTGTTCCCCGCCAAGTCCTGTGTCGCCGCCTTCCGCTTCTTCTGCAGCTCCCGCTTCAGAAGATCCATCGTGCGACGTACGTGCCGACGGCGCAGCGCTTCGCTTCCTCGTGGTCGTGGAGAAGAGGGTTTTGATGGCCTACGATACGAGGTGGTGGCCGGTCGGTCTGCGTGTACTTGACGCCGCCCTTCCGAGACCGAGAATACCAGACGGCATCGAGCCTCCGACTGGCAGCTGTTGAAGACTTAATACTCCGGTATGGCGGTATTCGTAGCCGACCCGGGAAGCAGAAGCACCAATATCCACGAATTTGTTTTTCCTCATGAACAAAAAAGGATTTGGAACTATCTATGACACGTCGCCCTGGAATAATACAACCGAACCATGGCAGCGGAGCAGGGCGACGTCGACGGCGCGTTCCCCGGAGGCGGCGAGGCGGACCGAATCAGCTGCGGCCTCCCTGACCACGCGCCTCCTCCACCGCATCAGCTGCCGCCTCGTCGGCCTGGACATCACCGTACCCCTAAGGCTCGGCCCACCTCACCGCCGACCGCCTCTCGCCTCTCGTCGTGGCTGCGCTTCGCCGCGCTTCGACTCAAGTGGGGCTCTCGGCGCCGCACGACGTGCCGGACGGGGTCACGTCCATCAGCCTCGAGTTATCCTTGACCGCCGCACGCTGCGGTTCAGTCTGCTCCCCGCCGGCGCCGCCGCCGCGGCGGCGGCGGTACGTGGCCTCCATCAAGATACGCGACTCGCGCATGGACGGCGGCGAGCCTGGAGCACGTGCTGTCCTCGCGCTGCCCGGGCTTGAAGGAGCTCGTCCTTGAGCACGTCAGCCTGGAGATGGTAGCAACAATTCGTTTTTTAGACGCCTATTAGCTTGTTAATCTTGCTGTTCTGCAAAATTAAAGATGTGCTGGTAACACATACATGTACTGCTGTACTGAACTGTATTGTTTGGTTCTTTCAGGGCGACCGTCCATCCATGCAAGTTAAGGGGATGCTCCTGCGGCCGTACAGAGAATCGCAAGACAAACCGTGTCGTGTTACATTCACTTGAGCGAGTAGAACTAAAGGGTGGCGGAGAAACTGAGCACGAAGCTGAACTCGTAAGAATGCTGTGCAAATGCCACCCGGCATTCAAGAAAAAAAGGTCGCCCCTTCTGTACTTACAAATCATACACTCAGGAAGATCAGTAGAATTGCTCCTTCAAATGACAAGTATGAAATCACTGTGTGTGAGTCAGTCCATACGTGTGACCAGTACGAAAGCATCAGTAGAAAAATGAACATGTGGGTAATGCTCTAGTAGGGCAACGCTGAACAGCAGTTAAAGTCGATTTCCTAAAACTGAATTTTTACAGAGCTGGTAGCAAACATAACATCTTTGTATGCAATTTGATTAGCATGCACGACTAGATCTGTTGCTGTTTACCTCATGATCAGAACAAAACAGAAGAAAGAAAAGCAGCAGGGAAAGTTGATGTTACACAAAGATATCAAGCTCTGTTTACGATCATTATCAATCTCTGACAAAAAAAAAAAGCCAGCAGGTCAGTTCCATTCGTTAACCCCACTGATTCTCAGGGTAGTGCCGGGTACTGCCGCTCGCAAAAGGTCATTAGCTTCCTGATTGACTGAAGATACCTGCTAGTTGTCTCGTTGTTCATGCCGTGGGCGACACTACTACCTGCGCGGATCCTTTGTCGTGCAGAAGGCTCATCATGGATGCCGAACATGGTGACTGCCACAGGCCATGGCGCATTGCAAATGGACACACTGATGTACTTATCCATCGCTGCTACATATAGTCACCCTTCGTGCAGCATCCAACGATGTCAAGCAATACTTCACGGATGTCGTCGGGAAGAACCTGAGAACACACATTAAACAACTAACAGTTAATTCCAGAATTGCCAGACAGTGCTTCAACTGCAAGGATTTTTAATGGTTCGTTTCTGCACCGCTAGCTGCTTCATTTCCAAGAACCCTCGCCTTCTTCCTGCAGAGCTCGAACAGGGGACCGAGATTCCTCTCGCACTGACTGAACGTTGCGACCGTCGCTTTCCCCCTTGCTGTCTGCTTCTGCGGCTCCGTCATGGCAGCCACCTCCTGTCTCCACCCGTCGAGCAGCCTCTCGAAGAACACCAAGATCTGGTCCTCCTCGCAAAGCTCGTTGGGCAGCAGATCCATTGTCTCGCCGGCTTGTCTTCCTCGGTCGGAGAAACGTGGCGCCGACCCACTTTGAATTGTGATACGCAAAAATACATTTTTTTAGACAAATACGCAAAAATAGATCTGGCAGCTCTCCGAGACCGTATAGAACTACAGCCCGTGACAGAACGGGCCAGGATTAGGCCTACTAAACGTTTTACTGGGCCGTTTGGTCGTCACGCACAGTTGAACTGAAATGGGCAGGCCTATTCGGCCGCTAAGTTCATCAGGGCCTAGGAATCGCGCGGAATTGAAGGGTTGGTATCCGTGTGTCCAAAGGGACCGACCCCCCTTCTCTCTTTTTTGACTCCCCACATCTCCGCCCCTTCCCCCTCTCCCTCTTCCATTTCTTCTTCCCCCGTTTCGGGGAGGCGCCACGCCACAAGAAAAGAGGGAGAAAACAACAAAGGGGCGGAAGAAAAATCGATTTGCCCGTCCCGCTGGCTCCAGATCGCGCGCCAAATCCCCTGTTTTGCCACGGATTCGGTGCCGCATTTTTGTTTTTTTTTGTTTTTTGCTTCGTGAGGGGGGCATTGCTGCACATTCCTATTATCCTATAGGCTTTAATTTCTTTTTGTTTTCCCCCTCTTTTGTTTTTTTTCTTCCGCCCGGAGAGTTGTTCGTTTCGGTTTCTTGACGGAAAGGGGAAGTGCGTGTTGGATTTTCTTCGGCCGCGCTCGCGGATTTCCGCTGCATTCCTGGGGGGCATTGCGGCTTTGCATGCCCATGTTTGCCGTGGAGCCCCCTAATTTTTATCTCTGCCAGCTTGCGTGATTCTTTCTGAGCTCCCTCGCCTTCCTTTCTAGGAGCATCTCTACGTGTCCATTGAACAAAGTTTCTCTTGTGGCTCCAATTTCATGCATTCTTCTTGCCTGTAATCCTTGGAGGCGGCGGCATTCTGGAAATTGCATTGTTGCTAAAGCATTTAGTAAATTGATGGATTTCGTGGAGCAAGAGGTTTTACGGTGTTGAGGAATTGTTCTCTGTCCGGCGATCTTTTTTTTTAAAAAAAAAACGGAGAAGAAGAATTGCTGGTGCATTCTCCGGGGCAATTGCAATTGACATGGTTGTATTGGTGTAGAAGGGGGCAGCAAAGATGAGACGCTGCAGGAGGGAATGGCTCCTATCCTTGTGCCTCATCTCCATTCAGCTTCTCGTGCCACTGGCATTCAAGGGATTACTTGTCGGCGCACAGGGCTTGTCACCGCCAGCCTTGACACCACTCCTTGTCAAACAAGTAGATGACATGGTACGTATATTTCAGTTTATTTCGCTGCGCTTTCTAGGTTCATGCATTTTAGTTTCGGTCATGAACAAGGAGACAATAGCGGCTAAACATGTTGGCACAGTGATGGCTGCACATAATTAGCAATCTAAAGCAAAGTAGTTCTGTAATCTTATTATGCAGAGCGTGGCGTGCATTGCATGCTCTTTTTGTAGGAGTGCAGAGGGTGTAGCGCTGCTCAATTGAACCTATGTTTTCTTGATCTGGGACCTGCATAGCGTCTGCAAGTTTGATGGGAATTTTTAAAGCTGTCCATGATCGTATTACTTTCTTATCTGAAATTTTTCATCAAAAACTTGCATCGCATTGATTAAACTTCTCAGCAAGCTGAGTTTTAACACCAAAAAAACGCACAGCGTTTATATTGGGAAAAGTCTATTTTTTACAAAAGTCTGATTTTCAACCTCAAACTACAAAACCGGATACTAAAGGCCCTCCAACTATCCAAACCATATAAAATTGGCCCTTTGGGTGGTTTTGAGGGTGGTTTTGGATTTTCTAGAAATAGCAGAAATATTATTTAAACTTTAAAAAACCATAACTAATTCATTTTGGACCCAAAAAATATGAAATCAGTGCCAAAAGTTCTCTTAAAATGTAACCAACTTATTGGCATATCATTTAATGTTATTTGGGTATTATATATTTATATTACTAGTGTTTTATTTTTTTGCTGAAAATAATTAGAATAAAAATAAATAATATGCAAATAACTTCTAATGGTGCACCAACATGTAGGTCACATTTTTAGAAAAACACCTGCACGGGATTCTAATTTTTCTAGTTCAAAATAAATTATTTATGAATTTTTAAATACAAAATTATTTTTTAATTTTTTTGGAAAATACAAAACGTGCTTATATTGCTTACCGCTGAACTAGTTGAACAGAATATGATGCTTCGAGTGTTTTCATTTATTAGTGTTGCCTTCATTTTGTAATTGTTATTGCTTAGCAATGTACTTTTTGGTAGTTTATGTAGTGATGCTTGATTTACTTAGTAATGTTTTACAATAGGATGAACTGTCCATCTGAAATTTAAAGGTATAAATATGTGGTAATTCATGCTACCTCTGTGGATTTAACTGCATAACTGTTGTATTATCAGATATTTTTTTTGGTTAATTGCATACACTGACATGATTGGCATACTTGCATACAGGTGGAACATGTATGGCTCAAATGTGGCCTAGACAAGAGATCTCTTGAAGACGTTAGAAAACATTTCAATTACAACCATGTATTTGACATTCTCCGAATGGTCTCTGGAAAAGATAAGGACATCTCTCCTGGAATTGAAGATGCAAGCAAAGCATTGTCTCCAGAAATTAAGAACGCTTTGCTGAACTGCTTAAACAAGCAGCCACTTGTCATTGCTGCAAAGGAGAGTGCAAAAAACTTGCCTGTTGATTATATCAAAATGCTTCTTGCCTTGTTAAGAAGAGATGTGGCTCAGGGAACTCCAGGTGCACCAGCAGCTGTGAGATCAACTCCGTCACCTTCTCTAGGGGAACCTTCCTCACCAATACCTGACAAAAAAACAGATCCTTTGTCGCAAACATCACCTAAAGAAAAGACAGTGCCCCCAACTAAAAAATCAGTGGCCAAAAAGGAGGACAGCAGTGGCATGCCAACCATTGCTATTCTTGGTCTGTCTGTTTCTGCTATAGCATTGTTAGCTCTTATCTGCTTATGCTGCTGTATTTGCCGTGTAAAACAGGCCTCTTCATCTGATATAAGGGATGATAAACCACTTCTGGGTCTGAACCAAAGTGATTTGTCCGGTATGGAATACGCCATCCAACTTTCTCCAATGCCATGTAACATTGTCTTCTTGTGTTGATTTCTATGCTTATTTTTGTAGCTGCTTCTTATAAGTCTTCCAAAGGAAATCCAATTGATATCAACAAGCTGGGAGCACTGCCGGTGACGTCGGAGGCTGTCCAAAATGGCCATGTCAAACTAAGCTCATGCGTCCAAAATGACAGTGTCAAACTATGCTCGTCTGTTCAAAATGGCAGTGTCAAACTAAGCTCATATGAACTCCCCATCACTGATGTTCACCCAGCAGACTACAGCAGTTTGACTGAGCTAATGGCTACCTCTATTGGTTCTGCCCCAGTATTGCAGCCATCGACTTCACCAGTTATGCAGTCAGCAGTCCCTACACCTCCAAAGGCTCCTCCTCCATCAAATCCTCAGGCACCCATGCCACCTTCAAAACCTGCCCCAGTTCATGCAGAATCCTCACCGCCACCAGTTCCAGAAGCTGCGCCTCCACCAAAAGCAGCATCTCCGCCAAAAGCTGCACCTCCACCTCCACCAAAATCTACTGGCCCACCTCGGCCACCACCTCCTGCGATGCCTGGTTCGTCAAAAACGCGTCCACCACCACTCATGAAGAAGTCAGGCAATAAGACTGATGATGGTGCAGATTCTCATGAAGCTAAAACAAAACTAAAGCCCTTTTTCTGGGATAAAGTTACAGCAAACGCTAATCAATCTATGGTGTGGGATCACATAGTGTCTGGATCATTCCAGTAAGTTTCTTGATGCCATTACAAATATTTACCTCAGCTAGCTAGTGTTGCAAGATCACTCCAATTACCTATAACGATCTGCAGGTTCAATGAGGAGATGATTGAAAGCCTTTTTGGTTATAACGCTACGAACAAAACAGGCAGTGATGGCAAAAAGGATTCATCATCAAAGGATGTTCCTCAATTTGTGAGGATACTTGATCCTAAAAAGGCGCAGAACTTGGCGATATCGTTGAGGGCTCTAAGTGTTTCACCAGAGGAAGTATGTAGTGCAGTTAAAGAAGGTAAAAACCAATTCTCCCATAAAGCCATTACTGATCCTTTGCATGCATAGGTCTTACTTTCTTCAGTGTTTCTTCGATTTACTCATACTGCATAGTCTTGTAATTGCATAATTATTTACATTTTTGTTAAAAAAAGTGTGGAACTCCTTTATGCTGCAATGTTATGGGAAGATATATTCATGGTTAAATTTCTCCATCTTCTGGTAATAACGAATATAATGCACATTGTTATACGGATATATTAATCAGGCCTTCAAAACCCGAAGATAAAGATTAGACACTAATCTTTTTTCTGAGCTAACGTTTTTTACACGTCAATCATCTATCTTTTCATATGGAACTATTTTGATTCCTTTGAGGTGTATCGTTCCCCATCATCTTATTTCAGTTCACCCACTATCCTCGCTAATTTGTAGGAAATGGGCTTCCATCAGACTTGATAGACACCCTACTAAAGTGGATCCCGAGTAACGATGAGGAGCTTAGGCTTCGACTATACACTGGGGAACTCACTCAACTTGGTCCTGCAGAGCAGTTCCTAAAAGCAATTATTGACACTCCATATGTTTATCAACGCCTGGATGTGTTACTATTCATGTCCAATCTACCAGAGGAAGCTTCAAACGTGAAGCAGTCTTTTGCTACTTTAGAGGTAAGAACCTCTGAATGTCTGGGTTATACTACTGCCGTTTCAATCTTTATTAGTTTTTTGTTTCCTTCAGCATCCTGCCTGACCTTTTTGTTGATCTTTTTTTTGGATCTTGAGTTTTACTTTAGCCAACATGTACTTTACACAACTTGCACAAGCCCCTGAAATTTCTGCCCTTTGTATTGATTGTTATTCATCACTGATTTCTTGGCATTTCTGATCAGGTTGCTTGCCAAGAGCTTAAAAATAGTCGGCTTTTTTTGAAGTTACTCGAAGCTGTCCTTAAAACAGGAAATCGGATGAATGTTGGCACATTCCGTGGAGGAGCTCAGGCTTTTAAACTTGACACCCTCCTTAAGCTTTCTGACGTCAAAGGAACTGATGGGAAGACAACACTGTTGCATTTTGTTGTTCAAGAAATCATTCGTTCAGAAGGTGTTCGCGCTGCACGGACAGCGAAAGAGCAGAGGACCAGCATATCAAGTGTGGACACCAATGATGTTACTGATGACAACAATGAACAAACTGAAGATGATTATAAACAACTTGGACTGAAAGTGGTGTCCAATTTAGGTGATGAACTCCAAAATGTCAGGAAGGCAGCGATCCTTGATGCAGATCAATTGGCTATGTTGGTAGCAAGCCTTGGCCACAAGCTTGTCAAAACCAAAGAATTCCTGAACACGAGCATGCAAAGTTTGGATGAAGACAGCGGGTTTCAGCATAAGCTTAAGCATTTCACAGAACAGTCTCAGGCTGATGTTACTTTTTTGCTAGAGGAAGAGAAGAAAATACGGTCAATGGTCCGAGGCACCGTTGATTATTTTCACGGAAGTACAGGGAAGGATGAAGGCCTACGGTTATTTGTGGTAGTGCGAGATTTCCTCACAATGCTGGACAAGGTCTGCAAAGAGGTGAAAGAAGCATCAAAAGCAGCTCCAAAGAAAACGAAGACCCATCAGCCATCCCAAACAAATCAATCATCTTTCAATGATCCAAGGCGCAACCTATTCCCGGCCATTCAAGACCGGCGAGCAGGTACCTCAAGCTCAAGCTCTGATGAGGACGACTAGGTGTATGCCTATGTATCGAATCAAGGAACCCATCCTTTCCCTTTCGATTGCATTGACCCTTATAATCATGAAAAATGATGGGTGGGAAAATGATAGCATCGACACTGTTTTGGTCATTCATCATATCAACAGAATTAAATTGCTAAACCTGGGATGCTGTTGGAAAAAAAATGGCAAGTTATCAGACTCAAACTGGCGTTTTCTCACGACGACCAAGACAGTGCCATCTGAAACACAACAAAAGGCAACATGGTCGATTCATAGGAAAAGGAAGAAAACTGACCTAGTTTAGGGCAGGCCACAGGCATAATATGCATGATGAGGTAGGCTAACTCTGAATCTTTGAGGCTGTTCTTTTGTTCATAGTACACATGTACACAGAAGTGACATGAATCTGATGCTCTTTGTCTCTATTTCACAATACATTTGCAAACAGACAGACAGAACAGGGGTTGAATCAAGTTCGCTTATGTTTTTGCTACAGCTCAATGGTACCTGAGGGCCTCGGGTACCTCAGATCAAACCAAGATGCATTTTAGATGTTCTGAAATCTGGATGTCTTGATCTATACCTCTGTCCAGTAAATTCAAGATTTTCTGGAATCTGGATGTATTTTCACCGAGAGAGATGCAATGGGGGTGAGCTTCAGCACTCAGTCTCAGACTAGCCGTGTCGCTGCTGCAGTGTCTCTGGCCGCCGCTGCTCAACTCCGCTGCGTTTTCCATGGAAAATTGGAAATCCTCGACCAGCCAGCGTCTTTTTAGCTTTCCCGCATGGTACTGTTTCAAATTCTAGGGGCAAGCGAAATCTCGAGCGAAATTTCAGAACTGCCCGCCAAATCTTATTTTCGCATCACGAAACCTTTCACGTGATCCGATGACAGCTACTAGTACATATTTGACCATCACGAGCATGTCAGAATGCAATAGTTCAGCGCATCCCGTTTACAGATGACAGTTCCCAGATGACAGTTCTTAAATTCCCCGCTTCTTTGAAATGCTGAGCTTCCAAACGTAAGGGTGAACTTTTCCGAATTCGAATCTGAGATTGGCCAGTCTGAAGTGAACGAATGATCAGAAAGAAGTATGAAATGCACTACTACAATTGAAGTCGACTGACGAAAGTTCAAACCATTCTGGCTCAATTTGAGAACAAGAACACCAGATATCATTAACCAGTCATCGGTAAGATGCACCTTTTATAGAGACATAGCAACAAATACAGAAAGAACTAATCCTTAGCAACAGAGTAAACTAGCTTTAGCATGGGTACAAGGGCACACACACCTCCCTACAAGAAGGCAACACCTAGGCGAGTCTAGAACACACTACTACACAAGCACAAGGGATACTGCGGCATCCACAAGAAGCACCACCACCGCAAGGATGGTGTAGTCAGGGATCTAGTCCTCGTCGCCGGCTGCGGCCTTGGCGCTGCCGCCACCAGACTTCTTGGGGAGCAGCAGGTTGTGGATGTTGGGCATGACACCGCCGCTGGCGATGGTCACCGTGCCCAGCAGGCGCGACAGCTCCTCGTCGTTGCGAACGGCCAGCTGGATGTGGCGCGGCACGATGCGGGTCTTCTTGTTGTCCCTCGCGGCGTTCCCGGCCAGTTCAAGAACCTGCACGAAACAGGGGGAATCCAAACGATTAGTCAAAAGTTCTCACAAATTCGATTGGAATTAGCAAATCGATATAGACACTTCTCCAATTCGAACCATTTCCCACTTTCCCCCAGGTAATTTCGATCAGATTTAAAATAAATTTCGCCCCAATTTTGGTACCCACCCCAATCATGCAAGAAATGAAACCCCAGCGCCCAATTCCTGTACTAGCAGTACTACCAAAAACCAAATTGAAGACGCAAGCCGCAAGATTCCAGGTCTCCTCTTACTTCAGCGGCGAGGTACTCGAGGACGGCGGCGAGGTAGACAGGGGCGCCGGCGCCAACCCTCTCGGCGTACTTGCCGGCCTTGAGGAACCTGGCGATCCTGCCGACGGGGAACTGGAGCCCGGCCTTGGAGCTCCTGGACATGGCCTTCTTGGCGGCTCCAGAGCCGATCGCCTTCCCTCTCCCGGCCATGGCTCTCTGCTAGTTCTAGGGGTCGCGAAGAAGAATCCGCGGCGAGGAGCAGCGAAGGCTTGAGAAGACGGGAGAAAGCGAAGCTCCGGAGAGACTGGTGGGTGGACGGTTCGTAATAAGGGTAGGAAGGGGTGGGTGGGTAGGTTATATAGCGGAGGCGGGCCAATAGCCGGAGAGGACGCGGATCGCTGACGTGGCGTGTCGCGGGGCGCGACGCGCGGCCGATCGTGGCCGTCGGATTGCAGAGTGCCGTGCGGGAGGGGGTTGTTTTGGTTTGCCGCCGCAGCGTTTCGTCCGGATCGCGGGCCCCACTTCCGAACCACCGCCGGGTCGTGGGCCTTGGGTTTTTTTTTCTCATTTCTCGCTAATTTCGGCCTGATGGTCCGCGTAGAAAAAGCCATGGTGGTGGGTTTTTGTGTGTGGACTTCTCCCTCCAGAATCAAGAATGTGCACAGGTTTCGGCCCTGGGCATGACGGCTATTTCGTTTTCTCTTTTCCCATGTGATTGACGGAAAAATTGAAGTTTCTGCGGTTACATTGGAACAATTCTGCAGCGAACTCTATTTCATGGCGTTTAACTCTCTCATGTGTGGCAACGTTGGTCTTGGATACGCAAAATTGACTAAAAATTGTGGGAAACTACTAAAATCTCTATCAGATTCATATTTAAGGCTTCGGTTGAGGTCTTTGCCTATGCAAAAATAACTTGTGTCAACATGGCAAAACTTTCAACTCTCCATCCACAGCGATCCAAAGGGGCCACACATCAGTAGTACGAGTGCTGCTGAGCATCCTGCAGAGTACGATACAGCTACATCATCGTTCAATCGCCCTGCAGAAAGAAATCCCGTTTGCTACTGCACATACTCCTACTGTGGCAGAGCAGACCCCAAGCCTGTACACCAATCACTACATGATGCTCAGCTCAGAGAATCCCGTTGTTCCTAGCGTCAGCAATTAGCATCACCAAACCGGGAGATTTCATAACTTTTTGCAGAGCTAAGTTTTCGGAGCTTTGCAGGTTCTCCCAGCCAATTTCATGGATGGTAACTCTGCAATGCAAGATTCGGATGGCCTGCCCGAAGAAATTAATCAGCAGACAATGTTAGCTAGCAGTTTAACTTTGCAATTCAAGATTCAGATGGCCTGCTCGATCAAATGAAATTGCAGACAATGTTAGCTAGCAGGTTAACAACACGACGGTATAAACATGGACAGCATATCATAGTTTGCTAAGTTTCCTTTTCTTCCCATTCTGTTCTTCAACGATAAAAACATCATTCGGGCTTACATCAATGAGTTTCACAACCCAATAACTTAGCCGTATTCACATCTCATTCAAAGAACATAACCAACCAACCAAACCAAGAACCTATTGCAATAATCTACTCCCACATTCAGCTCACAGGACAACAGATTGACTGCTACTCCTACGAAACCCCGACTCAGGAGACGCCTCAGTTGTCGTCGTCGTCGTGGGTGGAGGCCTTGGACGACCCGGCCTTCTTGGGGAGCAGGTGCTGGTGGATGTTGGGCATCACACCGCCGCTCGCGATTGTGGCGCCGCCCAGCAGCTTCGTCAGCTCCTCGTCGTTGCGGACGGCAAGCTGGATGTGGCGGGGAACGATGCGGGTCTTCTTGTTGTCGCGAGCAGCGTTGCCGGCCAGCTCAAGAACCTGAGGCATTGAGGAACAACGAGGTCAGCACAAATTCGAATTACTATGGAGTTTTCTGAGCAAACAGAAAGAAATAAGCCACAACAAATCAGATGAATAAGCCTAAAATTTTTGCTAGCACGGCAAATCTCAATTATTCGTATTAATTGAACAATTTCAGAATGTTGTTAAGGTCCAGACGAGCGATTCATAGAGGTAACAAAATTCAAACAACATTTTTTTTAATCCACGGCATTGAATCCAGGAAGAGGCTAGATTCAGATCTAGCCACTGCCGTGGACGCGCAAGGACGCGACAACCAGATCGAGACAACAGCATGAACAAGAAACAAAATCAAGAGAGACAAGAGGCGCGGGGAACGTACCTCGGCGGCGAGGTACTCGAGGACGGCGGCGAGGTAGACCGGGGCGCCGGCGCCGACTCGCTCTGCGTACTTGCCGGCCTTGAGGAACCTGGCGATCCTGCCGACGGGGAACTGGAGCCCGGCCTTGGAGCTCCTCGACGTGGCCTTCTTCGCCGCACCCGCGCCGATCGCCTTGCCACGGCCCGCCATCTCTTCTCAAATCACAACCCGACGACGACGGCGAGGCGGAGGAACAGGGACCGGAGGCCTGAGCGGCTTGGGTGCGAGGCGCGAGAGGAAACAGGAGACGGGGGCAAGAGATGAGGGAGGCATCAAGCGCGGGGGGCGGGATATATAGGGGCGCGGGGCCAGGGCAGCAGCCAATGGGAGGCGATCACGCGGATCGTAGAGCAACAGCCGTCAGATGTGCCCAAGCGGACGGTGGATGCGCGCGTTGGGCGCGGGGTCCACGATCCGGAAGCGGCGGGAGGCGGTGGAGGGAGGCAGGGCGTGGCGCGCGAGGGTTTTCGTTTGGGCGGTTTCGCGTGGTGGAACGCGCGCGAATCGGGAATCGCCGGATCGGTGACGTGTCACACATGCGGGGCCGGGTGTCAGTGTCTACGGTTTGACTATCATTAACCCCGTGTCTTTCTTCACAAACGGGTTTGATTAGAACTGTTTGTCGACTTTATTTTAAAAAATATATATATTCCCTTCCATTTCAATAGGACTATTTAGCGGTGAAATTTCAAATTAAAAAGTGTACCCCCTCTCACAGTCAGTGTAAATTTTTTCATCAAATTTCCCCATCTAAATAGGTCTTCAACACTT
Organism: Digitaria exilis; assembly: GCA_015342445.1. NCBI lineage: Eukaryota > Viridiplantae > Streptophyta > Magnoliopsida > Poales > Poaceae > Digitaria > Digitaria exilis. The sequence continues at coordinate 897,102 of JACEFO010002272.1, read as the reverse complement.
TCGCAAAATTTAACGAATTGCTTTTGTAGGTCAAGTATATTTCTAACAAGATTTTTCTTTTTCTTAATTCTTCATGGTCAAGTTCACTTCGAAGTTCAAATTGGCAAGGTGACACCTAATATGACGATGATAGTTGAATGGTCAAAAATGGGCTTCTTCCTTATGAATATTTCATGTAGTATTGAATTCATATGATCTCTAACCTATGAAAATAATCATAAAAGTTCTCAATTTTTTTAATATAAAACATCATGTTCTCTATCCACCTAAATTCCTCAGTATTTAAGAGATTACATAAATATGATTAGCTATATTAAGGAATACGTTACAAATTATTCATGGTTATTTTTCATGCAACTATGAACTCATAAGATCAGTTTATATTAAATGTTCCTAACTTATTAAAACAAACATGAAAACAGTTTTAATGTATTTTTAACATAAACACATCATGTTCCCTATCTACCCAAATTTAAAACTTAGCTTATACATAAAATCAAGAAAAGACAAATCTCGTTGTGAGGTATGTTAGACTAAATAAAATAAAAAGAGAGTATTCCGAGCTAAAATTTTATTCATATGATTAAATGGATAGAATTATATTGTGAGCAAAGTAAATAGACTTTGTTTTAGATGATCATCATGTATAAACATGCATCCTGTCCGTTTGAGTTAAAAATTAGAGGGGGTACAAATAGAGAGCAGATTGACAAAACTATAATACTAGAACCACTTTCTCAAGCAGACGCAGCTAAGAAATATAGATCCAACAAAATGCATTTGAATCAATAATAGTAAAAACTTAGAATAGTGACTAAAATTAAAAAACAAAAAATATGTTTAAATTTTTTGTTGCGGTGACCTCATAATCCCATCAGGATTACTAGAACCATTCTCACCAATCTCTTAGGTAGATGTAATTAAGTTATGGTGATCATGACCCTCTTTGGCCCTTCTCATTGTGTTTGTTTATTTCAAACCACTAGCGGTGGTTTTTATTCTCACAAATCTTTCTTAGCCACGATGTCTCCGCCAATACTACTCACCTTCTGAATAAGTTCAATCATTTTCATTCCTTTACAGGGACTGTCTAGTTTTAAAATTTTAATAGATCCATGCCACTTGACAAAGCCCATTAAACTTCAATCCAACAACAACTCGTAGGCAGTTAATAGAAACAAAACTATGCTAGGGGACTTCAATCCAAGAACATCAACTTTGTGCAACAATAACTAAACCATTGATATTTGAGAAAATTATAGAAAGTTTTCAATACTTGACTTAATGGAGCATTCCACCATTTAAATTTTTATTTTTCAAATAATATGGCCAAAAAACATGGCTTTTTTTTAAAAAAAAATGGTGGTGTTGATGGAGAAAAAAATGGAGAATCACGGTGTCACTTGCATTCAAGAAGGTTATGTATATGATCAAGTATGGTCTCTCACTAGGTAACTCTCATAAATCGCTTGAGTGCAGCAAAAGAAATACTGGAAGTGTATCTTGTCTCATTACTTTTGTAGTCAATGTTAAAAAATAACTCTTAGATATCTCTTCTCTAACTCTATCCATCTAAATTGTGAGTCAAAGCTCCGATTCTAAGCTCCATGAATATGCACTAATGTTGCATATTCACCTGCCACGGCCTTGAAATAAGATATTATCACGCAAAAATATAGTAATCCCTATGTCCAAATATGTTGTTTTGGGTTTTTTGTGCTAGGAGTAAGGAGATAACCTAAAAAAATGCTACACTAACTCCTCAGTGCCAAGTAGAGAGGGTACGCAATATGCACATAAACAAGGAAATGCACAACATCAACATGACTTCTAATATCTATATATAAGTGTGCATACAAGATAAGTATTTGTTTGGGACTGGTCAAGAATGGCTCCACTTGGATGTGTAGTTGGGCTCACATTAAGAAAAATTAAGAGAGAAGTGTATGCATGGTATCATGATGGAAGTTGAGTAGAAGGCAAGGGTATAACACAAAAGACATGCATCCTTCTACTTGGAACTATATCCTTAAACACTTAAAAATGTAAAGCAACATGGATTTACCAGTAAAGGGAGCAGAAGCCACCATGCGCATGTGAATAGGAGACTCTGGCCTCAAACAAGTGTTCATCATGTAGCTTAGTATAATGGATTATCGATTCATAATTCATATTTAAGCTACCGGCATATTCAGTTCACTATATTCATAGCAAACTTAGCTCATAGAACATTGCACGGCGCCTGACAACCATCTTAAAAGAAACCTTATTGGATGGCTACTGCCAGCCTTTCTTGTCATATGTCAATTAACAATAGCAGAACAAGGTTTGCAAACCGACTCTATTATCATTTTCGTTCCGACTCATATGCAGCATTGCACTCGGTTATTTGACTCTAGTCTTACTAGGTTGGGGGATCTTATGCATCAAAGGCTCCAAAAACCCTATCCATCAACAAACATCCATATAGTCCTGCGTCATTGCCTACATAAAGGGCTCAGAAGTCTTAACAACATCAAAATGTGGCAGTAACACACATAGATGGGTTAAGGACTAACTATGTAATTGTATACCCAAGTATGTTCTTTGCTTATGATAGTTTGAACAACGTGGCCGTGAGCATATATAAAATACTTCTTATTTCAATCATGAAAATAGTTATTGTGGACTCTACATTGAGTAACCATGAACTACACTAGGGTAGATGACTATATATGTTTGCACTTTTTCCTTTTGCTAGAGTACATTTCACTAACAAAGGTTTATAGTAACGTAGAAATAGACGACTAATAATTTCATAAAACTTCAATGGAGTGATGTTTGCCATAGTACTATCAAGGCCCATTTGGATTTAAGGAAATATATAGAAGTTCTAGAGGATTCAATTGTTATGGAGACAAAAAAAAAAGAATCATTGACAAAATATAGAATACATGAATTGTAAGGAATGGACTATTCGTCACGTCCTAAAATACAAGGCATCATAGATACTTCCTCCGTTTCAAATTACAAGTCATTTGACTTTTTTTTACCGAGTTTGACCGCTTGTTTTATTCATTTTTTTTGTGTAAATATAGTTAAATTTAAGTCATTCTCGAACAAATTGTATTAATGAAGTAATCAAAAATAAAAAAATATGATATTTTCCATAAGTTTTTGAATAAGACGAGTGGTCAAAGTTTAGATTTGAAAAGCCAAGTAACTTATAATTTGAAACGAAGGTAGTACTCCATAGCATACTACTACAACTGGCAAAAGACACACATCTATCCTTAAATTATAGTGTGTCCTTGTTTTAATGATGGACGTGGACAAGAATAAAATGAGTAGATATATAAATGATTTTAGAATCTTTGTACTTAACTTAAGGATACCTTGTATTATAGGACGGACATAGCATTATGAGGCTATTGCGTTTTACCCCTACTTTAATATGTAATTGTGATTTTGGCCCCCGTCAATGGTAGTCAATGGTCAGACACAGAGGTAAATTCACAACAACTTATAAATAATAGGGACAAATTCATAAAGTTTAAAAAAGTAGATAAAATCACAACTGCACTTCACAGTAATGGTAAAAGCACAATAATCCCTAGCATTACATAGGAACTTTGGACCTTGTGTTTTGTTCCCTCCATAGCTTAGCATTTCCTTTGTTGCATTCAAAAACCTTATTTCCAAATTTTTTATGGTTTTAGTTTGCTACAACTTCCAATGAAACCGTGATTCTTCTCATAAAAAACAATATTCATCCTCACTTTTCACTATTTATAATATTACTCTCTCTCACAGAACACGTTTCTCAGAACTTGGCTATAATGTTTTTTCGATCTACAGTGTTTTTTCACCAATCTAAACACACTCAAGAGTTGGTTTTGCAAACTTTTGCCGTTTAGAATGTACGTGAGCCAGTGAAGCCAGTTTCGCTACAGGGAAGAAGTCGAAGCTCCCTTTTGAGTTGAACCAAACGGGCAGAATGGGCGTGAGCCGGTGAATTCAGTTTTTTTTTATAGCTTCACCGGCTCTTTGCTACAGTTCGCTACAGGGAAGAAGACGAAGCTCCCCTGAGCTGTGCCAAACGGGCACTAATTCAACGAGGCTGTCGCTGCCCCGCCATTTAGCGAGGCTCCCAAATCTTCGCAGCTCAAATTGACGAAGGCTCGGCAGAAAATCCACCGCCCAGCTGATGCATCTCCCCCTCGTAAAGATGAACCGACGACTCCTCCCACGAACAATCGAGTCAACTCGCCGGTGACCCGGTGTCGTGTCGAAGTAGATCGGGGAAGGTCTCGTCGGCGTCTCGCACGGAGCTCGACTTCTCATGAACGCTGCGTCAACTTGCCGGTTGCAAGCCATGATCGAAACTACTGAAACTAGCCAATCGAAGTGCTAACAGGACACCTGTTCAAGCATTGTGGAATCGAGTTCCTGCAAGATTCAGTTTACATAAGCTCCAAAAAAAAATCAGTTTACATGTCGACCCTGACAATCACAGCACGATGGCAAGATGTCTATACACCATGACTGCATGAGCGTTCAAGAAACCAAGCAAAATTACAATACACACGGTCGGTGGGGAAGATATTAGCTGAGGAATACAGGCGTATGTATCTTCAGTGCTAGCAGTAAGAGCACCGATACGGCCATGGACACGGGCATAAGGCCATGGGAAGAAGGTTCACTTGAGCAGCTACGCTACGCGTGCGGCGCCGCGCGGCGTTCCTCCCGCGCGGCGGCGTTGGCGGAGGCGTAGTAGACGACGCAGAAGAGCGCGTGGACGAAGCAGAGGACGCCGCCGATGGACAGGAACCGGTGGCGCACCACCCCGCAATCCGCCAGCTTGTGCTTCCTGTTGGGCAGCGCGCCGAGGACCAGCAGCGCCAGCCCGACGACGAGGACCATCCTGCTCATCACATCAACCACCAACACGGCAAGAATCGCTTGTCACTTAAAGCAAACCGATCGAACCCCTTGTATATGTTTTCGAAGCAAAGATTATTTCCGATTGTTGCAGTGGATGATGCATGCAAGAATCTGATAGAGCACGGCATGGGCATGGCGCGCTCGTCTGGTTCATGCGACGTACTGTACGTACCAGGTGAGGACGAGGGCGAAGGACGCCATCTGGCGGTTGGGCGACGCCCGGCGGAGCTTGTCGCCGGAGCAGGAGCACGCGCAGCCTCCGGCGAGGTTGGCGATGGCGTGCGACGCCGCCAGCACGGCGGCCGCCGCGACGCCGAGCTCGTAGGCCCGCCTCACCGGCTGCCGGCACTCGATGAACAGGAACAGGATCCGCAGGTGCCGCCCCTGCAACCATGCGTCCGAAGCGCCACGCCATGTGAGTGAGCCGGCGAGCCACACCATGAACACACACTAACAAGGACTTGCACTTGCCTGGTTCTGAGCCTTCTCCGCCTGGATCCCGAGCACGCCGGCGGCAGCGTCCATGGCGATGACCAAGAGGCAGACGATCACGGCTTCCACTCTCGCCATGGCTTTGGCTCGGCCTCTCCGCCCTCCTCCTCCTCTCCCTGTGCCTTGGGATGCAGAGCTTGCAGTGTGACAGTGCTGAGCCGGTGAAATGGACTAGTATGCGATAGCGAGAGAGATGCTGCCGGTCTCTGCTTTTCATGTTGTTTATCTCCCCGGCTTTGGATTTCTTTACTCAATTCCGTGTCACGAGCACTGCGGAAAGGCACCAGGTGTCCGCGCCGCTGCGCCGAGCGAAAAGAGAGACGTTGAGGCCAAGCTCGGCCGACATCCACCTCCAATGGAGTGAATGGACTGGTGTATCGTTAACAAAATCCACAGACAGCGGCAGTTGCATCGGGTAACCTCGGTTTTTTTCCGAATCACACCGTGAAGACGCAGACGCGTACAAACACACGTACACACTTGTTCTACAAACATACGCACGTAACTCTACCTCTATAAGCATCTCCGAAATACTGGAATAAATCCAGAAAAATACAAGCATCAGTGCTGAGTCAACGCTCACAAACACACATACACACTTGCCCTACAAACATACGCACGCAACTCTACCTCTATAAACATCTCCGAAAGACGGGAATAAATCTAGAAAAATGCGAGCACCAGTGTCGAGTCGAGGACTCGAACCTTGGTGGGATGGTTCCAGGAACGTCGCCAGCTAGAACCCAGTTCGCGGTGCGATTCTCATCTGTGTACTATTCTTTTTGAACATTCACATCTGCGTATTCCACCTGAGAGAAGCCATGCTATTCTTGTTTAGAAACAAAGAAAGACTCACATCATGTACGCAACACAATTTATTCTCATATCGATCTACTACTAATTGCACGCAAATCAAAATGCGATTTTGTATAATGATCTGCGGCTTTCATATCAAAGATATGAAGACGTGGCGAAGGCTCACTCATTGTGCTCCCAAAGCAAGACAAAGCAAATAAAGTGCCAATCCTATGGAATATGGATGAGTGTATCGAGACTCGAGAGAGTAATCAAGTCCCTTCATGACTATAATGATTCCGACTAATATGTTATTTGACACGATTCCAGTAAAAATGAGCGTTATATAAATGAGGGTTATATAAGATGGTATAGTTTTTGTTTTTGAGCAAAATAAGATGGTGTAGTTGGACATTTACACTAGCGCCAAACTAAATATTAATCGAAAAAAAAAATATCCAGGGTCAATGAGGCCCAGGCAGCAACTACACGACAGAAAGGCTCAAAAGTGAAAAGCCCAATTCCGCCGGGCGAAACCTCTCAAGTCTCTAGGCAGCAAAAACCTCTCGAGGCATGGCAACCGGCCGCCGGCGCCGCTGTCGAAGCGAGAGGGTGAGGTCCCGACGAGGAGGCGGGGCAAGATGTCGTTCCGGGCGCGGGAGATGTACAAGAAGGTGCACCGCGTCGGCGGCGAGGGGAAGCTGCCGGCGGACCTGATGAAGACGGTGAAGGCCATGCTGCCCGACCGCAAGGTCGTCATGGGGCGGGCCAAGTACGGAATCTTCGTCGGCCGCCACATACGGTTCGGGAACAAGATCTCCGAGGACGGCTGCAACACGTGAGCCATTCTCGCCTCTTCACCCCCGCAACCCATTTCCCTCCCCCATGTCCTGATCCATTCGCGTATATGCTTTCTGTAGAAATTAAGTGGTTGAAATGAGGATTAAGGTTGGATGGTAAAGAGCGTTATTTAAGCCTTTAAATGGGAAATTAGGATATATCAACATGGATGCAAGTCTGAAGCAAATAGCACACAAATCGCTCCCTTAAGAAAATGCACAGATTCCATAGAACTACAGTAGTAGAGAAGAAAATTATGTAGGGTGAGCTCTACATGGGAGAGCAAGGCTGTGCTGTTCAGTTGCCACCTCCCATCTGGGCCTGCTGGTAGCATCTTGGTAGTCTGGCTGGACCAATTTCCTTATTACTTTTCATAGCATTAGAAGAATTGATGATTGAATCTGGCACTTATGGGAACATTTACTATTGTTAGTTTGGATCATGTGTTCTTTGATTATTGGAATGTCCAGACCAATATATTTGTGGTCTGTGCCAAGCAATAAACATTGCTGATCTGTTGTATATATGTCATACTTTATGATGCTAATGTAGGTTAGGTAGCTACAACGTAAGAGTATAGTTCACAAGAAAAAAAAAAGTCCTCCTTTGTACTCCCTTTTGTTAGAGTAAATTCTTGAAATGGCGGTTCAGGTGCCAGCATGTTGTTGCATCTGTCTAATGCAACACAACTTGATGCTTCCATGATGTCCTCAAACTAAGTTAAGGTCATCAGCCATGTTGAGAATCATAGTCCCATAACCTTGCAATCCCATTATCTCATAATCTTACATCAGGGTTTAACACAGCCGGTGCAACCTTATGATTCATTTGGTTTTCACTTCTCATCGTTATTATACAAATTATAATATGCCAATTTTTTTTTACATTTTTTTCTTCACCTTTTATGCAAAGAAATCCTATTTTTTCAGAGGAATCTATTTTGATGGGACCTATGAAATTAGTGCCCATTCTTAGCTGATTGACGAAATCAATCACTTAAGTGCATTGATATGGGTTTCTGCTGCAATTCATATAACCTCTACACATGGATTTATACATCTTTGGGCATTACTCTGGTCTCTATAGTTCCATCTCTTGAAAGAGATAACATTAAGATCTTCATCATTACCTTTTCTTACTATAGTGATAGATTTCTATCTTAACGTTGGGAATATGTGGTTCTGCAATCTGCGGTAGCAAATTAATAAAATGATGCCCTTGTAATTAATTTCCACAGGATAATAAGATTTACTAAGAATATGTTGGTAGTGATGGAAATATTTTATTTTCAATAAACTTCTGATGAAATTACTTTTTTTTTCTTATTTAGATCATGGCAATCATGGGTTCAGGAGGCGTCTTTTCAGCTATATTCATGACAGTCACATTAGAGTCAAGGTTACAACACATGCACTTCGGTGCATTGACAAAGCTGATGGTATAGATGAATACCTCCTGAAGATACCATACAACAAAATGGATACTGAGATGGGTATGGTATGGAAAGCAAAGATTTAAAAGATGTATTCAGATCTGGCTGAAATGGAAGTAGGCTTCTTCACTCCAGAGTAAGAGGCCTGATTCAACAGGGCTTTGATGAGGATCGTGCTGCCAAGAGAGACTTCCGTAGGGAAGCCAGAAGAGCTTTGGCGAAGCAAAGGCAGTTAGAAGCAGGTAAAGGCCAAACGCCTGAAGTCCCAGATAGAAAGGAAGAGGTATCCTATGCTGCTGCTAAAGTCTGAGCCTGAATCTTTTTACCTGTCTTGAATGGTAAGTATGATTCTAAAATCTGCAACAATCATCACTTGAAGCTTTTTGAAAATTCTTGTCTGTTTAATACTCAAGCCTCAAGATGTGGAATTTCTTGGAAGACAAACCATAACTGTGAAGTTGAAAGTCTGTTAATTTATATTAGAAAAAATGCCTGTTTCTGCTTCCTTGTTGATGCAAATATGTTGTACCTACATTACTGCGACATCATTTCGTCAGAAGATAGATCAAGCCTTTCTTCTGTTATAGTAAATCACACAGATGAAAACTGTGACTTTGAATTTTGTTTTATTGACATTAGATGGCTGGTTGTAGTGATCTGTCAAACATCAGGGGCCTATACGCAGTTCTTTTGTAGCCCAAAGTTATTATAGAGCTGAAATGTTTCTTTTCTTGCAGATAAAAAGGAGGCAGTGGAACATTGGTTGTTCCTGGGCAAATAATGGAAGGCATGCTCTCGTTAAATACTTGGGAAAATTTCTTGTGTGGTAGCTATACCACTTTTTGGGGAGAAACAGTGTATGTTAATTAAGCCAATTTCTCTTTATGTCAACACATCTTGGTGCTGTATGCCTTGTTATTTTGATGGAGATTTGGTACAATCATTGGATACCCATGACTCTAGAGCCTGAATCGAGGTAGTTTGTCTTGTAGAATATTTCAAGTTTCAGCAACTGGCCATACCAACTGAATTGTCCAAATAATAACGCTTGACATGCTAGTTCATTTCTGGTGCATTCCTATTCTTTATTGCTTGAAAGTAAGCAAAATGAATGCCTCACTGGTTTAGTTTCTATTGTCGAAAGATCTGGTGCAATTTGTACTTTTAGGAGAAAATGTCAATAAATTCACATGCTTGCTTTTGTGCTCCTACTCATCTCATGGCCGATATTTGCCTCCATAGACAGTTTAATCTGATGCTTTCTTGATGTTCATAGATATAGAACTATTGTTGCTGGTATCGAATTCTGATTGCTGCATCCGCATGGCACCGTACTTGTCAAGGACTCAGGATAGCATCATAGTTAAGTGCTTGCTGATAAAATATCAACAGGAAATGGTACATTGCCGGCTCCATATGAACAAACACAAAAGTCTGAAATTACATGGCCATTAGCCCATCATGTTCCATCTAGCCTAGCTTGGCGAAAACATCATCGAGCGCAGATTTGGTGGCGGCATAGGACTTCTCAGCCTCAGGGGTGCTCTTGATCTTTGCCGCATGGTCAAGCTGCCAAAAATGAGAAGGGAAGAAGCCCACGTGTATGTTATCTCCACAGCTCTGGTGTCACAAAAAAATAGCCAATTTTCTCAGCTCAATGGCATGTTAACTTACATCGTCGATGGTGCTGAAGAGCTTGCCGGTGAGCTCCTTGAGGCTCTTCTTCTCCTCCTTGGGCTTGGAGGCGATGACAGTGTTGAGGTCGTAGCGCAGGTAGGATGCCCGGAGGCGGAGGTCGTTCATGACGTACGGCCACGCCTTCTTGTCGATGAGCGGCTTGAGGTTGAGGATGTCCTGCGCCGACGACTTGGCCCTCGCCGCGGCCTCCGCCGGCGGCAGCGGCTGCAGGTAGAACCTCTCCTTCAAGGCCAGGTCGAAGTCCCTCGCCTGGTCAGAGTTCTCGGTCCCGGCTGTGCCATAGTAAATTCGAAACAGACGCGTCTCTTATTAGACTGACTGATTTGTGATCACGATTCAACAGGTGTGTTCGTTCAAAAAGATTCAACAGATGAGAAAAAGATGGTGAGGTGCAGGCAGGAAAGCCAGGAAGGCGCCACTCACGAAGTCCACCGGACGGTGGCGGCGGGGGGCCGATCTTGATGGTCTTGACGTCCTCGGCGTGCGCGGCCTGGGAGAGGACGCCGCCGACGATGCCGGTGGCCACCAGCCCGAGCACGGCGCGACGGCCGGCCTGCGCCTCGGCCGACGCCCTGACGACGACGGACGCCCTGGCCGTGCCGGCGGCGCGCCTGGCCGGGAGCACGCCCTGTGAGAGGCCGGTCATGGACGCCATGGCTTGTGCCATCTCAGCAGCTTGGCTTGGGGGGGCCTTGGCGCAGGCGTGTGCTTCCTCTTCTTCGGTCGAGCAGTCTCGGGCTCGACTGGCAGCGTGGCGAAAAGTTATACGAGACGGACGTGGTGGCGTCGCTGGCAGCCGCGACCTTATCTGACTGGATAAGTTGGCGGCCAGTGTGTGCACGCCGCGTGGCCGCGTGAATCACTTGAGGCCTCCGTTTGGATTGCGCCACCGCCAATGGGGCGCCGACACGTGTGCAGAAGTGTTCGTGACCACTCTCACTCTCTCTGCCCTGGATTGATCTGTAGCAGCATACTGCAGTCCAGATCAAGCACAGAAGGAATTGGTCGTCTGGCAACTTTGTAATGGAAATTTGCATTATCAAGATTCAAAGTTCCTGAGTACTAAAGCCACTTGCACACCTTGATCGGAAAAGCACCGAATTGAGTGGCTCAAATGACACACAGTCCCATCTTCAGGCAGTTTCGATGTTGTGAGTATAACTGTGTGGAACATGATTTGGCCCTGCGAACTTTACATGTTGGCACTCTCACAAAAAATTCTCAATCCATGATAGTCTACGTCGAAACTGTAAGCTGAACAAGTTTTTTTAAAGTTTGATGTTGCGAAACTGCGAAAGCATAGGGCCCGACCACGAACACGAACGGACCACACTAGCATGTTCAAAGGGGTAAAGGAGCAAAGATCGCGTGACAATGAGACATCCATTCGCTGCTGCTCGTTCCGAGCCGTTGGATGGGAATATACCCCCGCGCCAGGGGAGTGGCGAGAGAGATCTCGACCGCTGATGATACCAACGGTCCAAACTCCAAAACCACCCCAAAACCCCCCCCCCCCGACTACTCGCGACGGCGGGTTCCCGCGGCGGCGGCGCCGCCGCCTCCGCTGCTTGGCGTGCGAGGGCGGCGAGCGGCTGGTCGCGCTGCTCGTCGAGTCGTCGGGTCGGCGCAGCGCACCGGGGATCTCTTCCTCCCGACCGAGCCAAAGGCATCAGGCAGGTTAGTCGCCCGCGCCCGCGCTGATCCTATCTGTGTTCAAAGTTGAAACCTCACCCTTGTTAAGACGACGCAGTTCAGTATCTCAATATTGATTCCTGAGTACCCTCATCGTGTCGTCGTCGTTCAGTCGAGTGTATAACTGTATATCTGTGTGGTTCAGTGGTTAACTTGATCAAATAGTGCTCTCCCTGGCACTCTTCCTGCCTTCCATTTGGTTAATCACCTATAAATGGATTCATGTATCCTCAAATTTGGTCCACCGACCAAACAAGTGTTCAATCCTATGATTATTATATCAATTTTAGGTTGAGGTTTTCTATTTGAATGATGGTCTAAGAAACATACTAGATGCTGGGGCACCTTTGGTGAAGCAAAGTAGGTTTTCAGTTACCTGTAGGTTTGCATTCAGTACAATGGTAGATACTGCATTTTTTGGATTGTTGTTACTCTGTATCAGACTATCAGTATAGCACCCAGCAAATAGTTAGCCCAAATCATTTATAAGCATGTCGCTCTTTGCTTTAAAGTGCATTTTAATCTCTTACGATAACATTAATCAGAACCCACTTGGTGCAACTAATTTCTTGTGTTTTTTTATTTGAACAGGAGGGGGAAGCCCTACTGGTTGTCTGGTTATAATATTTAGAGAGGAAAAGTTAAATAAGTACAACTAAAAAGTTAAAAAATAAAGGAGGAACAACCAAAGAAAGCCAAAAGGGAGAACTAACAGAAAACTTCTAGCCATTCTTTGATTCCTGGGAAATAATTTTTCTTTCCTCTGTAGATAACCAAGGCAACCTCATGTAGAAATTTCCTCCTTGCTGTTGCAATTATTGAGGGTTCTTGATTGAAGATTTCCATCCACAAAGGTACTGAGAGCGTGTCTTTAAGCAGATCTTGTGTTGTGTCTGTATGGCATCCAGCCTAGTTTGGATTTGGACACGATTTCAATGTACAAAGACACCGAGGGCATGTCTTTGAGCAGCGCTAATGCCTAATGCCTAATGCCTAATACCTGTATGACATCCAGCTGATTTGGATTTGGATACCTAACAGAACCCATAATCCTTTTGTAAATTGACATTTCAGGAAGATATGATCCAATATTTCCTCTGTTTGATCTCATCGCAGTACAGAGTTATAACTTGACAATTCAAAAATTTTGTGAGTTCAGTCTGTTTTTGAGCAGCAGCCAAAAAGAAAAAAAAAATGTTTTAGTTGGCAGGGACTATCCCAGAAACAATGCTTTCTGTGCACATCCAGTTGAGTGCACATGTAGTCATGTAGGGAGGAAAAGAGGTATTGACGAGCCTTCTTTCATACCTACCCACTAATGATTTATTTTTTTTAGCGATGATATTGGGCATGTATCTGAACCACGTCTAAATCATTCACTCTCCAAATGGCACAACAAACAAGCCACGCTACAATGTTTTTTATTCAAATACATGCAACAGCGCGTGGACCAAGGATATTACAGCTTATTAGACAAGCATCCAACCACCTCAGGCTCGACAACACAATATTGGCGTAATACATGATAGTAGTCTGCTGAGCATAGCAGTTTATTTAGTTTGTAGCCTATTGTTCACCAATAGGCATATTGACGTAATACATGATTGTAGTATGCTGCGCATAGCAGTTTATTTAGTTTGTAGCCTATTGTTCACCAATAGGCTTACTTCATGCTTGTATTGATTTTTAAATTCGTGCCCCTTCCTGTAGATTTTACCACCATTGGATATTTAAACAGGTAGGTCTGTGTTCTTGTCGAAGGGAAATGGTTCCAATCTTGGTTGTGCTACTTCTAGGATTTCTTCAATTGGTATCTCTGGCTTTGATCTTTTCAAAGGTGCAACTGGATCAACCTGTGGGTTATAATCCTGAAACATTTTTTTTTGTATATTTTGTCAGTGTGTAGCTGCAAACATAAATGTGTCCAATTATGGATATCTTGACTTTCGAGGGCATTACTCACCAGATTAGCATGCATTCTCCTAACAAATGTTTTGAAAGTGGTGTAGTTTTGTCCCTGGAGCAGCTCATCTGATACTCGGAGGTAGGTGAACCCATACAGCTTGTGCTCAGGAGGGCCATTCTTGTTAATGCCTTGCGGCCTTGCATTCCTGAGTATTGTGTTGTAAGCTGTTGCATCATACCGACCCAGTGCATTTTCGCACGCAACATTTAGTCCCTCTCTCCACCCAGCACTCAGCACCTGCCAATTTTTATGGTTTGTACCATAATATTTTTTGTGAGGACTGATAAGTGCCTTTGTGTTTCTTAATAGGAGAAAAACATCAAATTATGAATCAGAAATTAATGATCTCGGTACCTGCTGAACCAATTCCTCAGGTGCGCTCTTTGCCTCTGAGCTCTGCTCGTTGTCCCTCATCTCAGCACAAGTGAAGTTCATGCAAGCATAATGCCTTGTGAGCATGTGTGCTATGGTTTTGTAGCCATCTCTGTCATCTAAGTTGTAGTATCCGGCAGTGAGCTCAGCTGCGTGGTTGGGAACTCTATACCACCAGTGTATGCCAGAGATCTGCAAACAATATATTCGAGCATGTCATATTTTGTGTTTCAGAATCACCCATATGTCTGTAGGCATATCTTACTTTGTGTTCGAAACTTCTAATATGAAACCTATGAGTAGTGTTATAATTAAGCGAAAACATTGGAATCAATGAAAAATTCTAGGCTGGTTTGTTCTTCATTGTACTTACTTTGATTGCCAGCTGCACTCTGCATCCCAGAAAGATCTTGTTTGCTTCATCTAAGATCTTGTCACCATGCTTGATCAGTTTGTTGGAGTACCATGTGAGGAAGAACTTCCCCTTCTCATTCTGGTATGTTCCGTTGTCTGCAAAGAACTGGGTCTTTTCGGGAGTGTCATTGTACTCCCCAGCGTCGTCAGGCAATTCCCACTCAGGATGCCCAGCCTCTGCTGCTGCTGCTTTGAAGTCTGCTTCCAGGTACTTATCATAACACTGCAGATTGATTTATTATTTTACTTTAGTGACAGTTATAGCTATTAAAGTGCAATCCTATGTCTGGGAACGATATGTTGATAAAAGTTGGTAGTATTTGTTTTATTTTGTTCTTGTCAGTTAAGCAATCATTTGATTCCTCTGCTTGTCCTTAACTGCGGTCTTGGGTTTGCTTCTGACACTTAAGGTCATCCTGTCCTAATAACTTGAAATTCCTATTTCTTTCAAGTGCATCCTTTGATTACAGCACTTTAACGTCCGCTTGTTACGAACCTTTTATCAGTGGAAATCAAATATTAGACCAAGAGCAGAACATTAGACTGCCTTTGCCCATCACGTGGATATATTTCCTTTGGTTTGTTAAAGTAAAAGCAGAAGAATATTTATTCCTGGAAAGAGCACTCACTATGAACTCGCCGACGCCTGGGAAGACCCATCCCTGGCTCTGTGGATAGGAGGGGTACCTCATCTCACCAGCAGGGCCAAGCCCAACCTCAATGTCCACTATGACACCAGCATCCAAGAACTCTGCCATATTCTCCCTGAAGCTCTTCATGTAATCAGCATACAACTGTCACAAGCAGCAAAAACCGGCACGAGATCATACATCAAGATCAGAAATTCTCTAATTTGGATCAGGACCATACATCTGCAGCATGTGCTACACTGAAAAGAGTTCAAGTCATCTGACCTGAATGGCAGTTCTCCCCTGGAAGAGAGGCTGATCGTCCACTCCAATAGTGAGATACTCGATATTCCTCAGCCTTCTCCTGTTGGTGTAGAAGATGTCGGGGTTGCCTTCACCAACGTCCCGCACCCACTGTGGGATCGGTATGTTGACGACGTCGCCGACGTTGCCACCGCACTGGTGGCATGACATGATGGCCTGCAGCTTCAGCCCGGCCTCCTGCACCAGCTTGAAGACCTGCTTGTAGGCGCTCCAGTCGTAGACCCCGGGTGCCTTCCCTTCCACCAGCCCCCACCAGACGTCGATCATGACCCCATCGACGCCCGCCTCCGTCAGCTTCTTCAGCTGTGCCCTCGTCTCGTCGGTCTTCTCAAACGTGTTGTCGACGGTGATGATATCCAGCTGAATGTTCCGCAAACGAAGAGCGGAACAAACAAAAAAGTTCAGTGCAGAAATCATTCAGCTTCATGTTTCCTTTTTGGGAATGACAGATTCTCTTAGTTCTCTTCGTTTGTTCGTTACTGGCAGTGGCGTGCTAATAATTGCATGGTGCTTGAGCTTACCGGGAGCATGACGTAGACCTGGACATAGTTAGCTAGCAGGTTCCCCGCCATTGTGGCTGGCTGGCTATGCTCTCCAAGCTCCCACTGGTTTGCTCTGCGCTTGGTGGTCACTGAGCTTGGGTAGATTGATGAATGCTTCAGGGAGCCTGGGGACCTATTTATACAGGAGATCTAGGAGAGGAGGGAGCCAGGGAGGGACTTCTCCAGCCGTGTGCGCATTTTCTGTTCAGCTGGTACAAAGCTGCTCTCATCTAGGAAAGGTGCAGCTGCTTGTGAGATGATGATTTGATTTACCACCCCGAGCTGGCAAGCCTTCATCAGTGGTGGACTGGCGGTAATGGTATCATCTTCGTCGGCCTGAAGAGCCTTTCGTTTTGACGGTATGCCAATGGCTGTACTGAAGGCATGTGAATGCTGTCTGATGTTACAGCAGACGGTTGCAAGCCCCACACATACAAAAAGACAGATCCATAGTAAAAATATGTTTTCAGAAGAGTGAAAGGGGCATGGTGTAAAAACAAGTGTACTATGATAACACGCACGCAGATTGGTGCTATATACTTCCTCCTTGGAATTTCAATTTACTTGAAAAGTTAAATCATCTCAAATTTAACCAAATTTATATAGCCAAGAAAATTTCGTCATTAAAAATATATTTTCCTAGTGTATCTATTTGGTGCTATAAACATTTTTTATCCTCTCTGTAATTTCTGTCAAATATAAATAGTTAGACTTGTAATTTGGAACGAAGAAGTACCATGTAAATACGTAACATGCGCACATGTTATCTTATCTATATCAATTTCATACCTCTTTAGTCAACTTACGGCAGGCAGTTCCATGATGACAGTACCTCTATTGCAGCTAGCCATGGAACGGAATCCGTTGCAGGTACGTGCCGCGTGAGGGCGCGCAACAGAAGTTTGTTTCTTCCGGCTTCGGTGTTCACTGCCGCAGCCTATTCCAGGTTTAGACTGTCAGACTGCTGCCTCAAAATCATTCATTCATGCATGCACTTGCATATATTTACCGATATGTTTCAGTTCTATATAAAAAAAATACGTTTGTTTCTCAATATTGTGCGCAAGCGCAAACATAAACTTTAACATTTGTTTCTTTCACACTGTATATGTAATACTGCCTCCCCGGTGGTTTGCCGTCGTGTCACCGGTGGCGAGAGATCACTTTCCGCTGGTGCATGTTTGTCGGGTCGCCTCGCCGCGTCACCCACCACCAGATTTGCAGAGGCCCCGCGCCATTAACGGCCGAGAGCGAGGCGGCCGGTGCTCCCGACGGGCAGCAAGGCCGCCACGCCGCGGCCAAAATCGCCGAGTCCGATGGCGCATTGCTTTCCGCGCATTCAGAGCGGGATCGCGGCGAATCGCACCGGGCCATGCAAGCTCCCGGACCGGAGCGTCAATGCGTCATCGGCTAATCGGCGTCGCTCTACATGCCCCTCGATGACAACACTGATCGCGCCACCGCCATTGCTGGGTATCAGCTCGTGCTCTACATGACCGTGGGCATGTGCTCCCGGTCAGAACCGCAACCACCACCACGATGGCACCACCCGAGGGACAGGGACCGTACCCAGCATTACTGCACTGCCCAGGATTGCATCGTGCCATCGTTTGCATGCATCATTGGTGGCTTGATGCTATAGCAGCTGAGGCCCACTGCCTCTCCGGCTCACTTGTGTTGTGCTCGGCATATGATCGAATCAGGGCGCGTACGTGCCCTAAACTAGTGAGACCAAAATTGAGGTGAAATGCATGCGCCCGGTCTCGCAGTTGAAACGGGGGATCGATCTTCTTCGGGAGAACCATTCCGCTTTGTCGCGCACCGGCACCTGAGACGGGCAGCCTGTACTCCCAGTAGCTACCATTCAAGCCCCAACTACAGGGCCACTGCGGCATGTTTGCCCGCTGCAGCAACATTTCCTGTATTTGCTTCCTTCAGGAACCTATAGAGGAGCCCAGTGCGGACAGCCTCAGGCCCAGCGTCGGTCCATGTCACTGAACACAGGGCTCAAGTTATGACTAATGGGACAGGTTTGATTTAGGCACGTTGGCATAATCCGTCACAGTGATGCAGCGTGCCGCGCCATTCAATTCGTGCCGTCCCGACCGTTTATGTCTCTCTCTCGGCGTCTTGATCGAGTAATCAATGGGAAACCGTAAGCGTATACCAGTGTTTAGTGAGAGCACACTGCTGGTTTGTCGTGGACGCAGTTGTCCAGTCACGTCTCCGTGACCCTGATCACCTGATGTAGTGATGTGTCGCACCTGATTTTTGAAAATGAAATGGAACGCAGCTCACTCGCCTGCTCTATCAGCATTTTCTCTCTCTCTTTCCTAGAACACAATTTTGATCGGTATCTTCTTTTTCTCTGGCCAGTATCGTGGCAGGAACGCGTGCACATCTCAGCGGCGGGCGTCACTGGCCATGGCATCCAGCCCATGCCGTTGCCGCTAAAACGAACCCAACGTTGCTGAATGCTGACGAGAGGATAGATGGGTAAAAGGGGGTCTGGGCCTCTGACCCTACCCGAATATCATCCACTGGATCTTGTCGATCACCCAGTCGATGATCTCCGCGAGCCCGCCGCCGACGCTCATGTCGGTCTCCGTGTCGAACGGGAACGCCGGCGCCGGCACGGTGGCGTCCAGCAGCCGCTCCATGGGTATTTTCGGCGCCGACCTCTCCAGAGGCCCGATGGGCCGACCGTACCGGGCCGGATCCGGACAGTAATCCTGGACCCAACAACAACATGCAAGGTTGGTTAGTCCAGTGACGGCCTGACCCATATTACCCAGCTAAATGGGCCTGAACCTTTCTAAAAAAAAAAGAAAACTAAACAGGCCTGAATGCCTTACCAGGTCGGCGTGCATCTTCCTGACGAAGGTCCTCAAGATCCGGAAGTTATTCCCCGCCAGGAGCTCATCCGACAGCCGGAGGTACGTCACCGCCGCGACCCTCCGCGGCGGCGGCCCACCGCGACGCCCGACGCCATTAGGCCGCGCGTTGAGGAGCATCTGGTTGTACCCAGACCGATCATACCTACTCAGCGCGTTCTCGCACGCCACCTCCGTCCCTTCCCTCCACCCGGCGCTCAGCGCCTGCCTGACGAGCTCCTCGGGCGCGCTCATGGCCTCCTCCGGCTGCTCCGTGTCCCTCATCTCCGCGCACGTGAAGTTCAGCACTGCTCGGTCGTGCCGAGCCAGCATGCGCGCGATCGGCCCGTACCCGTCGCGGCCGCCGCCGAGGTGGTTGTAGTAGCCGGCGGCGAGCTCCGCGGCGTGGCTCGGGTGCCTGTACCACCAGTGGATCCCCGACACCTTCGCGGCGAGCTTGGACTTGCATCCGAGGAACGCCACGTTGGCTTCTTCCATGACCCTGTCGCCGTGCTCGATCAGACGGGTCGAGTACCACGTCAGGAAGAACCTCCCCTGCTCGGTCAGGTAGGTGCCTCCCTCCGCCGCGAAGAACCCCGTGTCCTCCGGCGTGTCGTTCACCTCGCCGGCGTCGCGAGGTAGCTCCCACTCGGGATGCCCGGCCTCCGTTGCCGCCGCCTTGAATTCCGCCTCCAGGTACTTGTCGTAGCACTGCAGCAGCAGATTACATTACATTCGTGGCGTCCAAATTCTGAATCGCCGGTGCAACGAACTGCTACTTGCTACTACAGATCGACGGGGCAGAGAGACTGAACGATGATGGATTCGATCTTACCTGGAACTGGCCGATGCCGGGGAACACCCAGCCCTGGGTCTCAGGGTACGAAGGGTACCTCAGCTCTCCGGCAGGGCCGAGCCCGACCTCGATGTCCACGATCAGGCCTGAGTCAAGGAAGTCCGCCATGTTGTCCCTGAAGCTCTTCATGAAGTCAGCGTACAGCTGGATGGCCGTCCTGCCATGGAACAGAGGCCAGCCGTCGACGCCGATGGTGAGGTACTCCATGTTCCTTGCCCCGCTGGGGCTCGTGTAGAAGGCGTCGGGGTCGCGCTCGCCAACCTCAAGCACCCATCGCGGGAGCGGGATGCTGACGGCGTCGCCGACGTTGCCGCCGCACGCGTGGAACGACATGATGGCCTGCAGCTTGAGCCCCTCGGCCTGCACGATGCCGAAGAGCTCCCGGTACGCGCGCCAGTCGTAGCGCGACGGCCCGGCGCTCTCCACGATGCCCCACCACACGTCCACCATGACACCGTCGACGCTGGCGCCACGCAGCCGCCGCAGCCCCGCCCGGAGCCCCTCCGCGTCCGCCACCTCGTTGTCGGTGGTCACCACGTCGAGCTGCCACGGGGAATTGGTTCAGTGTTGAGCGTGTTTGTGCGGTGGTGGTCAATCAAGGTTGGAAAATGGCGCGGCGGCATTGCTGCTGGCCTGCTGCTTGTTCTTACTTACAGGGAGCATGACGTAGACCGGGACGTAACTGGCGAGGAGCGTCGTATCATCGTCGTCGAACAATGGTGGAGACTGCCACGAGCAATGCCAACCAACATCGTCAGGCGTCAGCGAACAATCTCGAGGCACCGGACTTTATACGTTGCGCGTTCATGCTAGCACTAGGTACCTGTGGCGCAGGAGACGTTTCGGCGGACTCGGCGGTCATGGCGCGGAGATGAGCGGAGGCCACCGTCCTCTGCGCGACGGCGATCACCGGTGACGGAAGGAGCGCAGCAGGGGACGCCGCCGCCGCCGCCGCGGAGGCGCAGCTCCGGCAACATGCCGTCCATTGCTGGGCCTTGACGTGCGACGACGGCGAGCTCGCGAGCATGACGCGCAGTGTCTCTGACTCTGCGGTGTCCGAACGAAGCGACAGGCGTTTGTGGCTTTGGCGTGCCGGGTTATATCTTATATGGGTGGCTGTCGTTTGGCGCGACATCACGGGGCTGATTGGTTCCCTGCATGTCGCCGAACTAGGCCGCGGAGATGCAGCGACTGCTAGTTTGGTTGCTAGTTTGGTTGGCTGGATGTGTCACCGAGCCAGGCTCTCGGCATGCAAAGGGCCCTCCACGGCCAGGCTCTGTGGAAACGTGAGAGCTGGTCGTATCTGTCGGGCCAGGCTCCCACGAGCACAGTGAGTGCATACATACGTGTAAAAGTCTGCTACGTAGCTGCTTGCCCAGCCATCCAATCACCATCTTGGTTTGGCCTGGCTGTAGCGGACCAATCAACCGAACACTATCGTGTTGCATGCGACGGACCTCGTCGGCCGGGGCCTGGTCCTCTCGTACGAGCCAGGCTCACGAGGGAAGCCATCCAATCACCCCCCACATTGCATCTGCGTGCGTGCGTGACGATTTGTTCCGTTCCGGCAATGTGGAGCAGAGGAAAAGAGCGCTGGCCTGCTGGTGGTGTGGTGCCCGTCAAGGCGCCGAGGGTGTGGTTCGTGTGAGCCGCCGTGTGCAGTGTGCGTGCGCGCCTCTGCTTTCTCAGGAGTTTTCTCTTCCGCGCTGTGGATTTAGTATTTTTCTTGGTTAACGTTGGGCCCGGCGATCGGGAACGTGCCAGAGGATGACATGCGACAGCACCAGCGACGGTATGGATTCAACGAGAAACCAAAATCTATAGGTTTACAGTCCATGTTGGCACTAGAGGAAAGGCCACTTTATAGGCTACCAAGGAAATGCAGGATCAGGTGTCATTTTTCAGACAACGATTGGTCATGATTGGAAATTCGTTCGCTCGCTTTTTGACATGCTCGTCGATATTCGTATCAATGTCCAACGTAGAACGGTAGAAGTAAGCATTGCTTGCATGGTTAGCAGAGATTGCTATACCCTGTCTATTAGGAGCCAAAATCCTAGGATTCATGTCTTTTTAAAGCAGCTAATTATTCACTGATGGATGACATGCTCGTCGATATGTAAAAAAAAAAAGGGAAACCATATAGTAAATTTTTCAATCTCAACTTCTACTGGTATATACTCTTCCATACGAGCTCATAGTTCGTATGCATTTAGATTTTGTGATTTTTGAACATTAAATCAGTAAGTGTCTGTTTTTCATCCTCCAATGAATACTGCTCTCTGTTAGCAAAGATGTAACTTGCCTTCATGGTTCATTTCTTAGATGCAAAACACTTCAACGACCTTGATATATCCAGTTTTGATATAAAAATTGTTACCATTATAAATATTTTCTCCAACGGCCTTGATCTGTTTGTTTTTTAGACTTTCTTTTTTTTTGTTGAAATTAACATTTTAAACTTGAGATTAAAGGAAAAGCTGGGTTTAGCACATTAGGCCCATAAAATATTGCGGCAGCTCCTTCCAAGCCCACATTAATTCGGCCCATAAATCCGTACTCGTTTACCTCGTGCTCACTGTGCCTCCCACACTCTCTGCTGAGCTCCATCCATATCTCGGCGTCCGAGCCCATGACCTGACGAAGTGACGACAGCTTCCTCCCAAGTCCACCCACCGCCCCCGACCCCGAATCCCCCCAATTCCGGAACCCTAGCCTCCTCCGGCCACCTGCCGACGGCCCCGGCGATCCCCCCCGCCATGGCCTGCCCCGAGGGCACCACCTGGGTCTTCGATTACCCCCTCATGGACGACCTCACCACCGCCGCCGCCGACGACTTCGCCGCGCCACCCGCGGGGGGATTCTTCTGGTCGGCCGCGCCACCCATGCAGCCGCTGGCGGTGCAGGCGCCGATGCAGGCCGTCGCTGCTGCCTCGGCTCCCAACCCCTGGTAATTGCCGGCGTACGGTCTCGATTTGGGCTCGGGCGTGGAGGGGGCTGGCTGGATGGGTGCGCGCTGGTTTTCGGTTGCATTTGGTGCGATTTTGTTGCCGTGGCGTCTATGGATCGTCTCGTGTGTGGTGCATTTACATGGATCGTGGCGATTGTTGCTACCTGGAGTTCGGTCGGAATTGTTTTAAGCGCCTGAGCGGTGGGATTTCGACCGTGTTTCCGTGTACCAGGGATCGTGCATGCGCAACAGAGTAGTTACACGGGGCCTTTCGTGTTTCCAATTTACTAATTTAGTACTAATCAACGTGGTTGGGGGTGGACTCGTTGGGTCTGTTGGTGTGGCTTTGTTGGAGGACCGTGGAAATGGTTCGCACAGGATGGGTCAATGGACCTTCACTACAAGTAGGATGAAAATGACTGTTGACATCCTATGGTGTTCAGCCGGTGGGCAGTGGGCAGGTGCGTATAGGTAGTGTTAGGGCTCTTCATGTACCTTAGATGCATAAATAATTACCTTGGTGCACACTTTGGTATCAGCTTGACTTAGTAGTCTGCAAAATCAAATTATGAAACATACAGACCCCATTCTTCATTCGACCTGTTTGTGTCTGCTCTATTACTGGAAGAATATATAAACCTTGTTTGGTCAATTTAGTCCTGATTGAAAATGAATGATGTGCGATAGGTTCAGCTGGCAGAGTGGCAGTCTGCCGAAAAGGCTGCAAACATGTAAATGTAAACTGATTGGCTTTGCGGATTGCTATACTGTGATTGGATTTTTGACTGCTCTGTTTCTTTTGTAGATGGCACTTTCTGACTGTAGTTTGGTCTTTAGTACGTAAACTCGAATTTTGATGTTGTGAACTTTTGAGGTATCTGGTTGGCTGCGTGGAACAGCTTTATTGTGTGTTGTCTAAGGTAGTTTCTTTTTTTTTTTACCTTTTTTTTTAAAAAAAAATATCTCACTAAAGGTAGTTTGTGGTGGTATGACTTGCAAAACTGCAATGTTTTTTTACTAAATACTGTCTTGAAATCGCACAAGTATTTTTTTTCCATTCCGTTATATTTGTTCTTATGTGGCTTATTCTGTCGCATTGTCTGGATATTCAGCATCCTAACTGCAGCCTTAATTTTATCAGTGTGGAAATCAGTGGCTCTGTGGACTCTGACCATGGAAAAGAGCAGCCAACAAATAAACGGTCCATATCCTTATTCTTTGTATTCCATATTTCAGTCATACATTTTTAGTTTTGTCTTTCTAATCGTTGAATGTTTTTGCGCAAAAAAATTTACAGTCCTAGGTCAGAAAGCACTGCACAACCAAGCACAAAAGCATGCAGGGAGAAAATTAGAAGGGACAAGCTGAATGAGAGGTATGCTACCTGGCAATAAGACTGATTGCATTTCGATATGTAGTTTAATCTTCTTTGCCTTTCCCTCAAAAAAAAAAAATCTTCTTTGCTTGTTACATTATTTTATTTGTTAACTAATTAACTATAATTGTACCTGTCGTATTATTTTTGTTAGATTCGTGGAATTGGGTGCCATCTTGGAGCCAGGGAAGACTCCTAAAATGGATAAATCAGCTATACTGAATGATGCTATCCGTGTAGTTGGAGAATTGCGTAGCGAAGCACAAAAGCTGAAGGATTCAAATGAGAGTCTCCAAGAGAAGATCAAAGAGTTGAAGGTCTGTCCTGTTTCATATGGCCAAGTTATTTATGGTGCTGGTCAGATGGGAGATGGCATGTTATATGATGGGAACTGGGAGTGTTGTTTATGCACTTGATATTGTTTCATTTTCTTGGTTTGTGTTTCCCTTTTCTATTTGATGAAACTTTTTTTATCTAGATTTAATTCATTCAGTCAAATAACAATGAATTATTTTTTAAGAAAATTATTTGTACTCTTGTTATTCTCTTTGAAGTTTTTCTTACTTCTTTTACGTTGCTGGCACTAGCTACTTTATATCCACACACTGTTCTTAAATTGCTAAATCCCCCCAGCTGTATGTGATATGGACAGTTGTGGTTGGGATTCATAGTCTTCTAGACTTGTTCATTGACTCTTTACTCTTGTATATACTTTGCCTGGATACATGCTTTCCGTAAATTATCTTTAGGCATATGATTAAGCATTTTGTTACTTCAGAAGGTTTTGGTATATGATTTTGCAGGTTAGTTGTGGAATAATTTCACCCTCAATTACATTGCTTTTGCAGGCTGAGAAGAATGAGCTGCGGGACGAGAAGCAGAGGCTGAAGGCTGAGAAAGAGAGTCTGGAGCAGCAGATCAAGTTCCTGAACTCCCGCCCTAGCCTGGTGCCACACCCTTCAATGTTTCCAGCCTCCGCCTTCGTCGCTCCCCAAGGGCCAGCAGCTGCTGGTCACAAGCTGATGATGCCTATGATCGGCTATCCTGGGTTCCCGATGTGGCAGTTCATGCCACCTTCTGATGTAGACACCTCGAATGATCCCAAGTCTTGCCCACCTGTTGCCTAAGCTAGCTAAATCCTGGTGGAAAGAGGCGATACAGCCCTCCATTGATTCAGTGTAGCTCGTTCCGCAGTGCAGTCCGGGTGTAGTTGGCTTTAGAACTAAAGGGAAGGTTGTGTGTCAGATGGTGGCATGGGTGATCTGATGACACCGTTGTATATTATATAATAGTAAATAAATTCTGTGACTTCAAGCAAATGAGTTCTTGTTTGCTGTATAACCCCCGATGTGGCAATGATTAGGTTATAGCTGTTTCCGGTGCATTTTGAGTCGAGGTCAACCCATGTTCCTCGCATGTGTAAACTGATGGGCTGATGGCAAATGTAGGTGGTAGTGGAAAGCATGGTGGTTCATGGATGTGCATTACATACTTGGTGCTTGCTATGTTTGCTATGACGTGCTCACCTCTTAGCAACACGTGCTTACCATATTAGTCCATGTTCTGGCGTTCCTCTGTCTGAAATATATTGGCTGTCAGTCTTCCGTCTCTCTGATTAAGAAATATAAATGAATTTGCATTATTCCAAATTCGTCTTTCCAGCTATAAGAAAAGGCTGGTATTAAGCTTTCCTGAATTTTGAGGAAATACTCCGTAGAACACCGTCATGTATTGTACTATCATAAAGGAGGTGAAATGGCCATTCAGCACCCTGTCAGTCTGTCACTGAAGAAATAGTAACCATTGCCGGCCTCAAAATGGAATCACGAAGAAGCAAATGTCACAATTTACATCCATGTATCAAATATAAATGCACATATAGAAGTAAACATAAAAAGAAGCAGAAAGGAATAGTTAAATACAGCTCCAAAAGTACTCAGATACCGCGTGTACGTACGCAGTAACAAATTTACAGTATCCGGCGCAGTATAGTAACTCAAAACTACAACGTGCGTGCAAATACGCACGTCGCTAGCTTAAGCGACCAAGGCCACCAGAGCAGCCAACGCCAGGCCGGCCACCGCCGCCGCGGGCTGCTGATACCGCGACGCGTCGCTGGGCGCGGCCGCCGGCGACTTCCCGGCGGCGTCCATGGCCACATTGTACCCCGCCGGGGCCGGGCCCGGCGCGAAGGCATCGGCCGGTGTGGAGCTGACCGGAGCCTGTGCCGGGGAGTTCGCCGCGGCCGCCGCGGCGGCGTCGTAGGGGACGGTGGTGATCTTGACGTGCATGGTGCCGTTGAGGCAGTGGCGTGGGATGCCGCAGATGAAGTAGCGGGTGCCCGTGGCGGTAAGCTTGAAGGTGGTGTCGCCGCCGGAGTGGGTGGAGATTGGGTTGTCCGCGTTGCAGGCGTTGTAGTCCGCCTCCGTCACCTCCAGCACGTTGTGGTACGGCATGTACAGGAACTCTGCACCATGTTAACAGACGCACAGGCTTTGTTACCATCGATCCTTGCGCGCTATGCATTGGTTCTTCACCAATTAAGCTCTGATCTAACTGCTGCTACGCATGGATGGAGAAGTTATATATATGTTATGTGAAGTATTCGCAAGCAGCAGGTACGCACCTATGGTGTCGCCGACCATGAAGGTCTTGCCTTCGGTCCAGCTATCGTAGTTGATGTAAGTATCCCACTGGCCGACGCCGCCCACCTTGTAGTTCGTCGCCAACGCCGTCGCGGCCAAGGCCGCAAACGCTACGGCGGCGAGAAGAGCTCCGGAGCTGGCCTTCATGTCCGCAGGTCGTGGAGCGAACGTAACTGCTTTGTGGTCGATCGATATATTTTTGAACTGTAAATCTGCAATTGGTTTTCTGAAAATATGTGATACACTGCCAGGGCAAGGTTGCATTTATACACGAGGAAGTGGAACATGCGCGCGCAGAACTTTTTTGGTTTTGTTTAGCTGGGAATTGGAAATGTTTGTGGCCGACCATGAAACAGAAACACACGTATGTGTAGCAGCAGGTAGAGGAGAGACCGGTTCATCAGAGAATCTGGCTGGTACCTCTCGTTTTTAATTTTCAAATTTCAAATCAATTTGGAATCAATGGGCATGATTAAGTGTGCACTGCACCTGAGACGTGAACTAGCTTTCGATCGGTGGAAAGGTCAATGCAAGGCTTGGTTGTTTATGGTTTGACCTACGGGAACCACAAGTGTGGTTTCTCAGTTTCCCCCCTCGATTGGGTGGCGGCGATTTGGTTACGGGAGCATCGTGCACTACGTGAGCACGGCTACAGAAAGTCCACTGATTGCATGTCCGGAACGGCGGATGGAGTTCGTGCCTCGCATGATCTTTGAACTGCTTTTTTCTTACAAAATAATTCATTTCAGTTGTTCAGCGCATAATGCATGGAATGTCGGGAATGTTATGCTGGCCAACGTCTTCTCAGACTGACATTCTAGATTTGGGCAATTATCTCTCTCAGTTTATTGTGAAATTACTATTTTGGATGAAATAAACCATAGATCCCTAAACTACTCCCACATTATCATATGGATCCATGAAGTCTCATGGTCTCTGCATCCTTCAAATTCAAGTGGTTCATTCTAAGGCCATGCCCAACTCAAGTGATGGTTAGGCCATTCCTAACCCAAGACACTAGTTATAGTGTCCATAAGATCCACATCAGCAAGAAACTAGCACTAGACACTACCCTTCCAATGCAAACACCACTAATCAATATATGGATTTAATGCTGCTCACCTCTCATTATGTCTTGGATGGTGTGTAGAAACCATGTCTCATGCAAGACTCGGTTTCCTCCTCTTTCTTCATTTATTTCTTTGTCACGTCATCTTTTATCCTATGTGGCAGCTCATTTAATTTTATGGACACCATCCTAGTCATTGGGTTGGGAATGGCCTTATGCATGCCATGTCATATGGACATTACTCTAGACACTATGAGGTTCAATGCATCACATCTATCAAGAGTCAAAAGGAATTAATTAGCCACTTCATTCTCTCTTTTCTATGCATTCCATTCACCAATCATCTTGCTTTCTCACAAACTATGTAAACATCACTCTCACAATGCTAATATTAATAGTGTCTAGTGCATTGGTTTTCTCATAGAAATTGGGTCTCATGCAAGACCCCATTTCTTCCCATCTCTTCTCTCTCATTTAATACTTGCCACATCATCTAAAATTTCTATGTTGTACTATAATTAATTCTATGGATACCATCCTAGTAGGATGGTTGGGATGGCCTAAGTTGACTCAAGGTTGAAACAAATGTATGGATACACGCTCTTCTTAAAAATAAATTAATGACCTAGATGAGAGTGCAGGAATGGTTTAAGGACATAGTACGTGGCGTAATTCCATCTTTCATTTCCTTCCTCAACTACATGTACAATACACAATGAGAGCCTCCTAACTCCTAAAAGCATTTTTTATCTTTCCTTGAGTGTTTTTTTAGCTAGCCTTGATATGATTAGCCTAACATGACAATTGTTTCAATAGCAGATGTGCATGTATGATACACACATGATACAATGGGTTGGATATAGCCGGTAGGTAAGGAACCGGAGCAGTGAGAACAATATAGTATGCGACATAAATATTCTCGAACTCATAATTTTGATGGGGTCTGCACGCCTTCCCACCTCACTTGGCCTTTACAGGCTGGTTCATTGTGCTGATCGAGTACGCGAGTTCCATTTGGGTGCGCTCACTCTAATTCTTGTGCAAAATGTATTTATTTTCTAACATAGCAACAATAAGGTGTTGATGTTGAAAGTGTCAAGTGCTTTAAAGCATTGGAAGTCTAAGTGCAGTGACATAGGTGGGGGCATAGACCCTCGCTCTAGATTTAGGTGTTCTTATTAGGTGTGCGGAGTGTCCTCTCTCTCCCTCTCTTGCTTTGCCCCATATATGGCTACTGTTGGAATAAATGCATCATACCATGTATTAGCACCCTTCCCTCCAAATTTGGCTTAATTGTTCCTGACATCAATGATATCAGAACCTGTGCTCGAGGTACAACCAATCCGTTCTCTTAAAGTGGGAAGGATCATTTAGTGATAGCTATGAGAAAATTGGATCCAATTTTTTTTTTTAAAAAACACAAGTTGGATTTTGAGCTAAAGCGGTGGTAACCAATGTGTTATCATACCATTTACATTGTACACATCAGTTGTCTTAGAGATTATCACACAATGCTATGCACTGTCTCTATTCCAAATTACTTGTCATTATGACTTTTTATTAGATTCATTGAACATGCTATGAAACTGGACATGCGAATCTACACAAGTGCATGTTCAGGTTCATAGAAGATGCCATAAATCTAGACACCTAAAATTATAAGTATTTTTGGACGGGGAGTAGATATAATGTTTTACGACATGGAGGAGAGGTGGATGATAGAAAGAAGCACATGAATGTTCTTGTTCGCTCCCCGAAAACAATCACCTTAGGAGTAGGAGATGAGTCTCTCACCAGTGCATGAGTTTTGGCGGGCATGCAACTCATAGTATTACTTAATTTCCATCTACAAATCAAGAGATAGGGTACTGGCGTAGTCCAGTGCGATAAGTAAAACGATTAGTCATTGAACGGGTTCTTTGATAAACCGTCTCGAGATGAATAGTAAGTAGAGCGAGGAAAGTGTTTCGGTCAACAAGTGGCCCTTAATCGTTGTCTGGGCCACTGCGCGCCGACATGTCTTTGAGCCTCTTGGAAGCCCAGCCTCACGTCCGGGACCTGCCTGTGTGGCTGAACATTGCGCGGCCGTGGGTCTGGGCCTCACCAACCCTGGTGGACCTCTACGCCGCTTGTGATGCATTGGGCCGCCTGGATATGGTAACCAACTAACCACTGAAAAAAAAAACAACCACACCAGGAAAAAAAACAACCACACCGTGCCTAAGCACGCGGCCTGGATGCCCGGACGACAAGAAAGACGAGGGCAGGGAGTGAGCACTGACTACTGAGCAGGAGCCGTGCACGGTGCATCGCCCTCCTCGCCATGGCAAGTTGGCCATAGGGCCAAGGGCTGTTGACAGACAGGTTCATCACCCCTTCACCGGTTCAAGAGGCGATCGCTCCCGTTCACCGGCCGCGGCCGGGGGTCCCGGGCTCCCAGCTCCCGCTGCCCGCACAAACGGGGGAAGAGACGAAGACGACGACTTGACGGTTGACGCCGGTGCCTGGCAGCAGGACCAAATTAAAAGGAGCACTGAACCGCCAGCTGCTGCTACTAGTATGCTATGCTCGTACTGTAATGGTACCCCTCCATTTGTAAATGTTACCAGACTTTCAGTGTTTGAGGTTGAGTGTTCAAGGTCCCAGCCTCACTACAGGTCCGCGTCAACACCTCCGCTGCCCTCGCGCGCGGGTTACTCCGAACCGTGCCGCACCGCCGCGTCGTCGACTTGGATCGTGTGGGCCGCCCGGAAGTCGGCACGACCGGAGAAACCGCGAGCTCCGCCGTGGTCGTCTAGCATAGCCACAGCCACGACTTCGACGGGTCTGGGCTTGTTTTATTTATCCGTCCAGTCTCCGGTGGGCAGTGGACGCCGACTCACTCATGGCACCTCCTCTTTTCCCGTAGTAGACTCGTCGTCGCCCTCTTTTGTAAGTTCGCCATATGTGTTCCCACTCGGCAGCAAGTTGCCATGGACCCCCAGTACAGTACTCACCACACGTCCACACCTACTTTCTTTACTATGATAATTTCGTACCGCCAATGCATGCTTTGGCATTGCATCCTCCCCGTGCCAACTTGCCAAAGTTTCTGCACGACAAGCTACATCTTCTTCCATCTCACCAGGCAGCTGTTCCATCGCCGGTGTGCCCTGCTAGCTCCTCCGCTCGCACGCGCCATGCCAACCATGCATACCCATCGCGCCGCCGGCGTCCCGGTCCTCGCGCTGCTCGTCGCGGCGGCGGCGCTCGCGCTGACGACGACGATCCCCTCCGTCGCCGCGCAGCCGTGGCCGGGCTGCGACGCCCAGAGCGGCAACTACTCGGCGGGCAGCGCCTACGCGACCGACCTCCAGCAGCTCATCTCCGACCTCCAGACCAAGGCCTCCACCTCGCCCGCGCTCTTCGCGTCCAGCTCCGGCGATGCCGGCGCCGACACCGTCTATGGCCTCATGCTCTGCCGCGGCGACATCAGCGCGTCCGACTGCTTCGACTGCGGCACACGCGCGGGGCAGGACGTGGAGCAGTTCTGCAACCGCACACGTGACACCGCGCTCGTGTACAACCAGTGCTACGTCCGCGTCTCCCCCGTGGACTTCCTCGCCTCGCCGAACAACACCGGCCTGGTGCAGCTCCGCGCCGGCGTAAGCATCCCCGCCGGCGTCGACGTCGGCGCCTACGACGCCGCGGTCACGCAGCTGCTCAACGCCACGTCTCGCTACGCGGTGGACAGCAGCAGCAGCAGCTCCTCCTCCTCGGCGGCGGCGAGGATGTACTTCGCCACGGGGCAGCTGGTGGGGCTCGACCCGAGGGTACCCAACATATGGTCCACGGCGCAGTGCGCGGGGGACCTGTCGCCGGAGCAGTGCCGGGGATGCCTCGGCGTTCTGGTGGCGCGGTGGTGGAACGGGAGTGGGTTCGACCTCAACGAGGAGGGCGCCAGGCTCACCGGCTCGCGCTGCAACCTGAGGTCCGAGCTTGGGGACAAGTTCTACACCGGTGCTCCGATGGTTAAGCTGCAGATGAACGGGGAAGAGGCCGTTCCAGCACCGGCGCCTTCGACGACGGTGGCTGCCAGTACGGGAGGTGGTGAGTACTCTAGTATTTCTCTGGGCTTTCCTAAAAAAAAGGAGACACGTGAAAAAACAGGAAAAATCTACCTCAGGCCCACACCTATGTCTACCCTGGCCCATTTAAGCACTGAATTGGCCAACATGAGACACGAGCTCTGAACTGGTTGTAGAGCAGACGTGCACAACCATGGTTTTAAGTGGAGCTTTTAAACTCCAAAACACTACAGTTTTAGAAATACTGCAATTTTTAAACCTACAAAAAATATCCTACCAAAACACTTCATGTCTCTCTAAAACTAGAGTATTTTATGAAGAACCCGTTTGGATCCTTAGGCAAAATTTTTGCCCAGTCACATATATTGTTCGGATGCTAAATAAAATAACCAAAAATGAGTTAACTATAAAACTATTTGTAGAAACTTGTGTTACTTCGCAAGACGAATCTATGAAGCCTAATTGTTTCATCACTATTAAATGGTTATTGTGGCAGCACGTTATCAAATCATGACATAATTAGGCTTAATAGATTCGTCTCGTGCTCTATCTGTGCAATTGGTTTTGTAAGTAGTCTATGTTTAATACTTCAAATCAGTATCCAAATATTCGATGTGATAAGAGCAAAAAATTTGCCCGCCAAGGATCCAAACAGGCCGTACCATAGTATTTTTCTAAAATTCTAAAAATACATTGGGGTTTTGTGTTAGTGTTGTATGTGTGTGTATCGATTTGTGTACATGGGTGACCTTGTAATTGAACCCAGGTTAGTCAAATTGCACTATGCATCTAAAACAAATTGACTACTGTGTTAATTAAGCAATAGCTTCATTTTGTTCATTAAGCAACATGATCGCAATCACGAGCTACGATAATGAACTTGAAATGACTTTTTTTTTTTGTAAAAATCACAGGGAAACGTAATTCATCTGGCATACTTCTTGGAATTATATTGCCAATAGTGTTTGTCGCTGTAGTAGCGACCATAGCCCTTTATATCTGCAATGCACGAAAGAAGAGAAGATCCAGAGGAAGAAAGCTTCCCCACAAAAGTTAGTCTTTGCTACATTTTCTTAGCAATAGACTTTTGGTTCATTAGCATTACCATTTTCTTTGAGGTAAATATAGCACTATCAGTAATTGAATCGATGGAAATTTACCAGCTCATACAGTTGAGGACTTTGAAAGCATCAAGTCAACATTGTTATCTCTGGAATCTCTACAAATAGCAACAAATAACTTTGATGAAAACAATAAACTTGGCGAAGGTGGTTTTGGTGCAGTTTACAAGGTATGACACCCTTTTCAACAAATAAAAGGTCCTTTCCAAGTTTGCACATATGGCTTTTATGTAAAAAAAAAAAACTTGCTGTAAAATGTACAACAGATAGTTGATTTAAACGAAACAAGGATGATCCAACATAAAAGTAGAAGTATATAGAAAGCATGAGTTTAGCACTCAGGATCGTTTCAAAAAAAAAAACTAGTACTTAATTATGCAGGGAGATCTTTTTGGACAAGAAGTGGCCGTGAAGAGGCTGTCAAAGGGATCAGATCAGGGGCTAGAAGAACTAAGAAACGAGCTAGTTCTGGTTGCCAAACTTCATCACAAGAATCTAGTTCGACTAGAGGGTTTTTGCTTAGAAGAGGGAGAAAAATTGCTCGTCTATGAGTACATGCCCAACAAAAGCCTCGACACTATCCTTTTTGGTACCAGAAGTCTTCCAAGATTATTTATACACTTCATTCATTAACATCTCTGCATTTTCAGTAACTGAAAAATGATGTTCTGTTAGACTCTGAAGAAAAAATACGGTTAGTTTGGAGGAAACGATTCAACATAATAGAAGGAGTTGCTCGAGGATTGCAGTATCTTCATGAAGACTCTCAAAAGAAAATTGTCCACCGTGACGTGAAAGCGAGCAATGTTTTGTTGGATATGGACATGAACCCAAAGATCGGTGACTTCGGCTTAGCCAGGCTGTTCGGGCAAGATCAGACTCGCGATGTCACAAACCGCATCGTCGGGACATTGTAATCCATCTTATCCAGCTGTTAATTGTTCAGTCTCTATTCAGACACGTAGTGTCCTCTTAACTGAATGTGCTGCTAATTCGTCTCACTGCAGTGGCTACATGTGTCCTGAGTACGTAATGCACGGACAATACTCCACGAAATCAGACGTGTTCAGTTTTGGCATCCTTGTTATAGAGATCGTAACAGGGCAGAGAAACACGGGACATCACTTCTGTGAGCAAAATGAAGATATTATAAGCACCGTGAGTACCTGACAATATAAGCAATATTACCTGTATTACTACTGCTAAATCATATTATTGTTGGTTCTGAACCCATGAAACCAATGCTAGGTATGGAGGCACTGGACTGAAGGATCAATTGCAGAGATGATAGATGATTCTCTGGGGAGAAACTACTGGGAGGCTGAGGTGCTCAAATGCGTTCACATTGGCCTATTGTGCCTTCAGCAGTATCCTATGGACCGACCTTCGATGTCGGATGTCATGGTGATGCTCAACAGCGATGCTACCAGTCTGCCTCCTGCTGCAAGACCCACATTTTTCGTGGATCCAAGCTCAGCTTACTCTTACACCTCCGGCACTGCTTCACCTCTTTCTTCTACCAGGTAGCGTAGGGCTACGACATATTGTTGCCTCTTCCAGTCTTCCTTGTTTTTTCCCTTCTCTCTGCTTCGACCCCAATGAAGTCACTTAAGAGGTTAAAGAAAGGCACAAGCAGTATGATGTAATTACTTTACCATACCTTTCTCGATTTTAAGATTACATGCTCCTCTTAATTGAGGGGTGCCTTATGTATAGTTCCAGGACTTTAACTTTTACATGTCGATTCTGCCCATGATTAATCCCATGTAATTCTCATACACTATTTTGTATAAGGTATTTTTACATTGGTAGCAAAATATAACCTTTCTTCCCAAATCAGCCTGGCTGACCATGTGTATGTCACAAACAAAGCCAATGAGCTGCTCAGCTTCACATCAGGGGTGATTGGTTTGCTTCCCAGTGGAGCTTGGCCCGCATCTGGGAGCCTGGCCGAGCTGGGACAGGCTGAGGCATGCAAGCACGGTGGTGATTGGTTGCATGTGTCCTTGGAGCCAAGTTGCTTTTTTGAGCTTGTGATTGGTTTGCATGTGTATGAGCTCGATTCCATGTCCAGAGATGAAAATGCATGCCGCCGTGCTTCCAAATACCATTAAAAAACTTTTCGTTTCCGTGGAGCCTACTGAGCAGGAGCAATGCATCGCCCTTCCTCATCGGCCATAGCAAGTTGGCCACAGGGCCAATGGCTGTCGTCACTTGTCAGACAGGTTCATCACCCCTCCCCGTTGGTGCTCTGCTGCAAGGGGCGATCGCTCCCGTTCACCGGCCAGGGGTCCCGGGCTCCCGGCTCCCCCGCTGTCCGCCCAAACGGGGGAAGAGACGACGACGCCGGTGCACGCCTGGGCCTAGAAAAAGAGCACTGGAGCGCCGGTCTGGAGCGAGCCCACCAGCAACTCTGAACTCCGTTCGGAGCCGCGTCGCGGGAACGCGGGCATGTGCGCCGGGATCCGTGACGCCGCAGCCGCGCCGTGTTGACGTCCGCACCCACAGGATCCAACCAAGACGACGACGCAACGGTGCTGCACGGATCGGACGGAGCAAACCCGCGCGCCGGGGCAGCTGAGGTGTGGATGCAGACCACATGCGAGGCTGTGACCTTGAACATTCAACGCACGCGGCACAGCCCACAGCAGCGGCAGTATATACTAGTGGGTGCTACGAGCCTACAACCTGACCTGGAGGGCTGGACCTGACTCACCTCACTCTATTTTTTTGTGCAAATTCTAATCGCGGTCTCGGGGCGACCGGAGAAACCACCAGCTCCGCCGTGGAGAAACCACCAGCTCCGCCGTGGTCTTCTAGCAAAGCCACAAAGCAATGCTTTGGCCGCCCGCGCCATGTCCGGTGACCGGTGACGACGTCGACGGGTCTGGCTGGGCTTGTTTAATCCGTCATTCCGTCCAGTGGATGCCGACTCAGCTCAAGGTGCGCTAAAAAAAAAGAATCACCAAGTTGAAACACGTGCGGCCGCTCTGGTCACGTTTCTGCGAAACCTGCCGCGGCGCAACTTGCACATCCTCTTTTCCAGTCGTCGCCCTTTTGGATGTCATGGTGTTCCCATCCAAAGGAAATGAAAACGCATACAGCATTACAGCAAGTTGCCATGGACACCCAGTCAGTCACCCCACCTACCTGCCTGGTTTGGTTTGCTATGATATCATACCGCCCGCCATGCTTCGATTCGGTAGTGCATCCTCCCCCGTACGACCAACAATTTGCCAAAGTTTCGCGGGCGACAAGCTTGAGCTCTCTTCCTGCTGACCAGCCAGCTGTTACACCGGCGGTGTGCCCTGCTGGCTCCTCCGCTAGCGCGCACCACGGCCACCATGCACGGCCGTCGCGCCGCCGGCGTCCCATTCCTCATCGCGCTGCTCGTCGCGCTGACGACGACGACGATCCCCTCCGCCGTCGCGCAGCCGTGGCCGGGCTGCAACGCCGAGAGCGGCAACTACTCGGCGGGCAGCGCGTACGCGGCCAACCTCCTGGCGCTCATCTCCGACCTCCGCGCCAACGCCTCCACCTCGCCGGCGCTCTTCGCGTCGGGCTCCTCCGGCTCCGGCGCCAGCACCGTCTACGGCGTCGTGCTCTGCCGCGGCGACGTCACCGCGTCCGACTGCTTCGACTGCGGCACACGCGCGGGGGAGGACGTGGAGCAGGCGTGCAACCGCACACGTGACACCGCGCTCGTGTACAACCAGTGCTACGTCCGCGTCGCCGCGACGGACTTCCTCGCCTCCCCCAACAACACCGGCGTGGTGGGCCTCTGGAGCGGCACCACCATCCCCGCCGGCGTCGACGTCGCCGCCTACGACGCCGCGATCACCAGGCTGCTCAACGCCACGTCCTCGGCGGCGGCGGCGGCGAGGATGTACTTCGCCACGGGGCAGTTCGCGGGGCTCGACCCGAGGGTGCCCAACATCTGGTCCATGGCGCAGTGCGTGGGGGACCTGTCGCCGGAGGAGTGCCGGGGATGCCTCGGCGATCTGGTGGCGCAGTGGTGGAATAACGTGACTGGGTTCCAACGTAATGGGCAGGGCGCGAGGTTCGCCGGCTCGCGCTGCAACCTGAGGTCCGAGCTGGGCAAGTTCTACACCGGCGCTCCGACGGTCAAGCTGCCGATGAACGGCGAAGCGGCCGTTCCAGCAGCGGCGCCTTCTTCGACGGTGGTTGGCGGTACGGGAGGTGAGTGCTCTAGTATTTTTCTTGTTTTTGTTTTGAGAAAAATTCTCTTGGCTTTCCTAAAAAAGAAGAGTAAACAAGAAAAACAAAAATCCCAAGAGAAATCTACCTCAGGCCCACACCTGTATCTAGCTTGGCCCATTTAAGCAGTGAATTAGCCTGGCCCATTGTAATTGAAAAAAACCAGGTAAGTCAAATTGCACTATTGGGCATCCAAGAAAAATTGCACTACTTTGTTCATTAAGCAATAACTTCATCTTGTTCATTAAGCAACTTCATCTTGAAATGACTTTTTTTTGGTAAAAATCACAGGGAAGCGTAATTCATCTGGCATACTTCTTGGAATTATATTGCCAATAGTGTTTGTCGCTGTAGCAGCGGGCATAGCCCTTTATATCTGCAATGTGCGTAAGAAGAGAAGATCCCGAGGAAGAAAGCTTCCCCACCAAAGTAAGCCCTTTCAACATTTTCTTAGCAATAAACTTTTGGTTCCTTAGTATTACCATTTTCTTTGAGGTAAAATATAGCACTATCAGTAATTGAATCGATGGAAATTTACCAGCTCATACAGTTGAGGACTTCGAAAGCATCAAGTCAACATTATTATCTCTGGAATCCCTGCAAGTAGCAACAAATAACTTTGATGAAAGCAATAAACTTGGCGAAGGTGGTTTTGGTGCGGTTTATAAGGTATGACATCCTTTTCAACAAATCAAGGCTCCTTTGCAAGTTTGATTTACAGCAAGCTTTTATGTAAACAAAACCACATCATTGCTGTAAAATGTACACCGGCCAGATGGTTGATTTAAACCAAGCAAGGATGATCGAAACATGAAGCAAAACTATATAGATCGAAAGCATGAGTTCAGTACTTCAGATCGTTTTGAAAAGGCTACTCCTCAATTTTACAGGGACATCTTTCTGGGCAAGAAGTGGCCGTGAAGAGGCTGTCAAAGGGCTCACATCAGGGGCTAGAAGAACTAAGAAACGAGCTAGTTTTGGTGGCCAAACTTCATCACAGAAATCTCGTTCGACTAGAGGGTTTTTGCTTAGAAGAGGGAGAAAAATTGCTCGTCTATGAGTACATGGCCAACAAAAGCCTCGACACCATGCTTTTTGGTACTAAAAATCTTCCAAGATTATTTATACACTTAGTTCATTAACACCTCTGAATTTTCAATAACCGAAAAATGGTGATTTTTCTGCTAGACCCTGAAGAAAAAAGACGGTTAGATTGGAGGAAAAGATTCAACATAATAGAAGGAGTTGCTCGAGGATTGCAATATCTTCATGAAGACTCCCAAAAGAAAATTGTCCACCGTGACATGAAAGCGAGCAATGTTTTGTTGGATGCAGACATGAACCCTAAGATTGGTGACTTCGGCTTTGCCAGGCTTTTCGGGCAAGATCAAACTCGAGATGTCACGAACCGCATTGTTGGGACATTGTAATGAATCTCATTCGGTTGTTATTTTTCCAGTCTCTAATTCAGATACATAGTGCCTCCTTAACTGAACTTGCTGCTAATTCTTCTCACTGCAGTGGCTACATGTCTCCTGAGTATGTAATGCGCGGACAATACTCCACGAAATCAGATGTGTTCAGTTTCGGCATCCTTGTTATAGAGATCGTAACGGGGCAGAGAAACACCGGGCATCACTTCTATGAGCAAAATGAAGATATTATAAGCATCGTGAGTACCTGCCAATATAAGCAATATTGCCTGTATTACTACAGCTATGTCATATTATTATTGATTCTGAACCCACAAAACCAATGCTAGGTATGGAGGCACTGGACTGAAGGAACAATTGCAGAGATAATAGATGATTCTCTAGGGAGAAACTACTCGGAGACTGAGGTGCTCAAATGCGTTAACATTGGCCTGTTGTGCCTTCAGCAAAATCCCATGGATCGACCTTCGATGTCGGATGTCATGGTGATGCTCAACAGCGATGCTACCAGTTCTCTGCCTCCTGCTGCAAGACCAACATTTTTCTTGGATCCAAGCTCAGCTTACTCTTACAATTCTGATACTGTTTCACAACCTTCTGCCAGATAGCGTAGGACTGCAACATATTTTTGCCCCTTCTTTTTTCTCTTTCATTGTATAGTAGTTTATAGAAACTGGTGGATTGAATTCACCACGAAGTGCAATTTGTGCTCACCGTTAGTTTCTTTTGCTGAATTCTATAAAAGGAAGTTTATTTTTCATGGTGCTGCTGCAAGCTTTCAGAAAAGTATGAAAATGCTTGTTCATCTGAAAACATCTCCCTTTTATATATTGGTGCTCGCCCTTGATCTCTTTAGACAACAAAAATCTCCTCCTTAATCTCTTTTTGGAAGCGAATTTCATTCCTCATCTCCTTTGATGGCCCGGTGGGCTGACCAGGCCGTCGGACCGGCACTAAAATACGGCCATAGTTCCAGGCTTGGACCGGCAGTTCGGCCCGGTCCGGCACAGAAAGTCATCGGGCCTAATAGTGCCGGGCCGTGTCGGGCCCAGGCGGCCCATCTGACCAACTATACCTGGGATATTGCAGGCACTTGACCGTGTGTGTGCGTGACAGCATCAACATGAAAGACGAGGGCAGTGAGTGAGCACTGACTGACTACTGAGCAGGAGGGGTGATCGCTCCCGTTCACCCGCCGGGGGTCCCGGTTCGGCTCCCGCTGCGCGCCCAAGCGGGGGAAGAAACGAAGACGACGACTTGACGCCGGTGCCTGGCAGCAGGACCAAATTAAAAAAAAGAGTACTGATCGGAGCAACCCTCGCGCCGGGGCAGCGGAGGTGTGGACGCGGACCTGTAGTGAGGGTGAGGCCTGTGTCCTTGAACATTCAAGGTACGCACAGCACTGACAGTCTGATGACATTTACAAATGGAGCAGTACCTATAGTACGAGCAGCTGCTACGACCTGACCTGGAAGGCCGGACCTGGGTGATCTCTATGTTTATGAGCAAATTAAACGCGGTCTCGACCGGAGAAACCACTAGCTCCGCCGTGGTCTTCTAGCAAAGCACGCGCCATATGTTTTTCTCTATCAAAAAAATGCTAGTGACTTGCCTTTATTTTGGCTAAGACCATAGCAGGTGTGCCAGATTTTGACAGTAAACCAATAATTGATAGACAATCTTTTGGCATGTCCTGATTTTGGTAGGGTAAAAATTAGCATTGAACCAAACAGGCCGTAGTGCCATTTGCACATTATAGTTTTGAGAATGTTGTAAAGCCTCGCAAGAGTAGGGGCAAGAACTTGCACATCCTCTTTTCCCGTCGCCGTAGACTCGTGGTCCCCACTCGCCCTCTTTTGGAATTCGCCATATGTGTTCCCATCCAAACCAAAACGCATCGATTGCTAGGGTAGGTCGCCACTCGCCAGCAAGTTGCCATGGACCCCCAGTCATCACACCTAGTACCTGCTTTGCTACGATAACATCGTACCGCCAACGCATGCTTTGGTGTCGCATCCTCCCCGTGCCAACTTGCCAAAGTTTCTGCGCGACAAGCTACAGCTTCTTTCATCTCACCAGCCACAGCCAGCTGTGTTCCACCGGCGGTGAGCCCTGCTAGCTCGTCCGCTCGCACGCGCCATGGCCGCCATGCACGACCGTGACGCCGCCTGCGTCCCAGTCCTCGCGCTGCTCGTCGCGGCGGCGGCGCTCGCGCTGACGACCCCCTCCGCCGCCGCGCAGCCGTGGCCGGGCTGTGACGCCCAGAGCGGCAACTACTCGGCGGGCAGCGCGTACGCGGCCAACCTCCTGCGGCTCATCTCCGTCCTCCAGGCCAACGCTTACAACTCCCCCGCTTTCTTCGCGTCGGGCTCCGCCGGCGTCGGCGCGGGCGCCGTCGTGTACGGCCTCATGCTCTGCCGCGGCGACGTCAGCCCGTCCGATTGCTTCGACTGCGGCACACGCGCGGGGCAGGACGTGGAGCAGATGTGCAACCGCACAC
Source organism: Digitaria exilis (assembly GCA_015342445.1). Lineage (NCBI taxonomy): Eukaryota > Viridiplantae > Streptophyta > Magnoliopsida > Poales > Poaceae > Digitaria > Digitaria exilis. The sequence continues at coordinate 855,876 of JACEFO010002272.1, read as the reverse complement.
GTGACACCGCGCTCGTGTACAACCAGTGCTACGTCCGCGTCGCCGCGACGGACTTCCTCGCCTCGCCAAACAACACCGGCCTGGTGCATCTCATTGCCAACATAAGCATCCCCACCGGCGTCGACGTCGCCGCCTACGATGCCGCGGTCACCAGGCTGCTCAACGACACATCGCGCTACGCGGTGGACAGCTCCTCGGCGCCGTCGACATCGTCGTCACTGAGGAAGTACTTCGCCACGGGGCAGTTCATGGGGCTCGACCCGAAGGTACCCAACATCTGGTCCATGGCGCAGTGCGCGGGGGACCTGTCGCCGGCGCAGTGCAGGGGATGCCTCGGCGATCTGGTGGCGATGTGGTGGAACGGGAGCAGGTTCCACCTCAACGAGGAGGGCGCCAGGCTCGCCGGCTCGCGCTGCTACCTGAGGTCCGAGCTCGGGAAGAAGTTCTACACCGGCGCTCCGATGGTCAAGCTGCAGATGAACGCCGAAGGGGCCGTTCCAGCACCGGCGCCTTCGACGACGGTGGTTACCCGTACGGGAGGTGGTGAGTGCTCTAGTATTTCTCTTGCCTTTCCTAAAAAAATGAATAGTATTCCAGAAAAAGAGATAGAGAGAGAGAGAGTAATCTACGTCAGGCCCACACATGTATCTAGCCTGGCCTATTTAAGCAGTGAATTAGCATGGCCCACATGAGACGTGAAGTTCAGGTTTCATATTATAGAGATATGGTTCGTTTAGATTTTGCTAGTGGTTTTTATAGAGCTCGTAATTAGAAAAAAAACAGGTTAGTCAAATTACACTATTGCGCATATTAAAAAATTGCACTATTGTGTTCATTAAGCAATAGCTTCATCTTGTTGATTAAGCAACATCATCGCAATCATGAGATAAGATAACGTGAAATGAATTTTTTTTTTTGGTAAACATCACAGGGAAAAATCCTTCATCTCGCAAACTTCTTGGAATTATATTGCCAATAGTATTTGTCGCTGTAGTAGTGGTCATAACACTTTATATCTGCAATGTGCGTAAGAAGATGAGATCCCAAGGAAGAAAACTTCCCCACCGAAGTAAGTCATTTCTACATTTTCGTAGCAATAAACTTTTGGCTCCTTAGAGTTACCATTTTTGTCGAGGTAAATATAGCACTATCATGTATTTGAATCGATGGAAATTTACCAGATCATACAGCTGAGGACTTTGAAAGCATCAAGTCAACACTGTTATCTCTAGAATCTCTGCAAGTAGCAACAAATAACTTTGATGAAAACAATAAACTTGGCGAAGGTGGTTTTGGTGCAGTTTATAAGGTATGACACCCTTTTCAACAAATAAAAGCTCCGTGCTAAGAAAACAAAATAACAGATAGTTTGCAAAGAAGGCTTTTATGTAAAAAAAAACACTTGCTGTACATAGTTTATATAAACCAAAACAAGGATAATCAAAAGTGAAAGTAGAAGTATATAGATAGCATGAGTTTAGCACTCAGGATCGCTTTAAAAAGCTAGTACTGAATTATGTAGGGAGATCTTTCTGGACAAGAAGTGGCCGTGAAGAGGCTGTCAAAGGGCTCGGATCAGGGCCTAGAAGAACTAAGAAACGAGCTAGTTCTGGTGGCCAAACTTCATCACAAAAATCTCGTTCGATTAGAGGGGTTTTGCTTGGAAGAGGGAGAAAAATTGCTTGTCTATGAGTACATGCCCAACAAAAGCCTCGACACCATTCTTTTTGGTACTATAAATCTTCCAAGATTATTTGTACACTTCATTATTCAATAACACCTCTGCATTTTCAGTAACTGAAAAACGATGATTTTCTGTCAGACCCCGAAGAAAAAAGACGGCTAGATTGGAGGAAACGATTCAACATAATAGAAGGAGTTGCTAGAGGATTGCAGTATCTTCATGAAGACTCTCAAAAGAAAATTGTTCACCGTGACATGAAAGCAAGCAATGTTTTGTTGGATGCGGAAATGAACCCTAAGATTGGTGATTTCGGCTTAGCCAGGCTTTTTGGGCAAGATCAGACCCGAGATGTCACGAACCGCATCGTTGGGACATTGTAATTAACCCCATTTAGTTGTTAATTGTTCAGTCTCTAATTCAGATTGTCATTCTCTTAACTGACCATGCTACTCATTCTCCTTACTGCAGTGGCTACATGTCTCCGGAGTACGTAATGCGCGGACAATACTCCACGAAATCAGACGTGTTCAGTTTCGGCATCATTGTTATAGAGATCGTAACAGGGCAGAGAAACACCGGACATCACTTCTATGAGCAAAATGAAGATATTATAACCATCGTGAGTACCTGCCAATATAAGCAATATTTCTAGTGTTACTTCTGCTAGATCATATTATTGTTGATTCTAAACATGAAACCAATGCTATAGGTATGGAGGCACTGGACTGAAGGAACAATTGCAGAGGTGATAGATGATTCTCTGGGGAGAAACTACTCGGAGACTGAGGTGCTAAAATGTGTTAATATTGGCCTATTGTGCCTTCAGCAGAATCCCATGGACCGACCTTCGATGTCGGATGTCATGGTAATGCTCAATGGCGATGCTACCAGTTCTCTGCCTCCTGCTGCAAGACCAACATTTTTCTTGGATCCAAGCTCAGCTTACTCTTACACTTCTGGCACTATTGCACATCCTTCTTCCACCAGGTAGCGTAGGACTACGACATACTGTTGCCTCTTCCTTGTGCCCCACTCCCGACCCCTGACATCTCATTGTATAGTAGTTTAGAGAGACTCACCGTGAAGTGAGGTGTAATCTGTGCTCACCAAGTTGGTTCTGCAAGCTTTCAGAAAAGGATGAGAATGCTTCCTCATATGAAAATTATATATTGGAAAATGGCATTGCTTGTGCAACTTTAGAAACAACTTCATCAGCAGTGTTTGCTTGCTCTCTTGCGTAGGTTCAGATATTATTCCTTCCGTACCGTGCATAACACATCATTAAGCACAGTAAAAAGATTATAACTCAGTACTAAAAATGTCCAAGTGTTATAAAGGAAACAATGTTACTATTACTAACTGGACGCTCCTTTTGAAGCCTCCAGGTGATCCCACCAATGATCCTAGGTGGACAGTATAAAACAATAGAGGAATCCTACAAATTGTCACAAAAATCAGAAACATTCGGCAATCAATTCGTCAACTCTAATCGTAATAGCAATTGGATCTATTATCCTTTTTAGTAAATTACCCACATCCACCGTTACAAAAATAGAGTAAAGTAACCCCCTAAACATGTATACAAATTACTGACTTTTGCATTATTAAAATAATCTGAAGTAATCTCCTAATCTTCACGTAAATTAGCCACTTCTATCATTATAAAAATAATATAAAGTAACCCTCTAATATTCATGGAAGTTAACCACATATGTCATTATAAAAAATAATAACAAATAACCCTCAAAATTTGTATTTAAACTATCCGATGATATCAATATTAAAAGTTAAGGTAACTCCTAAATTTGAACCTAATTAAATTATATATATATATAATTACATTAAAAATCCTAAATTCATCAACATAAAATTCTAAATTATTATTTATCTTTATTAATACAACATTTATATTATCCTTTATATAAAAATACTACTCATAATGTGTGTCACTATATGTTCATGTATGAGGGAAGGAATAAGAATACGAACTTTCAAGTTTTTCACACAGCTCAACTAAATACATATACCAAACACACATGAAAGTATGATGCAAACTTGCAAAGTGAAAAAAATGTTATTATTAACAAACTTATCACTATTATTACAATTATATAAGATAAATGTTTATCTTTAGATTATACTTTCATAGATGAAAAGGAGCGTGAGATGTAAAATTTTACTAAGTAACTATTTTTAACTAGCCCGTGCCAAAGCACGGGTTGATGCCTACAATAGCAGGCTGCACAGATGCACTGTATGATAAAATGCACAGTAAATTATTAAACTTGTAATTATAATGGATCCTCAGTGCATAACGCATCATCAAGCCTGTAACAAGGTTTACCCGAGGTCCTTTTTTCAACGCATAAAGCATAGTCATGCCACCAAGCATGAATTTTCACAAAAAAAAAACCCTGGAAAGGACGAGGTAGCACATTCTAGTGAGGGATCAAACTCAATTTAAGTGAAGTTCTGAATTCTTGACTTTTTCATATATTTCTATATGATGCGAATTCAAACTGAATTGCAAATTTTCATAATGCAACCTGGACAAATCAAACCCCCAGGCCTCACATCGCCACATCGGCCACACAAAATTCCATCACGCGCACGGCTAGATGAAGTTCATGGCAAATGCTCATTGCGCGTGTGGTGATACGATGCAACGTCTCTGGCTCTCTGCTAGGTCTCTGACGCTTAGGTATGGCAATGGGTTGGGTTCGAAGCGGATATCTGCGGATTTTGGGTTTTGGATTTGGTTTCTATTTTGTGCCCACGGATTTACGGGTTCGGATATCCGAAATATTTCGGGTTTGGAGCGGATTCTGAATTGCAACCATGGAGCTCCATTGGAGCTCCGAAATACTAATATTTGCTTCTGTTTTCACTTGTGATTTGTGAATTTACAATGAGATCAACATTTCATTGATTAGCTATTCTATCTATTTTTTATTCACAAGGATGGGGATGATTCCACGATAATCGATGAATGATGAACTCATCAAGTCAAGAATCAAGATGAATTCCCCAAGTCGTCTACCTAGATTTTATTTTAAAAAAATGTCAAGTAGTCATGTGTCGTGTCTAAGTATGAATGTTATGAAATCTGGATACTCTCCTTGATGTATTGTTGTATGCTGAATTACTATTTTGTTGTTATTGCCCTTTCCGAATGCTGATTTTATTATGATATTCTTGGGTATATGGTTAATCCGTGGGTTTAGGTTTGGGTATGGAATTTCACCCGAATAGGAGTTCGGGTCAGATTCGAATTTTAGCTTTGGGTGTTGGGTTTGGACGCTAGACACCTCAACTGATCAAATCCAACCCATTGCCATCCCTACTGACGCTGATCGCCTTCGATATTTCTCGTGTTTTTTAATGCTGCATGCATGCGGGTGCAGGATATGGATGGGCATTGTAGTGCTCCACACCAACCAAGCAAGGTCGACGCGAAAGTGGACCGGACGCGACGATCAGATCATCACCCTTGCGCGGAGGATCGGAGTGGTGGGTTGGGTGGGGTTCAATTCAATCGGTGATCCACGCGAGGCGATCTATTGGTAGCTGACTAGCTCGCATTGTGGAGCTAGCGCACCATGGTTGCACTGGTCATGCCCTGATGCACGCATGCACCCCACACCCGTCTTGTCTGACTCGAGCTGTCTCTGTCGTCTGTCCGATCGAGAAGCAGGTTGAGCGGATCAGGTCAAGGCAGTCAAAGCATGTGCTCTACGGTGGCTCTTCAGGGGCTCAGGGCCGGCCGTGCACGGCTAGCTGCACTGCACGTCGTGGTCGTGGAAAATTGAAAAGTTAGCCATCACTTGCACTGCCGCCGCCGCCGCCGCCAGAGCCCACCACGACGCATGCAGCGCCACGACCTTGCCTATGAATCCCCACGCGCACCCATCGTCCTCCTCAGCCCAATCGACTGCCCTAACCCCTCGCTACCGCAGGGGAGCAAAGCAAACCATGGCGCTTGCTGTTCACTTCCTCGGAGCGGCGCTGCCGCTCCTTCTCCTCTTTGCAGTGGCAGAGGCGGCCGGCGAGGTGGGCGTGAACTACGGGAGGGTGGCGAACAACCTGCCGGACCCAGCGTCAGTCGTGACCCTTCTCAAGCAGAACGGCATCACCATGGTGAAGCTGTTCGACGCCAACCAGAAGGTGCTCACGTCGCTGGCCAACACCGGCATCAAGGTCATGGTGATGCTTCCCAACGAGGACGTGGCCGCCGTCGCCTCGAGCCCCTCCACCGCGCTCCAGTGGGCGCGTGCCAACGTGGCGGCCTACCGCCCCGCCACGCAGATCCACGCCGTCGCCGTCGGCAACGAGGTGTTCGACTCGAGGCCCGACCTCAACTCGGACCTCGTCCCGGCCATGACCAACATCCAGGCTGCGCTGGCCCAGCTGAACCTCGCCAACGACGTCAAGGTCACCACGCCGATCGCGTTCGACGCGCTCGCCGAGTCGTGGCCGCCGTCGGCCGGCGTGTTCCGGGACGACATCGCGCAGGCGGTGATGAAGCCCATGCTCGACTTCCTGGACCGGACGGGTTCGTACCTCACCGTCAACATCTACCCGTTCTTGGCGTACGCCGATGACCCCGACCAGATCTCCCTCGACTACGCCCTCGGGAACACAAACCCGGCCGCCGTGCGCGACGACGACACGGGCCTCGTGAACCACAGCCTCCTGGACGCACAGCTCGACGCCACGTACTACGCCATGGAGGACCTGGGGTTCCCCAGTCTGAGAGCGTGCCTTGGGGAGACCGGGCTCCCGTCGGGAGGAAGATCGCCGGTGGCCACGGTAGCCAATGCCCACGCGTACGTCAACAACGTCATCAACCGCGTGCTGTCAGGGAACACGGGCACCCCGCACCGGCCTGACGCCGACATGGACGTCTACATCTTCGCCCTCTTCAACGAGAACCAGAAGGGCACCGGGCCAGACGACGTCGAGCAACACTTTGGTCTGTTCTACCCCAACATGAACAAGGTGTACGAGTTCGACTTCCAGCACGCCACCGGAAATGGCGGCGGAGGAGGTGGCGCGAAGGCGAGCTGGTGCGTGGCGAACGCCGGCGTCGGGGACGCGCGGTTGCAGGCGGCGCTTGACTACGCGTGCGGCCACGGCGCGGACTGCGGCGCCATCCAGCCCGGCGCGACGTGCTTCGAGCCCAACACCAAGGTCGCCCACGCCTCGTACGCGTTCAACAGCTACTACCAGAAAATGAACCGCGCCACCGGGACGTGCGACTTCGCCGGCGCCGCCTCCGTCGTCTACCAGGAACCAGCTGGTGATTATTAGCCTCCATGTCTATTGAAAACGTCCCCAATCGGTGTACGTTTCGTCCATGGTTAGTTTCACTGAGATATGTGTATGTGTATCAGGCGCCTGCGATGCGACGTCGAGCTGGTGCGTGGCGAACGCCGGCGTTGGGGACGCGCGGCTGCAGGCGGCGCTGGACTACGCGTGCGGCCACGGCGCAGACTGCAGCGGCATCCAGCCCGGCGCAGCGTGCTTCCAGCCGGACACCAAGGCCGCGCACGCCTCGCACGCGTTCAACAGCTACTACCAGCGCAATGGCCGGGCCAGTGGCACTTGCGACTTCGCCCGCGCCGCCTCCGTCGTCCACCAGGCGCCAAGTGAGTTCGCGCTCGTCGTCCAACTTATATGTTTGATACATGATCTTACTTGTGTTCGTCGTTCCACTGTTTCATGCAGAGATTGGAAACTGCGTGCTCCCATCCAGAGCCTGAACTGATGAACAACGGTGCTACCATTTCTGGATGTACGTAGAGATAAACAGAGTCATACTAAAGTACCGTACAGTACTTATCAACTATCAAGAAGTATCCACTGGTCCGGTCCATTTCCACCTCCTATGGAACTAGTAGAAAATAAAGCATGGCACATGTAAAATTGTTTTTTTTTTTGCTACAATGCCTCTAGCCCATTAGCAAATTCAGTGGGCACTATCAATAATATTTACATGGGCATGTATGGCAAGACTTTATAGCTTTTATGCAGAAAATAGCTAATACTGGATTATCTGGCTTATCTTGTAGAATCATTTGGCAAAAAAAACTTATCCATCATCTTCTCATGAGGATAAATCTACAAAAAAACTACTTTTTTTCGCTGGCGAAAATAGCTTATCTCAGTACAAAGTGGAAAACTGCTTATGGCCATAAGCAATTCTCATTTTGAGGTGTTTGGCTAAACTTTCGGCTTATGGCCACATCTATTTGTAGGAGTTGTTCCATAATCTCTACCAAACAAGCGTACCTCCCGAAGTTTATTATCAAGTTTCAGTACCAAGAAAGAAATATTTTGTTTTTTCTTATTAATATAGTATATGCTGGAATCTTTCTGGGACTTTTGAAAAAAAAGAGAAAGTCTATTTTCACCCTTCAACTGCTGCATAAGTCTGAGGTTCTACAACTATAAAACCGGAACCAAGGTCCATCCAACTATCAAAGCTAAGCAAAATTAGCCCTTGGGTGGTTTCAAAGGTAGCTTTCTATTTTTTTAAAAAACTATGAAAAGTACTATAATATAAAAACTTCATAACTCATTTATTTTAAATTAGAAAAATATAAATCCAGGGACAAACTGACAACTTCTTTTTTCCAAACAAGTGATGGTGCACCATTTAAATTTATTTGAAAATTATTATTTTTTTAGTTTCTTGTTTTATAGATGTAGCAATTTTAATTTTAAATTAATTAGTTATGAATTTATTTGTTTAAAATAATATTTTTTCTATTTTCATAAGTGAAAAAACACCTTCCAAACCATCCAAAGGGTCAAATCTGTCCGGTTTTAATAGTTGAATTATCTTTAGTGTCTAGTTTTGTAATTGTAGATTGAAAATCAGAGTTTTGTAACCGTTGGAGGGTGAAAATAGACTATTTTCTTTCTTTTCAGGTTGTGGCCAGGCATTGGCACTATGCCATAGGGCCAGACCGGGCTAGGACCTTCCGTTTTAGATTGTGCCTCATGGCGTCGATTTGGTCTGGCCCATTTGACCATATATATCCGGAGAGGAAGTATTTTTTGGGGGTTGTGCTAGGAGATGGAGTTACCGGTGTCAAGTCTACTAAACATAGGTGTCAAGACTGTGTCGAACAGTGGTTTCCCAGTGATTTTGCAATGAGTTCGTTAACATCATTAACTACAAATAGCTCCACCACCACTGGCCACGAGTCACCCTGTTTAGACCTTGTTTAGTTCGAAAAACTAGTTTGCAAACTTTACTTGAGCAACTACAAACAAAAGATTAGGAGGGTTAAACATAATTAAATTATAAAACTAATTATACGGATGGACGTGAAATCTCGAGATGAATCTATTAAGTCTGATTAATCTGTTATTAGAGAATGTTTAAAACATCACGACATTATCTAATCATGGCCTTTAGGTTTAATAGATTCGTCTCGCAAGGTTGTGGAATAAGTTTTGCTAGTTATTTGCATTTATTACTCCTAATTAGTGTCCAAACATTTGATGTGACGGTATAAGCATGCTGCATGGACAGCAGTAGTTGTAAGATTGTAATCACACTATCAGTCTATCACAGCGAGGAGTTGCCACTGATGAGATCATGTTCTTATCTTCGGGAACAACTCGAAGAACCTGAAAACAAATCATCACTTATCCAAATTCATACTTGGAACAGATCCGATGTATTCCACTGAAGCAGAGGACATCGAAATGGTGGACTCCATGATGATCGACATCTGCACCTTACGAGATGCGGCGGGAGATTTCGATGAGAGCAACAAGCTCGGTGAAGGCGGCTTTGGTGCGGTGTACAAGGTAGCACTCACACTGAACAAACACGTACCAGATGATGACCCTGAACTGAAAATAAAATGTCCACGAATCATAGCGTGCAATGGTAACGTTTCTGTTTCTATATGCTCAGGGGATCCTCCCTAACGGCGAGGAGATAGCGGTGACACGGTTGTCGAACAGCTCGACACAGGGGGTGGAGGAGCTGAAGAACGAGCTCGCATTAGTCGCCAAGCTAAAGCACAAGAACCTCGTCAGGCTCGTCGGCGTCTGCTTGGAGCAGAAGGAGAGGTTGCTGGCCTACGAGTTCGTCCACAACCGGAGCCTCGATCTAATCCTCTTCGGTATACCAACTGAATCATGCTCAAACTCAAGTTTCTCCTCGAAATAAATTTGCATATATATCATCATACTGATCACTGCCTATTTCCTTTATGTATTCATCAGACACTGAGAATGAGAAACGTGAGCAGTTGGACTGGGGACAGAGGTACAGGATCATAAACGGCATCGGTCGGGGTCTGCAGTACCTCCACGAGGACTCTCAGCTCAAAGTGGTGCACCGTGATCTCAAGGCCAGCAACATCCTGCTAGACGAGAACATGAACCCCAAGATCTCAGACTTTGGCCTTGCGAGGATCTTCGGCCGAGACCAAACGCAGGCCGTCACGAGCCGTGTCGTCGGCACCTAGTCAGTTTCGAAAACCCTGTCGTCTTTGTTCAGCTTCAGCTTATTTGCCCTCTATGCAACCAAGTTATATGAACAAATTAACCCTGATGCTTGATGATTTGTCGTTCCGACCAGTGGGTACATGGCGCCAGAGTACCAGATGCGTGGGAACTACTCCGTGAAATCTGACGCGTTCAGCTTCGGCGTCATGGCGCTGGAGATCGTCACAGGGAGGAAGAACAGCAGCAGCAGCGACGGCTACAGGACCCAGCACTCTGAAGAAGACCTCTTGACAACCGTAAGTGCAGTGCAGTCCGGTCAGTGATCACCTCTGTCACTGCATCTGTATGATCTCGTGGCTTACAGTTACAGACCATGGTGCACGCAGGTATGGGAGCATTGGGAGGCCGGGACGGTGGCGGAGCTGGTGGACCCGAGCATGGACAGCAACTTCCCGGTGGGTGACGTGATCAGGTGCGTCCACATAGGCCTGTTGTGCGTCCAGGCAGACCCGGCGGCGCGGCCGGTGATGTCGTCCGTCGTGATGATGCTCGGCAGCGATACGGTCACCCTCCAGGCCCCGTCAAAGCCGGGGTTCTTCGCCAGGAAGAACAGCGCCGACGACACGGCCGCGTCGACGGTGTCGCTGACGGGCTAGCCAGTCCAGGACAATTCCCAGTTGATCGCACACGGAGGCGAACACACATAACGCGTGTGTATAGTCGTATAGATCAGTCAGTCACATAAGGCTATGTGCAAGAGTCATTTTCTGTCATGAAAGTTGTAAGTTGTAGTAACTAGTAAAAAGAAAGAGAAGCTTTTCAAAACTCTTCAAAAATGTGTCCCTGTTTTGTTTGAAATCAAGAATTCTGAACTTCTATTTAGGGGTTGTTTAGTTAGTGGAGATAGGTGGAGATTTCCTGTAGCAGATATGCATTGTAGCAATGAATAGTGAGTAAATGATGAGAAATGATATGATGGGAGGAATAGTAAATATTTGGAATCTAAACATGCCCTTAGAGGATATTTTTTATCCCATGACTTCAATATTATATTCAACACGCGACAAGCCGAAACCTCCTGGCCCAATTAGTTAGTTCCAGCCCAGTAGCTAGATATGGGCCCTGGGCCGAGCCTAAGCCACGAGCTGCTTAGCCGCCATATCAATTTGGAAGCGTCCTTGTTGTTCTTATAGTCGCCACTACTGGGTCGGTGCACGTTTCGTCCATGGCTAGTTTCACCGAGATATGTGTATCACTCAGGCGCCTGTGACGCGACGTCGAGCTGGTGCGTGGCGAACGCAGGCGTTGGGGACGCACGGCTGCAGGCGGCGCTTGACTACGCGTGCGGCCACGGCGCAGACTGCAGCGGCATCCAGCCCGGTGCCGCGTGCTTCCAGCCGGACACCAAGGCGGCGCACGCTTCGCACACCGTTCAATAGCCACTACTACCAGCGCAATGGCCGGGCCAGCGGCATGTGCGACTTCGCCATCGCATTGCATTCTTTTTGGACGGAGTATATTAGTAATGTGTTCGGACAAAAAATCACCAAGTAAATATGTTATCTTATAGACAAGCATATTACATGCATCGAGGATGTATATATACACGGATTAAGGGTGTGTTTGGTTGCATGTACTACATGATGTGTGAATGGATGGTCTAGGATGAAATGATTCAACCAATTTGCTTGAACCACTTGGTTCACTCTAGCTAGTACAACAATGTATTAAGTGGGACGGCTTCATCTTGGATGAGTTGGTACAATTCACTCAACCAAACAAAAGAATCATTATTATTTTGTATCATTCAATACATGAATCAAATGATTCAACCAACCAAACACACCCTAAGGCAACATAGACAACGTCGACCAAGTCACCTTCACCAAGACCGTGGCAAACTTGACTTTTACCAGTTGGCTGGTGTATCCATGATTGGTCGCTTTGAAGGTACAGCAATGTTCCGCATCGTTATCGCTGTTGTAACTAGGACCTGAACCTACCTTGAGCTTCAAATCCATCCAAGTATCCATAACTCCTGCAACAACAGACCTCCTTAAGCCACGCGACTCACTGATGGTGCCATCAAACAGCCTGATTTCTTGATGTAACCGACTGATGAAACAGCCGACACACAAACTAAAATTGCTCTGCACTTCTGATACCACAATTTCGATCGTCGCCTCAACCGCATCGTTAACACATGATAAAGTTATGTCAACTGCTCCACGGTCACCATGGATACGTCTTGTGAATGGTTTCCTAGCAAATGTGGTCATCTCATCTATAAGTGATACGCTGTCAATGAGCTGCAGATCATCTTTTTCTTGCTTTCCTGTCTTGATCCTCATATCATATTCAATTAGAGTAGCGTAACACAACTCGATCCCTCGCTTAGGGCCAGTCATTTCAATGAGGGAACCCTACAAAGATGGTAGTATTTAGTAGCTCGCCATACAAAATCAAAGATAGTCTAAAGATTAGAACTTCCCTTATAAAAACCATTTTTTGCAAAGAACATAATGTTTTGCATTGTACCTAGCAAAAATACAATAATTCAGCCAAATGAAGAGAATATGTCTCTTTGCAAAAGAAGAGAGGGGGAGGGGGAAGAGAGAAGACATGATCCGAACGTTTTGTGGAGATAGTCACACTAAGCACTATGATGGACAATTTCTCAAACAGCTGGCTCTAGCAACCGAACTATTGCTTTCTAAGGAACAGTTCAAAAATCTTTCATTTTACCTTGTATAGAGCATGTCATACAAACTTATTACTATCATAATTTAGGTCAACTCTTGTAGTGAACTATTCCCAACATAACACTTGCATTGGTATATAATAGTGGCATACACAACCCAAAGCATTACTTGCTGCATCTAAATATATATGTAAGAATCAAATGGAAGCATCTTTTTGTAGAAAACACCAGATTACGACAAGTAAATAATCATAGAATCGTTAATCATATAGCTAATTAAAAGGAACTCAAAGTGAAACATGATCCTACATCTATTACATAAATCAATAGCAAAATTGGAAAAATGTTTACAATATATCACAATTTCAGTCACAATACATCACAATTTAAGTCACAATATATCCCGTTTCAGTGATATCACATCAGTTATACGAAAGTGAAAAGATTGCCCATTATTGTGAGATGAATATACAATAAATGTACAATAATTATAGATAAGTGTAAGCAGCGGATCCAGAACATCCCTTGCAGCTACGTATCCATACAACTCTACTGGGCCACCCTCTGCCACTTGAATTTTAGCCAACTTTAAAGAAAAAATTTGCAACATGCGACCTAGACGATGCTGCCGACAAGTTGCACCATAGAACATGCACTCTATGGGATTGGATAACATCATTGCCTTGCACCGAGCTTCATAAAACATTACAAGATATATTGTTAATAAACATTAATATTGTAAATACGAATACTATCCATGAACAAAGGATTTTTTTTTTGTATAGGTACAAAAGATATATGTTTTTCTGCTAGGAATCTTGCCCCCTCAAAACTTGCACCATGAGAGAGAGAGAGTAGTATCAAAACACTGTATAAAAGGAGGAGCTGGCAAATAACTATTTTTTGTTCAAATTACCTAGCAAATTAAAATAGGGTTATGGTTTCCCTTGAAGAAATCTGCCCCCCTTTTAGTCTCTTTCTACAGGTCTTTGTGGAGTAGTAGTTTAGTTTGATGCTTTTGGGGACACCATGCTCTATGTTATAGGATATTTCATAATTTTCCTTATTTGCACACAAGTTAAGAGGATCTTAAACATATCTAAACCCTTGATACAAAAGCATGCTGGTATCCTTGAAATTGTCGTCATGAAGCCTTTGACACGTTATTAATTTCAAATGTAAAATGTGGTTTCATAAACATAAGCAAAAGCCACAGATGCCATTAGAAAGTAAAGTTGCTGTTTTTAGCTAATTGTGATGTAAAGTGAATGGAAAAGTAGTTCGGATATAAAAATTATCTTAACAGAGTTATTTATGCAATAAAATCTTTAGATAAAATATTGTTAACACATGATTTTTTTTAATAAAGAGAAATAAGGTACAAATGCCATTAAGGAGTGATGAAGTGACCTCATTTTATTAGTTCCATGGTAAAGCAATTGAAAAATAGATAGGTACCTATCTAGGCAATACATAAATTAACTACAGGGAGGGTATATGATGTAGATGTACAGTAAATTGTAATGTGAAATGTATGTTGCCTTAGGACGTGGGCTAGGGGATCACAGAAATTATTGAGAGCTTGATTAAATATAAAGACAACGCACAATGGCCCAAGCTACACTTTGCATACGGCTCGAGAGTTGGCTAAATGTTCTATTTTTGTAAATGCATAACCACAAAACACCCCCAATGCAAATTGTTTGATGAAATTCTCTTCTATACGTGGCAGCACACTGGCATTCAACTAGTAAAACCTTTAACAAAGTAGCACAAAAACCTATATATTTCTACAGAGAATTTATCAATCGATCCTATAACTTGATATTTTTTCCAGAAAAAATAGAAGAGAAATAAAAAAGGGCCGCAGTTCACTTACTCTCGTCACGGTCTGCAATACAGTAGTCTCTTCTCCATCCTACGGCCATCCTGTATATAGAGCCATCACGGTGCGTGCTGTATGGCATTATATGCATAGGGTCCACATCGTCAGAGCAGTCACAACAGAACTCGTCTTCCGAACTCCAACATTCTCCGTCGTGGGTGAGCTCACCACCAGGAGGGCCCTCGCCACATCGAAGAAATGTTTCATCACGGGTTACCCTCTTCTTCTTCCTCGCATGTTTCTTCTCGTCATCGTGTACACATGTTCCCCTCCCATCTTGTTCGTCGTTGTCTGGTTCACCCGAGTCCTCGCCTTTGATCCCAGCGGTGCTGGCCATGTTGCGAGATCCATTGTGAAATCTATCACCACCAAAAAGCAGAAGAAACCAGTCATATCATCTTAGCGAGATTCAAATAAGACAGTATTATGTACGAAAACAGGATCCATATCTTAATGTTACAATATATCAACATCTGAAACTGATTTGTGTATTTTCTTTTTTTTTTCCTGGTGTTCATTATCCCCCGTCAAATAGTAATTGAGATTTATAAGATTTTGAATCGAAACCTGAAGTTGGTATGCAGACCAGAGGAAGCGCGAGTTTTAGCAGCCTGACAAACAGGCCGGCGGACAGGTCGGTCGGGAGGAGCCGAGGGTGGAAGGTCTCCCCGCACACTCGCTCGTGGCCGCCACCAGCAGCGTGGCGGAGCCGCCGCCGCCGCGGCCGTGAAAGAGCGGAGACATGGCGAGCCCGAGCCGACGCGGGTCGCTAGGGCACGAGATCGAAGGAGAGGAAGGATCGAGCAAGCGAGGATTTGCATCTGCTCTGCCTCGTGAATTAATCTCTTTCGATCCTCTTCTTTCTCGGAGGCGGGGAGGGAGTAGATGTAGGAGCGTTCGGTTTATTATTTTTGCTTCACATTTATGTTTCTTATTTTTTGGAGTGCAAACTATTGTTGTTGGTTCGACCTACCCCTTAATGAGATTTATCATTTTTGTTTCTTAGTGTCCAAGTTGAATTTAAATTTCAAATTTCAGAAGATGGCTGATAACGTGATTTTCTATTGTAGAGAAATATATTATAATTTATTCATGATTATTTTCATGCAGTTTTGTATTCATAGAAACTATGTTGTATAAAATGTCTGTAACCTATGCAAATAATCACAAAAAAAATCTCAGTGTATTTCTTTAACATATATAAACATGTTCTCTATCTACACATAAAATTTGAATTTAAAACTCAAATAGAGAGGAACACAAAAGACAAATATTATTAGGGAGTAGATTGGACCAACTGAAATAGTTTAGGGGAGTAATTTGAACCAAAATTTTGTTAAGGGGTTAAGCTTACAAAGTGAATAGCTGAGGGTAGTAATATGGACTTTTTCCTACAGATTATTAGATCTATGGACGAATGTTTCTAATTTTGCATGAGAGTTTATAGGCTATCTCCTTTTTTTTGTAGAGTCCACCTAGATCATAGATAGCTTCGAAGGTTTAAAAATGAACCTCAAATTAGTAACAATTTAATGAAAATATTTCGGATTTCTCTCTTTTCATAGAGTCTCCACCTAGGAAGGTGTCTTCACATGGAAAGGAGCCTCCAATTAATACTACTACCAATAATAATAGAAATTAAAGAAGTGCTCTCAAGTAGTAACAATAATTCAAATAACCATCCACAGATAAATATGTTGTCAATTGTGTACGCTAGAGCATTGCCCTATGTTGGGTTAATTCATGAACATTTACAACTAAGAGATTAGAGTATCATAGATAAAGAACCTTTTGGCAAAAATGAGGAACGTCAAAATAAATATTGTCTAACAAATTGGGAAGTTTTGTGCACTCCAAAAGATCATGGAGTGATGGGTATTTTAAAGTTGCAAACTAAAATAAATGCTTGGTAAGCAAATGGCTTTTCAGACTTGCTAACACTAATGGAGTTTGGCAAACAATTCTACATCGAAAGCATCTAAGAACTAAGACCCTATCTCAAGTACAACATGTGCCGCGCGAATCACGTTTTCAGATGAGGCTAATGCAGGTTAAGGCACAAATAAGAATATAGGAAGAAATTTGGATAGGAAAAAAATAGTCTAAAGAATAGATTTCTAAGTATTTTCAACATAGTCTATCTATAAAAGAATGAGTAGAATTGAAAATGTTTTTCACCTAATCTGGGTCCACGGTACCCCTCATGCAGGACCTACATGTAAGGTCAATGGAGATGGGGAGCGGGTGAAACCCACCGAAACTGATATTTAGAAAATGTTTCTGCCAAAATTGATTTTCTTTTCTCACCCACCTAAATTGGGCCCGTCTTACCCCTCATTTTGGCCCACCTGTAAGGACCGAGGGAGGTGGGAAAGAGTTTAGACCCCTCAAAACCACAAGTTAGAAAATATTTCTGCCAAAACCATAATTATTTTGACACCCACAATCGGCCTTACCCACCCGTCGTACCCCCTCTGATTTGCCGAGCTCCCGTTCCGTTCCACTGCCGGGCAGCCCATAGTTGCGCTCTGCCTCCCTGCTCCCGCTCCCCTGTTGGAGGCAAACTACGGAGGCCCCTGGTGATGTGGAACGCGGAGCCGAATGAAGAGGCTCCGGCGTCGAGAAAAGCGCTGCTACCGCTGCCCATGCAGGTGGAGACCGTCCGTTCGACCCCATCGGCGCCGACTTCGGCGACATGTTGGAAACGTCGCCCGAGCCGCTCATCGTGTCGGAAGTCTACCACGAGTGCTTCGTCGAGGTGAACGAGGAGGGGACCGAGGCCGCTGCGGCGATGGCCGTCGTTATGAAATATTGTTGCGTGCGTCCGCTTAAACCGGTGGACTTCGTCGCCGACCACCCGTTCATGTTTCTGATCCGGCGTGGTTCTTTTCGCCGGGCAAGTGATTGACCCTTCTCTTTCTGGTTAAATTCTATTTGGAAATTAAATAGACGTGAAGGGATTAATCCTCGTGTGTTCGCTCTTGCGTTTTGTAAAGGAAGGCTGGCCCAAACTTCTGAGATGCTCGTTAAAAATGCTAAAATTAGTTGGCGGTTGAGTCATGTTACGCATGTCTTTGTCCTGGAAGAGGGGGCGCCTCACCAGCGTCCACTCCAACCCCATAGACATTGAGACGTTCGAGACCCTGAGCGACGGCTGCGCCGAGTAGCAGACTGCAGACCTGGATGCGCGCCAAGTACAAGGGCAACGGGGGTGTCGTCTTGGTTGATGATGAGTTTATCAGGGATGATTTCTCCGTGGAAAATTTGCAACCTTTGTTCTTATTTCTACAATGACGAGAGTGAGGCGAGGAGGATGATTAGGAACGTCCTCACCACAAAGTGAGATGGTAGTGATCTTACAATTTCTGCATCCATGCTATCTTTTTAAAATAATTAGCCTTGTGTCATTCATCAGAGAGTGATTCTTGATTGAGATGATATGCCTAACGATTTGTGAGAATTTAGGATGCATATTACAAGAAATACTATTAGACATATTTGTATTTAGTGTTCATATCATTACAACCCAGTGTATATCAGACAATGGTTCGATATTTTTTATGTAAAAAAATTGAGAGAAATAATCTCTAAAGATTAGAAAAAATTTAGAAAAATATAATTGTGATGAAATAAAAAAATATATAAAAGTATTTTTTATTATAATCTTTCGTAAACACGTGCGTGTCGCACGTGCATCTCTGCTAGTTTAGAAAATATTTCTGCCAAAATTGATTTTCTTTTCTCACCCATATTTTTTTTTACCCACTGAAATAATTTGTTTCTCTTTTTAATCGGACTTGAACGCCCACACGGGATCCCTGCGGCTTCGTGGGGTCACCTGCGGCAGAACCCTCTGGCTCCGGCCCCTTCATGGGGGCGCGCTCCCGGAGTCCCCCTCGTGTGCCTTCTGCGTTAGAGTTCTGGACTCCTGGCCTCCTGGGTCTCCTCTGAAGTCTGAACCCATCACGGTCACCGGAGCTCGGCGCGTGGCTTGATGCCTTGATCGTTCTGGTTCTGGTTTGTTTAACGTGCATGCAGTGCTGTCTTGATTTGGCGATGCAAATGCAGGTGCTGAGGTACAGGAGAGCAGCATCGATTAAAACTTTAATAGACAGAGGAATGGAACTCTTTTCCGAGAAGCAAATTTCCCGATATCCTCCGAGTTTAATGAAGTTTAGGTCGTATATCGACCACACTTTTGTAATTCAGTTGCCGATAGGCTTGCTAAGTATGGTTCCGAACTTGTGATAGGTGTTGTGATAAGCTGGCCCGAAAAAACCCTGCGATTATATTGCAAATGATTTGGTTGCCATTGACTTCCAGTCGGCTTCAAGTTTTGTATGCAACCGAAACCATGTCGTGCAGTTTTGTAATTCTAAAAAGATTAATTGTGAGACATATTATTAAGCATATACATATCTGTTAGTTATATTATCTCAATGTAAATATTTCAATGTTGAACAATTGTTTTAGTTTTCTTTGTGATTTAGTGTTAATATTACTCTATTTCCAAGGAAAATATTTTTTAATTCTATATTTAAAAAACATATGTGCTTCGCAAGTGTACTCCACCATATGAAACGTATGAAGGCAAGTATCAATATCCATCTTCTATATATGTACTACAAAGTATGAATAAAATTGAAAACATTTCTCACTCAGATGGAGCCTACCGCAATCATCAGTTACATCTGCCAGTAACGGCCTAGGGAAGTGGCAAAATCCCGAGTTGGAGAATGTTTATGTAATACTAAATATTTTTTTCTCAACGCTCCGATACATTACCCGCAGCTATACCTTCGAATCACGTGCGTGTCGCACGTGCGTCTCTGCTAGTTAGGAGAAAGAATGCAACTATTGCTTCTACAATGTCGACCATACCTTTAAATGTTCCCTTTAGATGGTCGATTATAGAGGTAAATCTGTTTTTTTTTTCTCCATCCCTTAAAACCTTTGATCAGGCACACAACCTTTTCAAACCAGAGAGACATTTATTTGAGCACTACATGAATATGGATCTTTCCATGTGAAATCCATGTATAGAACCCTAACATTGACACAAGCCTTGCTCTTTATGATGGCGATATGGGAAATCAAAGTGTAGTATGAGATTTTGTCATGATTTATTAAAAATGTATATAGCATGGGGCCCACCTGTCATCATGGTATACCTTGTGGAGATATGATTATCTACACCTATTTGCATGCCACTTCAATGGAGCTAAGGATCACATCCACGTGTATTTGCATGGCCGTGTACTAAATTGAGCCGGCCTTTATGAATATATGAGCATCTCATGGTACGAATGTGTAGTTTGTGAGTGGTTAATTGACCACCTGGAAATTATGTGTACAAACATTTTATTCAAAATCTTTAATACCGGCCCTGCTTGTCATTAGTATGCGTGAGCTTTTGGGCCGGCGCCGACGCAGGGTGATGACCTCTCTCATTTTCATCCTGGTGAGTTAATCAATTGCTCAAGGCCGGCCATAAGATCTCAGCTGGCCAGCCCACGACACAGAGCATCCATCGGTATATATACGAGATACGCGGCCGTATATGCGTGATGTAGCAACCGGCTAACATGCATGTGTTACCTAGAACGAGAACATAGTACATGCTGTATTTACGTGTATACTGTACCCATTCAAAAAGCTAAGAAGAGTCTAGAACATCGAGAGGATATGCCTCGGCGGTTCAGAGTTTGAACTTGGCAACGCGTCGTAACAGCTCGTTTCCTCGTCCACGGAGTCGTCCGGAAGAAGTGGTCTCCCAACAACAGCATCGCGGCGGCGCTGGCCTGCTGACGCTCCTCCTACGATTAACCCTAGGCATCGCCTATAAAAAGCTCTCGGCTTCCATCTGTAAAGGGGGGGTCCTGGATCCTCACCACATCGCCAGGCTGCCGCCATTCACCGGGAAGAGAGGCCGAGGCCCTGCCGGCTCTCCCCGTCCACACCACGCCGGCGCCTTGCATACACACACATCCACTCTCACCACACCGTCAGGCTGACGCCGTGCACACACACCTTCACCACGCCCCGGCTCTCCTCGCTATCGATGCCACATACATTCTCATACAGAAGCACACCTCGAAGATCAGCACCGACGCCGACGAGCAGCACCATCGACGCCATGGCCGCACTTCATGGTGAGACTCCACGGTGGCTGTTGCAGCCCTGTGTTTATTATTTTTGCTAGGTGCAGTTCGCCGTTGCCGGCACCGTTGAAGAGCCCGGCCTGACAGTGGAGAAGGCCCCTCATGGTGTCCGTCATAATAGATGGAGATGTGAAAGTGTCAATGGTGGTGCTATAGATAAGATCAGTCATTAAGATTAAGGATTCATCTAGAGAAGAAGACTTTGCCATGGTGTTTGATGCAAGTGGTATAGACGCGGGCGTACATGCAGTTGTCACAAGATTAGCGGCAAGCTAGTCTTAAAAGAAGAGCTGCTGGCTGTCAATTAGTTGTAGGCCGGTCCTTTGTAGTATAGGCGATACGTGGAGGAGTATGAGACGCAGTAGTCATCCACTACAAGAGCAATGCATGGCAAGCAGTATTGCAGATGAAAGTAGCAGTGCCCCGTGGTGATGATGCGTGGCCACTTTTATTCCTGTTATTGAGCAGCAGTGATTCGAGATGATGTGCCCTTGTTAATAGGAATGTGCAGTTGATAGCTGATTAGTTCAGTCACATAGATTAGCATCAGTTGATTTACAAGGGCAGGGCCAGAGCTGGCAGTGCTAGCATATTAGATGCTGCATTAGGAGATGACAGCAAACAGTGGCGTGCCAATCATGCAGCCGCCATTCAGTGAGAGATTGATACAGTGGGTTATCAGATTAGCTAGCCCTTTAATTTAGAAGAGATCGCGGTGGCATGCAGCAGAGTGCCCGGCCAATGACATGTGCAACACTTCGTATCTGGTTAAAGAAAGAGAGCAATATATGTATAAATTAGAACAAGAGATACAACAGTTCAGGTCAGGTCACAAGCTTGTTTCCCTAGCGTCAATTGCAAGTGATGCCAGTACATTAGTTGAGCTTAGTGGCCGTGTGATGTTAAGAGCACAAGCTAATTAGGTGCCATGGCTTCACGTTCAGAGATGAAGTAACAGAAAGTCGAAAGGCAGAGCAGATACAAGTCTGTCAATAACACAAGATTAAGAAATAAGCTTAGTATCCTGTGGCATAGTAGATTTGCCCAGCTGTAGAGCTTATGTATAATTCATTCTCTATGTCTGGCCGGTTGATAAGTTGTTGAGTATTTCTAGATTCCGGTCACTGTGCGATAAGCTTTTCTCCGAAGGAGCAATAGGGCAAGTAGTACCTCCAGTTGCTAGCCCTCACGGCAAGACTTATTGTTGAGTATAAAATAGTAGTCCTGATTATATATATACAAGCATTCGACTTGAGATATTGTTCTGGTAACAGATCCAGTGAAGACTGATGTGAAATAATTGATCGATGGCCGTGGCCGTACCCGTTGTAGAATTATTCTAATAATCAAATGATGTGGCTATCTGATTTTGACTCTATGACACTGCGTACGTGCAAGCACCTACTGTGAACATGAGTGTTATACTGGCTATTGGCTTGCTTTCAGATGCGGTTGTGATATATACTCAAGTAAATCATAGAGCCTGTTCTTGAGTTAGCATATCTTTGTTAGTAATCAAAGCAGTGCGGCTATGAAGGTTAACAGCAGCACGCCTTTGTTCATCTTACAGCTCATTAGCTTGTTGTCAAATAGACAAGTATGCATTTACGATGGTTTCCGTGTATTAGTCCAGATGCTTAACACGAGCAGTGTGTCCCGTGCATGCTTTTCAAATAGCAGTGGCCATTGCCGGCCTGTTGAGACGACTCTGCTCAATCCAGTAACATGAAAGAAAATAGCTTCGCTAATCAGCTGCCGTTGAGAGGTTCTCTGGTCAGTATACGAGTTCAGTCCTATCGCTATCATAATTTGCTTGTTTCGGCGTTGTCAACACCCATGTGTTCCTACGAAGTATGCTCTACTCTCCCTGACCGACGAGGCAGGGATAACTCAGTCATATTCTTCTTCCGTGACCGACGAGGCTGGATAATCCTTAGTTCGTGACCAACGAGGCCGAACATTGTTATTTGCATACTTTCATATGAACTCCGTGGCCGGCAAGGCCGGATATTGCTAGCCATAGACTGATGAGGCTTTGGCACATCATACTATTATTCTTTTTATGTTACAGCTCATACACACGTTGAGATTTCAAGACGACGACCATCGGTGTAGCTTAATCGGAGGTTTTTCATGGCCCAACGCTATGTATGTAATTAACCAGCGGCTTCACGAGGCCACGAGAACCAAGAACAACACATCGACCTGCTTAGTCTGATGTATTAGGCGCATTTCAATGTAAATTCTAGTGGGAACATATACTTGTAATTCTCATGAATTAATAAAGATTGGAGTTCCCTGAGTTTCGTTGTTCATTTATTATTTATTTTGTATACTTTAGTATACTGGCACGCCCGCACTATTTTATTTATGTACGCGTTAGGAAAAAGCTCACTTACCCGGGAGCGGTTTCTTTTCGTCGAAACACAAAGTTCCACTAAAATTAAAATATTCATCAGGTATCTGTATAAAGGTGTTACTATAACAAAAGACAATCTTGATAGAAGGAATTGTCATGAAACTATGACATGTTGTTTTTGTAATCTTTATTCAACATTTGTTCTTTATTTGCCCTCTAGCAAAAATTTATTTGGTGAATCATTTATGCTTCTTTTAATATTTCTCCTCCATCAACATATATTCTCTGATTGGTTGGGGAAAAATTGAAATTATTTCAAAACACTAATTCAAAGTGAAATAGTTGCTATTTGTTGGGCAATATGGCTGTGGCGGGATGATATCATGTTATCCAGGTACTCTGTAGAGGGACATACTAGGCTCATTTTTTTTGTCACTTCTATAGAGAGGAGGATCGCCTGTTGCTGAAGACGACATGTAGCATGATTGAATCTGCAACCAAAGAATTGTTTTTCTAATAATGGATGGAAATTCAACAATAGCGTCACTTTATAATTTACCATAGAATCTCTAAGAGACTAAATAAATAGCGTCAGTCTATACAGAGGCTGCAATATTAATCAATATATCCTTTTAAAAAAAAATACGCATGTACGATAATACTCACCCCCCTCTGACAACATGTTCAGGATTCATCTTGGTTCCAGCTCTGTGATTGACACTTCATTCACAGAAAACGCCCCTGATTTACCGTCACCGGTGGTCCGGGAAACTGGGTATGCTTCTGAATAATCAGTGGAGTAGTGGCCGTTATTGGGAATGAAAAATACTGGCTTCAGTGGAGCTTGGAGAGAGACAGTGCCGCTGCTGAGCATGACATTTACTGTTGACATCATCGGTCTATCAACCGGGTTATCCTGGACACAGAGCAGACCGATATGGACACACTTTAGCATCTGTTCTGCAGGAGCTTTGCCTCTTAGAGACGGATCCATAATCTCCACAATTGTTCCCGTGGTCCAGTGTTCCCAAACCTGTGTCAAAATGTGAATTCAGTTAGGCCCATTTAGATCCTTGGAATGAATTTTATTTTAATAATTAATAATTTAGACATAAATTAATTAAGTAATATAGTTGTATATAGAATATATTTATATATTATTGTTGGCTATGCGGTAGATGTATTTATGTGGCATTTCTGCTATAAGGAACCGAGTCGAAGAGTGTGCTATAAATTATACATTAGAAACATAGCATGAGGATCTATAGAATCAATTTACATCACCCCCGTGAATTTAAGATAAGCTTAAATACATATACTTTAGAAAGTTGTGGAATGCCAAATTTAAACTTCCAAAACAAATAGCCTCAAATTTTAAGTAGATTTCAATTCCTTGAATAAAGGTATCCAAACTGGCATAGCGGTTTTTAAGCAAATTAGGTTTGTTTGGGATTTTGGGAATAATGGAATGCCTTACAATACTTAGGAGATCAATAGATTGCTCGATGTTGATGGAGCCGCTGCTTCTTCTTCCGGTTAAGATTTCTAGAATCAAGATGCCGAAACTGAAGACATCTGACTTTATAGAATAATGGCCACGCATGGCATATTCTGGTGCCATATACCCGCTGCAATGCAAAAGAAAATAGCTATTGTAATATGCCACTTTATTGTTTTCAAGCCACTTTGGACTATACTTACTATGTCCCGACAACACGATTTGTGACTTCCCGTGATTGGTCTCTACCAAAAAGTCTAGCCAAACCAAAATCTGAAATCTTAGGAGTATAATCAGAGTCTAAAAGGACATTGCTTGCTTTAAGATCCCGGTGAATAATCTTCAACTGAGAATCTTCATGGAGATATTGTAACCCACGAGCAATTCCATTTATTATCTTGACTCTCTTTCCCCAATCTAGCTCCTTGCTTTTCTCATTATCTGGAAAGAACAAGAAATTTCATGTCCACAACGTTACTTATTTCAATCGTTATGAAAGCATATGATCACAAAGTAATACCGAAAAGAATGGTGTCGATGCTTCTATTGGGCATGTATTCGTACACAAGAAGTTTCTCATGTTCTTGCAAGCAAACACCAACAAGCCTAACAAGATTCCTGTGTTGCAGCTTGGCAACAAAAGCCAGCTCGGTTTTCAGCTCCTGTATTCCTTGGCCTGAACTCTGTGAGAGCCTCTTCACTGCAATTTCTTGGCCATCAGGAAGGACACCCTGCATAAGTACGAACCTTCAGTTTCCGAAACTGAAAACACATTATGAATTTACCTGGCACTGAATCTCACCTTATAGACCGCACCAAATCCTCCTTCACCAAGCATATTGCTCTCAGCAAAGTTATCAGTCGCAGCACGTAAAGTTGATATGTCGAGAAGTAGTGAATCGATGCTTTCAATATCAGGAGCATTGGTTCCATCTGTCAAAATATAGTGACATCATATATATACATGTTGACTAGTATCTACATATATGACCTCCTTTTAATTCATATAAAAACTACAAAGTAAAAATAATTATGTGTATTGGTCTTATTTAGTGAAAGTCTATTTTTCACCTTGTGATTGTTACAAAAGTCTAATTTTCAACCTATAACTATAAAACCAGACACTAAAACATTATAAATATGAATAGATAATACCCAAATAAGCTTAAATAGTATGCCAATAGGTAGGTAATATTTTTAAAAACTTGTGCCACTGATTTCATATTTTTTATTTAAAATAAATTAGTTATGTATTTAAGTTTAAAAGTTCCTTTTATATTTCTACTTTTATATTTGTATAAAATGAAAAGGCGCCTTTTAAACCACTCTATTTGGTATCCAGAAATAAGTCTAATTTATCCCCTGATCTATTAAGTTCGGTCTACTTAACCCCTTCATCTTAAAACCTAGATATTCCACACGACAAACTATCCAAAGTCATCTAAATAACACCCTATAGTGGTTTAGAGGTGGTTTTGGCTAAGGTGGTGTTTGGATGATGGGAAATATGAGGTGGGATAGGGAAATGAGACATTGGTTTAAGACATTTCTTTTGATTGGATATTGGGTTGGGAATAGAAGGAGTGTTTGGTATGGGTCTATGGTATATGAAGGTTTCTTTTACCAAATCTTATATGAATGTATGGGTCTATGGTCATTCGATATTTATTGCCTTATCCCAAACCTATGTCATATCAAATAAGGGAATGGGATAAATTATATCCCTATTATAGGGAACATAGTCCTATGCCATTATTTGTGATTTTGGTGATCGAATGATGATATAGCTTAAGTCTCTTGGATATTTTGGAATCCATCCAAATTATTCATAAAAGTGTTATTAGTTATATTCTACGGCACCCAAATGATCATCGAAAGTCCGTAGTCATATTCTTGAACATCAAATGATGGCAAAGAAGCTTGGACACGCACAAAGAAACGATAGAAAACAGAGAAGATTTCTATGCAGCGATCAATGCAGTGATGGTTACGAAAGACCATTAAATCAGTCGGTGATAATTGAAGCTTGGGAGCTATTTGTCGCACCGATCAATTTGGTGCGGACCAAAGCAGATCACTGAATCAATTTGGTGCTGACCAAAGCAGACCACATGAGATGAAGTTCAGAAGACCACCGACATTTTGAAAAGCATCAATGATGCATCGAATCAAGCGATCAAAGTGTCTGGGGCGTTCAATTCTTCTCTGTATGAAATTGGGGTGTGACGATCAATTTGTCGAGCTCATAGAAGAGGCAACATATTGGTCGGTGTTGAAGAAGCCAGAGGAAAATGCGTTTGTGCAACAAAAGATCAATTATATGGTCCAAGAGGAGCTTGCACCAAATCAATCAGTAGTTCAAGTTGTACCTAGAAGTCAGTGACACAAAGGATCACAAGGGCTAGCTGAGGTTTATATGTGCAATCAGAGCATTAGTTTTTAGAACACCTACTTCAATCCCCATATCTTAGGGTCTCACAATCCCTTCACCTATCACATGCATGTCCATTGTTATTTCCATATCCCATATATGGTTTACTTCCTTATCCCAAACCCATTACACATCCAAATACCACCTAAATGGCACTACATGCAGATTGTAATGTGGCAACAATATATTTTTTTTAAAAAATCCACTTTACCACTAACTGTTGAGATTCATCTATATAACCCCATCAACTACATATTTAGCACCCTGACTTGATCTAAATCCTCTCCTAGAATAGTTTAATGCTTGATGCGATGCACTTCTTGAAAGACTATTGTAGGAGAGGTGTCGATTATATAAAAAATAAAAATAAACCCAGACCAGGCAGAATAACATTGCAAAAATAACATCGGCTGGTAGGAAACCAGTCCCAATGTCCCACACAAGTCTTATTCCACTCTTTTCACAAATGGATCCGAACTAGTATGATGTCATTGTTGTGTGAATCACTTCTAGCCATTCTAGGCTTTTCATATCGTATACTGTCTAGAGTTAGAATGACATAAATGTGACTAACAAGAGATGCTTGTGTTTAGGAATGAAGATGTCAACTTGTCATTGCCACATCATTTTCCACATGTATTCCCACGTAGCAAAATACCGCTTATAATACCACTTAGGGGTTATTTAGACGGTCTTGAATAGTTTAGGGTGTAGAATATGTGATTTCATACCTGAGGGGGTTATGTATATGAACCTTGATATACGTTAGGGGGTACATTAGACTTATTCCTAGTATCTAATTTGGTAGTTGTGGGCTGAAAATTATACATTTACGACAACAAACTTCTTCCATTTATGTATCCTTTTCTAAGTCAACTAGTGCGCATATATTATCTTGCAAATTTGTGCATATGTAACACCCCGTCTCCCAAAGCCGCATCGCCCAGCCCTTTTGTAGGGGCGGATACATGTAATATAGCACTATACTTACACTTTTGCACTCGTTCCGTGTATAAAGGTAAACCCAAATATTCTATGGCTGGTGGACAAAGGTTTATAAGTTGGCTTCGCTTGTGCTTAACTAGCAATATAATACTAAACATGTGCACATATGCTCATGGGCCACCACTGGACCAACCAAATTGGGCTAGGTGTCACAACATAATTCCAAATTGTCAAGACAACTTACAGCATGGTGTTTGCTCTCTTGCTGACCTTCTCCTCTTCCACAGGAAACAAATACAAATAGTACTGATAGCTAGCACCGCAGCAACTATGGGCACCACAATTGCAACAGCAACTCCCGTTTTGTTTCTGCTTCTTCCTGCAAACGAGTCCGACAAAGTTCAGTAAATAGCTTGCCACAAATCTTACGAACCATTCAACCACAACCTAATCAGTTAGTATAAAACATATTTTATAACAATTGAACTTCTTTTCAAAATATACAGACTCAAGCACTTGTAGAGAACTCCTAGCAGAGTAGCATTGCGGCGCTTCGCAATATGTATTTGGGATAAGCTCCAAACAGATAAAAACAAAGATAACTTTACAACAGTTTCATCTTTTGCTGGCATCTTCCTAATTAGCAGATGATGTTGAGTCGTGCCTACTTATGCCCACTGGAAACTCAACTAACTACGTGTCTACATTGCGTTGTAGACTAGCCTATCGTACCTGTCACAATGCTAAATGGGAAAAGACAAGCACATCTGAAATGGGCAATGGCAAGTGTCATGGGCAATGTTTTCCATGATTCAAACAAGAGTTGGGGGTTGAGGGTCATTGTCATTTTTTCAATAAGAGAAGATCTTACTATTATTAATTGGAGGCTCTTTTAAGGCCTCCACGTGATACCATCTAGGATCCTAAGTGGATAGCCTAAAAAAAATAGAGAAATCCTAAAAATTATCTCAAAAAAATAAAAACATCCACCTAGGAATCTAGGATCCTAGGTGGACCAATCACATCTAATACTCTAACAAATCTAACTAAATAATATATTTAAAATCACCCACCTAAATATCCTACGACCAATCACTGATATCCTATTTTTCCGTTCGGTTTAAACACCGATATCCTTTCCTTGTGAGACTCCTTAATATCCCGTCGAGTTCGTCATTTTTTTTCCACGCCAAGATGGCGGCTTCGACTTCTCAGGCATGAGAGGTGGCAGCGCGAGAGAGAGACAGAGAAACAAAAAAGAGCTCCGCGTTCGGCAAAAACAAACAAAAACTGCAAACCTAGTTGATTTCTTAATTTTGAGTCCGTTATTACATCACCTGGTGCTGGTGGGGTTGCCGTCGGTGTCACGTTAACTGGCGTAGGAGATGGCGCCGGCGCCGCCGCCGCCGTGAAGGGCACTGGCAGCCGCAGCGACGGTGTCCCGGAGAAGAAAGAATAGACCTCGTACCTGAAATTGCATCGCATCCTAATAATCCTCCCGCCCTGACTGCCACTGAGGAACTGTGGCATGAGCGAAATTATGCCGCCAAGGCAGCTCCGGCAGTTGGCGGGGGACATGTCCGGCGTGCACTGCGACAGGCCATAGATGGTGGGGTCGGTGGTATCGAAAGCCTCCTCTCCCGTGGCGAACAGCCTCGTAGCGTTCGCGGCCGCGTAGTCGCTGGTGGCGTTGATGAGCACGTGGACGGCGGCGTCGAACACCTTGACTGGCGAGCTCACGTTCTGCGAGTTCAAGAGGATCATAGGGTCGTCGTTGTTGGTGGTACTGGCGAGGAAGTTCTCGTTGGAGAAGCGAAGGTAGCACTCGTTGTAGTACAAGGCCGCGTCCTTGTCGTAGGCGCAGAGCTGCTGCGCGTCCTGGAACCCCGTGGCGACGCAGGACCCGCAGGCCGTGGCGTTGATGTCGCCGCGGCAGAGCGCGAGAGCGTAGACGGTGTTCGGGATGGCGCCGACGGTCCCCGTCGCGAAGAGGGTCCCCGACCGGGACGCGTTCGTGGGGAGCGCCTTGGTGAGGGTTGCGAGGTTGGACCCGTACGTGCTGTTGGCCGTGTATTTGCCGGTGTTCCCGCAGGCCTGCCACGGTTGCGCTGCGGCCCGAGAAGCGAGGAGGAGGAGGAGGGACGTGAGGACGAGGAGGTGCAGGAAGGCGCCACGCGCGGCCGTGTCCATGTTGCCGCGGCGAGCTAGCTGGGCGATGCAGCTTGCGTTGCAGCCTTGCAGGAGCTTTTAGAATGTGGAATGGAAACGTCCCGTGGCTGGGAGGCCCGTCCGTCCTGGCGTCCTCCTCCTCCTCAGTGAGCCAGTACTCACAGCATGCGCGACTGGGATCCTCGGAGTCGTCGGAGACCCGGCAGGTCGAAGCATTCGATGGAGCCCGATGGACGATGGCGACGGCATGACGTGCATGGACCGCACTTGCTGGTGCAGTCGTGCAGATGTGCAGTGGCGCCATGGTCCACAAGGCTGGAGTCTTGGAAAGCGCTTGCCCTGGGAAAGTGGACCTGCCGGGAAAAACACGGTACAATGACAAGAAGGAAAATTTAGAGCAGGGCCGATAACTACATCTCACCACTTAGCGTACTCACATGTAGTTAGCTCTTCCATTATTAATATATGGCTCACATGTCTCTCATATTTTCTTGGTTCTTGTTCATGAGAGGGCTGCAAGCTTACAACCCAATTCACCTCTCTCTTCTTTTCTCTCTCAACGTTCAGTCTTCTTGTAGCCTGCTATTATACTTGATCTTAGGTGTAGTGTGTCAAAAGAAACTTCGTACTAGAAAACCTAAAAAAAATTGAACCAGATACAATGATACGATTCACTTAAAAGCGTCAGTGCAACCGAACCGGAGCGACCGGTTTCATGCGAAGTTGCGATCCAATGCGTTTTTATTCGTACCAAAGTTATTTGGGAAAATTGGATCAGTGACATCGAAAGCTAAGATGCACGTTTTAGAAATATACCATGAACTGTTATGGTACACTTTAATACCAGTCAAAGATGTCTCGGTTTAGATATTTACCATTCCGCCCATTTCTTTTAGCCTCTATGTCTACGCTTTTATGAAACACCCCTTAGATTTTCTTCCCTCTCTCCCTCATCCCCTTTTTCTACCTTGAGACACATGACCTCTTCCTCTCACTCACCTCTCCTTCCTCCTTTGTCACAGGCCAGGCCTTGCAGAGCAAAGCCTCACCGCCCATGCCCCTCCACTACGTCCCTCGCTTCCCTCGCTTCCCATCCCCCCTCCAACTCCACTCTTTCGCCCTCTTTCTTCCTCGTTTTAGGTTGGAGTGCTAACTACCAATGGCGGAAGGGATTCATAACTGGCTATTGGGAACCTGAGTGTCCATATAGGATGAGATTGGCAGCTCGCTGACATTGGTGCCATATATATGAAAACAAATTTTAACTCGTTGCAATAATAACTCATAAACTCTAGCAAAGTGTAGTAACATTCGATATTTAACATGGATTATAGTTTTTTTTTCTTAATTTATTATTTTAAATTCTACATTTTGTTTCTTTATCAATTGACTCTTTGTGCTAATATGGGTTATTAGATCTTCATAAATAGTTATCATTATTTAAATGTATATTAGTAAATAATTGTGATTATTTAAATATATATATTAGTTGTATTAGACTCGAACTCTTACTCTAGTATAGTGCTAGTAGTATTTGACATGGACTCTTTAGTCTAGTCTATTGCTAGTCGTATTGATATGAATTCTTTAGCATACTCTATTTCAGTCGCATTGGATATGGACTCTTTGCACGGAAAATTACGCGGGTAGCTAGTCTTTTTTGTGACATTTGTGTGTTTTAGTCAAATAATTTTTTATATCATTATTTTATCCAAGTAGTCCATACCAAGTTATCATGTTTGTTTTATCGTCATGTTGTACGTTATAAGGTGTGGAACATAGACTCATTACAATATACATACATAAGCATAGTTTTTATATTTACTAAAAGCAATATAACCTTTTTTATCTTTTTACATGAATTTATATTATAAATCTAGTTATGGTGACAAATAATACTTAGTTTTCAATAACAATATATGAGTGAGTTCATAGTTTTTATATAGTTCGTTGCTCAAAAGAAGCGCCCCACTTAAGCAATCATAGATATCTATATGCTTTAGTTCTGCCTTGTCTTTCGGTCTTTACATTCCAAATAATTTCAATTATATTTTATATAGACTTTAATTAGCTTCTTTCAAAATCATTTAAGTTATATTTTATATAGACTCTCCGTTGCATAGCCATGGCCTATTTTGGTTTTTATGGAAGAGTACAACAATTGCAGGCGTTTTGTTTGTTTTTATCACTTCCCTGTTATCCACAGCTCCGCTTTTGTGATCTTGGTTTCATGGTCAGTAGATTACACAAACCAGTTTAGGTCGCTGGCTCAATTTTTCTGGTGTAGCGGTCTTTGTTATGGAGCAACTACAGCTATAGGCTATAGTCGTCGGAATGCGTTTTTCCCTTTTTTTAGCGAGGGTGGGCTGGATTGGCGACTAAACACAGGCTTGACTTTTGCATGGCACGGGGAGGGCATGGATGCTAGGCGACATCACATGATGAACACCGAGCATATCCTTCTTTTCCTCTATATCTACTCCTATATGCTTTAGTTTCAACTTGTCTTTCGGTCTTTACATTTCAAATGATTTAAATTATATTGTCTAGGGAATGGGACAATAGCCTAGTCTCAGAGTGTTGGGTGTTATAGACTAGTCTCTATAACTTTTTTTAAGAAAATAATCTATGCACCTCAATATCTATAATTCAGAGGGCCAGCCCCCTTAAACCATAATTTACATGCAAACCATACATCAGCTCATCTAGGATCCGGATCGGTATTAGTAACATCGTTCACTGAAAAGTTATCCTCCACAATCACATCATACTTCTCATATACGTAGTTCCCATGTATGCATCGATCGGGTATTGAACTAGAGTCTCTCCCAAAGTAAAATGCAGGTTGTCGAGGCGGCTGAAGCCTTACCCTGCTTCTGGTTAGCATTACAACAACTGAAGAGATGCTTGGCCTGTCATCTGGATTCTCTTGGACGCAGAGAAGAGCAATGTGGATGCATCTTTGTAGCTTGCTCCTGGTATGTCGATCAAGTGGTTTGTTAACCAGTTGCAATGGGTATCCCTTGGTCCAACAGTTCCATACCTGTTACGTGTTGCCCATTAAAGTTTCAAGTAGTTTCAGATAACTAACTTTTAGTGAAGATAAAAAAAAATGCTACTTACATCAGTTAGGAGATTGGTTTCTTTGTCCGTATCATCAGAATTAGTATTTCTTTTCTCGATTATAATCTCCAGGACCAAAACACCGAAGCTGAAAACATCGATCTTTGGTGACACTTCTCCAAACAAGGCATACTCTGGTGCCATATATCCACTGTAATTGAATTGTGATTAGTCGTAGAATCAAGAATTGAGCAGAAACTATTTTGATATGCACTTACTATGTTCCGGCCACACTTGCTGTCTTAGTCTGAGTATGACCACCTCCTAGCAGCTTGGCCAAACCAAAATCTGCAATTTTGGGGTTCATGTTTTCATCAAGCAAGATGTTATTTGATTTCAAATCCCGGTGAATGATCCTTATGCTCGAATCCTCATGAAGATACAATATTCCCTTGGCGATTCCTAGAATGATATTGTATTTTTGCTCCCAATTTAGGGTTTCCCCTCCATTAATATCTGTATAAAAAAATATAACGCTAAAATTAAATGAATTTGCCCATGAAGAATACATAAAGATGAAAATTTACATCCATGCAAGAAGAAATTTGGCAATGATAATTTTTGTGTACTCCATATGTTCTAGTCTTATGTCGTCTGCAACTAGCTTGTTAAAAATGCTGCAGTGAATAGTGATTGTAGTTGTATTGCTACCCATTGTGCCCATGCCCATTTAACTCTCACGAATTTCTTCTCATAGTTGTTTCAATGTTTAGTGTAGTTTTCAAATACCATCTTCGATTCAACAAAAACAATAAATTAACAACTTTTCTGAAATGTAACAAAGCACCACAAAAGCATTTGCATGAGCTATTTTACAGCGCACAGTACTAGTGTCCAATAGTATATAGTATTGGTTAAGAATAATTTAGTAATTTACCTATAACTATTTATTTTAATAATTTTAATTGGTAACAATTCTCACTCTCTAGTCTGTAATATAATCATATCAATTCAAAATAATGAAAACATAAAAGAATACTAATTAATAACATAATACAGAAATTTTATTTCATTTTTTAATATATTACACTAATGCCATTTTACTTTCCTAGATTACCCCTAGCCCACTATACTACCCTTAAATACTACTATATCACTAGGACCATTTTGTATAGTATACAATTAATCTCGACCGTCGGATCTTTATATACTAGTCCTTTTTAACCGCTAGTATATGGTAGTATTGTGCGTTGTAAAAGATTACTTGCATAAACCAGGAGTGATGTGACAATAAGTCAGCAATGGCAGAAGCAAATACCAAATAGAAATCTGTCAAGGCTTCCGTTATTTATATGTTCATAAACAAGCATCATCTCATCCCGGTCCGAGCAGAACCCAAGTAACCTGACAAGCT
Organism: Digitaria exilis; assembly: GCA_015342445.1. Taxonomy (NCBI): domain Eukaryota; kingdom Viridiplantae; phylum Streptophyta; class Magnoliopsida; order Poales; family Poaceae; genus Digitaria; species Digitaria exilis. The sequence continues at coordinate 821,094 of JACEFO010002272.1, read as the reverse complement.
TTATGTGCTGAAGCTCGGCCAGTAATTTCACTTCATTGTGCAGCTGGCTCAATGCCTGTCTAGTACACCGGGATAACTTCTTCACTGCTATTTTTTGTCCATCAGAGAGCTTCCCCTGTAAGACATATCACTTACAACAGCAAAAACAAGAGGGAGGGGGGGGGGGGGTTGCTATTCTTCTCTTGCATACTATGGTTTCTTTACCTTGTAAACGGTACCGAACCCGCCCTCCCCTAGCTTATTCTTATCATGGAAGTTATCGGTTGCTACTTGAAGGGTTAGTAGATCAAATACCGCACATTTGCCTCCTTCAATACTCTTCGGCATTGGTGTTTTGTTATAGATAATCGATGCTGAATCTGCAAAGATAAACATTGCCTATAGTAGGAAAAGTAAAATTCCCCTACGCTGAGCAAACATTCAAACTCTCCAATAGTATGTTTCTCACTTTTCTGGCTTGTGCAAGCCGTCCTCCTCTTCAGGCAAATGATAGTAGAGACCAAAACCATCAGCATCAAGGACAGAGAACCGGCAACACCAGCAGAGATTTTTGTGGCTCTTTTTTTTCTCCCTGCATACATCGATGAAGAAATGACTGGATTAATGCCAGAACGAACAGTCAAGCGTGGACTCCTCACCGCAAACTTCTTTTTCGCCAGTTTATGAATTGACTGATTGTGATGGTACTGCATCAGAAGCCAAAACTCAATATGGATCAATACAAGCTAATTTGGATCACTTGATCATGTTTATATGTATAACCGTGAGATGATGCAAATCGGGATGCCCAGCAACATCTGATGAAAATATTAAAACAATTACGCAAATAATTATTTTTATAATGAATTGCAAAACGATGGATGGCGATGTAGCGTTTGATACCATGCATGAGCGTGACTAACCACGATGGGAAGTTTCCTAGCGTCTAACTGATCATCAATGATGACCAATTGGTCATGGAATTACTCACACGACACGATACGGCACATATAGCATTATGGCATGCATAAAAATTCCTCCTAAATCGCTTGGTCAAAGTAAGAATTTTCCTCAAAATTACCTGGTCCGTTTACCGGAGACGTAGAGCTCGCCGCTGGCACTGGCACCCGCGGGTGTGACTGTGGCGCTGGCGACGCCAGCGCTGGGAGCTGCACCAGCGGGCTGCCTGAGAAGAAGCGGTACAGCTCGTAACGATAGTTGCAACGCACCCTGATATACCTCCCGCTCGGACTCCCGCTGAATACTTTGGGCGCCATCTGAGTTATATTCGCCAGGCAGCTCCGGCAGGCCGCCGGTGACATGTCCGGTGTGCACTGTACCAGCGCGTATATCGCGGGGACGCTCCCTCCAGACGCCTCCTCGCCCGTGGCGAATCGCCTGATCGGGTCCGCTGCCGCGCGTTCCGCTGTTGCGTTGAGGAGCGCGCCCACGGCGGCGTCGAACGCCGCGGTTGGAGCGCTCACGTTCTCCGTCTTCTCGAGGTACATCTGGTCGTTGTCGGTGCCGGCAAGGAAGTTCAGGCTGGAGAAGCGGAGATAGCAGAGGTCGTAGTAGATGAACACATCCTTGCTGTACGCGCACAGCTGCTGCGCGTCCTGGAACGCGACCCCAAGGGACTCGGCGCAGGTGGAGGCGTTCACGTCGCCGCGGCAGAGCGAGAGGACGTAGACCACGTCCGGAGCGGCACCGATACTGCCAGCGGCGAAGAGGGAGGCGGAGGAGGAGGCCTTTCGTGGGAAGATGGTGGAGGCCAGCCCGAGATTGGACTGGTACGTGCTGTTCTGGGTGAAGACGCCGGCGCCGCTGTCTCCGCAGTCCGTCCACGGCAGCTGGGCAGCGGCGGGCGGTGCAAGGAGGAACGACAGGAGGAGGGTATAGACGATGTTGGACGAGAAACAACGGAGCGAGTACCCGGGCATGGCCATGGCGGCGATCCGGTGAGGTGACGGCGTAGACGGGGCACCGGCTGTGCTGAAGACGTACTGCTGAAGGCTGAATGATTAGAAGGGTTTGCCAGATTTTTAGTACTCTACTCGCCAAGCCAAATGGTCTAATGGATGGGGCGCCTCTGACGTTGACCCTTCACCCTAGTCATTAGAAGGTGATGTTCGGTTTGCGTTACTGTAACATAATCAATTCAATAAATGGGATTATTATATTTTCTAATAAATTACAAATTCCTTGGCAAGTACCACGGTACTTCTGGCATACTCCTTCCATCCCAAAATTATAGTCGTTTTGGGTGTTCGTGCCACGAGTTTGACTAGGTATGTAGAAAATACGTGCAACATTTAGATCTTCAAATGTTTTTTTTAAAAAACTAGACCTTAATATCTATCTAGTGATATCTATAGTGTACCATAAAATTTATTATATTGTTATATATAATTAGCCGTAGTATTTTCTCGGAAAGTGAGAAAGACTATAATTTTGGGACGGATGGAGTACATGATCACACGGTGCAAAATATATATCAAGTATCTAAAAGTTCTCATGTCAAAGTACCCAAAAGTACTAAAATTGTGGAACCATATATACCAAATAAATGGACTTATCATATAGTTTTATTTTATTTAAAAAAATAAAAAGGTATATACGTCATTTCACATCGTTTTGGACTTGATGGGCCCACCTGTAATGGTCGCGATCTATTGTTGGATGGGTATATTCATTAAGCAAGGGAGGATGAAAACACCAAAATACACTTCTTATTATTTTTTAAAATTTTATTTAAAAGTAAAAACAAATATCAGAAAAATAATAAAAGTACCTACAAGTACGGATAGATACTTGCTGATCATTGTAAAAGAGCTCTTATAAAATAGGTTAAAAATGACCCCTAAATTTGCATCTAAATTATTCACATATACCTTTATTAAAAAAATAATGTAAATTAGCCCCCTTAATTTTCATGTAAAATACTCATTTATTCCACTATAAAAGATAATGTCAAATAACTCCCTAAATCTGCATATAAATTATCCACAGTCCAGGCATATTTTATTCCAGCCCGGATGTGGAACCGACTCCGACTCCTCGTTCAGGTCCTCTTCTTCCTCGCATTTGTATGTCCCGATCCCATCGTGGCATCGTCCCGCTGCCCGGCGTGCCCGCGTCGTAGTCGACGGTCGACCAGAGAAGCAGCGAGGTAGCACGCGACATGGCGCTGCCGGCGTTGATACAGGACGTCGTCGAAGAGATCCTCCTCTACGTCCCGCCCGACGAGCCGGCGCACCCCATCCGCGCCGGCCTCGTGTGCAAGGCTTGGCGTGGCCTCCTCTCCGATGGCGGATTCAGCCGCCGCTACCGCCGGTTCCACGGAACGCCTCCCCTACTGGGCTACATCCACAATGTCCAATTCTACGGCGTACCTGAATTCGTCCCAACAACTGCTTTCTCGCCGCCGCTGCCCCCGCCGGCTGCCAGCAACTCCTGCAGGGCCCTTGACTGCCGTCACGGCCGCGTGCTGATCCATGAAACTGCCCCATCTGAGGGCTTCATCATCTGGGACCCCATCACCGGCGACCGGCAGCACCTGAGCTTTCCCGCTGACCACGACCAGAACTTATGCTCTTTCGCTGGGGCCGTACTATGCGCCCGGCATGGCTGCGACCACCTTGACTGTCACGGTGGCCCGTTCCTCGTGGTATATGTGGGGATGGGGCATATCAGGTGCACTTGGGCGACTGTGTACTCGTCAGAGACAGGTGCGTGGAGCGCTCAAGCCTCTATTAGTACTGATAACGACGACAACTGGAACTTTACACCATTGAAACCCAATCTCCTTATTGGAGACGCGATCTACATCAGCATTGCGTGCCCTGCGATAAGGATCATCAAGTACGACTTTGGCAGGCATGGGCTGTCCATGGTCGACGCACCACAAGTTCTTGGCAAGGTTGCTCCCATAGAGATTGATGGAGGGCTGGGCTCGTCGAGTCTCGTCGCAACCGCATCTATACGTGGTCACGACAAGCTGATGCGAATGGGGTTGGAGGATGGGTGCGACACGATGTTGCGGAGCTTGAGACATTAATCCCCACACGCCGTCGCTCACTATATAGAGATCACTCACATGATGTGATCCTCTTCGCAGAGGGAACAAATACTGTTCTGTTCAGCACAAATAATAACATAGACCAGGGGATCTTCACACTCGACCTCAAATCAAGGCATGCCAGGAAGGTCGCCGAAACATGGGACTACGACATCTTACCTTATATGAGTTTCTACACCCCAGGTACCACTTGTGCCTTTCTTTAACTTTCACACCTTACACATGCATCCATGCTTTCCTTGTGATCTATATGTAAGTTTATTCAAACATAAGGGCACTATTAAGTAACACTTCATTTAGTAGCTCGCATTGAGGTATGGCGCTCGGAAAAAAATTCTGTACTCGCGATCTTCAGTCAATACCAATGGGTTTGGGAAGTTAGAATCTTATAATATGCACCGAGTAATTCACACATACCTTCAATAAAAAACTAGGCCTGCGGGGTAAGACAGCCCTCGGTATTTATGCTAAGAAGAAGACATTCTCACACGAGTTACTCACACATACCTTCAATAAAGAAAAACTAGACCTGCGGGGTAAGACAGCTCTCGGTATTTATGCTAAGAAGAAGACATTCTCACACAGGTCTAGAAAACCCCCGACCTCCTACCCTGGCCCACTCTTACACAGCGGCACTGTAGCTAGCTCTTTGTGAGGCTTGAGCCAGGTCTTAGACCTGTGCTTTGGCATGAGATATATAGACGAGGGATTTTTTTTTTGCAACGCGCAGCTAAACTGCGTGACCGGCCAACACTTCGCCACTCACGAAATCAAACTGTGTCCGACAGGGTGCCCACCAATGCACCGCAGGACCAACTAGACTAGCGGGCGGTTGGCACACATACCTTCAATCAGATGAGCAAACAAAAATGTGGTAATGATGTATTTTAGAGAGTTAATATATGACGAAATCAAAATTTAAGCTTTCAATCTCATAAGACCCAAGTTTGTATTTATAATCATCCATAAGTACATATCTCAAGCATGTTCAAACATCAATTGGGCTATGCCATGGTTGTAATTATTTTCTGCATTGTATCTTTGCAGATTTTGTTAAGGGAAAGATGTCCGCGATGAACATGCAACAATCCATGCCTCATAGTCTGTTGCCATTGGCTTCTTGATTATTAGAGTGTTTTGTCTCAGATATGAAGAGTTAAAAGATTAGGTCATCATAGTCAATTAATATGTCTTGTTTTAAGTTATCCTGTTATAATAAGAAAGGGTTGGTCATGTGTGACCGTACTCTCCCTAGTGTTTAGCTAGGCAATTCAAGTATCAAACTGGCAGCTATCAAGATCAATTAGTATAGTTCTTTTTTCAATCTTCGCATGCTCATGCCCGACGTCTATGTGCCTATTTTACATTTATGCTTATTTGTGTGAATGCTCATTTCATAATCATCAAGCTGGACCCAAATGAAATTGATAGGCTGAATCTTATGTTATATTGAAAATGAATCTTTAATGCAGTTACTATTTGCAACAGGGGGCTTCCTATTTATCTTGTGGAAGATAGTTTAAGTCATCCATTTTTAAAACCCACTTTGACCCAATTAACTTGTAAACATGGTCAACATGTCCAACAATTTCTTAAAACATGTTCAACATTTTACCTTTAAAATGTTGAAACCGGAAACAATGAGTGTTGAGATGTTAAACGGATTCTTCCGACGAGCTGGTGGCAGTGTGAGGCACGCCGGGGCACAGTGGCACATAGGGCACTGTAGATCATGGGGCAGCCAGTGCACGTAGGAAGCATAGGGGTCGTGGTCGACGGCGTGCAGCGGCGTGCGTGGGACACGACGGCACGGGCAGCCGGGGTGGAATGCGGCGGCCGACGTAGAGAGGTGTGGCGGCCGATGCGGGAGGAGGGGTGGACGATGGGAACAACTTGGGGTAGGAGGCAAGGCAGTTAGGGTTTGTGTGTCAGGTCCAATGATTGTGGTTATTTGTACGAACCTCAAACACCGAAAGGTGAGGAAGTTATCTATCGGAAGATGGATCCAGTTTGTTATTGTGATCAGTCGGCTAGGCTGGGCCTGTTGGGCTGGTTAGGAAATATTATCCATTAGTAGGGTTAGTGCTTTTACTTATGTATCAAGTAAATCTCTTTATATAAGGAGGGAAGATCAATCAAAGACAAGCAATAAAAAGAAATCAATCTTGACTCAATACCAAGTCCTCAACCCCAATCTAATGCTCTGTTTGGATCCACCAGGTAAACTCTAGCTGGATAAATTTTACTGCTATGGATCCAAACATGACCTGGCTAAATTTTAGCTACTAGTTGGACCCAGCTAAAGTGGTCAAAGACCAAACTGCGTCTCCACCTTTCTCAGGAAAACTATTTAAAGTGAGAATGAGGGATGTGACTTTTCAACTACTCCCTCTGTTCACAATTATTAGTCATTCTGGCTTTTTACCAGGTTCATTGAAGATGTTATGAACCTAGACAAGAACTTGTTCACCTTACATATAAAATGTAATAAATCTAGACACCTAAAATGACTTCTAGAATGACTAATAATTTAGAACGGATGGAGTACTATTTAGGTAGAGGATCCATACACCCATGCTAAAGTTTAGCTAGCTAAAAAAAACCTTCTAAACTTTAATTGAGTGGCTCAAAATAGATTCTAAGTATATTCCCCAGCTCTAATGGTAGTCCAAATGCTTATCATAGTTTCTATACTCTAGGGTATCGTGTCAAGAAACTATCTTCTACAATGTAAGACTTGGTTTCTATACTCTAGGATCCACTTGTCTCTCTCACAGATAGTCTTAGTTTGCGTAAAGATTTGGTTTCTTAGTTAGACTTGGTTTCTTCATTTTCTCTCATCTCTCTTCAATAAATAACACGACACATCAGCATTTTACTGACATGGCAGCATAATTAATGACTTTAGACTTTACAATAGAGTTTGCATTGGGACTGTCCTAAGCCTATTCCCCATCCAATTAGTCGTCGTCGAGTGTCTTGGCTATATCCTCTCGGTGGACGTTTACCATCTTCATAACAATTGGTATTGGTGTCATATCCAACCTATAATTAGGGGCCATGCCAAGGAGCAGCGCCAATCTCTCGAAGGGGCGTTTACCATCTTCATGAACTAAGTAAGGTTCATGACAATTGGCATTAGTGTCATATCCAACCCATTAAAGCATCTCTAACGGTGCCTAAAAAAATTAGTCTCAAAACATTGGTTTTAGAAACTTGCTAAAAATTATTGGGAGCAAATAAAGTCTCCTTCTCCAACAGTTCCTAATAATTAGTCCTAAAATAGTTAATTTTCAGGATTGAGAGTGCAACTCAAGAGGGTAAAAATGGCTCTAGAGCCCACTGTTTTGGGGAGTTTGGAAAAAATAGCAACAAGTTTAGGGCACTGTTGGAGCAATAGTTTTTCTATTAATTCCTAAAACAATATTTTAGGAACCTATTTTGTACACTGTTGGAGATGCTCTTAGGAGCAGTGCCAACCAAATAAACCATGTCCCCTAGGCATGGTACTGTTCATATATGGTGTATGTTCCCCTTCCCTAATCCAACTACCATATTAGGAGAGCTTATGGGAAAACAATGCTCCAGGCCTCCAACATACTCTCAATACATCTCTCTTTTTTCAAAAGTTATTGGAACATCCCAATAATCAACCCCAACTCTTCCCAAACAGAGGAGAATTAGTTGCTACTGGGAGAAGATTATTGAGAGACTGCAAAAGTATTTCTCCCGATAATTTTATAAAGTGGTACTGGGACATCTAATAGCATCTTATTAGGAAATACTAGCATATCAACCCGTGCTGCCACGCGGGCTAATTAGAATTAATACAATAATTAAAACTTATAGCTAATAATTATAATTATCTATCACACTCTATCTTTCATATGTTAAATATCTTAAACACAATACTCTAAAGATACATAGTTATTATTATCTAATTACAATATGTGTTTTTTATTGTTTGACCTATGTGAACAATATAAAAATTTATTCTTATGTCATCCCTCATACATGAAAATGACACAAAAATATTAATAAAGATGGAAATAGTAATTTAAAATTTTATATTGGTGCATCTTAGGATTTTTTATAATATATATTCTAGATTCAGATTTAGGGGCGCTTGGTAAGGTACACCTATTTACCCTTAAGGAGATAAGATTTTAATTAAAAACGGACGCTTCAATATACATAGTGTCGGCGTTTTATGCTAACTAGGTTCTCGAGGGGATGCCCTGAGAGAAGGGTTTAAGGAGAAGTCGTCGAGAATCTAGAATCGAAGGTGACAAGAGACGATTTAGACAGGTTCAGGCCGTAATATGTGTAATACCCTACGTCCTGTCTGGTGTATCTTGTATAGATGTTGTGTGATGCAATGCCTGACGGCGTTGCTCGATACAAGGCCTGACAGCGTTGTTCGATGGTCTAATCTAGGGACCCTTACCCTCCTTTATAAATCCCAGGGGGCAAGGTTTACATGGTGTGGGGGTCATGGATGAGGGGGCCCACTGTCAGTACGCCAGCGAATGGCGTGTTAGCAGGAGAAGACCCTGGTAACTCCAGCGGAAAACGGGTCGGAAGGTTCCGTCTCGCCCGACCCGCCGAGGGTTCCGAGGGCGCGAGGATGCGAGCTCCCCGCTCCGCCCGGCCTTAGCCTGCTCCGGGCGACCCGCGGGCCGAAGTGGTCTGGCGCGTCCGTCTCGCCCGACCCCCGACCCCCGGGTCAGACGGGCAGACCTTCGCGAGGAGTTCTGCCAGTCGATGAACACTCACGGCGGAAAAGGGGGAAGACCCTCGAAGACCCTCCCCAGGTCGAACCAGACTCGCAAAGGAGAGGGCGTGCGGCTTACGCTTTCTCCCGACCGACACCCGACATCACCCGCTCGTCTGCCATATGCAAAAGCTGATCTGCAGCCCTGCGCCGGGGAAAAGGTGGCTGCATGCGCACTGCCGCGCTAGCGGCCAAGAAGGAAGCTACCGCGAAGCTGCCGATGGAACGCTGTTCTCGCGGTGGAACGCGAGAAGGAAGGGCATGCCCTGAAGGTTCAGCACCCGGTCTACTACATCAGCGAGGTGTTGACCGAGTCGAAGACCTGCTACCTCCACATCCAGAAGATGATCTACGTCGTCCTCATCGCCAAGCGCAAGCTCCAACACTACTTCGACGCTCATCAAGTCATCGTCGTCACGGAGCACGCGTTGGGGGAGGTGGTCAACAATAGGGAGGCAACAGGAAGAATCGCCAAGTGGTCCCTCGAGCTCATGGGCCACGACATCTCCTACGCACCAAGGTCAGCAATCAAGTCTCAAATCCTTGCAGATTTTGTCGCTGAATGGACGGAGACACAGCTTCCTCCGGCCCCGGCCGACCTTGAGTATTGGATCCTCCACTTCGATGGGGCTCAGAACCGAATCGGGTCGGGGGTCGGGGTCGTCTTCATCTCTCCTATGGGGGTGATGATGCGCTACGCCATACGGCTCCACTTTCCCGCGTCGAACAACATGGCGGAATACGAAGCCCTGCTCGCCGGGCTGCGGATAGCCAAGGAGCTAGGCATCCACAGGCTAGAGGCTCGCGGCGACTCTCAGCTCGTGGTTGATCAGGTCAACGGCGACGCCAAGTGCCACAATCCAAAGTTGGCAGTCTACTGCGAGGCCGCGCGCAGGACGCAATAGAAGTTCAAGGGTTTAGGTTTCGTCCACCTCCGACGAGAGTACAACAAGGCGGCCGATGAGTTGGCCAAGCTCGCGTCCTGGCGGCAGTCAGTCCCGCCGACGACCAGCGCCAGCCGTCGGTGAACTTCAACGAAGGAGCGTCCGCCTCGGGACTCGACCCCGAGCAGTCGCTCGACCCCGAAAGAAGCCTCGACCCAACGAGGGTGGTGGCGTCCATCGTATCCGACCCCGACGGAGGGCCGGATCTCGGTGAAGAATAGCCTCTGGAGGACCCACCCGAGCCGGAGGGGGATTGGCGTACACCCTTCCTAAGTTGGCTCGTCGACGGGGCCCTCCCAGCCGGACGAACAGAGGCCCGACGCCTCGTTCTCAGGGCCAAGTCCTACAGAATAATCGAGGGCAGCCTGTACCGCCGAGGCCACAATGGTGTTCTTCAGTGTTGTATCCTCAACGAAGAGGGGAGATCGCTGCTGAAGGACATCCATGGCGGGGTGTGCGGTCACCACGCGGCGCCCCGATCGTTGGTGGGGTCAGCCTTCAGGCAGGGATTCTATTGGCCCATAGCCGTCGCGGACGCCGAGCGAATCGTGCGAACGTGTGAAGGTTGCCAGTTCTATACCAACAAGACGCATTTGCCAGCCCAGGCGCTCCAGACCATACCTATTACTTGGCCGTTCGCGGTCTGGGGACTGGACATGGTCGGGCCTCTACCAAGAGCGCCCGGGGGCTTCACCCACATGTTTGTCGCCGTCGACAAATTTACGAAGTGGATAGAAGCGCGCCCGCTGACAGAAATCACGTCAGAGCAAGCCGTCCGCTTCTTCCGTGACATCCTGTGCCGGTTTGGTGTGCCGAACACCATAATCACCGACAATGGATCCCAGTTCACGGGGAAAAGGTTCACCAGCTTCTGTGACAACCACGGGATCGAGGTGGCTTGGGCGGCAGTCACTCACCCGCGCACAAACGGCCAGGTCGAGCGTGCCAATGGCATGATCTTGCAAGGGTTGAAGCCACGGATATTCAACCGCCTGGTCAAGCGCATTCATAAGCTCGGCGCCAAATGGATGGAGGAGCTGCCCTCCGTCTTGTGGAGTCTGCGGACGACTCCGACCCACGGCACGAGTTTCTCCCCGTTCTATATGCTCTATGGGTCTGAGGCGATCCTCCCCACCGATGTAGACTATGGCTCCCCAAGGGTCCAGGCCTTCGATGAAGAAATGAATAGGGTCAACCTTGAGGATGCCGCGGACCAGCTGGAGGAAGCCCGGGAAGTAGCGGTGGCACACTCGGCCAAGTACCAGCAAAGCTTGAGACGTTACCACGCGCAGTGAGTGCGCGGTTGCGCGTTTCAAGTGGGCGACCTGGTCTTGAGGCTAACCCAGGACCGCCGCGGCTTCACCAAGCTCTCACCTCCTTGGGAGGGACCCTACACCGTAGTACGGGTCCTCCGCCCAGGTTCCTATAAGCTGGCAATGCCAGATGGAACCCATCTTTCCAACGCTTGGAACATTGAGCAGCTCCGACGCTTCTACCCATGATCACCTGCGGAGGGGGGAGGGAGCAGCGGGTACGGCACCAACCCGCCTGACCCCACGGAAGGGTCGGGAGTTCCCCGTCAGTTGCGAGGGGTTCGACGAGGACCCTCGTAGGAGGATAGGCCTAAAAGGCCGAAACCGGAATTAGGCTGGGACCGAACGAGGCCCATTCCTTTCCTTTTATGGGAAGAGTCCGGCGGCGAATGGTATCTACTTTTAGTACCACATCGCCGGCGGACGAAGGAGCCGCACAACTTAAGAAGAAGTTTGACCGTGGTTGAACCGCTCGGCGGTACTGCCCCGGAGGCAAAGGTCACCACCCAGCCGATGGAGCCCCGTCTCCGGGGGCACTATCGCCGACCGTAAAGCACTCGGAAGCTACAGTAACCGTGAGCCTTGGGTCACGACGGTGGCCTCATCACAGCCTCAAGCTCACGGTGCTACGTCAGCTCTCCGTCACGTGGCAGAAGACTCGACAGGGGTGGGCCACGGAAGCCCTCCCCCTGGCCCCAAGCCAGCCAGATAAGTGAACTCTCTACACCCTAGTTATTGCAATTCAATTCGTTTCTATTTCCTTTGGGTTTTCCGGCACTATGATTCTGAGGAGACCCCTGGCGCTGTTCAACGGGTAGGCAGGGACGTCTGGCGTAGCCGCGTTGCGACGGCTTACGCCCTCGCGACTACGGATCGCACGGTTGCCGTGCCGGACGTCCAACCCTGCCAACGAACCCAAGCAAACACGGCCGTGCCGGGGGACCCCTTCTCGATGCGAATCAAGCCGAGAATGCACAAGGGCATTCTTGCGATGAAACTCAGATGAAGGAAACTAACTATGTTTTTGACCTACCGGGTCTATCTTTATGCAGGGACCCGCAGCCAAGCGCTGGGCGGCGCCCAGCCATGGCGAGGGATACAGTGGCCCGGGAGACTCGGGTAATTTGGCTAAGGGACCGTTCGGTGTTTGGATCGCCTGGGAGCCACAAACCTCGGATCTAAGCCCAGCGACCTTGAAAGCCTTAGAAATCCAGCCTCTCAAGGTCATCTCACAACTGAGTTCAAGGGCTCGGGGGCTCGGCCGAACCATCGGGTTCACCGTGCTTCCCTCGTTGCCAAAGCTCAGGAGGTCAAGGGCTCGGGGGCTCGGCAGAACCATCGGGTTCACCTTGCTTCCCCCGCTGCCAGAATTCAAGGGCTCGGGGGCTCGGCAGAGCCATCAGGTTCACCCTGCTTCCCCCACGGTCAAAGCTCAAAAGCTCAAAAGCTCAAGGGTTCGGGGGCTCGGGGGCTCGGCAGAACCATCGAGTTCACCTTGCCCATCCCATCGCCAAAAGCTCAAAGGCTCGGGGGCTCGGTAGAACCATCGGGTTTACCTTGCTTACCCAAAAGCCAAGGAGTGATGGCTCAAAGGCCTAAACGGGAACCAAGAGTTGCCAAGAAAACAAGAGCTAACCCAATAGAGGCCGTCTCAAGTGGCGCCTCCCAACCAGTTCGTGAAGAAACTGGAAGGCAGACCCCACTCGGGGGCTGGCAGGGGCATAGCTACAAGAAAAACAAACAAAAGCCCACGCGTACGGGGCAATGAGGAACGAAAAAATGACGAAGAAGAGAAAGAGGTTGAAATCTGGGTCGATGCCCAGATAGCCCTCGCACAGGGCCACGAAGTTGGCCAGCTACTGAACCCCGTTCGGGGCGAGGGCGTGGAGTGGAGCTCCACCCTGAAATGGTGAAGCACCTCACGGACGAAGCGGTGGGCCGACACAGCGAAACCACAGGTGTGGTACGCCATGAAGCTCACTACGTACCCCGCCGGCGGCGACAGGGTATGATGGGAGGAAGGCGGAGAAATCCACTCCCCCTGCTCGGTGCGCGGGCGAAGGAGCCCTCAAGCCATGAGCGACTCGAGTACGGCCTCGGACGCGGTCGATCGCGCCCAAGGGCGGAGCTGCGCCGAGGAGGAAGAACCCCTAGCGGCCATCTCGAAGGTGGAAGACTTGGGGGAGGAAGAGCCGAAGACTAGATCGATGCGAAAACGGTGGGCCAACGGGAGCAAGGAGGCGAGAACTGTGCAACGGAGGGCGAGAAGCGTGCCCTGCCACGCCGGCTTCCTCGAATATATAGGGGAAGCGAGGTGGCAGGCGGTCGCACCGAGGAGTCACGCGACCGAGCACTCTCCGTCCACGGATCAAATCCAACGGCATGGGGCGCACTCGACTTGCGCGCGTGGCACGAGGCGGCGGAGTAGGGCATTAACTGCCCACCATGCCCGCGTGCCTCGCTGGGCCCACCACGACCGCGGGGTCGAGTCCGAAGTCTGACCGCCGCGTCGCGTCGTACTCCACAGCGGGTCAGACCTCCCCGATTCATGGGCCCAGCCAGATCTCCGCGATCTGTCTGTTCACGGACGCACACAGCTGAGCTCGGGCTGACGCCTCGCGAAGGGGGCCGTGACCCCCGTGACGTATCGGATGCCAGGCCTCGCCATCGAGGCGTCGCCCAAGTCATACTCCTGCAATCCTGGAGGGCGCCAGGAGTTTGCGAGAACAAAGATACAAAGAAGGCCCCCCTATGGAATCCGACTCCCCCGGGGAAGAAGGACACGCACATGAGTCTCTAACTCCTCTGCAAGGTCGGGTGCTACTGTGGGGGTCATGGATTAGGGGGCCCACTGTCAGTACGCCAGCGAACGGGTCGGAAGGTTCCATCTCGCCCGACCCGCCGAGGGTTCCGAGGCCGCGAGGATGCGAGCTCCCCGCTCCGCCCGGCCTTAGCCTGCTCCGGGCGACCCACGGGCCGAAAGGGTCTGGCGCGTCCGTCTCGCCCGACCCCCGACCCCCGGGTCAGACGGGCAGACCTTCGCGAGGAGTTCTGCCAGTCGATGAACACTCACGACGGAAAAGGGGGAGGACCCTCGAAGACCCTCCCCAGGTCGAACCAGACTTGCAAAGGAGAGGGCATGCGGCTTACGCTTTCTCCCGACCGACACCCGACATCACCCGCTCGCCTGCCATCTGCAAAAGCTGATCTGTAGCCCTGCGCCGGGGAAAAGGTGGCTGCATGCGCACTGCCGCGCTAGCGGCCAAGAAGGAAGCTACCGCGAAGCTGCCGATGGGAGGGCGAAGGACACGCGGCGATCAAGAAGGGGGTCGCCAAGACGTACTAGGCCGACAGTGCGTAACCGCCGAGGGCATCCGACCCTCGGAGGGGGGTAGATAGGTAAAATAACATTGTAAAGTTGTCCTCTCCTTGCGCTATAAAAGGGGAGGACGTCCCTGCGGGGGGGGGGATTCCGATTCCTCTCTCGATCTCTAGAGCACTTAGTCCCCTACACGCACACTTCACAAGGCTTACCGGCCTTCGTTGTAATCCGCCGCCAGGAGAGCAATACGATCAGGAGATCGTTTCACTGGACGTAGGGATTGCTCCCGAACCAGTATAATCCTCTTTGTCTTGCGTCTCTTGAACCATTCTCCACCGAGACGTGCGTGTTCTGTGATCGACACTCGCCGGCGTGAGGTACCCCGTGTGCCGCCCGCCGACATATGTAAGTCTCCTAGTCAATTACAATTGAGGAATCCTAGTAGGACAAGGTGTCCTAGTAGGAGTCTAGCTTGGTTAAGGAACCCGGGATTTCTATACCCGTCAAGCCCCCGAGCGCTCCATTGCCTGAAATACAACCTTGTTGTGAGTCTTGGAGAATGTCGAGTTGTTTCGAAGTCATCCGAGTTCTTCTGAAGTCATCCGAGTTCTCTCAGCTTGGTTGTACGAAGACTTTGAGGTGCTCAAGAACTTCTAAAGAATCTCATTGGTGTGCATCGAATAGGTGCACCCAATTGGGTAGCCCCAGAGCCTTGTTTTCTTTTGAAGAAGGAACTCGAGGGTCTTTAATGAAGAATCCGAGTTCTTTTGAACCCAGACGTAACCTCCGAGATTCGGCCCGAAAAATTCTGAAGAATCTTTGATGATATACCCGCAGCCCCGAGCCTTGATCCGATTTAATAAATCGAATTAAGGATCTTGACTCCAGGATTTGAAGAAGATTTGAAGTAACTCCAGTGGAGTGAACATGGCTGAGTGCTCCGCAAGTCATTTCGGATGAGCCGACGAAGGCGGCGTTGGAAGTCAACATTGTCGAGTAGATGCGGCCGACGTCGTGCTTGTGTGCTTGCTGATCAACATGTACGTGAACATGCAATGCATATGCCTTGCTTGCCGTCTCCTTGCTTTTGTCAATGTGTGCAAGAGACAATGAACCCTGTAGGCTGTAGCCTTCTGGTAAAAACAGTAGTGCTGGTCGCTGGATACCTCTGCATGCATGCATCGGTCCAATGTTGTTTTTATTGATGTCATCCTTCCTTGATCTGACACGGCTGCAGACGTGCAGTTATTTTCTTTCTGTGTTGTCTGATATGAACTTGACCAGGACTCCAAATCAATATCTGACCCCATCAGATCCAATAGCGGAATCGCTGATGCCGAACTAGGCCCACGATCGGGCAGCCCCCGATCCTTGGAATAATTATACAATTGATCCGAGGTTCTTCAATATTTGCGGAAATCATCATCCGAGTAATATGAAGCTTGTATGAAATCCATAATACCAAGCTTGCCGCTGGAGTGGACTTTTAGATGCGTCTTGAAAACCGAAGTCGACTTTGTGCCGTTGGAGCGGACTTTAGATACGACTGAGAAGGAGTAGGGGTTCTTTGTTGAAAAAAGAACCATGCGGCCGTTGTAGTCCAGGTTCTTTGTTGAAAAAAAAACCATGCGCCCGTCGGCCCCCGAGCTTGAAAGCTCGCGGAACTGTGATGGCGTGCTGAGGAGCCTTAAAAATTATCGCCGAAGCTTGATCTGCAAAAATATTATGTAGCACATATCGAAGAATATTCGAGAACTGAAATTATTCAGTGTAGTCGACGAATCGACAAAATGAAGGCACAAGTTGCACAAAGCTTCTTAGATTATGAAAGCAAGTTGGTGTCTGTACAAAACAGAAAACACCCAAGAAATCAACGAGAGCGCGAATGACACGAGAAAAAATTGACGAAAGTGCACAAAATATTGTCATGCTCTCTTTGAGAGGAGACAAAATAGTCGACAAATCGACAAAGTAGAGCTCTCGTTAAGAGAAGACAAAGTAGTCGACGAATCGACAAAGTAGTGCATTGCACTAGGTCAAAACTTCAACTGAAAGTTGTCATGGAGAAAGATCCGTTGAAGCCTCGAAAGAACCCAGAAAGACTCCCTATAGCCATAGCTATTTTTATCTGTATGAAGAAAAACCCAGAGTTCTCAGGAAAGAACCCTGGTGTGCCATCACCTAGTGTGGCGGTGACAAAAAGTCGTTTTTGAGACTTCAGTAATGGGAAACAATTCTATTAAGGCCTCGAAAGAACCCAGAAAGATCCCTATAGCCTTTGGCTATTTTTTGAGTAGTACCTTTTATTTAGGTATCCGGGAACAAACCGTAGTGGTCTTATGAAAGAACCCGGTAGGACCCGTAAGGGGGTGTGACTTTAACTCAAGAGTAAAAGGTATCCTCAATGTATGAGGAGATTAGGGAACAAATCCATTAAGGCCTCGAAAGAACCTGGATAGACCCAATGGGGTTTTAAAAAACGCCTCATAATGGTTATGGCAGTAGCCTCAGAAAAAATCGATGGCGCTGCGGCAGTACGGCTGCATAAGTTGGAGTCGAGTCGAAGTTGTCATCGTTGATGCGTTGAGGCAGCCGCGTAAGCTGGAGTCGAAGCGAACTCTTTGCTTGAGCGTTGCTGGTAGCTTCCTTTATGTGCTTATAGTTGAATGCTTCCAGTGATATCCACGCGCATGCATGCATGGGATGCACATGCACATACAACAATCAATTGCTGCCCTTCATGCATCGGACACGGTCTCTGTGTCAGACTTGATGAAGAATGTCAATTGCTTCAAGGACTCTGCTCTCAACGTAACCGAGTCGGCGTGACCGAGTAAAGCAAGTATGTCGTGCTGCACATGAACTTGGATTCGTCTGGCACTATTCATGGTCAGACGTGAAGTGAGTTGCGAGATCCAGGAGCCGGCGACGATGTAGATGTAGGTTACGCTTTTCCTCAGACTTGAACTTGAAGCTTGCTGCTGTGCTGATCGGGATTTTTTTGTTTCAAACCGTGTCAAGCTCGGACTCTAGGGCCGGTCACGGTGACTTGTAATCGGAGTTCTGATCGGATTGGACTTGACGCGGCAGGAGACGCACGTAGACGGTCCTGATCCATTGCGAATTGCACCGACCAGAAGAACATGGAATTAATTCCACTTTAATCTTGATGTTGGAACATGATGAGCCACTTACTTGCAGTCGTCTAACATGAATCACGCCGTGCACCAAGTAGATCGATTCTGAAGATGTGCATGACACCTCCATCAAACTTGAAGTCAACGTTGAACTTGATAGGTCCTTCGAGTTCAGCAGTGGATTCTCGACGCATATCCCACGGACGGCGCCAAAGTGTCGACGTTTTATGCTGACTAGGTTCTCGAGGGGATGCCCCGAGAGAAGGGTTTAAGGAGAAGTCGTCGAGAATCTAGAATCGAAGGTGACAAGAGACGATTTAGATAGGTTCAGGCCGCAATACGCGTAATACCCTACGTCCTGTATGGTGTATCTTGTATAGATGTTGTGTGATGCAATGCCTGACGGCGTTCCTCGATACAATGCATGACGGCGTTGTTCGATGGTCTAATCTAGGGACCATTGCCCTCCTTTATAAATCCCGGGGGGCAAGGTTTACATGGTAAGTCTCCTAGTCAATTACAATTGAGGAGTCCTTGTAGGACAAGGTGTCCTAGTATGAGTCTAGCTTGGTTAAGGAACCCGGGGTTTCTATACCCGTCACATAGAGAAACATCAATTAGAAACTATGAACCACCTATTAACTGCCTCCTTAACTACCGCCGGTCACATACATGCATGCACGCACAACACTCCAACTCTCGTCATGTTCGTGTGTAGGTTTTGATTTTTTGTTTCCACATTCGTGTGTAGGTTTTGATTTTTTGTTTCCACGTTTCTTGTCATCCACAGTAGAGTTTGTATTATGGACAAACATTGGCCATGTCGATCACGTAGACAATAAAAATGTTTAGATTTTGGATGACAATAAATGGCTATATGATGTATATGTTGAGATGGAAAAATATGAAGCAATAATAGAGAGGAAAAAAATATCCAGTCCATAGGCATGTCACAATCATGTTGAGAGACGAGAGAGTGTGGTAATGTACGTCCTCCTCCACTCCCAGCCACTCGGCGGCCCCCACGCTCCACACAGCACGCCACCTCGGACCGCCGCACGCCCGCCAGCAGCAGCTCCAGCAAGATGACCCAACACACAAAGGCGAAAGGTTCCATTGCACCAGAGCAGCAGCATCAATTCCTCCCAAAATCCCGAGGCGTAGGGGTGAAAGTGGTCTGAACAAAAGATATGGAATAGGGTTAATTGGAAGGGTGCCATTGCAAATATCCAACTTCTGATATATGCCATTACAATTCATCTATTTGGATAAACGTCATTACAATTCTACCTATACTCGGATCATGCCATTTTCTATGTCCTTGATGCTGTTGGGTCCACATGCAGATCAAAGTATTTTGGTATCACCCAAACTACCCCTGGTATACTCCTCTCTCTCCACTTCATTGACATGTGGGACCCATGGATCATCTTCTTCCTCCCTTTTCCCTTCCTCTTCTCAGGCCGGTCATGCGTGTATGCGTGGATGTTGCCGTCGGATCTCACTCGATGACGCTGTCGGGCCACGAAACAATCGACGAGCACGACGACGACATGGACTAAGAGGCCAAGGACCAGGGAAGCGAAAGTTGAGGCCTCATCCACCATCTCCTACAACTCCGGCGAGGATGGACTTCTGTGGCCGTGGCATCGCCAGTGCAGCCCGGGTCATCTCCATGAACACGTTGAGCGGTGCCGTCCAGTTGCCGGTGTACTTCCACCGCCGTCATGGCTTGGGCCATCTCCACGAATCAGCCCACGACCGGCTCGTTGGTGTCCTATTATGCAGTCGACGGAGCAGACCTTCCTCGTATTTTGACTGATTGGCTCCAAATTGATTACTTGTGGATGTTCGTGGAGGAGGCGGCATTGCTTTGGGTTGAGTGATTTGGACGGAAATTCATCAAATCTAGGGGATTTTGCTCGGCGGTGACCTCCGCGTTCTTGCACTACGGCAGCAAAGGGAAAAACATGTAGCTCAGATTTCTTATCACGTCAGCACGGATTCGGCGATTGTTGTGAGAAGGATTCACACTGAGGAGGAACAGGATGGCAGCCAACACCATGAAGGCGAGGACGACAACGGCGGCCAAGAGAATGATGACCAGCGGCGACGCCGGAGCAGAGGCGCCCGGGGCGGCGCCCGCACCTACTGCACTTCCTTTATGTTGTGTGCGCGGTATGCGCCTATGCGGCATGGCTGCATGCATGCATGCTGTTGCCAGCCGCCAGGCAGTAGCCAGTATGTCATTGTGCTTGTGCAGGGTTTATGAAACCACTGGAACCGGTTCGGTGAAACCACCCCTGGTGATGAGTCAACAGGGTTTTTTATGTCGAACCGGGACCGGGAACCGTCGCCCTCCGGTAGCGGCTTACCAGAGTGGTTTGAACGGTTCCCGGTGGAAACTGGATAAATTCAAATTTTAAATTCAAATCTATATGAATCCCTAGTTCAGTCGGTTTGAACCGGTCAGCTGAGCGGTTTGGTTGGTAAACGATCGGTTTGGGCGGTAAGCCGACCGGTTTGGGTGGAAAGCCGGCTCAATACAAAATTTGTCATGTTTTCAAATTTAATTAAAAAAAATAAAAATTCCTAGAAATATTTCAAGGTGCCTAGAATCTAATGGTGTCAAATTTTTTCAAATATTAGTGTATTTAGTATTTTTTGTGTGCATTAGAAGTTCAATGGGCCGATTTTTTTCTTTTCCTTTTTTGGTTCAACTTCTAATGCCTGCAAAAAATAAAAAATGAGCAAATATTTGAAAAAAAAATTACACCAATAAATTACATTTACCTTGACGTATTTTTATGAATTTTTTCGACATTTTCTGTTTTTTGAATTTAAACTGGAATATTTTAAATTTAACCAGTTTGAAACCGCCCCGGGCCGCTACCGGTCCGGGGCGGTTTCACCAGGAACCGCGGGAACTGGACCGGTTCCCAGCGGTTTCATGAACCCTTTGCGACTGGATGCCCAATAGCAGATTTTCCCTTATAGCCTGGCAACAGCATGCATGCATGCAACCATGCCCATAGTTATTAGGACAGGACCGGACCGGACGTCGAACCGGTCAAGCACTCAGTTCACGGTTTGATTGGTCTGAACCGTTAGACCGGCGGTTCAAAGAGGTTTAATAGTATTAATATCGGCGCTGCTAGCGCCCGGACGTCCGATCCGGGCGCTGGCGTCGGACGATGGTCGCAACCGAAAAAATCCCACGCAACATTGAGTTCGTGTTGCATGCAACATCACCTACGCCTGTACCCTTCGATTTGAAAAACTCCCACTGCAACATTAGGTCGTGTTGCATGCAACATCGCCGTGCTGCCAACGCCAGCGACCCCCATCGGACGGTCGCGGCTAGGACGGAGCAAATTTCCACCGCAACATTTGCCCAATGTTTCATGCAGCATAGCGTATCCTAACTGTTCGCATCTTCTACCTCATCGAGACAAAATCCTTCCTCACGAACTTTCCCATCGGACGGTCCCGGAACATCGGCGCGGACCTGTCGAAACATCGATAGAATGCTTTTAAAACACACGAAGCCAGTGCATACAACATCTAGAAAACACCTGGTCATCGGCTCGCTCTTCCCCATCGTCGCCGCCTCCGATTCGACAAGTGTGGATCCACGATGTTGCGTCTACGGTCTCGTGATGTTGCGGTAGCGGTCTCGTGATGTTGTAGAAGCCTCGCCACGATGTTTCAGAAACCCCCGAACGGATGTTGCACGGGACATAGGCCCGATGTTGCGGCGGGAATTTTCCCTCCATGGCCTGACCGCTCGGCACGTCCCCTTTGGCGTTGCAGGCATCGGCTCCCTATGTTGCGAGAGCATCTCCTCAGTGTTACAGCAGGTCCGCGACGATGTTGCAGAACTTTCCCATACTAGCGGAGGAGGAGGGCGTCCGATGGGGGTCGCTGGCGTTGGACGCCCGGGCAAGAGCATTACCATATTAATATTTCTTAGTATTCACAACTTGAATCGTAGCCCAGTTGGTGGGAACGCCCCTTACCAAGTGGCCAGCCTCGGTTCCAACTCCATGGGAGAAGCATGTTTTGCCCATTTTCCCACCATCCCACTGTCTCTCGCGCCTCCCACGCTCAGCCAGCTCAGGCCGCCGGTTCTATTCTGGTTTTTCACCCGGTTCCAAGAAAACCGGCCGGTTCTTCCGGTCTGAAGCGGTTGATTATATACTCGATCTTTTAGGCAGACCGGACCGGCTAAGGTTCCAGTTCCCGGTTCAACCGGTCGGTCCGGTCTGGTCCTAATAACTATGGCCATGCCGCATACCGCGCACACAACAACGACTGAAGGTGGGAAAGTTTCTTTGTGATCATTCCTTTGTGACACCATGAATATCACAAGTAATTGTGCGGGAAAATTTCTTCGGAGAAGTTCAGTTAGCTCTTAGCAACTGCCATGGCGACGTGGCGTGACCGGGTGAGTTAATTTATCTGCCTTTGATCAACGCTAAGGTCAGAACTCAGAGGGTGTGCTCGTTTGAGATTTTCTACTGCTGTGGCTGTTGCTGTGCAGCCAAGCCGTTCGGCTGTTGCTGCTGGAGTAGACGCAGGTCTTCTAGGTGCCATTGGCTGTACAGGAAGGGGGTGTAGCAGCTGCTGCAGTTGCAGCTGCAGCCGACTGCAGCAAGGGCAACCGAACACACCCAGAATGTGAGACCGTGAAGATGTAAAAGATGCGGATATGTTTGTTAAAAAAATACATAGAAATGCGCTCTCTCAAGCTTCCCAATGTAAAAAAAAAACTTTGCAAATTTTGCCAAATTTGCGGGAACTGACAGGCCATTATTGCTTGCTCCAAGTCTTGAGGCTACGGGCTACCTATGTTTTCTTTAAGACTTGCATAGCACGTTTTTCATTAAGAAGAAGCGAGTTCCAAATAAGCGATTTTAGGAGAACCCCAAAGCGCAGACTTAAAGAACCAAAACAGACAACCTGGATATAACAAAGGTTACACAAAACACGACGTAACACTAATGAAACCTAGAGGAGAGAACGTCACCATGAACACACGCACGTCACCGATAGTCTAACAACATAGGCCAGTCTGCCGTCACCCCGCACGTCACCGATAGTCTAACAACATAGGCTAGTCTGCCGTCACCGCACGTCACCGACGTAACACTAATGAAACCTAGAGGAGCGAGAATGTCCTACAGAACGATGCCTCCAAGGGGGGAGCGACACCAACGCCGCCATCGTCCGTCTGCTCGCAAAGGGGCAGACCAAGTCTTCACCTGGCGAGACCAGATGGACTTGGCAGCCACGACAACGCCCCCAACGAGGTGAGTTACGAGAACGCAACCATTGTCAGCACGGACATAGGCCAAGCAAAGCTTTCACTAAGGCCTACCAAATCCAACTCCCCGCATCCGACCTCCACGACGCAAATCAGAGACAAACCGATGGAATGGCAGCATGTAATCCATGTTGAAGGCAATGGGGAACATCCTCAGGCTAGTGATATCCAAAATGACAACCCATGAAAGGCAAGAGACGACCTCAGCGACCAAACCACCTCCGAAAAGACAGCCCATGGATGACAAGAATCGACCGCAACAATCAGGTCGTTGCACTCGGACGCAAAGATGACGGCCACTGCCCATCAGGGAGGCAAAGACACCTGGACGCGGGCACAAGGCGGCGTCGAGGTGGGTCCGTGCACCCAAACGGTGGTGCCGCCGGCTCGTTGTGTCAGGGCTGACGGCGGTAAGGGCGGAGGTCCCTAGGGCCAGCCCAACGCCGAGCGGCGGCGCTGGAGAAGCCTAGCCCGTCGGTGGGCGTCGCCCAGGCGAAGAAGGGCTACGGGCGACAGGCCCGTTCGGCCTAGATCCGGCAAGGGGTGTAGACCCCGAAGGCCAGCATGGAGCCCCAGGCGGCGCGACCAGCCAAAGACCCCAGCTCCAGCGGCGAGGGGCCTCGGCGACTGGCACGACGAGCCAGATCCGGCGACATCGGGAGCTCGGGGACTCCAACAACAACATTGAGCTAGGGCCCAAGGGCAAACCGGCGATCGGAGGGTCGACGTGACGGAGGCACCCAACCTCGACGCCGACGCCCGGAGGAGCGACGACCACCTGTAGCCCAGGACACCGGTCGGCACAGGCGGAAGCAACAGGCAATGGCAAGAGGACGATCATGGCGATAGGCTAGGGTTAGGGTTAGAGGAGGGGGGCAGAAAATGGACGAGAAGGGGAAAACGCCGCGCCGTCGCCGTCCTTGCCGCCGTACGGACTTCTGGCAGCCGGCTCAGGTGGCGGCTAGGCCGGAGAGAGGTGGAGGAGGGCCCTGTGACGGCGACGGCTGGGCACCGTCCGTGCCGCCCTCGGGAGGACGACATGGGGGCCGCGTCGCGAAATCCAATTTGATGAACCTGAGTCTACTGAGCCGACTTTTTTGTTTTTAGGTCCTTTTGGCTTTCTTTGTTCCCATTTAGACCTTTGAGAAACCGATGCACAGTTTCAGACCCAAGGGGTCGTCGGTGCCCTGACTCACGGCGCCGAGGTTACACATGTCAGTACCACGAGTCATGGCGCCGGTGTGTTTGTCCAACGGTTGAGGTGGCGCTGAAGTGGCATGCATCTCAACGCCGAGCTTCAGGGTGCCTAGGCGCCAAGCTCGGCCACGAAGCCTCGGGCATACGAATTGCGTGCGTTCAAATCTGGACTGGGACACGATGATGGGACGAGCCTGCCTGCCGAGTCATCCTCTCTCTCTAGCGAGCGGCGCGGCAGGCGCCAGCAGGCGAGGGCACGAGGCAGCTCATGTGAGGGATCTTCTCTGCCTCTTTCCTTGGCGATAAGGTGTGTTTAGATTGGAGAAATATTTTCCGAAAATACACTATTCATCAAAAAACACTGTAGATGAACAGTGTTATGTGAGTGGGAGGGGTGGGATGAATAGGAAAAAGTTGGATGAATAGTGTTTTTTTTTTAAGAATTCGGGGAACTAAACGATCCCTAGCCTGTGATGACTGATGGGAGAGATAAAAAAAATAATTAGCCTGATGACAGCTGGGAGAGAGGCGAGGTGAGGGAAAACCGGAAACGCTGCCATCATCGTTCATCAGCACCTGATTAAAGGCCATATATACATCTTCTTCCCTCCGCTTCCTGTGAATCTGGTCAAATCCTTTGCTTCGGTTCTCATCGCTCCTTTCATTGCTTATTAATAAATTCTGAAACATATCCCTAACTGTTTAGTTTCTTTTCTTTTTAACTTTTTAATCTTTCTTTACTTCTATAGTTCTATATATACTGTAGAATTGCTTATATTTTGCTCAGTATTTTCATTATGTAGCAAATAACCATAAAATAATCACCATGAAAGAAAGAACACCATGCATACAGATTGTCCAAGCATTGACACCGGGGTCCGCTCGGCCGGCGTGCATGGAGCGCCGTGCTGCAGCAACAGCGCATGGCGGTCATGTTTCTTTTTGCAGTTTACATCACATCGGTGTGGCTTGTACCTGGCACCGTGTGGACTGGTGATGATGCAAGGTCACAGTGGTTGGCCTGACGCTCGCTTCGCGTACCAGGAGGTGTTTAGTTGAGAGAAAAAAGTACTTTTTTAGATGAATAGTGTGTCGAGAAGTGTGTTTTGTGAGAAAGATAAATAGGATGAATAGTGAAAAAAAGTACTTTTAGGTGAAACTAAACAAGGCTCAACGCAGGCTCGTAGCCAAACACCTTGGTGCCGTGACCTGTGCAAAAACCGTACATCGTTTTTTCAAAAGTCTAAATATGAATAAAAAAAGCTAAAAGGGCCAAAAAAAAAAAAGTCGGCCTACTGAGGCTACCTATGTTGCACGGAGCCTTGGGGTAGAGACCATATCGCGTATCGGTACTGCATCGGAAACGTCACCGATACGTGATACGTATCCAAGATAAAAAAATATTTTTGATCTATATTTTTGAAAAAAAAAACTGAAACATATCCGTGTATCCTTTTTTCTAGATTTGCCATATCTACATATACCTGGAAAAAAAAATCAGAGATGTCAGTATGTCACTAGTCCCAGAGCAAGGAAAATCATTCCAGCAACATTAATTATTCACTAGCATCTTGCCCGTGCGTTGCTACGGGTGACAAAAATCATTCCCAATAACAATATAGATACAATACACATTTGGCATAAATAATTTTGACTCTTCATCAAACGTGATGGCTAATTGGCTATGCTAGCATATTACTTGTGGTGGCATGAGATCATGCATATATGTGAACCATGCTAGACATCCACAGAACATCATTCAATAAAATTAATGTGCCATGTATGACAAGATTTAATTGACCCAACATATCAGGATGTCCTCGACATATGGCCTAAGCCTCAGAAAAATATGGCCATTGGATATAACAAAGTCAACAAATGAATTCTTTTTTAAAAAAAGGTTTTAGTTTGTGAATGCTTGGAATTATCTTCCCCTTTTAATTCTTGGGTCTCTACCTGCATTACAGAAATAAATAATGGAAGTCTAGGCAAGAACCAAGAATTAAATGATCTGATCAACAAATTAAATCATCAACAAAAAACAAATCTAGAGACAAATATATGCTCTCTCGACCCACAATCATTTAGTTTCAGACCTACAAGGTTTCTTTATGAGACTTCTAATTTCCAAGCTTTCTGAAACTACATGGACCGGAATTATGATACAATATTTTCAGAACTACATTGATTTAGTTAGAACCAACAACCAATTGGGGTCAGTACTGCATCGGTTACGTGTTTTTGCTAGTCTCAAGATTCTGTTAATTCAAGCCCTTTTAGAAAATTTTGTTTGCAGTTCCGGATCATGTCGTAACAAATTTTTTCCGTTCTGATAAATTCAAATTTGTGAAAATAGTCTCTCAAATTCCTGCTTCGACAAATGAACTGCGTCCAGTATTAAATGTTGAGAATCACTATAAATAGTTAATGCGTGCATTTTCAGTACAAGTAAAGAAATCTTTAAAAAGGGTAGGCTTCATTTTAGTTTAGCAAGTGGTGAAAAGTGATTTTCAGTTTACTTCAGTAAGAAATTATGTAAACAAAAACATGTAGCAAATCTCGACAGGAGCATTCACTTAGTAACACGGGTTATAAAACACTCTTACTGGATGCAGCATCTATAAAACCTTGTCATTGACTTGTCACATTGACAGGTTATTTTTATTTCTGCGTTCTAACTTATTAGTTATTTTACATTTGCAAAGGCAAAGAGCCAATGTTCAGAAACTAAGGAGAGACCGTCATGGTGGAGTCAGGAGGAGGATTACTGATTTACTGGCAAATGAGTACACTTGCAAATCGAGAAAAAGGCATCCACGAAGGGCAGCATATGTGAGGATGCCTACACCAAACCAAAGGGTAGCCCGAAAGATGAAATGGAAGCAACTGGAGAGGCATTTCCAACTCCAGAAATCAGGAGAGGCATTACCCGAGTCGCAGCAGCAGAATCGTCTCGAAGAGGCAGCGCTGCCCCGATCTTGGTGGTCTCGCACGTGCTGATGCTTGACAATCGACATCGGACTTGAGCAGTTCATCGAACATTTCGGCGACGCGGCCGTAGGGAAAGCAGAAGGCCTCGTCGACTCGTCGCGCGCGAGTTTTGCCCCTCCTGTCGCAGCCTCGAACTCGCCGCCGCTGCGGTGGCGCTTCATGCCTTGGCCACGAACGTAGGTGCCGTGGCTTGCGACAGTCACCTTCAATCTCCATGCGATAGCCTTGGAGGATGCGGTATAGGATCTAGCCACCTAGGGGAGGTCCTTGAGGCAACCAAACCTAGCGAAGGCGGTGAGGGGCGGTGAGGTTCCTGCTGAGCATGGCGTTTTGAGGTGGCGCGTGTGCATCCTCCAATGCCGCGGGGAAGTGGAAGCGTCACCGTCGACGGACGTCGTGAAGCCGCGGGAGCAGGAGGAACTCAGCAGAGGCAGCAGGCTCCTCGCCACCTCTTCACGCCCCCGTTCGCTCCTCTTCCCCTCATTGCGAGCTTCCAATGCCACCGATGACGATGACGAGGATGAGAAGACAGACTTTCTGCTCCTAGATCTATGGCGCATCACTGCAACAGCCTGCACCTCCTTCACCGCTCCTTACAGATTTCACGGATGCGTAGGGCATCGAGGATGGGGAGGAGGCGCAGGGGCATGTTGGGTGTGCCGTTCACATCGCATCGGGGACGGAAATCGTGGGGAGGAAGAAGAGGCCCAGGCCGTTCGTTTCGTTTTTGACGGAGAGGAGCAGCGGACGTGAAAACCGGGCGGAGCAGGATTTGGGCGCAGGAGACGAGCGCGTGATTGATGGGCGACGCGTCGGGAGGCGGACGGGGTTTCGCGAGGCTTCACCACGGAACGCGACGCGACTACGAGCAACTCCAACAGATTATCTAAATTACAATGGATAGCTAAATAAAGAAAACAAGCACTAAAATACCATTCCAACAGATGTGCTAAACTGCCTGGCTAGCTTTCTCGTTCCGCATCCCTGGAATGACGGAAGCCATGTTTGCCTATTCTCTCCGGCTAGCCATCCTCCGGTTTCTACGCGCTCCTCACGTTGTCGCGTGCCCACCTCCCTCCCGTGCCTGTCGCCGTACAGCTCAACCAGGCTCGACGATGTTCCTGCGTCCGACGGGTAGCGTGATGAGGAAGTGCTCGAAGCTGCTGTCGGTGCCTGTGGACCTCCACCGCTCGAGGGGGATGTGTCCGCGGAGCCCATCGCGGCCGCGATGCGGTTCATGCCGAATGCCCGAATCCGGCAAGCTGTCGACGAGCTCTGCCATCGCGCGGCGTAGGCGCAGACGCGGCCCGTCCATGCGGGCGATAAGGCGGCACCGTACTACGGCGCGGCGGCTCCATATTCATGATTGTCGCTATCTTCTCTGGATTAGCCTCGATGCCACGTTCGCTGACAATGAACCCGAGGAGCTTTCCTGACGGAACGCCGAAAACACACTTGGTGGGATTAAGCTTCCAACGCCATTTACGTAGGTTATTGTCGGTGCCTGATTTGGTCGCACCGGAACCGACAAGTGTTTGCGACGCTAATCACCCGTTTCCTAATGGCGAGAGAGGGAGACGGAGGTTTATCCTGGTTCCGGCCACTGGGCCGTACGTCCAGCAGTGGTGCTATGCACCGGATTTCGTATTGCTCGTAGTAGGGGTTTACAAGCAGTGTGGGAGAAGGAGAAAGGCTCCTAAGTCCCAGGCTATGGCGTACGTGTTCGTGAGACTTGTGCTCGTCGTGAGTTTGGTTGCGTTGTTTTTTTTTTCTCTCTTTTGCATGGGCTTCCCTCCCCCTTTTATAGACCAAGAGAGAGGGGGTGCGAGTACATGTGTTTGTCGCGGTGTGCACTGTTCGTCCATACCGCACTGTACGCGAGCGAGAATCGCGCCTTCCTACTCTACTGACGGTATGGCAGGGGCTGACGTAGTGTACTTCCTTCCCGTGAAAGTCCACGGCGTCGAGGGTAGTGTCCTGTGTGCGGGCGTCCGCGTCCTCTTCGAGGCTGCCTTCGAGGAAGGCCAGGCGTCGTCGGGGGAGCGAAGTCAATGGAGTAGTTGGCACAGTGCCCCTGGCAGGGTTAGGCCTGGCGTGCAGCATGGTGCTCAGGGTTCACTGTGGTGATTGGATTTGACCGATGTCTTCTCAGGAGAGTTGGCGATGGCGTGGAGCAGTGATCTTGCTTTTTGACCGCGTCATGATGACTCCGCTGAGATGCAGCATGCCGGGCGTTGCTTCCCGTTGGGGCGGGCTCGAGCTTGAGCGGCAAGCTCGAGCTGGCCGACCCTCGAACGAGACGGAATACACCCTTCGGGGGTGGGGGTCGTCCTCGAGGCCGTCGTCCTCGAGGCCGGCATGCCTCGAGCGAGACGGAAACTGCCCGTTTGTGGCTTGCCTCGAGCCGGATGGCCCCGAGGGCTTGTCGCGCTGGTGGGCTCCTGCTGGGCCGTGGCGCCTGGTTGACGTCGTTCTGGGCCTTGATCGCCAAGAGGTTTTGGGCCTAGATTGGGGTACCCCTTTTGTAGGTACCCGACAGTAGCCCCCGAGCCTTCACAGGGATGAGGTTTAACCCTGTGAAGGTTGGAGCTTGCCGAGGCTTCCGAGGCCTTCGTCTCTTCGTGGGTTCCGAGAATCCGTGGGGGCGCGCTAGCGCACCCGCGGGTGTAGCCCCCGAGGCCTTGGGAGAGTGGTTGTTACTCTCTCAAGGTCTCAGCGTGATGCACAGAGCACCCGCAGCTTTCTCAGGTGTGGGTTCGTCCACTACTCCCGAGGTAGGGGAGATTTTGAGCTTTTCGTCGTGCCTCGTGCTCCCTGTTCGAGGGTGCTGAGGAGGAGGCGACCCGTGCTTCCCTCGATGGGATCGAGCCACGGATGCCCGGTTGAGCTGGTAGCGGGTGGTTCGAGCGGACGTCCATGCCCCATTCGATAGGGGTAGGCTCGTGGTCATAGGACACGCCCGTAGAAGCCTTTCGCAGGGTATGCTAGACGGGACTCGACCTCATTCGATAGAGGTCGAGGGCTCGATGCTCCCCCTCGAGGGGTCCCTCGGTCTAGG
The DNA here is from genome assembly GCA_015342445.1 of Digitaria exilis. Taxonomy (NCBI): domain Eukaryota; kingdom Viridiplantae; phylum Streptophyta; class Magnoliopsida; order Poales; family Poaceae; genus Digitaria; species Digitaria exilis. The sequence continues at coordinate 790,975 of JACEFO010002272.1, read as the reverse complement.
CACTCTGCCGGGCCTCGAACATAATCAATCGGCTTCCTCGAGCGTTCGAGCTTAAGGGCACCGTCGATTATCCCTGACTCGGTCGATCTGAGGCCCTTGTCGAAACCCTTCGTAGGCCCAAGGTTCGAACCCCTGATCAGTAGCATGATGGCTTCTTCACTTCGAGGAGGAAGCATCGAGCGTCGCTTCAGGGTTCCGCTCCGCGCGGAGTATCGAGGCTTTTCGAGACCTCTTCCCCTCGAGTGGGTGCCCTCGAGCTTTCGAGCTTCGAGGTCCCCTTTTTCGTGGGTAGGCGTTTTGAATGCGCCCTCGTTCTGCGCGAGTCATGATGACCCGCGGCGAAAAACTCCGCGCTTTCGTGCGATCGTGGGAGAAGTGGGCGCGGCTTCTCAGGCGAGGCGTGCGGGCGCAGTTTGACACGACCGCACGTTCCGCCGCGCCAGACTCCTCGACCTTTACGGCGCAGTTACTCATTGCGCGGTTGACGCGGGCCGCGCCGTTACGTCTCCCGAAGCGGGCCCGGCTGTCAGCCTCGGGGCTGTCAAGGCAGGAGTGCTGCCGCGCCTTGCCCCATGGGGGCTATAAATAGCGCGGTAGCATTTCGGCCAAGGGTACGCTTACCTTAGCGCCTTCGCCTTTGCCTTCAGCTCCTCTTGCCTTAGCCCTAGCCCTCGGCTTTTGCCTTCTTCTTCTTCTTCCTCCGTTTGCGCCCCCCTTTGCTGTCATGGCCCAGAACGTTCAGTTCGTTGATCCCGCGCCATGGAAACCATCCAACGCCACCAAGCACTGCCTGGACGGCCTGGTGGAGGTCGGGGTGCTGCCACCCAATGTCGACGGCGAGCCGCCCGTGTGGATCTCGCCTGGGGCCGTCTCGGAGCCCGATCCACCGAAGGGCTACGTCGTTAGCTTCGCTCGCTTCCACGAGCGGGGCTTTGGAGTCCCGGTGGGTCGGTTCATGCGAGCGTTGTGCTTCCACTACCAGGTGGAGCTGCACAACTTCTCGCCGAACGCGATCTCGCAGGCGGCGGTCTTCGTCGCCGTCTGCGAGGGGTATCTCGGCATCGAGGCCCACTGGGACCTTTGGTGCCACCTCTTCACCGGCGAGCTTTTCTCGGAGTTCGTCTCCAGGGGGGTTCGTCGCCCTGCTCGCGCCGGCGGCCTGGCGATTCAAGTTCGGAAGGGGCGCAAGGACCTCTACATCCCAAGCGTCATGGTTTCCAATAACCAGGACTGGGATAAGGGGTGGTTCTACCTCCGCAACGACGGAGGACACCTGCCGCCCTACACCGGCCTGCTGCTGACGGAGCGGCATCCCAACTGGTACTTCGGCGTTTCGCCACCGTCGAAGCAGAAGAAGCTCGAGCCGCTGGTGGACGCGCTCCAGCGGCTCTCGAGGCTCGGCCTCACCGCCGGCACGGTCGTCGCCAACTTCCATCGGCGGCGCGTGCTTCCCCTCATGCGGCGGAGGCTCGCGTTACACGAGATGAAGCCTGGCGCCGACCTCACTGGCACGGTGATGGCGGCGGAGCCGTTGCCCATTGCCACAGCCGTGCAGCGGGCGCGGCGCACCGTCGACAAGCTGGCTGATGACCCGTGGACGGTGCCGATGCGGCCCGAGGACGGCTACGTGAGCCTGGTGAGGGACCCTCGATTTTCGCCTTTGCTCTTTCTTGGCATCGTTTTTCGTGTTTCTGACCTTGCGAATGGCGTGTCGCAGGGCGGATTGCGTGGCCCCCACTGCAAACTCCCGCTCCCCGAGGACAAGGCCGTCAACCGCGCCCTCGCCGAGAAGGCGAAGGCGGCCAAGACTCGGAGGGAGGCTCGAGCGCAGCGGAAGGAGCGGAAGAGGCAGAAGCTCGAGGCGGAGAACCGCAAGCGAGCGAGGCGGGGACTTTCTCCGATCCCTGCGCCGGAGTCCTCCACCGATCCTGAGGGATCTGATGGGGACGGCGGGGCGAGGAGCCCGTCTCCGCTCGAGCTTCGCATCGGTGGTCCCGCCCCAGCTGCGGCGTCTGGGGGCGGTGGCGAGGCGGTTGTTGACCTCGGGACTCCGCCATCGACCGCAGCACCGTCCGTCGAGGCTGCGGTGGTTCCTGAAGGAGCCCAGGGTCAAGACGAGGCCCCTCCGCCGACCGCGGGGCCCTCCTCTGAGGCTCCATCGGGGGCAGCACCGGCTGCCTTCGAGGAATCTCAGGGCGGAGGCGAAGCCCCGGAGCGGCCAGGCGTCGTCGAGGAGGCCCCGGCGCGATCGAGCGCCGTCGAGGAGGCCCCGGCGCAACCGAGCGCCGTCGAGGAGGCCCCGGCGCAACCGAGCGCCGTCGAGGAGGCCCCGGCGCGTGGGCCAGAAGAGGAGGTTCAGCCCGTCGATTCTGCGAGGGATGAGGAGGCCTCGAGGGTTACCCCTCGAGGGGAGACCGTCGTCTCTACGGGAGACGAGGCCTCGAGGGCGACTCCTCGAGGGGAGACCGTTGCGGCCACGGGAGGCGAAGTCCCGGGGGCAGCTCCCGCTCCGGCCTCGAGGCTAAAGCGGAAACTCCCCTTCGTGCGGTAAGCTTTGTTTGTTGTTCGCTCGTTACTGTCGTTTCGTCTTTGGCTCTGACCGTCTCTCTTTTGTGTTGCAGTTGCAGTCGGTCTGGGGGGCGGAGCACGCCTTCCCTCGCGCCGACCAAGGCCCTCAAGGTCGGGCCTAGCTCGACGCCGCACCCGCCCTCGCCTCTCCTGGGCCCGACGAACGAAGTCGTGCAGGACTTCGTTGCGTTCTTCGATGCCCAGGCGGGGCTGCGGGGCGGGCAGCAGCCGTGCGAGGAGGCGCCTCTGGTCCTCGAGGGGCCAAGGCCGCCTCAGCTCCTCGAGGGCCCGGTCGAGGCTAACGTCGGGGTGGTTCGGCCCGAGGAAGCCAACCCCGCGTCTGGGGGGGCTCTTCGGGTCGAGGAGCAATCTGCGGCGCCCGTGGAGGCGGACGCCGCGGTGGTCCCTCCGCATGAGCGGGGAGAAAGTCGGAGGCATGGTGGTGGGTTCCCCCACCTGACAGAGCTGGCGGAGGCTCTGGGTGTTGGGACACCCGTGGCGCAAGGGCGCGAGCGTGGCGGGGCCGCGCTGTCGACCCTCATCACGGCTCAGCCTGGGCCCTCGGCGGTCTGGTCCTACGAGGCGCATGCCCGTGGACACGCGGAGGCGTGGCAGGCCCGCAGCGTGCTGCCCCAGCTGTTCGTGGATGAAGCTGTGGCAGAGGAGACTCTGTGGGAAGTCCAGGCGACACACGGCTTGGACGTTCGCAGGGCGCTGCTGGATATCCTCCGTCATCACGATGATGCCGGCCAGGTCTTCCAGGTACGCCTTTGTGAAGGTGGTATTTCCGTCATGCCTTATTTTTTCAAAGAAGGCTTATCCCTTTTTCTTTCCGCAGCAACTCCGCAGGCAGGCGACCGAGAAGAACGATCAGATCGCGGAGTTAACGCTGGAGCTCCGCCGCTTGTCCGGGGCGCTCGAGGCCCGGGACCGCCAGCTAGACGAGCTTCGAGGTGCTCGGGACCGGGCCCTCGATCAGAGTCGGAAGAAGGGCGAGGTCATCGCTAGCCTCCAAAGCTCGGTCAGCGAGCTTCGCGAGCAGCTCGCGAACCGCCAGACCTGGCTAGAGAACGAGCAGGCTGCGCGTCACGCGGCGGAGCTCGCGGTCGGGGATGAGCGACGTCTTGCGGTCGAGGCTCGCGACCAGCTCGAGCGGGAGCAGGCTGCTCGAGCCGCGGTGGAGGCGCAGGCTCAGAAGGTGGAGCAGCGGGCCCAGCAGGCGGAGAGGGTCCTTGAGGCCGCTCAGGGACAGATCGAGGGTAAAATGACTTGGCTCGAGATCTAACCCCTTTTACTTGTTATTTTTTCGTTTTTGACCGACTTCGTTGGTGCAGCACTGAAGCAGGCGCTTCAAGCCGAGACCGAGTCGAAGGAGGCCGTGCTGGTGGCGCAGGTGGAGACCCAGCGCGAGCTTGACGAGCTCGTGCAGGCAGCCTCGGCCGCTTGCAGCGAGATTGCTGGCCCCGGACTGCAGTCCGGGAGCACCCTCGCAAGCCGTGTTCGAGCGCTTGGGGGCCACGTCGTCTCGCGCGTGAAGGAGGCCCTTCTGCTCGGAGTTCGGAAGGCGCTTGGTGTGGTCACGACCCATTACCAGGCGGACCTTTCGAAGCTCGCCGCGGGGTACGTCATTGCTGACGACCTCAACGACGAGCAGGCGATGGCGGCGATGGAGGAGGCCGACGCTGCTGCCGACGGGACGGCTCGAGTGCTCGCCGGCCATTTCGAGAGTGTCCTTTTCCCTGGCGAAGACGACGGCGGCTGGGACGACCTTGGCGGCGGGGGTGAACCCTGAAAATCTTTGGGCCATCGAGCCCAAAAATAAAGAATTAGTTCGTAGAGTCTTTAGCCTTTTTTATTTGTATAAGACTAAATTGCTCGTTGAACTTCGCTTGTTTCGTTTTTAAGCGCAAAGTTTGGTTTTGGTGCGATGCCTTTGCGACGTACGCTAGTCCGATGCTTGTGCCTCGAGGGAGAGCGCCGCTAGGATAGCTCGAACGTGAATGACTTAGGCGGAGGGAAGTGAGGTGTTGCCGTAGCCTCGAGGCGTGGGCGGACACTCGGCTCAGGCGACCCTGCCCTTGTGCGATTCACGCCTAGCGTGTTTCCTTCGAGGTTTCGCAAAGGAAAAGTTTTGAAAAGTGACGATTTTTTCGGGGGTTAGCCCCCGAGTAGCCCCCGAGGGAGGGATGGCTCTGCCGAGGGTAGAGCCAAACCTTCCTCGAAGCTTAAAAGGAAAAAGAAGCTCGTTTCGTTTTCTTCCAAACCGTGGGATAAATATCGACACTTGATTCAAGAGACTTGTACAAAACTAGAGAATGTACAAAGATTTCGAGGGCCATGAGGCCACTCTAAGGATAGAAACGACGTAGCTGTTGGATGTTCCAGGCGTTTGTGAGGACGTTCCCTTCCTCGTCAGCTAGCTTGTACGTTCAGGGCTTGAGGACCTCGGCGACAATGAACGGCCCCTCCCACGGGGGTGAGAGCTTGTGCCGCCCTCGGTTGTCCTGTCGAAGCCTTAATACGAGGTCTCCTTTACAGAGATCTCGGTGCCGGATCCTTCGAGCCTGCTGTCGACGCAGACTCTGCTGGTACCTCGCCGAGTGCAGTAGAGCCACGTCCCGAGCCTCGTCGACTTGGTCGAGCGAGTCCTCTCGAGCCTGGCAATTTCGCTGCTCCTGGTAAGCTCGGAGCCTAGGGGACCCATACTCCAGATCCGTGGGGAGGATGGCCTCTGCCCCGAAGACGAGGAAGTATGGGGAGAACCCTGTTGCTCTGCTTGGGGTCGTTCTCAGACTCCAAATCACCGATGGTAGCTCTTGGACCCACTTGTGTCCGAACTTCTTCAATCTGTTGTGAATTCTGGGCTTTAGGCCTTGCAGAATCATGCCGTTGGCACGCTCTACTTGGCCGTTTGTCTGTGGGTGAGCCACCGCTGACCAATCTACTCGGATGTGGAAATCGTCGCAGAACCTCAAAAACTTCTTTCCTGTGAACTGCGTACCGTTGTCGGTGATAATGGAGTTGGGAACCCCGAACCGATGGATTATGTCGGTAAAGAAGAGCACCGCCTGTTCAGACTTGATCCTACTGATGGGTCGAGCTTCGATCCATTTGGAGAATTTGTCGATTGCCACCAGCAGGTGCGTGAAGCCCCCGGGCGCTTTTGCCATAGGCCCGACAAGGTCGAGGCCCCACACGGCAAAAGGCCACGTAATGGGGATAGTCTGCAGTGCCTGAGCGGGTAGGTGCGTCTTGCGCGCGTAGAACTGGCACCCTTCGCAGGTTCGTACCACTTCCGTGGCGTCTGCCACGGCTGTGGGCCAGTAGAAGCCTTGTCGGAAGGCGTTTCCTACGAGCGTTCGTGGGGCGGCGTGATGTCCGCACACGCCTGCGTGAATGTCAAGGATGAGCTGTTTCCCTTCGGGTATCGGGATGCAACGCTGCAAGACTCCCGAGGCTCCCCGTCGGTACAGCTCCCCCTCGATGATGAGGAACCGTTTAGCTTTCCTCGCTACGCGCCTTGCCTCCGTTCGATCGTTAGGCAAGACGCCTCCGTCGAGCCAGTCGAGGTAGGGCTCCGCCAATCTCGAGGCGTCGGAACCTCGTCGATTTCCATTGCCTCCGCCTCGTCCTCGTCCCCCGAGCAGGCTTCGTACCCCATAGGTTCATCCTCGTCTACCAGGAGCTCCGCGCTCGCGGGATCGAGGGTGGATGCCTGGGTGTCGGGCGCGGTCGAGGCTTTGGTCGAGGCTGCGAGGGTGATCGAGGGTACGTTGACGTCCTTGGCAAAGACGTTCGGGGGAACGGTGGCTCGCCCCGACGCGATCTTTGCCAACTCGTCGGCTTCCTCGTTATACCTTCGCGCGATGTGGTGGAGCTCGAGGCCGTCGAACTTGTCTTCGAGCTTTCGTACCGCCTGGCAGTACGCCGCCATTTTTTCGTCATGGCAGCTCGACTCTTTCATCACCTGATCAACGACTAGCTGCGAGTCGCCGCGAATGTCGAGGCGTTTAATGCCGAGCTCGAGCGCGATTTTCAAGCCAGCAAGGAGCGCTTCGTACTCCGCCATGTTGTTTGATGCGGGGAAATTGAGTCGCACGACGTATCGGACGTGCTCCCCGCGGGGTGAGATGAAGAGTAGGCCGGCGCCGGTGCCGGTTTTCATCACCGACCCGTCGAAGTACATTTCCCAGCAGTCGAGGCTGGATTTCGAGGGGGGGAGTTGGGTATCGGTCCACTCGGCTACGAAGTCGGCCAAAGTCTGGGACTTGATGGCCTTTCTCGGGGCGTAGGTGAGGGTTTCCCCCATCAATTCTGTCGACCATTTCGAGATTCGCCCAGAGGCTTCGCGGTTCTGGACGACTTCGCCCAGCGGGAAGGATGACACCACGGTCACTGGATGGGCCTCGAAATAGTGCCGCAGCTTGCGTCGAGCCAGCACGATGGCGTAGATCAACTTCTGGATGTGGGGATACCTCGTCTTGGTCTCGGATAGGACTTCGCTAATGTAGTACACCGGTCGCTGGACCGGTAGAGAATGTCCTTCCTCGACCCTTTCCACTACTATGACCGCGCTCACGACCTGGGTCGTTGCCGCGACGTAGAGGAGGAGAGGCTCGCCCTCTTTCGGTGAGGTGAGGATCGGCGTGTTCGTCAACGCTGTTTTGAGTCGGTCGAGAGCTTCCTGAGCCTCCGCGGTCCAGGTAAAGTGCTCTGACTTCCTCAAGAGTCGATATAGGGGTAGCCCCTTTTCTCCGAGACGGGAAATGAAGCGACTTAGGGACGCTAGGCATCCCATTACCCTCTGTACGCCCTTTAAGTCACGGATCGGTTCCATCTGTTGGATGGCCGTGACTTTCTCGGGGTTGGGTTCGATGCCTCGTTCAGAGACAATGAAGCCCAAAAGCATACCTCGAGGCACACCGAAAACACACTTTTCGGGGTTGAGTCTTACTCCGTGCGCCCTGAGGCAGCTGAACACGACCTCGAGGTCGCGTACCAGGTCGTCCGCCTTCCTGGTTTTTACGACGATGTCGTCCACGTACGCTTCTACGATACGACCTATATGATCCCCGAAGACGCGGAGCATACAGCGTTGGTATGTGGCCCCGGCGTTTCGAAGGCCGAAGGGCATCGTAACGTAGCAGTACATGCCAAAAGGAGTGATAAAGGAAGTCGCGAGCTGGTCGGACTCCTTCATCTTGATCTGATGATAACCGGAATACGCATCAAGGAAGCATAAAAGTTCGCACCCTGTTGTGGAATCCACGATTTGGTCGATCCGTGGTAAGGGAAATGGGACTTTTGGACATGCTTTATTCAAGCTGGTGTAATCTACACACATCCTCCACTTCCCACTTTTCTTCTTCACTAGTACAGGATTTGCTAACCACTCGGGATAAAACACTTCCTTGATGAATCCGGCCTCCAAAAGCTTGCGTACCTCCTCACCGATCGCCCGCCGTTTCACTTCGTCGAAACGGCGGAGACGTTGCTTGACCGGCTTGGAGTGGGGGCGGATATCAAGGAGTGCTCGGCGACCTCCCTCGGGATGCCTGGCATATCCGAGGGGCTCCACGCGAAGATGTCTGCGTGAGCGCGGAGACAGTCGACGAGCACCACCTCCTATTTGTCGCTGAGGGTGGAACTGATCCTCAACACCTTGCCATCGGGGCTGTTAGGGTCGAGGGGAACTGTCTTCATGTCCTTAGCGGGCGCGAAGCTCCCCTGCTGCCGTTCGTTGGCATCAGGGAGCGTGTTGACGATCGCTTCGAGGTCAGCCACGAGGGTCTCATCGAGGGCGAGAGCCTCCGCGAGCTCGATGCTCTCGATGTCGCACACGTAAGCGTGCTCGACCGTCGGGCCGACCGTGATGACTCCGTGAGGCCCTGGCATCTTCATCTTGAGGTAGGTGTAGTTTGGGACGGCCATGAACTTCGCGTAGCATGGCCTTCCCAAAATGGCGTGGTAGGCTCCCTTGAAGCCCACGACCTCGAAGGTGAGCACTTCCTTACGGAAATTCGCCGGGGTTCCGAAGCAGACGGGCACGTCGATCTGCCCGAGGGTTTGGACACGCTTTCCAGGCGCGACCCCATGGAAGGAGGACTTGTTGGGCCGCAGCTCGCTGGTGCTGATCCCCATAAGCTCCAAGGTTGGAGCGTACAGGATGTTGAGGCTACTGCCGCCATCCATGAGCACTTTGGAGAAGCGCGTGTTGCCAATGACAGGGTCAACGACGAGAGGGTACTGCCCGGGGTTCGGGATATGGTCGGGATGGTCTTCGCGACCAAAAGAGATGGTCTCTGATGACCAGTCGAGGTACGAGGGGGTTGCTGGCTGGGCCCGCATGACCTCCCTACGCTCCTTTCTCCGCTGTCGAGGCTTTAAGTTGGCCGCGGGACCTCCCGTAATGAAGAACACGTGTTCAACCTCGGGGTATCCGTCATCGTCCTTGGCGCCGCCATCCTTGGGTGGACCGGCATCCTTTCGAGGGATGCGGTTGTAGAACTTCCGCAGCATCTCACACTGCTCGATGGTGTGAGCGACCGCGGTCTTGTGGTAAGGGCACGGCTTCTTGAGGAGGTCGTCAAAGACACCCCCACCACGTGGGGGACCTCGAGGTCCTTTGTGGTTAGGGTCGACCGCGAGGGCCTCGTCCTCGACGTCGCCTGCCCCGCGAGGGGCTCGGGGCTTCTTCCCCTTCTTGCCGTTCTTTCGCTTCTTCGAGGGGCCTTTCGCCTTGTCGTCCTCCGCGGACGCTTCCTCAGGGCGCTTGCCCTTCTTGTCGTTGAAGATGGCGTTGGCCGCCTCCTCCCCCGACGCGTACTTCGAGGCTATTTCGAATAACCGGTTCGCGTCGGGGGGTGGGCTCCTCCCCAACTTGCACACCAGGCTGTAGCAGGTGGTGCTCTCGAGGAAGGAGTGAATGATCTGGTGATCGGAGATGTTGGGGAGCTCGGTACAGCGCTTGGAGAAGCGCCGGATGAAATCCCTCAACGATTCACCAGGTTTCTGCCTGCACCCTCGAAGATCCCACGTGTTTCCAGGGCGTACGTAGGTGCCCTGGAAATTTCCCACGAAGGTTTCGACCAGATCGTCCTAGTTGCGGATCCGGTTCGGGGGCAGGTGCTCGAGCCAAGTCCGCGCGGAATCTGCCAGGTGGAGTGGCAGATTGCGGATGATCATGGCATCGTCTGTGGCGCCGCCGAGCTGACACGCTAGGCGGTAGTCATTGAGCCACACCTTGGGGTCCATTTCCCCAGAGTATTTGGTGATGGTGGTTGGCTGTCGGAAACGAGGGGGAATCGGGGCGGTGCGGATGTCGTAGCTGAACACCCGCGTGCCTGCAGGTTCCGGGGCCGCATCCCGGTTCCACCCAGCGTTGGTGCGCCTGAACTGGTTGGGCTGGGCTTCCTCTCGCCGCCTGATTTCGTTCAGGGTGTTGCGAGCGTCGCCGTCATCCTCCGCGCCACGGGTGTCCCGGAGGCGTGACCTCGCGGGTTCCCTTGCTGGAAGCGTTCGTGCTTCGAGCGCGCGTGGCTCGCTGGCGTGGCGTCGCGCCGTGTCGCGGCGAGAGTTGCCTCGAGAGTGTGCTCGTGCCCCGCCGTTGGGCCGGGGCGAGCGTACCGAGGATTCTCCTCCTCGTTCGCCCTTCGAGGCTGTGGAGCGTCGAAGGCGGGAGGCCGAGCTCTCGGCATGTTGTCGTGCGGCGGTCTCGACCAGTTTTTGGGCCTCGAGGTGCAACTTCCTCCCCTCGGGGGTTGCTGCCTCCGGCATGGCTCGAAGCAGCGCCGCCGCTGCGATGAGCTTTTGGCTCGTCCTGGGAGCGAGCTCGTCATCACCGCCCTCGGCAAGGATGCGGGCCTGAGCCACTCGTCCTGCGTGTCGGGCGTCCGTGGCGTGCTCGTTGCCTTGTTTGGCTGGCTCGAGGTTGGAGCGGGCCGGTGACGAGACGTCACCACTAGCCCGTGATCGGTGGCGCGGATCCCGCTCATCCTCGGAAGGAGAGTGGTCCGATGGGTCCGACGGCTGCGCGCCTATCGGATCCATGCCATCATCGTCGCCCTGGTCGTCACCTCCGCCTCCGTCACCGGACGCCGATCCCTCGCTGAGTTGTCCGTCGTTGATGACGAAACACTCCCTGGCTGGATCATACTCGTCATCGGAATACTCGAAGCAGTAATCCGCCGCTGTTTGAAAGGCAATGAAGGCCTCTGGGTCGCGGAGACCTGAGTAGTCCCAACCAGGGTATGCCCGCATATATGCTTGCGTATCATCGAACCCTGTGCGGGGATCGCCAGGCAATGGATCGGCGAAATCTTGCTCGGAGACTTGGTGGCAGCCAAGTTGGTTGCGATACGCACTCATCGCGGTGCGGATGGAGGAGGCGTATGCATCTGCGGAGTTGCGTAGCCCGTAGGGATAGGAGCGCGCCGCCGTGGCGCGTGGTGCGGACATGGGCTCTGGGAGGAAAGGTGCGGCCCTCTCTCGTGACCCTGCCTGCAGAACGCCCCCTTCCCATGCGGGATGGGGGTTGCCGTTATCGGCGGCGCGCCTCGCAGCGCGCGTTCACCGTGCGCGGGGTCCGGGACGACTCCGCCGTCGCGGAGCCGCCGGAAGATGATGATGAGGCTCCGGTTGGTCGCTGGGATCCTCCTGGAGGAGGCGCATGTGGTAATCGTCGCCACATGTCTGGAACCGCAGGTTCCCAAACCGGATCTCCAGCCCTGCTGGGAGCAGATCGCTCTCGTCCAGCGGAGGGCGTCCTTCACCGGAGTTCGCCATCGGAACGGGAATAGCGCAACGCTGGTCCCCTACCTGGCGCGCCAACTGTCGGTGCCTGATTTGGTCGCACCGGAACCGACAAGTGTTTGCGACGCTAATCACCCGTTTCCTAATGGCGAGAGAGGGAGACGGAGGTTTATCCTGGTTCCGGCCACTGGGCCGTACGTCCAGCAGTGGTGCTATGCACCGGATTTCGTATTGCTCGTAGTAGGGGTTTACAAGCAGTGTGGGAGAAGGAGAAAGGCTCCTAAGTCCCAGGCTATGGCGTACGTGTTCGTGAGACTTGTGCTCGTCGTGAGTTTGGTTGCGTTGTTTTTTTTTTCTCTCTTTTGCATGGGTTTCCCTCCCCCTTTTATAGACCAAGAGAGAGGGGGTGCGAGTACATGTGTTTGTCGCGGTGTGCACTGTTCGTCCATACCGCACTGTACGCGAGCGAGAATCGCGCCTTCCTACTCTACTGACGGTATGGCAGGGGCTGACGTAGTGTACTTCCTTCCCGTGAAAGTCCACGGCGTCGAGGGTAGTGTCCTGTGTGCGGGCGTCCGCGTCCTCTTCGAGGCTGCCTTCGAGGAAGGCCGGGCGTCGTCGGGGGAGCGAAGTCAATGGAGTAGTTGGCACAGTGCCCCTGGCAGGGTTAGGCCTGGCGTGCAGCATGGTGCTCAGGGTTCACTGTGGTGATTGGATTTGACCGATGTCTTCTCAGGAGAGTTGGCGATGGCGTGGAGCAGTGATCTTGCTTTTTGACCGCGTCATGATGACTCCGCTGAGATGCAGCATGCCGGGCGTTGCTTCCCGTTGGGGCGGGCTCGAGCTTGAGCGGCAAGCTCGAGCTGGCCGACCCTCGAACGAGACGGAATACACCCCTTCGGGGGTGGGGGTCGTCCTCGAGGCCGTCGTCCTCGAGGCCGGCATGCCTCGAGCGAGACGGAAACTGCCCGTTTGTGGCTTGCCTCGAGCTGGATGGCCCCGAGGGCTTGTCGCGCTGGTGGGCTCCTGCTGGGCCGTGGCGCCTGGTTGACGTCGTTCTGGGCCTTGATCGCCAAGAGGTTTTGGGCCTAGATTGGGGTACCCCTTTTGTAGGTACCCGACAGTTATCGAACGTCTCGGTGAGATCGGCGATGAGATCCTCGGGGTTTCTTGTCTTGATGACCACATCGTCAACATACGCCTTGACGTTTCTGTGGAGTTGGTCTTGGAGACAACCCTGTATCGCCCGCTGATATGTGGCACCTGCATTTTTCAAACCAAAAGGCATGGTTGTGTAACAATACGCGCCATATGGCGTGATAAATGAGGTTTTAATCTGATCCCCTTCTTTCAGAGATATCTGATGATATCCTGAGTAACAATCGAGGAAACAGAGAAGGGTGCACGCAGCGGTGCTATCGATGACTTGATCGATGCGAGGAAGCCCGAAGGGATCCTTTTTGCAATGTTTGTTGAGATCGGTATAATCAACACACATTCTCCATTCATTAGAATTCTTTTTTCTTACAAGAACCGGATTGGCTAACCAATCCGGATAAAAAACTTCTTTGATGAAGCCGGCTGCTAATAACTTAGCTAGCTCTTTCTTGATAGCTCCCTGACGCTCGGTAGCAAATCTTCGGAGGCGCTGCTTTTAAGGCTTCGCGCTCTCCTTGAGGTCCAGCTTGTGCTCGATCAACTCTCTGGGAACTCCAGGCATATCAGAAGGCTTTGTAGCAAAGATGTCAGCTGGACCCGCAAGAAGTTGACGAGCGCGCTTTCCTATGCTGGAGTAAGGGTGGAGCCAATCACCGCCGTCTTCGTTGGATCTCCTGTCTGGAGATCGACTGTCTCCGTGGCAACTTTATCCACAGGCTTGATGGCTCGCGTCTTCTTCTGCGTCGGGGCATCTTCGTCTTCATCAATAACGGTAGCTGCCAGGGGGTGGAGCTCTTGACGATCGATGGTGGATGCGGCCCTGACCGCGCACTCCACTGCCTCTTTGTCGCAGACGTAGGAGCGTTTGATGTCACCGCGAAGGGAAAGAACGCCGTGAGGTTCTGGCATCTTCAACACCAGGTATGTGTAGTGAGGGATGACCATGAATTTGGCCAACACTGGACGCCCAAGGATGGCGTGGTACGATGTTTTGAAGTCTGCAACTTCAAACTTGATGAACTTGGTACGGTAGTTTGATGCGGTACCATATGTGACGGGCAAGGTGATTTGCCCAAGAGGAATCGCGGCCTTCCTGGGTACAATGCCATGGAAGGGGTTATCGGCTGGCTGCAGCTTCCTTGTGTCAAGCCCCATATGCTTCAGAGTCTTGGCGAAGATGAGGTTGAGCCCGCTGCCTCCATCAATCAGGACCTTGGTGAGCTTGCTATTCGCCACCACGGTTTCTAGGACGAGAGAATATCGCCCGGGACAGGTGATCTCCGCCCATTGATCTTCTCTGGACCAAGTGATGGGGGTGTCTGACCACCGCAGGGGTGTGACCACCGCTGGTTCTGCTGCATAGGCCTCACGCCGTGCGTTTTTGCGATTGCGCGAGGTGTCGCTGACTGCCATGCCTCCGAAAATGACATTGACAGTGTTAGTGGCGTCTGGGAAACCGCCATCTCCCTTGTCCTGCTTGTCTTCTCTGTCGCCATCCGTCTTCTTTTTCTTGGTGGGCTTGCTGAAGGTCTCCAGTAGGAGCCAGCATTCGCCCATGGTATGCTTGCTATCTGAATGATACGGACATCGCTTCTTAAGGAGTTTGTTGAGTTCCTCCTTTCTCTGTTGCGCGCCCTGAGCGGTGCGAGACCGTGTTGTTTGGTCGCTTCCGTGGGTTGTTGCCATTACGCTTGAAGGAGTCGCGCGGCTGGTCCTTGTTGTCCTCTTGATGCCCTCGCCCAGTGTTGACGGGGCGTTTGCCGTAACGCTCCCGTTCTTGATCGTCGGTGTCCATCCAGTTGGCCACCATCGCGCGGAATTCCTCTAGGTCGTGAGGACGATTGTGACCGAAGTCACAAAAAAGGCTGCGGTCGGTCATCCCTTCTTGAAAGTAGTCAATGACTTCTGAGTCGGAGATGGGAACGCAGGATGCTTTTATGACGAAAAATCGCCGGTTGTAGTCGCACAGGGACTCGTCTGGCTTCTGCTTGCACGCTCGGAGTTCATATTTGCTGCCAGGGCGCTCGAAAGAACCCTGGTAGTTGGAGACGAAAGCCTTCTTGAGCACGTGCCAGCTGTCGATGGAGTCTGGGCGAAGGGATTCGAGCCAGGTGAGTGGGCCTTGCTCCATGGCGACGGGGAAGTACAACATCTTGGAGATGTCATCGTCTCCCGCTGCCTCAATTGCCGAAGAATATCTGCGCAGCCAGATGTTGGGGTCTTGCTTTCCGTCGAAGTTGGTGACACCTAACGGCTTGAACTTGTGAGGAAAGGAGCCGACGCGGATGGCGCGTGTATAGCATGGAAGGGCATCCGGATTGGGGATGTCGTGCCCCCCCCCGCAGAATCCGCGACATGTGATGTAGCCCTCCCCTCCCGGAGCCGGTTGATCTGATTACGGGCGTCATTAGGGGCGACGTGAGATCGGGCCGTACGGGGTTGTTCGCGACGTCGGGGAGGTTCCTCACGAGACCTGGGGGGTTGCTCGCGAGGCTTGGTTGTATCCTTTGTTTTTGCGGCGGAGCTACCGTAATGGCTGCTCTGACGACTTGCTGACGGTGTTCGGTGGTGCGAAGAACTCTTGCTTCTGGAGGCGGAGCGGCCTCCGCCCAGGCGATCAACCATGACTGCTGCGGCTTCAAGGCGATCTTTGGCGAGGTTGATATCAGGAGTAGCTTGGAACCCCTCGAAGACGCTAACCGCGAACATGATGTTAGCCGCAGGCGATTTGAATATGCCTTCTTTGTTGAACTCCCCGTTGAGATTTTTCATCCAAACGTGGCGACGCCTGAGGGCACGGTTGCGGTTTTGCTCGATACGGAGCTCTCGGTCTCCGTCTGTTTCTCCATCGACGGTCGGGGCGTCGTCGGAGACAACTTCGTCCTCGCTGTGGTCGTTGAGGAGGACACAGGACTGACGGCCGGGGTTGTTAGGCCCGATTTGTCTGTTATCTGCGATAACAGAAAGATTTCTGCCTTCCTGGAAGGGAAGCAGAGGGAGAATATCCCGTACCGTGGAGGGTACGTTTGCTTCGTGGAGAGCAACAACAGGATCCATGTCAGGCCAATGGACGATAACCCCCGAAGGAGTTGTGGTCATGACAAGATCTGAGTTGTCCTGGCGAGGTCGGTGAAGCTTCCTCGTCAGATGAGTCTGGTAGGTGGCGGCTGAATTTGTCAACCTGAAGGGGAACTGAGGCGCGTGTGATCTACGCGGTGAAGTCTTCGTCCCACAGGAACTAGAATTGGGGTTCCTGGGTGCCCGTGGGGTTGTTGTCACGGTCCTGGTCGTTGAACCCTGGTGGAAGTTAGAGATGATCTGGAGTCCACCAGGGAGTCGTGGACACGTGGGTCGATCCTGCCGTTTGACAAGGGCTGGGTCCACGTGGTTGGCCCAAGCTTGAATCTGCTTCGGGCGCCATGTACTCCTCCAAGTAGGATACGATCCGAAGATCGTGTCGGAATTTGGAGTTTTTCGCGATCCTCGCGGCGTGATCAGCGCGGGTAGCGGAGCTGACGCAACCGCTTCGTCGCGCAGTTCATGTTGGAGCTTGCCGTCCTGGTTTGCGATGCAAAGCCAGGAACCAAAGATGAACGTAGCGCCTGCTTCGAACTTGGTGACGATGGAGGCGCTGAAGGATTCCATCGACTCTTTAATGAGTTCTCAACGAGTTATCCTCACGGACGGCGCCAATGTCGGCGATTTATGCTGACTAGGTTCCCGAGAGGATGCCCCGACAGAAGGGTTTGAGGAGAAGTCGTCGAGAATCTAGAATCGAAGGTGACAATAGACGATTTTAGACAGGTTCAGGCCGCAATATGCGTAATACCCTACGTCCTGTATGATGTGTCTTGTATAGATGAGATGCGATGAATGGGGTCCCTATCTCCACTTATATATGCCGGAGGATAGGGATACATGGAAACCGTATAAGGTTAGGAAACTTTTACAAGTTTATCTCTAATTTCCTAATACAGCTTATCCTAACCGACTAGGACTAATCCTTGTCTTGTACGTCAAGTCTTGTACTTGGGCCGGCCCATAGGATGGCCCGCCAGGGTTGTTTGGTCCATTAGGACTCTACACCCACACTAATTACAAAACTAATTACATTAATGTAAATCGCGAGATAAATTTTTAAGCCTAATTAATCCATGATCAGAAGGCCTTAATATATGTTTGTTTATTGTAGCTTTATTTTTAAACAAAAATGCTGACCCACAAAATCCACTCTGTTCTTCCCAGTTCCAACTGCTGATGAAGAAATGGAAGCCTGCCAATGGCCAGACCGATGACTAGATATGCGGATCATGTGTATGTGTCTGAAAAAACACACACGGTTCCCCTTCCGTTCCACTTCCGTCTCGTTTTTTTCGTTTTCTCTTCGGAATGGCTCACCACCTCCTCCTGCCCGTGGCGGCCATCCTCGCCGCGGCCGCCGCACTTGCCGTGGTGCCCGCCGCAGGTTACCCCTGGCCGGTGTGCGATCAGAGCAGCAACTTCAGTGCTAACAGCACGTACCAGGCTCATCTCGACCTCGTCGCCGCCACCCTTCCCAAGAATGCCTCCACCTCCCCGGACCTCTTCGCCACCGCCGCCGTCGGCACCATTCCCAACCAGCTCTGGGCTATGGCGCTCTGCCGCGGCGACGTCAACGCCACGGTCTGCCTCAGCTGCCTCACCCAGGCCTTCATCGACCTCCCCAACGACTGCTCCTACGACAGGGACGGCACCATCTACTACGACCCCTGCATCCTCCACTACTCCGACGTGCTCACCGTCCCTGGCAACGACACCGATCTCACGACGGGCGTCTACACCTTCAACGACAACGCCAACGTCACGTCGGACCCAGGCCGGTTCATGAGCCTCGTCGCCGCCCTCGTCAACGCCACCGTCGAGCACGCCGCGAGCAACTCCACGGCGCGGCTGTTCGCGACAGGGGAGGCCGACTTCGACGACCAGGAGTTCCCCAAGGTGTACAGCCTGGCGCAGTGCAGGCCGGACCAGACGGCGGTGCAGTGCCGGAAGTGCCTCGACAGTGTCGTCGCGGCTAACCAGGCGGGGTTCGGGAGCAATATCGGAGGCAGGGTGCTTGGGCTCAAGTGCAACTACCGGTACGAGACGGAGCCCTTCTTCAATGGACCGGCAATGGTGACGATGGCGTCACCGATCTCACCATCTCCGGCGCCGGCGCCGGAGCCGGTGCTAGCCCCGGCTGTGCCGCCGACGGTTGGGACGCCGCCAGACGCCGGATTAGGTGATGAGTTTACTGTTTTTTTTGTTTTTTTGTTTTTGGTTCCGTCTTTCGTTAACATAACCAAAATGTCAGCACTTCAATTTGGCGTGATGTTTGCTCTCGCATGACAGGAGGAAGAAAGTACAGTGTGGCAGCAGTCGTGGCTCTGGCAGTTGTGTTACCAACTCTAACAGCCTTGAACCTTATCGCCTGCCTCTGTTTGCGGAGGCGTCAGCGACGACCAACCGAACAAGCGAAACAGCCATGTAAGTATTTCGAAGGAAACTCCGAATTTTTGACCGCCTGAGTCGATTTGGAAACCTGAAAGAAATCCAATTCTACTTGAACAGATCCCATGTATTCAGCTGAAGCTGAGGACATGGAAGCGGTGGACTCGATGATGATTGACGTGTCCACTCTGCGTGCGGCGACAGGGGATTTCGACGAGAGCAACAAGCTCGGAGAAGGCGGCTTCGGAGCAGTGTACAAGGCACTGGACGAACATGCTGTCGTGTGGTTTCTGATTTAAAAAAAAAAACAAATGTTCATGAATCACAGCGTCCGTTACTTTGATTTATTCAGGGTGTCCTCCCGGACGGCGAGGAGATAGCGGTGAAGCGGCTATCGAAGAGCTCGACGCAGGGAGTGGAGGAGCTGAAGAACGAGCTCGCGCTGGTGGCCAAGCTGAAGCACAAGAACCTCGTCAGGCTCGTGGGCGTCTGCCTGGAGCAGAAGGAGAGGCTCCTCGTCTACGAGTTCGTCCCCAACAGAAGCCTCGACCTCGTCCTCTTCGGTACCGATTCAACTGCTCTTACAATTCCAACATCTTATCTGCAACTTGATCTTCTCATCGCAGCGTTAATCACTCACAGCTTCCACCGCGATCATTTCAGATACAGAGAGTGAGAAACGTGAGCAGCTGAACTGGGGGCAGAGGTACAAGATCATAAACGGCATCGCTCGAGGCCTGCAGTACCTGCATGAAGACTCTCAGCTCAAAGTGGTGCACCGTGATCTCAAGGCCAGCAACATCCTGCTCGACGCCAACATGAACCCCAAGATCTCGGACTTTGGCCTCGCGAGGATCTTCGGCCGAGATCAGACGCAGGCCATCACGAGCCGTGTCGTCGGCACCTAGTCAGTACCAAAATCACTCTGCTATCTCTGTTCAGATCGATCAGCTTTCGTTCTCGCAAAAGAATGACAGAAATTATGTGTTCTTGTTTGTCGTTTCAGTGGGTACATGGCGCCAGAGTACCTGATGCGCGGGAACTACTCCGTGAAGTCGGACGCCTTCAGCTTTGGAGTCATGGTGCTGGAGATCGTCACTGGGAGGAAGAACAATAACGATGGCAACGAACCTGATCAGCAGTCTGGTTACCTCCTGACCACCGTAAGTACAATAGGAGCATAACATTGTTAGAGTACACAAGAACATGTCGCGTTGCAGCTTGCCAGCTCTGACGGCCACCGGCCGTGCAGGTATGGGAGCACTGGGAGGCCGGGACGGTGCCGGAGTTGGTGGACCCGAGCATGAGCGGCAGCTTTTCGGTGGGCGATATGCTGAGGTGCGTCCACGTAGGATTGCTGTGCGTCCAGGGAGACCCGGCGGCGCGGCCGGTGATGTCATCGGTCGTGATGATGCTTGGCAGCGACACGGTCACCCTCCAAGGGCCGTCCAAGCCGGCGTTCTTGGCCAGGAACAACGGCAGTACCACGACCTTGCCAACGGCATCGGTGCAGGGCTAGACGTGGCCGTGAGAGCCCAGAATAGTTTTCAGCAACTAGGTGCGCGCACTGCACAGTAGAGTTTGCATGGGCTAATAAAGATTAATAGAATTACAATTTCCGTGTACAATATATGTTTGAGGCTAGTACGATTTTATGTTTTCCTTCAGAAATGCTATGTTTTTTAGTTCAGTTTGTATGTTTACATGCTTTTGTACCGATGGTAGTTCATGAAAATTTACCGTAAAACAGATCATAATACTGATCTATTATGATGGTTGTAGCGGGTGCTAACGTGCTTCAAAGGAATTTAGACGTTGGGATGTCGCCATTTAGTACCGCCTGAGGGAGCTCCAACTGAGACGTTTTTGGCTCACAAGGGCATTGTGCGCCCTGCCCGGTACTAATTTGTGTGATCAACGAAAGCTTTGTATTTGGTCGACAAGGTGAACCGAAGTGATGACCACCATCACCTGGACATGATTAATTCTAAGTCTAACAGTACAACCTAGTAATTTTGAACAAAGAAAGTATATCATAATTTTTTAAAATTAGGGTATATATGGCTCAAAATTGCTTACTCTCATATTAAATATTATAACACGATACTATAGATACATAAGCAAATTTTATCGCATTACACTACAGTTGTGGACAAAAATGGGAAGTGTTTTATCTAGATGGTTATGAATGTACACTATTTCCAAATTTGGTAATTGTTCTACAGCGGAGTGGGATAAAAAAATATTTCACCCGGTAATTCTTTAATCACATGAGTCACATAACCTATAATACTCTAGATCACATGATGTTCGATGGCAGACAAGGGACCTTCCAAGGTCCAAGCAATTTTCTTGGTAATTAATTTGAATTTAGCACGATATTCTATCTTGATGTGAAATTTCATTTTCTTTTGCCAAACTTTGGCGCCAATAGGCGGCTCGGTCTATGGCACATTTATTATTCCCATGTACAGCTGTGATGCGAACAAAGTCGTGAGAACTAAGAATCACCCGTCCTACAGTGGGCTAGTCCGCACTTCTTCCCCACTGCAATGTCAACATACAAGCGCCCGTGTGCATCATATGTCCCAGTGCACACTTCTTCCCCACTTGGCGAAGCCATTTTCCTGCCATGGTACTCATGTCGAGAAACCAACGACGACTTGACTCAGCAATTTTGTATCTTGATACTTCTTTCCAAAACTTTTCAAGTCTTGTGGAAAAGAGAAACAGTGCACCAAAGTGTCAATAATGACAATAGACAAAGAAATTGTAGATTGGGTAAAAGTCTCATTCAGAGAAAAAAATTTGATCAGTCCACTACCTTCAATATATGCCAGCCAAGGAACACGGTTTTCATTCGTCCAAGTCGATTAGGAAAGTGTTTGAGGATCTTTGGCCTCCATACAATCGTTATACCCAGTAGGAGCTTTTTTTGAAATATTATTTTTTTTAAAGTTAATTGCAGAAATAATAGTCGTTTTGAGAAAATAGCAGAAATAATAGCCAGTCGGCTATTAGATGACCGATAGGGAAGCTATCGGCTGTTGAGCAACCGACAGGGGCCTATCGGCAGTTGAAGGGCCGACTGAGGGCTATCGGTTATCAATCGGCTATCGAGTGGCCGAGAGGAAGCCACGTCAGCCCTATCGGCTGTTGAGGAGCCGACCGGACCTATCGGCTGCTGAGCAGCCGACAGGTCCGCAGTTACCTCGCCCACCTCCTCTTTCACTTTTACTGCTCTCTCTCTCTCTAAACCGGCGACGAGCGAGGCAGGGGCGGAGGCGGCGCGCGGCTGACGGGCAGGCGGCGGCGGGCGGAGGCGGCGGTGGCGGGCGGAGGCGGCGGCGGCGGCGTTTGCTGCTGCGCCTCGCCGGCGGGGGCGGCGCGGCCTGCGGGGCTGCGCAGGCCGGAGGGCGGCGCGAGGCGGCGGCCCGGTGGCCGGCGGCAGGTAAGGTTTTTTTTCTAATTTAATAGGTAATTTGGTTATTGTTATTAGCTAAGAATAATTGTTTATAAATTGAACATATTGTTATTTATTGTTAGAAACTTCTAATTTAGTTATTGTTTTTGTTAGTTTTTTAGTTATTGTTTCTAATATGCTGCTATTTGCAGAAAGAAGGATAATAAATTCCTAATAAACATATTATATAATATAATTATCTAGTACAGGGAAACATTACTAATCTTATTACTAATCTTAGATAGTGTGACGTTGAATCAGGTATGGATGCGGAGGTAGTCAATATCAGAGTCCATTATGGTGACGGTTACATCTCGTATTGCGACTCTGGCGTAGACTTAAGCAACTATTCTTTCATGGATACATCACTGATAAAGCCCAAAGAGATGCAAAGAGATGACGTTTTAGAGTGGCTACACAATCTATTGCAATTGAGTCCGTCGGTTCACAGACTTAAAGTAAGGGGTGTCATTCCTAGACAGGGTGAGCACGGGTGGAAATGGGATTTGTACGACTTGAGAAATCAAAGTGTTGGCGGGCATTTGTTCATATGGCTCTATACGGTCAACATAGGTTTCCGCTTGTAGTACTTGTTGAATCTACGCTGGCCAATGTCATTGCGGGTGAGAGTAGCAGGAGTGAGGCAGTTGAAGAAAATGTTTGTGAAAACGAAGAAGTGGGTGTGCAAGATCCGCTGGATCCTCCAGTGGATGAACATGAAGTACACCAACAAGTTGTTGATGATGATAACGACGACGAAGAAAATGTAGAGATGCACATTGATGAAGGGGAGGAAGATGAGGCAATTGTCGATCAGATGGAGTTGGATGACGAAGAGTATATAAGCTTTGTTGATGGTAGAGATGGAAGTACCTTTGAGGACGAAAGAAACGTCCCAGTTCAATGGTGCAATTTCGATATGGATGCACTCAAAGTTAAGGATGGACACCATTCAAACTGGGATTATGCTAAAATTGAGGTCACAAAAGGCCAGATGTTTCACGACAAGAGACACTTGCAGCATGCGGTGAAGAAGTGGGCTTTTGCCGAAAAGAAACCATTCAGGGTGGTACTGTTGAACCCTAGCCTATATGATGTGAAGTGTCAATCCCCTGGGTGCCCCTGGCGTGTCCATGGTTATAAACCTAAGGGTTAGACAAACTTTATAGTATCTATCGTTGAAGGGCACACATGCAGGTTGCAGGGAACTGTGTGTAAGCATGGCAACATGACTGCTGAGTTTGTGGCAAATTTCATGTATGGTGAGATTGTGAGGAAGGCCACCATATCTCCTTTCCAGATTATGCTTGCAGTAGAGAATAAATTTGCATATGAGATAACATATGACATGGCCTGGAGAGCCAAGAAGAAGGCATTGGAATGGAGATATGGTACGTATAAGGACTCGTACCACCATTTGCCACACCTTCTTGAACTGTTACAAAGTAGGAACCCAGGGACAATTATTGATATAGATTGGTTTTATAATGAAACCGGTGAGCGGGTCCTACGACGTGCATTTTGGTCTTTTGGGTGCATGATCAAAGCTTTCAAACATTATCGTCCTGTTCTGTCCGTAGATGGGACTTTCTTGACGGGACAATATAGAGGGCAACTATTGACATGCATAGAGTGTGATGGAGATGGAAAAGTTGTGCCTATAGCTTTCGCATTCGTGGAATCAGAGAACACTGATAGCTGGCTGTGGTTTCTAAGCTTGTTGAAGAGGGGTGTTGTCCGTGAAAGGGCAAATGTTTGCATCCTCCACGATCGTCACAAGGGCATATTAGCTGCAGTTAAAAGGTTGCAGGAGAATATGAATGTGGAATTTGCATGGCTAGATCTCCAAAGTCGGTGGTGCATGAGGCATTTAGGTGCAAATTTCTACCGTCAATTTAAAAGCAAGCGTTTGGAAGATCTATTCAAGACGTTATGCAAGCAGAATCGCAAAGACAAGTTCGATGAGATATGGGCATTGCTGGACAAACTCACAAGTAGCCACATTGCTGAAGTTCGCAAGAAACCAGTCATCGCCCGTGCAGAGGAGCCGCAAGGTCTTGATCCCATGCCAGATGAGCCTGCACAAGTAACACGGAGAAGAAAGGGTGGGAGGTCCGTTAAAAGGTTTTCTGACTGGATTAAAGATGAGCCACTTGAAAAGTGGGCATTGATTGGAGACACCCATGGGGCTCGATATGGCATGATGACGACAAATCTTGCCGAGGTTTACAACTGGGTACTTAAGCAATGTCGTGAGCTACCACTAGTGGCAATTGTGGAGTGTATACTTAGAGGCACTATTAAATATTGTCGTGAATGTTACCGTGCGGCAACTGAGGCTTGTGAGAACCCTCAAAGCATTTTCTGCGACGAAATGGCAAAAATACTTGAGACAATAAGTGAGAAGGCGCAACTGCACCGTGTCCATTACATCGGAAATCAAGACTTCGTATATGAGGTGATGATGCGTGAGAAAGGAGGCTTTGGTATGGGAGATTCGATAGTTACAATGGAATGTCAGATGTGGCCAGAGGCTGACATTTGTGAGTGCACATGCAACAAACCAAAGCTTCTTCATTATCCGTGCTCGCATGTATACGCTGCTCGAGCTAAGGCCAAAATAAAACCTACATTTGTGTCCCCATATTATCTAAAGGAGAAGGTAAGAGCTACTTGGAGCGGTGAACTACGGGGCTGGCGTGCTATTGCTGATTTCACGAAGCCTCCTACTAGTGCTCCTGACTATGTTCCAGATCCAACGAAGTTGGTCCAAAATCCTGGGTGAAGGCAATGTTGTCGTATTAGAAATGACATGGATGCATCTGATGTGAGAGGTGGACATAAATCCTGCTTAGCATGTGGCGGGGACCATTATCGGAAGGATTGTGATGCCTACCCGATGCACAAGAAACCTGACGGAACACAAGAGAAGCGCATTCCGAAACGCAACCCTAAGAAGAACAAGGACGTTGGTCCGAGCCAACAATGAATTAAGCTCTTTAATAAATTTGTATGCACTTTAGTTATGTACTATATTTTATGAACTTTACTTATTATGTACTAATTTTTATGAACTTGTAATTTCGGTTAGTGTGCTTCAGCCGTACTCTTCCTCACTAGGTAGGCCTTCTATGAGACTATTATGGGCTTAAGAAGGTGTGAGGTTTTTAATGAGGCAACATGGCATTGTAAAATCTTGTGAAATATTATGAATGTTCTCCTAATATGATTCATGTTTCCTCATTTTTTTATACCTGTAAGTTATTATTATGTGTTAATTTAATATTTTTAATACTTTTACATCTTACTAATTTTGTTGTATTTTTTCAGTATGGCGTCGTTGGAGTTGATTGATGTAACATCCCACCCTTTTTAGTCTATGTACATGTGTATGAATGGTTGGTTAAGTGAAAAATGTTAAGGAGAAAAAGAATAAGAGAAAGGAGAAATAGTTGACCAAGGTCAACAAAGTGGCCAAATTTGAAAAGTTCGGGAACCTAAGAATTTCCAAATGAAGTTTATAGGCTAAGCAATTTAGTTGGCCATCAATGGTGAGAAACATTTGAGAAAGGATGTTTCAATTAAATGGAAGAAGGAAAATGGGGAAGGGCACTATTCACAATCCGACACAAACACTTAACCACTTTCAGATTTCGGCTGAAATTTCATATTGAGCAGCGATTCTCAAAGCAGTTTAGCCATTGATCTGGGGGTTGGAAGACCAAGGTGCCTTAAACAAAGTTGTCAAGGGAAGTATGAAGAACAACTTTTGTTTTTGGGTCACACACAGAAATTGGCTAGATCAAGGAGAAAAATACGAAAGAAAATCAGTCAGAGTATGTTTTCAGAAAAATTCAGTGTAACTGACAGCAGATTTAAATTTGTGCAAATTGAGATCGAATTTGAAGTTTTCTGAAAAAACTTCCAACTAGGAAGTTGTTCTACTGAAGGTGAATTTCAAATGTGTCTTTAGCATCAGGAGCATGTTCTATTCAAATTTTGAGAGTAATTTGCAAAATTCAGATAAGGGTTCTGAATTTGGGGATGAATTGCAGCAGCAACTTTGAAACTCAAATTCGACTTTGATTCGTGCTCGAATGATGAAAGTGTCAATATAAGAAATGAAATTCAAGTCAAGGCAAAGAACTTTTGTATTTTGAGGAACAGCAGGTTATATTCAAATTTTGGGAGTAATTTGGGTTTGAATTTCTGCACAAGGTTAGGGTTTCAGAATTTTATAAACACCCTAAACCGACCGGTGATCCAAGCCCAAATTCGAGCAATTGAGCGAGAAATTGAGTATGGTGCCAAAATAGAAAATGTAATTGGATGTGTTATGGACAAGTTTCTTTTGGGGATCGAGGAGAGTTTGAATAGAAATTCAAAAGTAATTTAAGGAATTCAGTTACAAACTCTGAAAATGGGGATTTCGAGGCTGAACCTTTGAGGCTTAAATTCGGTTTCAATCCTTGCCCATCTCGATCAGGTGTCAATGGAGAAGTTGTTAGGTTTGGATTATTCTACAAGTTTCATTCGGGGAGATTTGAGTGTTGGGTTTCGGATTTGGAAGTTTTTGGAAAGGTTCACTGGCTGCAATAAAGAGAAGAAGGGGAGAGCAGAGCCGTGGAGTGTTGGCTGAGCTCGCTGCCACGCAGCAGCTTGCCGGCGTGCCTGCCGCCGCCGCCTTGCTGTGGCCACGCGTTGAGGACTGAAAGAAGCAGGGGATGTTTTGCTTCCACGCAAGCTTCAGTGAAGGTTTTAAATATAGCAGCTCGGTTCATCATCATCTCTTCGCACCGTTCCCCTCCGAGCAAGCCACTCGCCGCTGTCACCTCTGTTGCGCCGTGCGGGCTGCTCCCGCTCGCTCCGGCCACACCACCACAGCTCGCTTCGCCTCTGTCCCAGCAATCCGCTCGACCAGCTCGTGAAGCCGTTCGTTCACCTCAGCCACCAAATCGCCGTCGATTCCATTATCTTCGTCCGCCACCGACGCCAACCGTTCTTGGTAAGGCTCGCCGTCGTCCCACGCTACCCTCCTTCTTCCTCCACCAAAGGCTTCTCATTGAAGTCCTCTACCATCTGTGCTATACGTCGTCCAGAGCCATACACCCCAGAGTCGCGGTACCGCCTCCTCCTCGTCTCCGTTCGCCGCGGGAGCGCCACCGCGTTGCCTGGTGCACGTGGCCAAGCCTTCTCCGGTCACCTCAGCTCGAGTTAGCCAGCGCGTAGGAATCCCCTAGGGTCCCTGTTGCTCTCAAGGGTGAGGGTGTCCGAGGTCTTGCCGTAGTTTGGACGGTCGGCGTGCGCCACGGCGTCGCCGCCGCCTGCTCCGTCGGGGGCCTTGTTGGTGCAGCAATCGAGGGGGAAAAGGAGGGGAAATAGGTGTGTAATGTCTAGGGAGTCCTGTGGGGCAAGTTCCGTAGCCGGGGGACCTCGCCGCCGGCGAGTCGGGGCCGGTCAGCGCGGCCGGAGCGCGGTCTGCGCCGCGCTCCCCTGTTTGAATGGAGGAGGGGCTGTCGGGGAGAAGGTAGAGAAGCTCAGGGGGTTTTCTGTAAAATTTCCATTTAGGTTTTGAAAATAGATTTAAATTTCGGTTTTTCACCTTTTAATTCATAGAAAATTGTAGGAAAGTCCAAAATTGATGAAACCAATTTTGTTAAACTTGTTTTAAAATTTGTCATCCATTAAAAATGCTAAGTCATTAAGTGTAGATAATTAATTTAATTCATTTGTTTAGATTAATTAAATAATTGTTTAATAATTGATAAAAATGTTAAAATTCTGAATAATTCTTTTATAATTAGAAATAATTTCTAAAATTGTTTTATGTATTTATTTAAATGTTTATCCATTTAGAAAATGATTCTTAATCATTAAAAATCAACTAAAGATGATTTAGGGCAAGTTTTATTAAAGGAAAAATATAGGTTTATCTTTTAAAAATCTTGGGTAGCTTGTGTTGGCTTGCAACTTTATCGAGAAGGGAAAGTTGCTTAGCCTTTTCATAAAATGTTGCATCGCATATCACTAACCTGCATTACGTTGTAGTCTCTCAAGCTTCGGAATACGAGCTGGTGGGATTCGCGGAGGAGCAGCAACAAGTCAAGGAAGTGATCATCGTCGCTCCGGAATCTCGTAACGCGGAAGCATCTAACTTGTTCGTGATTCCAGGCAAGCCCCGGAGCATCTCCGAATCACCCATTATTTCATAATCTTCATGAGTCCAAATTCTATGATTTTATGTGCATTAGGTTAAGGATTGGATGAAACCCTTTTATGCATGAAATATTCCTTGATAGAACTATCCTTGCCTAGCTAAGAAATTTGATTAGCAATGTTTACATTGGCTATGCTTAGTAAGGTTAAGTTAAAAGATGATGATCTAGGCTATCACCAAGCTCATATGAATCATGAACGGGTTGGGTTGAAAGAGAGTGGGCAGAGGTTGATAGAATGGATTGAGGAAGCTCGATCCTTAGCTCTGCCCGCTAGCTAAAGTCACTAAGGACCGATCCGTTGTTTAAAAGTTTGATCGAGTGATTCTACCTAGTTTCTTACTGGGTTATGGGACCAGTAAAGCCAATTAGATTAGCTGGCTCGTTGATTGGAAATATCGCTTACCGGTGCTTGCTGGGTCGGAGAAAGGCGGGATCGTCATCTGGAACTCACGGGGTGGTCGCCAGACGTGGGGCCCACGTGGGGATGCTTTCCCGGGTTCGGGTAAGGATATTTCCGGTCTTTGGTCCAACTGATTGAAAGGTTGTCGCGTACAGTAAGATCGACTGTGCGTGGCTGGAGGCTAGGTATCTCCTGCAGGATGTATATGGATCCGGATCGACACAACTCTTGGTTATGAGTGCACTTGATCAGGTCTTAAACATCGTAGAGGAAACAAGTTGAACAAGAGGAGATTGATTCATAAATGCTGGTTGACCTTAGTACAACCTGTATATAAAATATTTTACAACCTAGATGGATAAGTAACAACTCAACTGAGCATAAAATACATAAAATATAAGGATCAAGTTTTAGTAATGCTTTTAGGCAAAAGAGTCGAGTCGGCCAAATCCACATAAAGCCCAATCATATTCCTTGGGAGTCTTTTCTTTGGTAAGGCGGGTCAGTCTTGCTGAGTACCCTCGTACTCAGGGAATCTCCCTTTTGTTTTTCAGAAGAAGCTACGGAGGGGATCACCAAGAAGATCCAGAAGACCTAGATCATCGCGGTCCCGGTGATTCTAGGGGTAAGCCGGAGGCTGTAGATATGTGTGATATAGAATTACCTAGACTGGTTTGTAATAAACACTTAGTAATGGTTTGACTTGCATATAAGTTCCCTTCAAAACCTGTCTTGTAATAAGTAAGAATCTTGGTATGTTGTGTAAAAATGGTAATGTTCGTTGTGTTCTCCTTACCGAAAACGATCCTGACGTATGGCAGAGGTATGAGTTAACGTGGTTTATCGAGGAGTCCTTGGGACACTCGACAGATCACCGGTTTAAACTGTTTGAAGTGCGTCCGATGATCGTGAGTGGTCGTTATGGCGCACTTGAGCCAGTTTAAATTGGGGGTTCTGCCACAGCTGGTATCAGAGCCATAGGCTGGGATAAGCAACGAACATTATGTCTTTTCAAACCTCGGGACCATATTTTCTATAAAAGAAAAGCAGTCGAGTCGTTAGGTGGCAAGTAGTAATAATGGTTTGCTTGTTTTGCAGATGCTAACTGTTCGTGCGTGTCGCTAGAATCGTTAGAATTTTATGCTTAGGGAGAGTTATACGATGCCACCAATTTTCTTGCGAGTGTGAATGTGTCTGTGAGGACGTAGGGACCGCTGCATCATGCTTGCTTTGCATGTTTTCAAAGGTTGTGTGGTTTGGTGAGGGGCGTAGGTTTAGAACCTCCTTTCCAGGGGTAGTTAGAGCAAGAGAACAGCTTTGGTCTTGGTTGGATAACCATCTCAGGACGACATCACATGCATCTTCAGTCTTCGTAATGCAAGAAGGGATAGAAGTTTAGTGTGACCAGTCCTCTACCAGCAAAGTCATATGGTCTGTGTTGGGATCTTTTACAGAATGGCGGATCCACGGGATTCTCAAACTGGAGCGGAGGCTAGTGAGGAACATCCACCTCCAACTCCCGGTCTAGCGGAAGCTTTTGCTCATATCATCAGTTCTGGAACTGAGCAGACCCGACTGTTGAACCTTATTGCTCAGAGTCTTGGCAGTTCTTCGTCCAGTCGTCAAGCAAGACCACGCGAAGTCACTTATTCACACTTCCTGGAGACCCATCCTCCTGTTTTTACTCGGGCTGAGCATCCTCTGGAAGCAAACGAATGGCTTGGGACCCTAGAGCGGAAGTTTCGAGTTATTCCTCATTGCACCGAGAGTCAAAAGGTAGAGTTTGCTGGACTTCAACTTCATGGTCCTGCTGGTACATGGTGGTCCAGTTTTCTGTCCAGGCAGACTGCAGAAAGGGATATAACATGGGATGACTTCAAGACGGCGTTCCGTACTCAGTTTGTGCCTGCGGGAATTATGCGAATGAAGTTAGAAGAATTTCTAAAGCTTCAACAAGGAACTAAAAGTGTGCTGGAGTACACCAGTGCGTTCGAACATCTAGCCCAATATGCTCCAGAAAGCGTGGACAATGAGATCAAGAAGCGGGATTGTTATCTCCGTGGACTTAATGTAAGGATGCAGGAGAAGCTGGGAACATGTATATTCCCTGATTATAGTTCCGCAGTGAGCATAGCAATATCAGCTGAAGAAAAGATGAAGGCTCTGGATGAAAGTCTTAAAGAAGAAGAAGCTCTTAAGAGGAGGGATCCGGTTGATGAGACATTCGGTGGTGCTCCAAAGCGTTTCAAGGTGATCTATCATGGACCGGCTAACCAGTTCCAGGGAAGTTCGCAGCAACAACCATCTCAGCAACAGTGGGTGGTAAGGAACCCTAATAGTACTTCAAATCTGGTGCATCCACAAGATCGAGAGAGTCGTGATACCTCTGGTCCGTCCAATGCTCAACCATGTTATAATTGTGGACAAGTTGGGCATTTTGCTTGAGATTGTCGCCTTCCCAAGCAAGTTGGCAATCGGAATGTCAGGGCACAAACTTCGGGGCTAGGAGTTTGTCAGGAAGAAGGTCTTCAATATCAAGACTGAAAGAGTCCATTTTATAAATGTTAAAGAGATACCGGAGGGAGAACCGGTCATGGCTGGTATATTTTCTCTTAACAATCGACCTGCCCTTGTTTTGTTTGATTCCGGTGCCTCGCATACTTTTATAAGTGAAGCTTTTGTGGAGAAACACCAGTTATCCACCAGGGTGTCACGAAAGAAGCATGTGATAGAATCTCCGGGGGCAAAGCAAACTACTAGTATAGTGGCTAATGATGTGGCTTTAAGTTTAGAAGAGCACATGGTTAATGTTTCACCCTTAAGTTCTTGAAGATCAAGGAATTGATATTATGTTGGGGATCAATTGGATAACCCAGAACGAAGTGTTGATAGATACGGGATCTCGGGAGATTGTTTTAATAATGCTCTTGGTCGTGAGGTAAAGATTACCTTACCTGCCCACCAAACTTTAGGTTGGATGTTCCGGAAGACGAAGCAGTGACCTTAGAGTCAATACCTATGGTTAATGAATTTCCGGATGTCTTTCCGGAGGATTTACCGGGGTTACCACCAGTTAAAGAGGTGGAGCTTACTATTGAGCTTGAGCCGGGGACAGCTCCTATATCTAGAAGACCTTATAGAATGCCACCTAAGGAGTTAGCAGAGCTGAAAGTACAATTGCAAGAGTTACTAGATAAAGGTTTCAAGTGCATCTCCATGGGGTTGTCCGGCTATATTTGTGAAAAAGAAAGATCATACCTTAAGGTTGTGTGTTGATTACTGTCCCTTGAATGTGGTGACTATTAAGAATAAAAATCCTTGACCCTGAATTGATTTGTTGTTTGATCAATTGGCTGGAGCAAAAGTCTTTTCTAAGATTGATCTCCGGTCAGGGTATCACTAGATATGGATTAAGCTGGAAGGTATCCCTAAGACCGCGTTTACCATTAGATATGGTCTCTACAAAAATCTAGTAATGTCTTTGGATTGACAAATGCCCAACGCATTTCATGTACCTGACGAACACGGTGTTCATGCCAGAATTGGATAAATTTGTAGTGGTGTTCCTAGATGATATTTTAGTCTTCTCAAAAAAGTGAAGAAGAACATGCAGAGCACCTGCGCATTGTTTTGCAAAGATTGAGAGATCATAAACTATATGCAAAGTTGAGTAAGTGTGAGTTTTGGTTGAAAAAGGTACCTTTCTTGGGTCATGTTCTGTCGGCTGATGGGGTAGAAGTTGACCCGAGTAAGGTTGAGGATGTATTGAATTGGCAACCACCGCAATCGGTAACTAAAGTAGGAGTTTTCTGGGAATGGCTGGCTAATATCGGCGGTTCATTCCAGATTTCTCCAAGATAGCCAAACCTTTAACTGAGTTACTTAAAAAGGACAATAAGTTTGAATGGAGTGATCAATGTGAAGCAACGTTTCCGTAGTTAAAGAAGTTGTTGACTACCACTCCAGTTCTAGCTCAGCCAGACATCGAGAAGCCTTTTGATATTTATTGTGATGCGTCCAGCAAAGGTTTGGGCTGATTTTTGATGCAGGAGAGTAGAATCATTGCTTATGCCTCAAGGCAGTTAAAACGGCATGAAGAAAATTACCCCACTCCTGATTTAGAACTTGCTGCCGTAGTGTATGTTCTTAGGGTATGGCAACACTATCTTTTGGGAAGTGGGTGTCGTATCTATTCTGACCACAAGAGTCTAAAGTATATTTTTACTCAATCCGAGTTAAACATTACGACAACGAAGGTGGTTGGAGTTGATTAAGGATTATAATGTGGATGTCCACTATCATCCGGGTAAGGCTAATGTGGTAGCCGATGTCTTGAGCAGGAAGGCTCAATGTCATTGTTTGACAGTCCATAAAAGGGCAAAGACCGATGTCAAGAAATGGAAGAGATGAGAATTGAAATGGTTATTCAGGGCTCTGTAAGGAATATTGTGATTCCGGATACCTTGAAAGAGCAAGTTGAGAGGGCACGATTAAAGGATAAGAAAATGAATATCCTAAAGCAGCTTATAGCCGAAGGAGAAACAGTCTGTTTTACTCAAGATGAGAATGGAATATTTTATTTCAGAAATAAATTTGTGGTATCAAAAGATTGGGGGTTAAGGAGGAAGATCTTGGATGAAGCACATTTGTCTCGATGCTCTATTCATCCAGAAAGTACCAAAAAGGTATTATGATTTAAAACAAAGGGTCTGGTCGACTCGAATGAAGAGAGAAATTGCTCGTTACGTGTCGAGGTGTGACACCTGCCGAAGGGTGAAGCCTATTACCCAGAAGGCAGCAGGGTTGTTACAACCTTTGAGCGTTCCTGTGTGGAACTGGGAGGATATATCTATGGATTTTATTGTAGGCTTACCTACCACATCTAAAGGATATAATTCCATTTGGGTTATCGTTGATCGGTTAACTAAGTCAGCTCATTTCATACCAGGTCAAGGCTACCTATCATTCAGACAAGTATGCAGACTTGTTTTTAGAACGAATTGTGTCCTTACACGGGGTACCCAAGACCATTACTTCTGATAGAGGTTCCCAGTTTGTATCCCGGTTTTGGGAACAACTGCATCGAGCCATGGGTACCACCTTAATTCAAAGTTCTGACTATCATCCACAAACTGGAGGCCAGACGGAGCGAGTCAACCAAATTCTGGAAGGCATGTTGAGAGCATGTGCGTTGACTTTCTCTAAGTAATGGGATGAATGCTTACATATGGCCGAATTCTCCTATAATAACAGTTATCAGTCCAGCATTCGAATGGCACCTTTTGAAGCTTTGTATGGCCGGAGGTGTCGAACGCCGTTAAATTGGACTGAGGCTGGGGAAAGGTTCACTTTTGGGCCGGACCTTGTGGAAGAAGCCGAGCAGAAGGTCGCTCAGATTCGTGAACACTTACGGATTGCCCAATCGCGACAAAAGAGTTATGCTGATCAAAGAAGAACGCCATTGCAATTTAAAGTGGGGGATTACGTCTATCTGCGTGTATCTCCTATGAAGGGGCTTCAAAGATTTGGAGTAAGAGGGAAATTAGCTCCGAGGTATATTGGTCCGTATGAGATTCTGGAACGGAAAGGTTCCGTGGCCTATAGGTTGGCTCTGAGTCCACAGTTGTCGGCTGTGCACGATGTATTTCACGTATCCCAGCTTAAGAAATGTTTGCAAGTACCAGAAAAGATTATCGACGATACTCAAGTAGAACTAAGTTTCGATATGACTTATGAAGAAAAGCCAATCCGAATCTTGGATGAAAAGACCCGGAATACTAGAGCAAGAAGTATCAAATTTTATAAAGTGCAATGGAGTAACCATACTCCAGAAGAAGCTACTTGGGAACAAGAGTCATATTTGGTTTCCCAGTATCCCGAGTTGTTTAAGTGAATCGCAAGGAAAAATCCTTGTACATATGTAAGATAAACTTGATGTTCCATTCCTTATGAAGAAAGTAAAGACTTCGGGTGATGACACATTATCCTTTCCATTGTCAAGCCTTGAGCTTTATCCCTACTGGAATCTCGGGACGAGATTCTTTTAAGGGGGAAGGGCTGTAACATCCCACCCTTTTTAGTCTATGTACATGTGTATGAATGGTTGGTTAAGTGAAAAATGTTAAGGAGAAAAAGAATAAGAGAAAGGAGAAATAGTTGACCAAGGTCAACAAAGTGGCCAAATTTGAAAAGTTCGGGAACCTAAGAATTTCCAAATGAAGTTTATAGGCTAAGCAATTTAGTTGGCCATCAATGGTGAGAAACATTTGAGAAAGGATGTTTCAATTAAATGGAAGAAGGAAAATGGGGAAGGGCACTATTCACAATCCGACACAAACACTTAACCACTTTCAGATTTCGGCTGAAATTTCATATTGAGCAGCGATTCTCAAAGCAGTTTAGCCATTGATCTGGGGGTTGGAAGACCAAGGTGCCTTAAACAAAGTTGTCAAGGGAAGTATGAAGAACAACTTTTGTTTTTGGGTCACACACAGAAATTGGCTAGATCAAGGAGAAAAATACGAAAGAAAATCAGTCAGAGTATGTTTTCAGAAAAATTCAGTGTAACTGACAGCAGATTTAAATTTGTGCAAATTGAGATCGAATTTGAAGTTTTCTGAAAAAACTTCCAACTAGGAAGTTGTTCTACTGAAGGTGAATTTCAAATGTGTCTTTAGCATCAGGAGCATGTTCTATTCAAATTTTGAGAGTAATTTGCAAAATTCAGATAAGGGTTCTGAATTTGGGGATGAATTGCAGCAGCAACTTTGAAACTCAAATTCGACTTTGATTCGTGCTCGAATGATGAAAGTGTCAATATAAGAAATGAAATTCAAGTCAAGGCAAAGAACTTTTGTATTTTGAGGAACAGCAGGTTATATTCAAATTTTGGGAGTAATTTGGGTTTGAATTTCTGCACAAGGTTAGGGTTTCAGAATTTTATAAACACCCTAAACCGACCGGTGATCCAAGCCCAAATTCGAGCAATTGAGCGAGAAATTGAGTATGGTGCCAAAATAGAAAATGTAATTGGATGTGTTATGTACAAGTTTCTTTTGGGGATCGAGGAGAGTTTGAATAGAAATTCAAAAGTAATTTAAGGAATTCAGTTACAAACTCTGAAAATGGGGATTTCGAGGCTGAACCTTTGAGGCTTAAATTCGGTTTCAATCCTTGCCCATCTCGATCAGGTGTCAATGGAGAAGTTGTTAGGTTTGGATTATTCTACAAGTTTCATTCGGGGAGATTTGAGTGTTGGGTTTCGGATTTGGAAGTTTTTGGAAAGGTTCACTGGCTGCAATAAAGAGAAGAAGGGGAGAGCAGAGCCGTGGAGTGTTGGCTGAGCTCGCTGCCACGCAGCAGCTTGCCGGCGTGCCTGCCGCCGCCGCCTTGCTGTGGCCACGCGTTGAGGACTGAAAGAAGCAGGGGATGTTTTGCTTCCACGCAAGCTTCAGTGAAGGTTTTAAATATAGCAGCTCGGTTCATCATCATCTCTTCGCACCGTTCCCCTCCGAGCAAGCCACTCGCCGCTGTCACCTCTGTTGCGCCGTGCGGGCTGCTCCCGCTCGCTCCGGCCACACCACCACAGCTCGCTTCGCCTCTGTCCCAGCAATCCGCTCGACCAGCTCGTGAAGCCGTTCGTTCACCTCAGCCACCAAATCGCCGTCGATTCCATTATCTTCGTCCGCCACCGACGCCAACCGTTCTTGGTAAGGCTCGCCGTCGTCCCACGCTACCCTCCTTCTTCCTCCACCAAAGGCTTCTCATTGAAGTCCTCTACCATCTGTGCTATACGTCGTCCAGAGCCATACACCCCAGAGTCGCGGTACCGCCTCCTCCTCGTCTCCGTTCGCCGCGGGAGCGCCACCGCGTTGCCTGGTGCACGTGGCCAAGCCTTCTCCGGTCACCTCAGCTCGAGTTAGCCAGCGCGTAGGAATCCCCTAGGGTCCCTGTTGCTCTCAAGGGTGAGGGTGTCCGAGGTCTTGCCGTAGTTTGGACGGTCGGCGTGCGCCACGGCGTCGCCGCCGCCTGCTCCGTCGGGGGCCTTGTTGGTGCAGCAATCGAGGGGGAAAAGGAGGGGAAATAGGTGTGTAATGTCTAGGGAGTCCTGTGGGGCAAGTTCCGTAGCCGGGGGACCTCGCCGCCGGCGAGTCGGGGCCGGTCAGCGCGGCCGGAGCGCGGTCTGCGCCGCGCTCCCCTGTTTGAACGGAGGAGGGGCTGTCGGGGAGAAGGTAGAGAAGCTCAGGGGGTTTTCTGTAAAATTTCCATTTAGGTTTTGAAAATAGATTTAAATTTCGGTTTTTCACCTTTTAATTCATAGAAAATTGTAGGAAAGTCCAAAATTGATGAAACCAATTTTGTTAAACTTGTTTTAAAATTTGTCATCCATTAAAAATGCTAAGTCATTAAGTGTAGATAATTAATTTAATTCATTTGTTTAGATTAATTAAATAATTGTTTAATAATTGATAAAAATGTTAAAATTCTGAATAATTCTTTTATAATTAGAAATAATTTCTAAAATTGTTTTATGTATTTATTTAAATGTTTATCCATTTAGAAAATGATTCTTAATCATTAAAAATCAACTAAAGATAATTTAGGGCAAGTTTTATTAAAGGAAAAATATAGGTTTATCTTTTAAAAATCTTGGGTAGCTTGTGTTGGCTTGCAACTTTATCGAGAAGGGAAAGTTGCTTAGCCTTTTCATAAAATGTTGCATCGCATATCACTAACCTGCATTACGTTGTAGTCTCTCAAGCTTCGGAATACGAGCTGGTGGGATTCGCGGAGGAGCAGCAACAAGTCAAGGAAGTGATCATCGTCGCTCCGGAATCTCGTAACGCGGAAGCATCTAACTTGTTCGTGATTCCAGGCAAGCCCCGGAGCATCTCCGAATCACCCATTATTTCATAATCTTCATGAGTCCAAATTCTATGATTTTATGTGCATTAGGTTAAGGATTGGATGAAACCCTTTTATGCATGAAATATTCCTTGATAGAACTATCCTTGCCTAGCTAAGAAATTTGATTAGCAATGTTTACATTGGCTATGCTTAGTAAGGTTAAGTTAAAAGATGATGATCTAGGCTATCACCAAGCTCATATGAATCATGAACGGGTTGGGTTGAAAGAGAGTGGGCAGAGGTTGATAGAATGGATTGAGGAAGCTCGATCCTTAGCTCTGCCCGCTAGCTAAAGTCACTAAGGACCGATCCGTTGTTTAAAAGTTTGATCGAGTGATTCTACCTAGTTTCTTACTGGGTTATGGGACCAGTAAAGCCAATTAGATTAGCTGGCTCGTTGATTGGAAATATCGCTTACCGGTGCTTGCTGGGTCGGAGAAAGGCGGGATCGTCATCTGGAACTCACGGGGTGGTCGCCAGACGTGGGGCCCACGTGGGGATGCTTTCCCGGGTTCGGGTAAGGATATTTCCGGTCTTTGGTCCAACTGATTGAAAGGTTGTCGCGTACAGTAAGATCGACTGTGCGTGGCTGGAGGCTAGGTATCTCCTGCAGGATGTATATGGATCCGGATCGACACAACTCTTGGTTATGAGTGCACTTGATCAGGTCTTAAACATCGTAGAGGAAACAAGTTGAACAAGAGGAGATTGATTCATAAATGCCGGTTGACCTTAGTACAACCTGTATATAAAATATTTTAGAACCTAGATGGATAAGTAACAACTCAACTGAGCATAAAATACATAAAATATAAGGATCAAGTTTTAGTAATGCTTTTAGGCAAAAGAGTCGAGTCGGCCAAATCCACATAAAGCCCAATCATATTCCTTGGGAGTCTTTTCTTTGGTAAGGCGGGTCAGTCTTGCTGAGTACCCTCGTACTCAGGGAATCTCCCTTTTGTTTTTCAGAAGAAGCTACGGAGGGGATCACCAAGAAGATCCAGAAGACCTAGATCATCGCGGTCCCGGTGATTCTAGGGGTAAGCCGGAGGCTGTAGATATGTGTGATATAGAACTACCTAGACTGGTTTGTAATAAACTCTTAGTAATGGTTTGACTTGCATATAAGTTCCCTTCAAAACCTGTCTTGTAATAAGTAAGAATCTTGGTATGTTGTGTAAAAATGGTAATGTTCGTTGTGTTCTCCTTACCGAAAACGATCCTGACGTATGGCAGAGGTATGAGTTAACGTGGTTTATCGAGGAGTCCTTGGGACACTCGACAGATCACCGGTTTAAACTGTTTGAAGTGCGTCCGATGATCGTGAGTGGTCGTTATGGCGCACTTGAGCCAGTTTAAATTGGGGGTTCTGCCACAATTGATCCCACGATTGATGACAAGCACCGTTCGCGTTTGGTTGGCGACGCCCTTCCCCCCGCTCTTAGGTTGAGGATGCATGACGAGTGCTGGCGGCTCGATGCAAGATGGCTTCCCAGGTACGTGGTCAAACTTTTATTGGGTCTTCAAATGCCCTAAAAGAAATTAGGAAGGGAAAGTATCCCCGTTGTACTCAGTAGTACAACTAGCCTCAAATACGGCTCTTCAAATACCCTAAAGGCATGTTAGATCTTCAAACGGCACAAGTTTAGGATAGAAAGGTACCGCACATGCCATTGAAAATACTAATTTGTGACGTGTTCTTTATTTTGGACTAGCAAAGTGTGTGTATGTCGCATGATGTATCGTAGGAGTAGACATGTGACATTGTAATCGTTGTTAAATTTGTGATTTGTTAGTGGACTCTTATTTTGTATAAATGGCTCGAGAGATCCAGCGATGCATCACACCTAAAAGCCTAACGCCTCCCTACGTGTCAAGCCTTTCTTTGCAGTGACCTGTCTACTCAAGAAATAAATCCAAAGCTACCACTGGAAGGTGCTGTCATTCATAGCTTCGAATCTTGAATGCATCTCACTGAAAAGCCTAAGACCTATAAATGTGTGTAGCCTTTTGAGTGATGCTTCATAATCGTACCTGTCACTTCGTATTCATTGTACCAGTGTAGTGAGTGGTTGGGTATGGTGGGTGGCCTTTGGGTTTCGAACTCCCAAGGACCGGGGATGAGATTATAAATCCCACTCTATTTGTTGTTCATTGAACTCAAACATCTGTTCGTCATTCTCAACATGTCTGGGTCTGGTAGAGGGAGGGGAGGAAAGAAGGTACCGGCCATTGTGTGGGAGGGATCTCTGGGTCCTGATGAGTTTGATGAGGCAGTGCAACAACTACCCGAACAGAGTAAGTACGATTTCGATACGGAGAATCCTCTTAGAGGATATGACAACCGCAAAGAAGAGTGGCCAAAATGCGCCCATGGTGAGGATTGCTTAGTGCAGATGAAGGTTCGTGGCTTCGGTGGAGGTCGCCGTTTCTTCAAGTGCCCCCGCGCATGGGTAATTTTTATTAATTGGCACTCTATTAGCATAACTATTCCTGATCTTGATTCACGCTAATTATTATATTTTCGGTTGCAGTCTTCCAAAGCGCCGGAAAACTACGGGTTTGTTAGGTGGGTTGATCCCCCGCCTATTTGGCCTCACGAGAAGTACATCAACTATCTGGAAGATCGTATTTACGATCTAGAGTTCGAGATGGGCAAGACAGATGATGTCGAAGAACAAGCGGAATCACAACTCCAATCTGCACTGATCCACAGTGCAATTGCGCTTGCCACAATAACAACATCAACACTACACCGCCACCTCCACCAGCACCTGCATCAATGATAGGGTACTTTGGAGAAGGTTCCACACAATGGCCTGGAAGTAAACGCTTCTAGTTCAAGAAGTAGGATCTATCTTGTGGTCATGGTCAGTCCCCGTGTTTATCGTTATTTTAAATTACCTAAGGCATGTTACCTTTAGTTAAGGATCTTTGAACCCATGTTTCTTAAAGGTCCTCATCACATGCCACTGTACTTGTAATGTTTGTTATTTTATGTAATCGTTATCTGCGTTCGTTGTTGTACTCCAAGACTATGTATAGCATGCCTTCTAATGTTCGTTATCTGATGCAATAGTTCATAGCGTTCATCGTTTTTTGGTCTATAAAATTTGACCAAAATGACTAGAAAAAAAAAGGTCTAATCCAACCAAATTGAAGTCGTAGAATACCTGCAAGGAGGATTATTGGAGGAAAAACAACCAAATTAAATCCATCTCATGGAGTTCACCGTGCTGGTCTGTTTGAGATTATCAAAGGAACAACAAACAAACTAAATCCATCTCATCTCATGGACACATGTAGTCACCTTGCTAGAAAAACAACAAAAAAAATGGGGTCAGAAGCAAGCAAGCATTCGCTGAGATTCTATTCAAAAGAGAGCGGAAAGGCTGCAGGGCTGCAGCATGCTTGGGTGAATTTATGAGTCGACCAGTCGGTAAATGGATAGCCGATAGATACGCATGCATGGTGGCGGGGGACCTGTCGGCTATCCAAAGGCCGATATGTCTGCCGCATGTCCGCTGCATGGTGGCAAGGACCTGTCGGCTATTCAAAGGCCGATATGTCCGCTGCATGGCGACAGGGCAACTGTCGGCCGGTGGACAGCCGATAGGCCTGTCTGAAGGCTGCAGACAGCCTATCGGCTCTCCAGCGGCCGATAGGTTCCTCTCGGAGCCGATAGGTGCCTCTCGGCTCCGACATCTGGTTTGTCGCGTGCCACGGTGGCGCCAGCTAGCTAGTCGGGTCTTCAGTGGCCGACAGGCCTGTAATCGGCCCTTCAGCGGCCGACTGGATACTACTTCTGTAATTTTCTCAAAACAAACTATTATTTCCGCTATTAACTTTAAAAAAATAATATTTGCAAAAAAAACTCTACCCAGTAGTCATTATCAAATAAGGGCTTGTGCTTATTCTTAGATTCAATCTGCCTTTTGAACGGCTATTATTACATCGGTTAGTGAGACCTCAACTTTGTATGCTTAGTTTAAGTTTTTTGCTGTTCCAATTATGTTATTCCTTGCTCTTGCTTGTGTTTTCGATTCACATGCAAAAGATAACCTTCATGGTGAGGTCAATCGGACAACACATGGTTGATAACTAGAAAAGTAATGGTGCTATTGATACGTTCTATTGATTGGAAACCCAATCGTTTGTGTAAGTCTCTACCAAATCGAGAGTTACCCTTACCTAACAGAAGATCGGGCACTAATTCCTATCATAATAGTGACACTGCAGCCACTAGAGTCGATGGTTAGTCCTTGCGGTGCAAATACGGCAATAGCATTATCTCCCGAGTCCCGTGGTTGACTCGGAAAAGTCGAAGCTGCTGCTTCACCCACAGCTGGCCTGATTTGGACTGAATTCGGCTCAATTTCATGCAGCATTTGGTGCGATATATCTCGGTGACGTTAATTTGAATGGAACACACGTCCAGGTACAATACGTCAGTAGGTGGGGTCTGGTACATACAATAAGTCCGTTGATGCAGTCGCTGGTTGCGGCCAAAACGGAACCGGCCTTTCCATGATTGAAAAACACTCTCTCCGTCTGTGGTTTCTGTTGCCACGCAAAAATGGAAAACTGATCCGTGTGACATCACGACAACAATGAATTCTGCTATCCCAACAAACAGCTTCAGCCTTAAATTCTGCCAACAGTAGCTTAGTTCCGTCAGTGGGCCCAGCATTGCCGTGTCTGACGATGCTTAATCGTCGGCGAGTCATGCTGACCAGGTTCTCGAGGGGATGCCCCGAGAGAAGGGCTTGAGGAGAAGTCGTCGAATGTAGAATCGAAGGTGACAAGAAACGATTTAGACAGGTTCAGGCCGCAATATGCATAATACCCTACGTCATGTATGGTGTATCTTGTATTGATGAGATGTTTTGAGGGGGGTCCCTGTCTCCCCTTATATATGCCGGAGGACAGGGTTACATGGAAACCGTATAGGATCAGATTAATCTCTATTTTCCTAATACAACTTATCCTGACCGATTATGACTAATCCTTGTCTTGTGCGTCAAGTCTTGTACTTTGGCCGGCCCATACGGTGGCCTGTCAGGGTTGTTTAGTCCGACTCTACACCGTCATTAATTTTCACGTCGCCTACAATAATATAAGCTGCCTCCTAACTT
This sequence comes from Digitaria exilis, assembly GCA_015342445.1. Taxonomy (NCBI): domain Eukaryota; kingdom Viridiplantae; phylum Streptophyta; class Magnoliopsida; order Poales; family Poaceae; genus Digitaria; species Digitaria exilis. The sequence continues at coordinate 748,906 of JACEFO010002272.1, read as the reverse complement.
TATTTTCCTGCTTCCACCACGAACAAATAATAATGGCCCATCACCTCCGACTCGTGGCGTCCATCCTCGCCGTGGCACTACTCCTAGCCCGCGCAGCGTGTTACCCATGGCCGGTGTGCGGCCAAACCAACAGCTTCACGGCCAACAGCACATACCAATCCCACCTCGACTCGGCCACCGCCACGCTTCCCAACAACGTCTCCTCCTCCCCGGACCTCTTCGCCACCATCACCGTCGGAGCCATCCCGGAGCAGGTCTGGGCCATGGGGCTCTGCCGTGGCGACGTCAACACCACCGACTGCCTCACCTGCGTGACCCAGGCCATCCAGGACCTCCCCAGCGAGTGCCCCAACTACAAGGAGGCCACCATCTACTACGACCCCTGCATCGTGCACTACTCCGACGTCCACACCCTCGCCGGCGACGACACCGGCCCGGCGACGTCGAACATGTACTTCGTCTTCAACAACCAAAACGTCACGTCGGACCCGGCCGGGTTCCAGAGACTCCTGGCGGCGCTCATGAACGCCACCGTCGAGCACGCCGCCGACGACTCGGCGCGGCGGTTCGCCACCGGGGTGGCCGACTTCAACCAGGAGTTCCCCAAGATTTACACCGCGGCGCAGTGCACGCCGGACCAGACGGCAGCGCAGTGCAGGAAGTGTTTGGATAGGATCGTGGCGTATTACCTGGCGGGGTTCGGGAGCAATATCGGAGGCAGGGCGCTTCGACTGCAACTACCGCTTCGAGACCGCGCCCTTCTACTACGGGCCAGCGATGGTGACGCTGGCGTCACCGAGCCCTGGAGCGCCGGCGCCGGCTGTGGCGCCAACGGTTGGGACGACGCCGGCGGCAACCGGAGGAGGTGAGTGAGAAAGGGAGCGTGTTATTTGTTTGATCTCTGTTTGACATTACCGGCGGCGCAGTGCAGTAAGTTCCTATTTTCTCATTGGAACTTTCAGAGGAAGAAAACAAGAAGCGTCTTGTGTTGTTTGTGTTGGAACCAACATTGCTACCCATATTTGCCGTGATATTTGCTAACACATTCCTTAGCTAACAGGGGAGCGAAAAGATCGTGTGCCCTGGGTGGTTCTTGCAGTTGTGCTGCCAGCTCTAGCAGCCTTGAACCTGGTCGCCTTCCTCTGTCTCAGGAAGCGGCGGCGACCAATCGCACATGCCAA